>OU015528.1:27250014-27917514 GCA_907165065.1 Caprimulgus europaeus | reverse complement strand
GACAGCAGGAGGGTTTCTACAAACACTATCAAAACTGTTTAGAACTACAACTAGGAAATTCCTCCCTATTGACAAGTTTCTGAAGAACATACAAAATTAACAGATTCTTATTAGAAATAATTACTTCTGCTATTACGGAGCTGAAGCAGTGAAAATAAAACCAAGAAAACACTCAGCCTGTAATTTCTTGGAAAAAACACCAGAGGCATGCGTGGTGATTACTGGCACAGTAAGTAACTACTACTCCTTCTGCATCGTAAAGAACGTTTCCTGCTTAGTACCACAAGTCAGTACTGGTCTATTTACCTACTGAAGGATCTTCTACAAGTGAGAAGAAAGCTGAGTCATTTATTGGAGTTAACTCAAGTTTGGAGGGGGAAGCAACAGAGAGGCAGCAAGTATGGAATGCAAATGTGTGTCACTCCACAACTTAAGAAACTGTTCACAAGAGCTCATTTGCCCCTTTCACAAGTTGAGATAAAAGAGTACTGCCAATGGGTAGTTGCTAACAGAATAATTAATTTTCAGAGTTATGCAGTACTGCCTTCAGGAGGAAAAACAACAGACTCACAGCAAAGGCTTCTCTCATCTGTCTCCAAAAATTTAACCTGTCAAATTTGCCAGACACATCTCAAAAATCTGGATCACAAACACTGTCTTGGGTAAGATGATGCTGAGCACTTGTGTGGAGAACTAAACAGTGCAGAACTCGGGAGAAATTGTACTGTCAATAAACTTACTGGGTTTTTTTTTAAAGCATAAGTAAAACCTACCTATTGTTTGGTACTTAAAAGAACAGAAACAACATTGCCCACTGGTATTAGAAGAATCATATGATGCTTACCTGCGACCACATTCTGAATATTTACCAATATTTTTTAATATTAAGGCAGCTGTTAATCGGATGTGTTTAGTTATTGGTCCCTCTTTTTCATCCTACAAAAGTAAAGAGAGAAAAAAATAAAAGTAAAAGCCCCGTAGTAGGAGGCAACAATTAATATCTAATACTTGAGTCAAGTAATACTAACTGTGAAATCTCTGAAGACAAGGTTTCTTGATCCCCTCCTTAATGCCATTAGGGCAGCACTCGGATGATTCACAATGGCCTTCTGTGCTCTGGGAGTAGAGGCAGTACCCCCTGCAGCTGGCTGCCTACATTAGTAAAGAAAGAGTTAATAAAAATAAGCTTTGCACTACTTTCTAGAAGATTAACAACTCTGAAAATTGATTTTGACAATTTTTTAACCTATCTGAACAGAGACACAAAGATTCATTAATACTTGGTGCTGATACGTGATTTGCCTTTTGTTTCCACAGAGATAAACTTTATTGCAAAGCCTTCAGAAGAGTCATGGGCTTTATTTTATGTGAAAACCCACTTCTCTTGAAGAAGCACTGCTCATCACCCATGACATTCATGAGGGAAAAGTAATACATTGTACTAATGACATAGCCACTTCCTGAAGTGTACCTATTTAAAGGATTATTTTATCAGACATGCTTTAACAGGAACTGTGATAGCAGCTATGCAAATGTCTTCTGAAATTTGGCCAGAGAATGTCCTTGAAATATAGTTATTCAAAACTTGACACAGCTCATTGGGATCATTAGACACTAAGACAATATAAAATACATATTAACTGTGGTTAGTGAGGGGTAATACAAAGTAACATGATTAAGGTATGATCTAAGACACAAAACATCTAATTGTTAAATCAGATCAAACATTTGTAAAACCAATTACCTGTTACTGCAGCTTTCAGACTGATATTAATAAATTAAGCAGGGTATTTGATAAAGCTAGTACAAATAACAAACATAGCAGAAGCAAATTCTCCATTTTCAGTATTAACACTGAAGTCAAAGCTCTATTTCATGTAAAACTCTGAAATTACTCATACAATTCAAGTTCAGCATGTATAAATATGCAACTTCACTTAATGAGTAAGACTCAGTGTCATCTCAAAGGAAAGTTTTGCAGTATCAATAGTGAAAAATATCACCACACTTGAATACATTGGACAATATTATTACAAAGTCTTTTAATACTCTAGTAGAACCTGATTAAAAGTGCAAGTAGTACTTGCAAAGGTAGCATAAATCAAATGTAAATATTCAATTTTTTAAAATGAAAATTAGTCTGCAAGAGTATTATTTAGGCATCTTTCACTGTAAGTGAATATTCTAAGAATAAAACCTGAATTATCTATTCAGAGAGACTTTCTTCATAATCTGAAATTTTAACAACAAGGAAACCTAGTTAAAAATTTAAAAAAGGGTTCATATGAGTGGTTTTAAACAAAACCAGAAAATTAAGAAGTAGTAACAGACAGACTCCTCCATAGAAACTTAGCTCATAATCATAGTCATCCTCCCCTGGTTGGAAATAAAGAGTTTGAAAACCTTTATGAAGTAAAGGCAGAAGGGCAGGAGCTGAAGTAATAAACTGCTGGGCAATGACATGTTTATAGGAAACTGAGCACCACAGTAAAGGAATTATCATCTTCATTTGCAATTTCTGGAACATTTTTGTTTTCCTTATATTGAGAAGAACAAGGATTCATCAGTGGAGGCTGTTTCAAATGTCTCTCTTCAACAGCTATCGTACTATATTTTAGAAAGCTGAAGTACTATTGCCTTGATTCTAGATATATTGAAAGAGGGACAATTCCTATAAATCGGGAAGACACTAAAAGACTGTCTTCTCTTTTTTATTTTGGAAAAATCAAAGTTGATAAAAAGTTACTGAGACATCAAATGGACAGACTTGGGTCTGTGGGCAAGTATCTCTATCAAGAAACATCCTGATTTCTTGAATTTCTTTAATTATACTATCAACTTCAAACCATACCATTCATCTTGTGATTTAAAGTTATCTCCTGCCCACTCCCATAGTGCATGAAGAATATTTTTGGTAGCTCACGCTACTACCTTTGCTTCAGTGGCAACAAGGAAAAAAATTAACGTGAATCCAAAAAGATCCAAATACACAAAGCTACAGTCAACATACGGTTAATTGCTAGTGCTACCTGACCTTCCAGAATGCAATATTCAGCTACCTCTGAAAACCAGAAGAGGAAGAGTTAATATAACACAACTTTAAAAGCAAAGAAATACAGAATCAAGGTATACAACCAACTCTGTAATGCAGCTTAACTTTGCCTACCTGGTTCTAGCAAAAGCCATTACAGATTTTTTCAAGTATGAATGGTGAAATGACAGACAGAAATGATAATCAGGAAAATGGGCCCTTGTTTGTTACACTGTGCTCGGCAGATTTTACTTCCAGCACCAATAGTGGTCACTTTATCTGCACTTTCCAAGGTAGAACTATAGTGGTTAGAAAAGCTTTAAGATCATCGAGTCCAACCATAAACCTAACACTACCAATTCCACCTCTAAGCCATGTCCCTAAGCACCTTGTCTCCTCATCTTTTAAATACCACCAGGGAAGGTGACTCCACCACCAGCCTGGGTAGCCTGTTGTTAGGTGTAATTTTACTAAATGGTGAGGGATTAAGTGAAGAAAGTTGGCCTAATTAATGTCTAGAAGTTGATGACTTACACGTGCTTCCTCTCAGCACCAGTTTTTAAAGCCGTTTCAGTTCCATACAAGAGTTTAGTCATATGGACTGTCAGTGGTGTGCTGACATGTCTGACAAGTTTCTAGAACTCAACAAAAAGTAAATTACGCCAAAATCTTGTAAGTCAGCTTTCAGACATGACTGTGTAAGCCAACTTGAGCTGACCTGCTGGAGCAAGCTTAGGGTTTGATTTGACGAATCACTGATTCTGGAAAGCAAATTATCAAGTCTTGTCTCCCTCATGTAGCTAGATGCCCTCTTCAGTTGTGTGAACATAACTCTGGCAGCACTGTAAGATTACGTGGTGTATACATTCCATATAATCAAAATACTCCTGTTCATTGATTTCTTCTTTGGTTAGAGAGGAGTAATGGAAGGAAGAGAGTAGGAGTTAACAGACAGGGAACCTCTATGATTTCAGAGAACAGTTGAGTGTATTAACTGTCATGAGTGCTGACAGAGAAAAGTCTCATGCCTTCCTTTTGTTCCAGCCCACCTTTTGTACTGGTGTTCAACTGACTGTAAGGCAAGTGTATTCCACACATCTGGCAAACCCACTTTTTTGATTGATTAGGTTTTTTTAAAAACTGAGTTTATTTAGCACGCAATCCAACAAAAACTAAAGCTAGTTCTCTCAGTGTAAGCAGTGCATAGTCCTGAGAAGGAACAAGGGATGGCAGAGAGAGTCTAAACATTCTACTCCGAGTAGTGGCATTCTCTTATTTCACCTTGTACTCTGAACTCACATCCTCACTATCTTGTGAGACTGCAGTCTCAATATTTCAGTGAGAACTGGTTACGCATATAGATTCCTACTTTCTGCATCTGACCTAATTAGGGAATTCTGCCTTAGAAGAGAGGATGCACGAACTTTTTTTCTAATACAAGTACCCGTGTCAATTTTAAAAGAAGCCTGTGAGGACACAGAGCTACTGGATCTGTGTGACGGAACATTTTTGAAAAGGCAGAGTCGAGATCACAACTTGTTAGCAGATGGCATCAGCCCTACGCTTCCCATTTACCAAGTATTTAAGACTACATTACCATCATTCTTCTTTTTGTGGTTTTCAGAGGTCTGAATGTTGTTCAGTGTAATGAAACAAGGCACCATAAAGCAATCGTAAGTCTGTGTTAAGAAGTTTGTTTATATTAAAAAATAAAAGGACTCCCAAACTAAATTTCTCGGCTTTCACACTCAACTTCCTCTGCTGCCTCCAGCAGCTCCACAGCAATGTAACTAGCCACCCAACAGACTGCAAAACCTGCCTGGGACCATGTAATTACGTCTTTAGCTTGCAACAAAGATTCCAGTTAGTTACTAGTAAAGACCTTTCTACAAGTAGCTGAACCCGGAATAACTCCAATATTAACGTAACCATTCCCACAACCGCACAACAATGGGGTTGCACTCTCCAATATTAATTCCAGATGGTTGAAATCATTTCAGAAAGATGAGAGCCGAAGCTGGTGCCAGGTAGCAGCACAAAATTAGAAGACCCAGAGGAGTTGGTATTTGCCCTGTTTGCTTGTTTAAAGGGAAGTTTATTACAGGAGTCCCCGGATCAAATCAGACCAAATTTAGACCACAAAAGTGGAAAGAATACAGCAAGTTACAAGGCAATCCATCTCAGCTGTATGAAACAGTTGAACTGTACACAACAAATAACTTTCTGTTTGAATTACAAACACTTTCCTGTTACAACAAAAGGTATAAAAAGCTGTCCACTTGAGCAAAATCAGAATACGTTGAGAATGATGTTTGTCAGAATATTGATCCGTATGCCTTAAAGAATTACCTGTTCTTTTTACAACTGCAACCACATCTCCCTCATCAGAATCTATTCCCTCTTTTGCCCATTTTGTCTTACTGTAATGGACCTCAAATTTTATTACTGTTATAGACTCTACATACGCAGAGTTTCAACTGAAAACCCAAGTTATAAACACACACATTCTTCCAATAATTTATAATCCTCTTATTTTCACTACTGTTAATGAAGCTCGGGTCTCTTACTTATTGGAAGGCTTCTGATTTCCTGCTTGTCCGTGTTCATCTTGCTTTAATCCTGCAAGCAAAGCATCTCTGGAACAGTGCTTATCCTGTTTGGGGGAAAGATAAAGACAGTGAGAAAGGAATGTGAAAGTTTACCATGAAATTCCTACTATTTTATGAAGTAATACGTGAAAGAAAATCTGCACCTGTAAATGGGTAATGAAGGAAAACCTCTGCCTCTGGAAAGGTTCACATCCCTCCCATAAGCACTGCCCTGGGTAGACATCTTTTCCTCCATGTTCAGTTGCTGCATGATAGAAAACTTGCGACGGTGTTTGAAACCACCTGCAAAAAGAGGGGAAGGGGAATTTAAAGAGGGTTTTTTCAGTTAATGGTAAAGCACAAACATCACAAATGTAAACCCATACTGGTTTAACACTTTTATTTGCTGAAATGAGACATGCATTGATAAATGAAAAACTGAAATTTTAAAAGGAAAAACATGAACACAGATAACCAGTGAGCTACTGGTTTTGCCAGATCTCACTGAAATACCGCACTTCTATTTTTCTATTCACGCTTTACCAAGTAAGTGACGCATGTTAATTCCAACAGATCCATTCTCTGCAATAAAAGCAAAATACAGTACTAAACAGCTAAAAAAGTTGGTTTTCATGTATTCCTCTTCCTGTTTTCCTTTTTACTGGCAGTCATTAGATCTTATTTAAACTCCAACTGGGCAAAAGAGATGCACTATTTGCTCTCAATACTGCACACTTGTTGAAAAGTGATGGAATAAGAGATCAATCTAAAATTAGTGCTCTTTATCACCTGAATTCTAAATATCAGAAAAATGGGTAGGTGCAATTTCCTGATGCACACAGAAGTTGAAAAATGTCACCTATGTGAGCCTTTTTAACACCTTCGCTTAAACCTCAAATTTTAAATGACTTTCAAAACCCTCGAACTAGGCACTTTGCCTGCTGACCGCCCCAAAGCACAGGACATGAGGCATTTCAGAAAATGAAGTGCTTCTGCATCAACACAAAAGATTATTAAGTTGTCCTAAACCTGGCCCTGTAATACTCGACAGTATATTTTGTGTTTTATGTATGTTCCACTTGGTGAGAGCTCAGGTGTGACATAACCTTAGAGTTAGCCCAGACCAATAAGGGCTTTCTTCCATTTCAAAGTGGTAGAAAAGTTACAACTCACTGTGAATGCCACCTCAAAATACTGATGAGTCAACAGTTCTTACAATTTATATTTTCATACTGTCACACAGACAAAAGACGTGTAATTTTAAAGTATATCAGATGGTGACGAGAACCACTATATTTCAAAAAACATTAAATGAAAACAGTGAATGACCCAAAATGTGGGGTTTTTTTAGTCTAGATACACCTTAAAACATATCTCAAGTGTTACAAATTACATCCCTCACTTCAATAGAAAAAAAGGGCCAAAACCCAAAAGACTTAGCTGCTTGCAATTCATTTCAATACAACTAACCCAGCTCATCAACACCCACTTAAGGCTTGGACAGAAGAGGTCTAGAAACCTAGTTGCTGCCATTTGGGAAGTCATTACCACCAGCTGTCTTCACACACTTGCTGGACAGATGCCACTGGCACAGTGGTCTTACCAAAGAGGAAGCACACACACCCACCTCAGCCACTCCAGTTCACATGCCAGTATTTTAGTTTCAATTAACAAGAAAAGTATTTGTGTTAAGTTGTTTGACTGAACTTGCTGAGCTGAAAAGTGCCAAGAGGGAGAGGATCTCCAGAGACTTACAGCAAGCAATCAATGATGAAGCAACATCTTAAACCTACAGCAGTCACTTATGGACAAGTTTGACTCCAAACTCTCAGTAGAACAGCAGTTCAGTGGGTGCTTTGATCCAGCCACCTCTTTCCACATCCTACTACTCACTACAATACTGTCCATTATGCAAACACACCTGCAATCGACACGTAGGCCCAAGTGCACAGACACTGTTACCTGAACCGCATAAACATGTCAAAGAGCCAATTCTTAAGTTATTAACAGAATCCTACTGCAATAACTGCCTTCAATACAGCAAATACTTTCTGCATAGGCAATAAACAGTACTCTTAAAAAGCATTCATCTTTCCTGTGCCAGTCAGTCCTTACTGAAGGGAAGCTGGGAAGGAGAAGTATCTGCCTCTTGCTGTTGGTCCAGATAGCCCATAGAAGGAAAAGAAAATAAAATGTTTTACATGTACATTTGGCTCAACAGCAAGAGCTGATGTTTCAGAAGACAGAAAGATGTCTTTTCACAATAAAGGGCAGTGTCAGTATGTAAACTTAAACCTGACACAAACCCATTTATGAATACTTCCTGTCATGGATGAAACAAATTTCATGGCATAAGTGAAACCCGAAATGTAGTTTATAACATTTTATTCGACATGGCAAGGCTTTAAGAAAAATAAAGCTATTTCAGCTGTTTGTTCATTCACTGTGTAATACATTCAGTGTTATACTTCAATCACTGAGATTTACTACCATTTTGCAGAGAAAAACTTTTTCCTTAAAGAAACACCTAAACATAGTAATAAAAAAAAAAGCTTAAGTACTGAGAATGTGGTCAGTTGAGTCTAGACTCTTGTTTCCCACTTATTTCTCCATCATTCTGTTCAGCTGCTGAACAGAACATTGAACTAAGAGCTGACTTGAGAGGCAGCGGGTATTCAATAGCATTTCCAATTTACTATTTAAATACAAAGCAGTTCAAGGGCAGACATCTGCCTACCTGTGAAACAAAACAGCAGCTCTTAAATTAAGCTGAATACAATTCGCAGTACTTGCAGACAGCTGAACTTCAAAGGAAAACACCTACTTTCTGTGGCACCCTCAATGCCACGTAGCATGCTTACTGACACCTTTTAGAGTTTTGTTTCCACTTCAGATACTAAACCTGAATACATCTGTGAGAGGCAAATCATGACAGCTATTTGCATAATTAGGCCTGATTTGGTTGTGGTCTTCAGATGCTACTAAATCTGATGTATTTTATTTCAAAATCTTGGTATGTTTCCTAATTCAGCTCTAAAAAACAGAACAGCAGAACCCACACACACACCACTAGAATGGTGCTGACTGCAGCAGCCAAGTTAGTGGGTAGGAAAAAGAACATACTATTTTATTTTTTCCTATTTATTCTGATTTTCAATAAAGTGTTTTTGAAGGCCTTCACTGCTTTCTGCAACACATCCTGGAAGGGAATGCTAACATGTGGTAAAAACTAAAGAACGTGCATAGAGAAACAGGTGCAAATGACTGTAACAAATCTGCCTTCCTGTCATATCTTTCCAGTTAATTGTGAACACCACAAAAAAACCTGTTCTATCATTTGACTATGATGAACCTGCCTGCTTAAGACCCAGGAAAAACAACTGCTAAGCAATCATGAATGAAACAAAGTAGTGGATGTGAAGTTCACATAGACTAATGACCCAGTCAAATGAACCTTCTTGTTTCCTGCTTAAACTCCTCAATAAAAACAGCTAAGATTGAGAGTTTTACATAAATAAAACAGTTAAAATAACAGCTGGCAATTCCAGATTTTTCTTTATATCTGTTAGAAGCAGAAAGCCTACAGGAGATTTTTTACTCCTGTTTCTAATCAGGTTGTTGAAGGACTATGAATAAACAATATACACAAGGCTAACTTGATGTTTTGGTTCTCTCTTCACTACAGAGAACACTGAGTGTAATGTTTATCTAAACTGGTTTTAGGCTGGGACTGAAATAAATATTTTTCAAACGAGAAACAGTGTAAGAACAAGAGCTGTGTGTCATATGGAATACAATCTATGAATGCAAAAATCTCTGAAGGATCTTGAAAATAATGAAACTTAACCATTAACAGAAACAGTACAGCAAGTAATAACAAGATAAACTAAAGCAACAGAAATAATACACTATCTTTGAAATAAAACTTAGAGAACAACTTGCAAAATATGGGAGCCCTTAACTTCAGTCTCAGGAAAACTTACTGCATATATTTTTAACGCAGGCTTGCAAAAAGACAGATCATGTAAGGTAATTGTATTGCTCCTCCTCCTGACCCACAATTTGTCTGCACACATTCATGTCCTAAGTTCACGTGACATCAGTTTGTTCCATGGTGAGATGTCACCTCAACTCTACACAACTCATCCTACATAACTTTAGACACAGAAGAAGGTTGGTGACTAACGTATGCTTCAAAACTGTAGTTCAGCAAACTCTTCCAGGTGGAATAAATTGGCAAGGCTTCCGCTAAGAAGCCCCAGCTTTTCATTTCCACTTAAGTACAATCCACTCTTGTACTAACACAGGTGTTTACACATCAGCCAGTACAGTATGGCTGTATGGTTGTGTTTATTAGTAGTAAAGGAGTACAGGACAAATACATGTAAAGCCTCGCATGTATTTCTTACATAAAGAAGTGTCACCTATCAAACAAACAAAAATCATTTTTTATGGTGAAAAGAGGACAATTATTTAAAAAGCACCAGATCTGTACAGTACCAGGCAGAGTCCTATCCAAAATCCGTATGTCTGGAATTCACTTAGTGATATTTGAATTATGTTTTTAAGGAATGGAAGAAACAGGAATTGCAGCTTCAGAGGTCTACAGATTAACTGTCCTCAGGATTCCTCTAATTCTGTTCAAATGCCTCACTGTCACCATCAGTTCCAAAGATCTGAACTTCTCCATTGTTTCATGGCAATTTTCTGAATGTCTACACACTTCTGCCAGCTTTCTGCCAAACGAGCTTGTCTTTATTCCCTCTTTGTCTAATCCTATAACAACGAAGTGTCTCACCCTTTTTCATGCCCATCCTTTATGTTATCCAATCTCTCTCACTGTTTCCAAAGTGGCTATTTGACAACTGCCTTTGTTTCATCAACCTGTACCCTTCACTGAAAAATAAGCATATTCACAAACCTATGTTATTTTAAAGATCAATGTCAAGATATACACACTGATAACAAGGGTAGTATCATGTTTTTATAAGACTACATCCAAAAGTCTGCTAGTTCATTCCTCCCTCTTTTAAGGAGAACAACAACAAATAAAAAAAAAAGTCTAATCATTGCTGTCCAGTCTTAAGGCTAAGTTCCTTTTTATTTCCCTTCATGACAATAGAGTCCTGTGGCACACAAATGGTATCATAATTACTATAATTAGTCATAATCTAAATAAGACTAACCAGGACATAGAAGTGCAACACCCTGCTCTTGAAAAACTGGAAACACAAGAAAGATTAAAAGCTGGAAACATAAGAAAATGTCAAGATATGATTTGTAACTGGAGTACAGTAACTATTTTTGGTTTTGCAGTACACAGAACAAGCTTCAGAGCTAGGAACTTTTAAACTTAACTACATTACAAGATTTTATTTATTACTGGAGAATCAATATATTACAAGAAAGCTACACAATACCCATTTTATGCTCTGAAGTATAACTGAGAGCAGTTAAATGTCTTGCACTTCCCCATCTCAGCTTCAGCTTCTTTAACACTTTTCAGTTTTTCTTTGCCCCACTGACAAAGTATAAGGTAACTTAACGAAACAGAATGGATAGAACTTGTAAGAATCTCCTCTATATACAAACATCTGTTACGTATTAGTAAAAGGTAGTTAAATAAAGGAGCCATTTACTTTTTACAAGATTGCCACAGACACATGAAGTTCTGTCCAGGTTTTTTCATTTGCTCTGCATGCTGACTTGCTGCAGTGTATGAAGGTGGCTGCAAATTGATCTGCTGGCCCTGTACTTGCACTGTTGGTATCGACGTTGCAGGTGTGCTCTGTAGAAAAAGTTAAAACACAGTTTTAAACAGGGCTTATTTCAAGACTTGACATACAGTTTACTGTCCATTCAAAGATCTTTTGTTTTACAATTTAATCCACCACAAGTTTTCAGATTTTAACACTTTGAAGAAGCATTAATAGACACAATAACATGAGGGACATACAACTTTTACACTGTAATATTTATGCAGAAGTTTGTAGTACTCAAATTACTAAACCTTATGCCCAAATTCAGACTTATGACTGCAAAGGAATTTCTCAAGGGCACTAGCAGAGCAAAGGTTAGCATTATTTTGCAAAGGTTCTATTTATTCTTTAAGAAAATTTAAAAAAACATGTAAACTCAAGGGGTTGCAGTATCATCAGCACAGGGAGTAGTATGCTTTTCTATATAAAAGTAGGACAAAATATTTTGAAAAGTAGTAAAATGAGCACTGATACAGCTAACACGGTTTTATATTCTTTAATTAAATGGTTTTATGTGCTGAATCTGTGGAATTCCTGAACTGCCACATTAGTACACATCAGCCTGTGTTACAGAGTGCATAAGAAAAGGTAAATTGAAGAAATATTATCAAGGACCACTGGGCTCCACCTATGACAAACCATTTTCTCTATAAAACTTGGCAAATAAAATTCCTCAAGCTCTTGTAAAATCAGCCACCACACGTACCTTTATACAGAACACCACATGTCAGGAATGCCTAAACATGTCATACAACCGGTACACAGTAAATATAAACATTTCAGAAAGGAGATAGATGTTCTCCTTGCTCCTTTGCAATATTACAAGACACTTATTTTAACAGTGAGTAAAAATTACCTTAAAAGTGACCTAAAAAAGATTAAAGCAAAGCCAAAATATGGTTTGTTTTTTTTTTTTCTGACCAATAGATACTGCACACTGGATTTCCCCATTTCAGAACAGTGTTTATGTCAGAATACTGCTTCTTTCTTTTTTCCTGGAAAGCTCTGGTCAGCAAGATGCTTATAAAGATGATGCCAATAAAAAAAAATAAGCTTCTAAATATTATCAATGAATGAATGAAGACCTAACATTCTTTTCTTCCCTACTGTTAGAAAAGGAATGCAAAAAATTTTTTTGTTTTAAAGAAATCAAACAAGACTACTTTCAAGTCTATGTTTAAGAATATTATAAAAGAAGCACTTTCAAATAGCGCACACAATACTCTATTTACATCTTTACAGCTTGGTTACTGACTAGCTTTAGACTTTACCTGCAAAGAAACAAACAGTTAAGTACAACTTCTAACATTTCATTTGCATGTTGATCTGAACTTTTCTTCCTGCTGCTCTCTATCGGCACTGTGGACAACAGTCACACAGGGTAAAAAGTTAATAACTATCACAGATCGTACAATGCTCATAACATGACCAAAAGGACAGCAAAAAAGTCTCAACAAAACCAAAACACTTCCCGTAGCCAACCATAAATCCTGATAAAAATAAGGCAAAACTCAGCAAGACTCCTGAACACAGCACAACTATTCTATGATGCCTGTGATCTGAATGTGTGAAAAGTTGTAAAAAAGGACTTGAGCCCATTAGTCACAACTACAAATTATTTTGAACTCAGTAATGATTTTCATCTAAAGACCTCTCAGCTATTTTACAGATTGGATAATGAATCTTCACAATGCATCTTTTAACAAAAGCTAAACACAAGTGGAGCCTTTTAAGATCAACATCCATTTAATAAGGTATTTTTAAAGTGAAGCTGAAAGTAAAATCAGCAAGTGTCAGCAGCACAGCTGGTTTTGCAACCTTCACTTGGCATCCTGATATCGATACATTATGATTGTCTTTATGCGACTTTATCCCTATAGAACTTCTGTCTTATTTAATGTGCTGCAGAGAGAGTAAGCTCACTGACTGAATTCAGTATTCCATTTAATTCTCTTCATTCAGTGTGTGCTTCATGTATTATGTACTCCATTCTAAACAAACCCTGCAATTAATCCAGAATTATGAATTTTCTCAAGGGTGGTATTCAAAGGTTTTAGTAATGTCTCATTAAAAAATTGTTTATTTTAAACAAGGAGATCTGTTAAACACAACGCAAAATGTTACATGCTGAAAATGAAAGAGCACAGAAAGGGAAACAATTTTCAGGACAAAAAGTTAAAATTCAGTTTCCCCTCCAATTTCTTTCCACCTTTTTTTTTTCAGTGAGGAAAAAAAAAAGCTGATAAACTGAAAATAAATGTGTGAAATAATTGTTGTTTAGAATTCTATTATTATTGCTGTACTGCAAAGTAGAGTAGTTTTGCTCAAACTTGTAGCATTAGGCAGTTACAATTTTGAGGTATTTATGTCACATTTATTGCCTGCCTATCAACTGTGCTGATTATATCCCAAATTGACAGATAAAGCAAAGTTATATTTTTTTCCTAGGTTTTATTTTAGAAACAAAAGTTCTATGTTGGAACATCTCAAAGCTCTTCTCAGAAATACTGCTAATTTTTGTTTTCTTTTTTTCCCCCTCCTCTATTTTCACCTGTTGATTTAGTAAATCACAGGACATCACTACAATTGGTTACAGTCTTTGTTTTTCAGAAACAAAACTTTTTTTCCAGAAATGTACCTAGAAATACTTGCTATGTGCCACCTAGTATATAGGTGGCAATAATTATATCAACTCACTTATTTCTTTAACATACAGAACTATGATAGACATTTCATTTTTCCTAATAAAGTCTTTCTGGGAAAAGTAACATTGAAAAAAAATTCCCCACGGCATAAAAAAATAACAGAATTTTCCTCCTCTAGCAAAATCATTTAATAATTCCATGTTTCTCAAGAAACCAAACGCCCAGTATTCTAGTACACTTGAAGAAAGCATTTCATGGCATCTTTTTATACTCAGATTAGACCTCTCCATGATATAATTTGCTACTGCCATGACTCAGTACTTCTGCAAATCAGATTCCACTGGATCTGAGGACTGAAAATTACCTCAAGCAGCAGCACCTATCTCTTTTTTTGAAATAGATAACCAAATCATATAACTCTTTTCATAAGTTCACTGATTGCCCTTTTAAAGATTTATGAGTCCTTATACAGGATATAAACATAAACGTTTTTGAGAAACTAAACACTAACAGAAGCAGAGCGGCTAAGTATTTATTTGTATTATACACACATACACACAATGTATTTACATTTAGTGATTTTTTTGTCTCAAAGGATCTAAGTTACTCTGTAAAGTTTGTCCTACATGACAATTAATTCCACATAAACTGACCCGCCAGTAACCACGCTTGACATGTTTCTGGGTGCCTGAGCACACAACAAATTCACAGAACCACAGAATGGTTTGGGTTGGAAGGGACCTTTAAAGGTCATCTAGTCCAAGCTCCCTGCAGTGAGCAGGGACAGCTTCAACTAGATCAGGTTGCTCAGAGCCCCATCCGACCTGACCTTGGATGTTTCCAGGGATGGGGCTTTTACCATCTCTCTGGGCAACCTGTTCCAGTGTTTCACCACCCTCATTGTAAAAAATTTCTTCCTTACATCTAGTCTAAAACTACTCTATTTTAATTTAAAACCATTACCCCTTGTCCTATCACAACATGCCCTACTAAAAAGGTTGTCTCCACCTTTCTTATAAGCAAGTCCCCTTTAAGTATTGAAGGGCTGCAATAAGGTCTCCCTAGACCTCTCTCTTCTCCAGGCAGAACAACTGTGTTAAAGGAACGAAAACTAATGCACTGCACAAAGAAATTACTTCGGTATGAAAGGTAACCAGATGCAGGGCAATCTGAAGCACCTTTTTAAAAACAGGCAGAGAAATACCATTCTCTGAAAACTTCTTTTCTTTAATCCAGTTTCTGATGGTAACCCCTATAATAGTGTGTTCTGGGTTATTTTACATATTTTAAAGAAGCTTTTCTCTTTTCCCTATTGTTGATTATTAGGGTTTTAGCAGAAAGATCTTGACTCAAGGCATGTCTCTTGGCTCAAGTCACGTCTTATGCCCAGTGCATGGGCACAGATGCAAAATCTCAAGTTTTGATGATAAAAGTTAATATTTCTGTAACTTCAATATCCTCTGTGCAAAGCTGGATGAGTTCTGTGGGTTGCCAGCCATCAGTCGTTTATCTCACAGAGATAAAACTTGACTAACCATATACTAAGGGAAGCAGAAAAACCAACTGCAGTCAGTGTTCCCTTATGTGTGGGCTCTTTACCCAAACTGCAAATTAAGGACACCTCAAACACAGCACCAGCCGTGGCCTGCATTAGCTCAGGTTCAGTGCTGTATGAATGCCGTTGTTCCTGCCTTTCAGGCCAATTTTGTTCTCATCTGGAGACTGCACCACGCTCAGCTCTGCTGGACGTGACTGGAACCAGTACAGGCTCTTCCAGCACCATGTTTCTTCTACCAAAAGCATACTTGGTATCAGAGCACACAGCAAACGCTGAACCATAGCTAATAGGCCCAGCTGAACTGGAGCTGCCAGGTAAGTAAGGATACCAGCAATGGACTTCCCACCATAGCAAGTTTTGACTCAGGCACAATTCCATCCCAGAAAGCAGCGTTTTTCACTATCCAGCTACTGCAATTCTTGTACCAGAGAGCTGTGACTATATGCATAAGGAATTCTTTGAGGTATAAAGTAAAAAAAAGTGGAGACAACTACTGAGCCTATTTTTTTCCAGTTACCTTAACTTTAACCTTTACTTTACCAGTTACCTTTAACTACAGTCAATTTTTATCAGGATAAAAATCACACTTTTGAAAATGACAACATAAAAGACAGCAACAAGCTATTAGCCTCATCAAGAGCCTGCACAGACTATTAAAATACACAGGAGGACTACTCTTTAAAGGATAGTTTGCCATCTTGCTCCCTGGGCCTATGAAAACCAGAATATGTTCCAACAGAGATAAATGTAATGGGTAGCCAAGGCTAACAATGCTGGCTATTCTACTCTCAGAGCATGGTCCTTGAACTATCCCTCATGCTTACTTTGGAGGCAGCTGTTTGGTCACTTGTTCAATTAATTTGGAAGGAAAATTATTTGACAGCAGTCTTCTGAGAATTACAAATTCAAGCATACAAAGTAAAAAATATATGTTAAAAAAAATTAGTAAAGCGTTGCAATATGAAAGACTGCTTAAATTCAAGCAATATTTTAAGAATCAGTCTTAAGTATAGACTCTAAAAATACTACCTTACACATTGCTGTTATAGATAAAACACAAAACAACACAGATGGTTCTCTTAAGATTCTGCTCTCTCAGATATATTTCTGATCTTGCCCTGACAGTATGGTTTGAACTGAACTCAAACTACATAAATACAAACCTTAATACCCGTACAGACTACTTTTAATAAGTAGGAGATGTTATCTCTAGACTGGGTGACTTTAGACTGAGGTATTTTGGGGGCGGTGGGGGTGGCAGGAAGGAAGTCTAGCGTAGTCATGAAAATCAAGAGTAAAGCTAAGAGTTTTCTGCTAAATAGAATGGACTATTGACAAAATATACTAATTTATTTTTATGTACAAGAGGTCCCCCATTTGGACACATGAGCTCCCTGTGTGGTAGGAATTAACAAACCCTTTGGCTTGGGGCCAAAAATGGCCTCCATCTTCATTTCACTAATGGTGCCATTCCCTTTATGTATTAATGGGTAACTCTATTTTAGCATGACACCTACCCATTTTATTTAAAAGGCCTATTGTGCCATCAGCAGGAGAATATGCTGCATCCCAGCATGATGGGGGTCTTATTGGAATATAGAGCCATATGCAGTTTAAAAGCATTAGGTTGCATTTTTCTCTCCCATCATTAATATGTGCACACCCACAGTAAATACATTTAACTCAATGTTAAACAGTTAATTATCAGTAAAAATTAAAAGGCAGCTTATAAGCTGAAAATGAATGTAGTAGGATTTTAGTGTGAGGAAGGTGTCAGGTGGATAGGCAGGCACTAAAATAAATGTTCCTTTCTTGTTGCTAGATTACTGAGGTTTAAGTCTCCTTGCGACAGTGTGCTTCACAAGTGAAGAGCAATAAAAGCACAGAGGTCCTGTATTTCAGTACTTCCAGCTGAGAAACTCATTTGCTCTGTGGCTAGGAATGAATTATACCTCCTGGGGCTACACACCTGCTTTCTGGTGCATGGTAATTCTCAGTTTTACAATCAACAGAGAGCGGGAGCAAGTAAAGGCAATGCTCACATCATTTTTGCTACCTAAATTTCCACACAAACATGTTTCAAGTGGGCAGCCTTAAGAGAAATGGGAGTGCATTCTTTATGAGGGGATGACAGTGATGAGCAGGAAGGTGATTACTTTAAAAGCCAGATAAGTCAATTTAAATCAGATTTGCTCATTTCTTGAGCTTGGCGTGATATCAGAGCATTCCTTCAAAACACACACCAACTGGGACAAACCAACAGGGTTATGTTCAACAGATGTTTTGGAGGTGTTTGAAGAGGAGTAAAAAAAAAAAGTGGAAAAGAAAATGGACAGGTAGGTAATTGTTCATTTATTTTTCTTTTTTATCCACCAGTCCAGCACAATGCCTCAGGAAAGCGATAATCCAGGAGCAGAGAACACAGATATAAAGGAAAAGGAAGCCAAGAAAGTAAAGTGCCAGTTCTAACTCCTCTCAGGCTATATGCTTCATGGGCTTACAAAACACAGATGGAGATATAGGAAAAAAACTGCAACACTGTGTGTATCATATGTTCCTCTCTGACATAACCCATATACCCATTGCCCAACTTTTGTATAAAAATACAAAAATAAAAGTCTTTAAACTCAGTATATATGTATTTTTCTATGAGTTCTGCTGAGGTGTACAATTAACATGGAACAATCACAGGTCATACACAGAAGATACCTGTAATTGTCTAACTGGATTTCATGGGCTGTCCCATAAGCAGCAAATACATGATTTCTGTTATTTTAGTAGGCCAGTTAAATCAACATTTTTCCCCCAAGCAAACAGTACCAGCCTATTTCAAACTACCATTCATATCATGAAACAAATCTTCTCTTAATTTTTACATTGCCTTCAGAATTATTTCACTTTTTCTTGCTTTCCTTAGTCTTCAATTTGCTTTTCCCTTCTCCCCTTTCTTTGTCTTTCCTTATTCTTCAGCTCAAGCATCTTCCCTTTCTCCTCTGTGCAGTTGATGACAACTAAACCTGCTATAGTTGCATAAGCAATACTCTCCTCCCTCTTCTGTCCTCTACATGTCCTTTTCCAATCATCCTGCTGGGTTGTAATTTTATTACAAATTTTCTTCTCCTATCCCTTTCTCATTTCTCTGAAATACAAGCTCCAGTTTAAAACAAAGTTTTAACAGGATAAACAGGAAATCACACACTAACAGCAGCTATGTAATTTTGCAATAGTTGATATCCCTTTATTCCTGTCCCTCACCATTTTTCTCCACTGGGTTGTATTTATCATAGAATGGTTTGGGCTGGAATGGACCTTAAAGGTCAGCTAGTTCCAACCCCCCTGCCATGAGCAGGGACACCTTCCACTAGACCAGGTTGCTCAAAGCCTCATCCAGCCTGGCCCTGAACACTTCCAGGGAGGGGGCATCCACAGCTTCTCTGGGCAACCTGTTCCAGTGTCTGACCACCCTCACAGTGAAGAATTTCTTCCTAATATTTATAATACATTTCTATGTGCTCCTATTTCTTCTGCAAGACATGCAGTATAGATGAGATATTGCAGAGAAAATAAAACAATGCAGATGCTCAAATGAAAAGTGTTGCTTAGTTGCTGCCTTTCAAAAAGTCAGGAACAAGAAAGCTGCTCATGATACAAGGAAGACTCAAAATGGGAGGGAGAAAATAGGAGATGATACAGAGCCTAACCTCAACAGAAATCATGATCAAAACTCAAACTCTGTTCATGAGAATGTAGCTACATCTTAACATTTCTGGACATCTTAAAGATACTCCTAAAAGCAGACTCAATACTGGAAATTCTTAACATCTGCTTCTCCAGCAGAACAATGACTATTGCAGCTGCTCAGCAGCTTTGGAGGCAAGAGGCAGGGAACTGGCCAGAATGACTTTGGTACTGTTTACAGTCCAACACATTAATTTTAAAGGAGTGGTAAAGATCCTTAAAAGTCTTAAGTCAAACTATGCTGTTCACTATATCTGAACAGAGTACTATAAAGTGGGTTCTGTTAGAAGTCAGTACTTAGCATTATCGTGATAGACATGATTCATAAATAGCCACACGTAATGGTTAAGGCAATCAGATAACAAATTAGATTGTTCACCAAGATCAAATGTAACGAACTCCTTTTCTCCCACATTCCCTTAATTTTGAAGAAAGCAAGGGCATCCTACAGACAAGAAAATTAGCCAGCTTCCCTAGAAGCAGACATTAAACCAATTTATTTTGATCTGCAAATCTGTACTGAATGGCATACCCAGCTGGCAGCATTTCAGTCTGTACAGGTAATGGAAAAATGTAGGAACTACTAATGATAGTGATAGTGCAAAAAATAAACTATCAGCACAGAAAACATTCTCTTTTTTCTCCTATTATGATGGCAGAGCAGCTAATCCAATACAAATTGAATAGTTAACTATAGTACTCTCCTCTTCTCAAAAACAGGAGAGTCTGGATAGCTGTTTGAGACACGGTGAAAATTCTTGTCAGCCACATGTCCGGGGAATAAATAACCACAGATAATATTTACTCCATTCCAGAGATACAGCCATACCATTTTCTATTTCAGCCAAGTCCTTAGCAAACCTATAACAGAAATTCAAACTTTGTAACAGCTAAACACACTCACTGTAAAAAGCAAGGCATAGCTTGCTTTTTTTCATCCACACTAGAGAAAATCTAGTTCATTCTCCCTACGCTGCCAAAAGACACTTTAATTTTGTTCAATTAATTTCTAGTAAGAATAAAGACTAGTAATGTATCAGAAAAATACTGATCTCTCTCTGATAAAACCTAAATGAAAATTTACAGGTGAGTTTAAAGACATTTTAAAAACATAACTGTGTGGCATGGCAGTTAAAAGAAAAAAGAAAAAGAAAACTTGTTAACTGTAAGTCCTGATTTCTGACAACTAGATAAGGGAAAGTCAGAAGAGCTTTCAATAGAAACCTAACTTGACACAGAAAAAGAAGTAGCACTAGCCATCACTTGTTGAATTTTAAGTTCTGTCTCTGTTTAAGTCCATAAGGTCTACACCTGCTACCCTGTCAAAAACAAAAAACCAAAAAACCCCCAAAATCCAACCAACCAATCAAAAAAGAAGATAAGAAATAAAAGACTTGTCTTACCTCAGGATCAAAATACACTAACGTACACTCACGATTTAATTTATCCTCTGCACAGTCCGTCAGAGCTCTGTGACTGACAGACCTACTGTTCTATTCTTTTTGCTCCAGGTTAGGAACCCTTTTTGGAGAGGGATTTTCTGTCCATGTACAAAACTAAAATAAATTCTAGAGACTGGAATGGTCTTAAACATTATCATCTCTACTTATCAATGTTCATACATAATTTCTATTAAAATGTTAGGGAGCAACCACTTTCAAACAGTTAAAAGAAAGCTGAAAAAGGGGGGGAAAACAAAACAAAAAAGCCCACTCCAAAGTCAGTCAAACAGAAAAAAAACATTAAACAATGCATATTGTATAGATAAAATAAACATGATAAATATTTTGCAATAAACAAACAAAAATATTTAAACAAATTTACAAAACAATACTTTCTCCTGACTGTAGTGAACACCTGAAGCAAGCCTTTCAAGGCCACCTTTAAATGCAAGAACTTATTTCAGCAAGCCTGAAGCAGCTGCCATGATTAACTTGCAAAAAGGGCATTCACCGCTCCATTAAGGAATAAGAGCGAAATAATGAACTTTTCCTACATTTTTACAAGACTACACAACAAATCGTTGTTTTCAGAACAGTTGATCCTTTAAGGAAGAAATCAGTGAGCAGTAGGTTTTTTCCTTACTATGTATTATCAAGCTACAAACTGTTTTAAATTCCACCACTTACTGACATGGAAGAAATACGCAAACTATTAGAACTGCAGTCCGTGACAGAACAGAAACCATCATTTTCTGGGTATTTTAAATACTAGGCATGCCATATTGCCTAAGTTTACATTTTCACCCATATTATTTCACAGCATTAGTCAGAATCACAGTTGGAATAAACATAAAAAGAACACTGCAACATACCTGTGTGACCATGCTTTGTATATACGTGGTTGGATGCTGCTGCTTTTGTTGAACAGCACTTTCTATTGCTACTTTTGCTACAGTGCTTGGATCCGCTCCAGCTGGCACAGCAACCATTGTTGCACTGCAACCAGCATTGTTGGGGTCACTGATTGTAACAATTCTAACTCCTACTTTATTTGGAATTCCTGGAACAGTTTCCCTGTCATTATCCTCTGCTGGTCTCTTTACAGTTTTGCATTCTGCTGTGCCATTAGTAGACCGAACTTCGGATGACAGGGTAGACTGGGACACTCTAGGTCCTGAGTGTGGAACTGCTATGATTTGATGCCCCTGTATAACAGAGGCTGTAGATTGTGGCGAGACAACTACACTTGGGCGTTGCTGAGGCACATCTGAATTCAAACTTGAAGCTAGAGGTCCATTAGGTAAATCAGTGTTGGTACCACTAAGTTGCTGAGTTAACAGTTTTGCAGCCTCCTGTGTACCGCTTACAACAGGTGAACTACTCAAAGTTAATACAGGCCCATTAGAAATTCTTTCCCCTTGATCACCTTTGGCAGTATCTTGCTGCGTGGCATCCAAATTCCCTTGTTGTTCCACTGAAGATATCTCACCATTTCCTAAATGATTGGAAGTTTTGTGATTTGGAATGTTTTTGTTCAAATGAGAACCATCTCCTTTATCAAAATCACAGATTCCATTAACTAGGGGCTTCTTCAAATCACTTTTAATTTCCTGTGTGTCCATTTGTTCAAAGTTCTGCTTTCCAGGAGCTCCGTTCTCACCCATTTCTAATGATGGCCCATTACTGACTTGTGAGCACTGATTGGCCTCATTCTGAGTTTTCCCTGAGTTAGAAGGAGGTAGACTGGAGTCACTATACTTTCTCCCATTTAAAAGACTTCCCACCTGCATTTCATTTTCTTTTGCATCCCCATTGCTGGTGTTTGCAGCTCCTCTTCGGCAGGAAGGATTCTCCATAACTTCAATTTTACGTTCATGAATGTGTAAACCTGTTGCTTCCTTTGCTTCTTCCTCCTTTTGGCAAATTATTTTATCACCTTTGAATGGGGGAGCAGCAGTACACGGTGATTGTCCAGCTGAAGGTGCTTGAGTAGCTGGAAGTGTTTGCACCTGTAGCCCAACTCCTGTCTGTGCTCCACTGACTGCAATTCCTGCTGGAGCAATGATTTGAGTTGCATTTCCCTGACTCACAGTTGCAGTAGCAAAACTCGTATTTGGCACAACTGTTATCGTAACCTGGTTGCCAGTAGTCCCTTGGAAAATAGTTGCTGGGCTGTTTGAGATCAACTGGCCTGGCAATATCTGTAAATTAGAAATGGGTACTGTTTGCACTGCCCCTTGGGGCTGGATTGCACCTGGGACCAGCTGAACATTTTGCTGTCCAACTAGCAGCTGCTGAGTTGGAGACTGTCCTTGAACTCCAAAACCCGGTGCCTGGTTATTGGCCATCTGATAAACCACCTGAGGGCTAGGAGCTCTCGCATTGTTAGGTGGAGGAATCTGCGGAGCTGGTAGTATAAGCTTCCCCCCTGGAGTTGAGGGGCCTCTTTTTGGAAGAAGCAGTTGCTTTATCAGACTAGACTCACCAGAATTAGGCTGGCCAACTCCTGTATTAGCTTGTTGTGACTGAACTTGCATTTGTATTGGTTGTTGTACCTGTACCTGCTGCTGCGATGATGCTGGTGAATGTTGTTGCTGCTGCTGCTGCTGCTGCTGCCTCTTTACAGAAAGCATCTGGCTGACAGTGGGAGGGGGTCCTTGTGACTGAGAAGTGGTAGATGAAGATGACATAACTGTGGGGACTTGATTATTTGTAACCGGACCTGGGGATGGTGAAGAAGATGGAGTAATGCTTGGTTGTCCAGTCAGCTGGACAGCTTGACCAGCGGGAAGAGAAGCTGGATTAGCAAGCACTATTTGATGAATGGCTGGTGCATACGTTTGACCTTGCTGAGCTGGCTGGCTTACAATCACAACGCTTTGCTGGGATGGTGGTGGAGGCTGCTGCTGTGGCTGCATTGGCTGCTGTACCACGGCAGGTGGAACTTGCTGAGATGGCAGAGGCTTTGGTGCAATATTCTGAAACCCTACCCTAGATGTTGGTGGGTTTTGGACACCTGCAATCGTAACCACCTGCCCAGCTGCTACTTGGAAATTTTGAACTGTGGTGGCAGAAACAATGTTAGATGCAGAGGTTGTGACGTACTGCTGTGGTGCTATGATGACTGTATCTTGTTGCTGGTTGCCAGCAGAGGACTGCTGAGACGATGTCTGCCCAGGTTGTGATGATGTGCTGATTAGCTGTTGACCCTGTGAAACTGCTGAACTGCATGCTGGTATGTTTTGTACTCTCCCAAATATATGACCCTGAGGTACAGCTTGCTGAATTACCGTAACAGGAGTGCCTGAAGGTATCTGTCCGGGTACCACTGCATGCAGTGGAGACTGTTGTTGGATTACAGGTTGGTGGTGAAGCAACGTCTGAGAACTAACAACAGTAACAGACGGCTGTTGTCCTGTAGTGCTGTGATTTTGATTAGAAGCTTGTGGTGCTCCTCCTACAGCAATAGTAACAGGAACTGCAGACTGGGGAACAGAGCTCTGTATTACTGTGGCCTTCACTACTTCACAGGGTATTGGACCTTTATTCTGTATAACAGTCATTGGAGCATTCTGTTGCTGCTGTGTATGAATAGAAGGATTTTGTGGAATTCTAGAAACAGTCTGTGCCACAGTATGAACACCTTGAATTGGAAAAGACATCTGTGTTGCTGTCAAAGTTGAAGATTGATTAATAGGGGTCCTCTGATAGTGACTTCCTACGCTTGGTAGCCCATGCGGGATTCCTGTTGAAATAAACACTGTAAAAGTTTGGAAACAAAAATTATTTCAAAAGACATTAGCATAATTTTTTTTTAAAATCCAAGGCTTGAATTTGTAATTCTATATGAAGCAGTTTCTATTCTCAGCTATACTGCATCTGAATTAACGATGCAGCAACAACAGCTTGCCTGCTGACTGACAATTTTGTGTGTTACACATCAAATACTAGAATGGCATGCAAGTACATACTGCAATACTACTCCTAACATTACTGAATAAAATCAATCAAAACATGTGGTCCCGACTTTCAACTATTTTCAAAACCTTTTGTCTTTTACTGTCATTTCAGAATCACTGCAAAAATACTTGATATTTAATTAATTTAAAAACCTGCTGGCGAAGGAGACGAAGATACGTCAGGAATTGAATCAACCCGGACAACTGGGGTAGACGAAGCTGGTTGCTGCTGATAGTACATCTGAATGGGAAGTGGTATAGCTCTCCTTTTCACTCCTACCACGTGTATATGTGCTTGACCATTGTTACTTGGATCTTCTACTCTCTTCACTGTATGATTTGGAAAGACAGTTCTGCCAAACACAACATAAATCAATGTTATTAAACACAATAACTCAATCCTCTTACAATGATTAGTTTAACTAATTGCTCTTGTGTGCAGAGTAACTGTGCTCATGTCTGCAGCTTTGTAATACAGCAGGATTCTCCAAAAACATCTGAGCATTCACCATTGAGGACTAACAGGTCCACCAGACGGCTGACCAAGATCTCACACAAGCTAAGTGAAAACTACAATACCTCCAAAAACTACTTCAGAGAGAACTAAAAGGACTATAAGCAGAGAAGGAACCTTATGAAAGATCCTGAAACAGAATGAAATAAAATTAAACAAACTCTAAACATTTGTTTCAATTAAAATTCTGTACTGGATGTCTTTCAACCTGGTAGATCTTTTCTCAAAGTAGTCTAAAGCTACAGGTTAGTATTGAGCACATACAATTGCTTTATTGTTGCATGAATTTTTCACTTACCGCAGACATTTATAAAATCCAGTTGATGTTAGGATTCCACCTCGAGCTAATTTACTACAGGTAGAGAGGTATTCAGAGTACATTTCTGCTCGAGAGACTGAGCAATCAAGATTCAGCTCAAAATGTGCATTCAACCTGAGGATGAAAAAATAAACTATGAAGCAAAATACAGAGAGAATACTTTTTAAAGGGTTATTAAACACTTCTGTCTGTATCATAGAGACTTCTGATAACATGAAAAATAACATTTTAATATACTGTCTTGTCCGATGTCTGTTCCATACTTTCTTCTCCTCACTGCTTATGATTTGACACACAGGATCCCTAATACATGCAGTCAGTTTTATATGCAAAATCTTATTTACATATGTAATATGCAAAATACTCTCTACATATGCCTTTTTTCATTGTATATTCAGAAACAAAACTCAAAAAAGAACGCATTGTTTGGTGACATCTCCTCCTCACAGCTCTATTTGTCTTTCTCAATAATTCTACTTTAGCAAAAGATCAATTTCCAAGGAGCAAAAGTATTTGTATCTCCCACAGACTCTCCACAAGCACACAGACCATCCAACCCCAACCAGGAAGCTGTGAGAGAAGGAAACATTTTCTATCAGTTTAATTTTATTTCTTTCAAATCCATTATTCCAACCCAGAGACACAGGAATCATTCATCCCCAGCAGCAAATGGGGGTAAGTAACAACCCTAACACAGTGCTCAAATCCTAGTACCAGAATATAGGCTCAGAGAGAATAAAAATATTTTTTAAGTGGTCAGCATTTACTATATGGTGCTGACACTTTGGAAAATGACACTGCATTCTCCTTTGTAAAGTCCTACATTCCCAATATAACTGGATGCTTCAAAAGACAAAAAGCAAATTATTACATTCTGTAATTTGTGTTCTCTCATAACCAGTAAAGAGTAACTATAATGCCATTTCTCCTGCAGTTGAGTTACAATTTCATTATTCCAAAAATTGAGATCACTCTGTACAACAGAAAGTCGAGGTATTCATTAAATTTGGCATATCAGACAAATTACTCTCCAGTTCGGTATGTCATATTAGGCTGACATAACTGGTACCAGAGAACTAAAGATACTCAGGACTTCCACTGGTGACATGGGATCTGCGATTAGCACTTTGTTGTCACATGCACTTACCTTACAAGGGCTCTTACTCAGGCTAAGCTGGCTAATAATATATCCAGGAAGGTCAGTTTAAATACCTTGTCTTTCTACTGTTCCCAAGAGACAGTAACTTTTATAAATTCTACTGTTATGATTTACTCATTTTCCCATTTCTCTCAATAGGAATCAATGACTAAAACATCATGAAAATTTACATGAATGTAAGACACTCCGTGTTAGCACTGATGAAAATGCTTGGAATATGCTACTCCTCTGCTCTCCATTTGCTTTTTTTTCTTTTTCTTTTTTTTGTTTTTTTGCAGAACAGTTAATATTTAAAGAGAATTTTCATTACTAGATGTTATTTTTTATTTTTTCACTAGCTGTATCTACCTAAGACTAAGCAGAAGAAAATCAAGTACAAAGTAATAGTGTTCAACACTGACAGCTGCAGAAGTACACAGAATAAGAAACAAAGCAGACATTTCAAATCTTCCTGATATAACGCTCCATGGTCTGCTTCATTATTTTCTGTCATTTGATGGTACTGCACAGTTGCAGCATGGTACCTACCCATACTTATTTTAACAGTCAAAACTTCTATTCTACATTTTATACAGAGTACAACTTTAGTACTGAAAGATAGATGTCTAGTGCTCTCTATAGTCAATGGGAGAAGGTGGCACCAGAAGGTAATTCATAATCTCAGTAGAAACTAGGCAGATGAAAATAATTCATTTTACTATTGGGGAATCTCCCACTCTGTTAATTAAAAAGCCTAGAAAACTAGCTTTGGCTAGAGACTAACTTGCAGATTGCTAAATTGAGCTGTGGTGATTCCAGCTCCAGGTATACCTCTTCAAATATCTAAATGTGAAATTTCTCAGTCTTTCAGCAGTGCATATTAATAATACTTTGCAGTGTGCAAACAGAAGCATGGGAACAGTATAAGTCGACCAAAAAGAATCTGTAACATTTTCCCTGTACAATCCAAGTTTTGCTGGAAGTACAAGTAAAACTAAATCACAACCTACAGCACTAAGGTTTGACAAATTATACACACTTTATCTTGAAGGCCCTTGTCTGATCAGTATGATAAGCATGAGTTGTGCAGCAGCAGATGTGGAAAGGTCCCATCAGGAATTAATACAAATATTTAGAATGTGAGTAAATTTACATAAGTCAAATAGTTCAGAAAGATCACCCTCAGACTGCATGAGAACCACAGGTGGAATAGTTTTTCTCTAAATATCTGATAACAACAATATTAGTTGAAAGCAAGAGAACCTGGATGGAAAAGGCTTTGATCTTCCTTAACTTGCTTGAGGTTCACAATGATCACATCAGAGTTTTCCAGGGCCTAGCTTCCTAATTTGATAATTACTTTTATATTGGTGCAGTAATATAGCAAGATATTATCAGATAAAAAACACTCATTAAACAGATAATGGTGCTTGACAATTTAAAATAATAAATAATATCAAGATGAGAGTTAAAAATCATATTAAATTCCATTCTAAGCGAGAAAACAACTAATTTCAAGCATCAGCTGTCAAAGAGTGAATATTCTGGTTAAGCTTTTTCTTTCACATTTCTTCAAAGGAATGACAGCATAGTTTTGCTTTATACTTTTCAGAAAAATGAGTCTAACAGTAAATTGAAGCAAGCTAGAAAATTTTGTGACACATGAATATAGGCATTTTTCTTTGCTTTTCTTCTTCATTAAAGTATTTGAATAGAACTACACACTTACCACTGACATGCAAATTTCTCGCTGTCTATTTCTACTATTCCTGGTGGTGGAGCAACATGTGGTGCTGTCCTAGAGGCTGTGGAGTATGAGGAGAAAAAAAACAAAACAACTTGCTGAAATGATTTTTGTTCTCCTGAATGAAGCACTTCAACTCCATGACTTTAAGTGACATAGTTTCTCCTGTGTTTGTAAGCAAGGACGTATCTAGCAAAGGCAAGTTACAAAGGTGCACTAAGCAGACTACAGATTTGCACCACAATTCACCAAACTGCAGCAGGGCATGCCAAGGCCAGAGCCACCATTGAAGTGCAATGATGACATAAGCACTTAGTGAACAACAGCTTCCAGATTCACAATCATGATCCACGGTCTCAGTACTTTAGAGTACTGAGCGTGATTTAAGAGTGGCACAGTACTCAACCAGAACAGGCACATATACACAGCAATTATTTTTCCAATTCCTAAGTAGAAGCAAATACAATGTAAAGAATTTTGTTGTGATGTCATATCAGTTCCTTCTATTCACTCTTGTTCATCCCTTTAGTCACATCCGTTTCCAGTTGCTTTCACTGTGGTATCTGCACCCATTCCAGAAACGGTACACTTAGACATGCAAGCCAGTGTCTGTCCTAGTGGTTCTTTCTCAATTTTTTCCCCAGAACTAACAGTTATGGTCCATCTTGTGTGTACCTGTGGTATATTGCTACGTGCTTTTTTTGGTAAAGATAGAATGAGGTACATATGCTGTTCCCCCTGACCAATAGCAGTTAGCTGTGCCATCAACTTCCAAAGGGCCAGTATTTAATCCCAAAATAAAACTGCAAAAATTAATCATAATTACAATTTAATTTACAATTAAGAAAACACTTTTCAAGCTTTAAACAATGGCTAGCATTTGGTTCACATCACATTAAGCTGTTTAGCAGCTTCAACAGAGGCACGATTCTGTGTGTCTATCTCATCTCTACAGTTCTATCAGATACTATGATACTGCCCAATAACATTCTGTGTGAAACACAATACAGAACGGACCTTTAATTCTCTGCAAATTGTGGGAACAATCTAGTAAAGATACTTTTTTCTTTCCACTGAACAAGTTAAAATAAAGAGTGTAAATAGCTTCCAGTAAATTTTTAGATTAACAAGTGAAAAAAATTAAGATTCTTCTAAAGCTTGTTTCACAACAATATTGACCAATGTAGCTTTATATTTGCTTTGTGAACAAGTGTCTGAAAAAGACCATATGTTATGCATAACGCTATACTTATTTATGTAAATTATTCAGAAACCTACAGAAGATAAAAATCAGACATGCCACATAGGAAATTTTGTAGAAGAGTGTGTTCTCGTGCGGTGACACTAACCTGGGACACCTGTTGCATGAGCCTGTGAAGAACCATGATCCATTACTTGTGGTCTGACATCAGGTACTCCTTGCTGGCTAATGCACTGGTGTTCAATGAGTTTTACAGCAGTAAGTGCATCAGGTCCAAACATCTGGATGTCCATAGAAACCAGACATACTAATGTATCTAAAGTATGAAATGTAAAACCAACAATGACATCAGGACAAAACAGATGAATGCTGCAAGGACATGTTGATTTACTTTAAAATTGCCATGTGTTGAAAGAAAACAAGTCTTTGCATGCTTCTGTAGATTTTTACACACCACCTTCATGGCATTAAAAACAAACAAACAAACAAACCCCCAAAACCTACTTCAGAAGTTCTAGCTTACCCAGTTATTTAGCATCACCAATTTCTTGAGGACACTGCGAGTAAATTTTAGTAAAACCTCCTACTCTAATATCCATCTCTAAGCTTGCATACACATAATCAAGCCACATTTAAGTCTTTTTTCCTACAGAACTGAGACTAATAGGCTTTGCTTTTCCCTTACCTATGCTCTTCTCCACTTTAGCAATCTTTGAGCAGGCCACTTCTCCCATTTCTGTGAGCATGTATAGCACCTCAAGTGCTGAGATTACCAGCAGCACATCTGGTAGCGTGAGATGACATATGATCTCTTTATAGGATTCTTGATCCACATATTCACAAATTAAGACACCATTATCTTCAGCCTTACAAAGATTTGCCAAGATTTCCATGCCTAAAGAGCAAATACAAAATAGTTTTAAACAGCAGTAATTACAATTCTAATACAACAACAGAATAGCTAGAGATCTTACCTCTCATTTTTAAAAATCTATCCCTTGACATGAGGCATTTTGTAACAGTGTGAAACATTAGATGAGTAGTTTTGAAATCAACAGGATCCAAAAGAAGCTGATAAGAAAGAAAGAAAAAGAAAAAAATCTATGACTAACACTATGCATAAAAGTGCTAATGGCAAAAATCCTTAAATATGCATATCAAAATTTAAGAATCAAAAGTGTTTAAATGACATCTGTGTTCACAAACCCAGAATTCTGTGAGCTTTTTATTGCAGCTAGCATTTTGAGCCCCTTCCTCCTTTTCCGCTCTGAAGCGGCAGTCTAATTTACTCTTTCCACTGCTCAGAATAGGGAAAATAGCTTTATTTCCAGGCAGTCAACACTATATACAAATATATTTTAATATCCAACAAAGAACAGAACTTGAGGAATGACAAACATTCCTTCCCAAATGCTATCACAATTGTTCATCCTGTTTCTACCGACTTCTGCTTCTCAATCAGAGCTCTCAGACACTAATATGTAACATTCTCTCTTATTCACGAGAAGCTGGATACATGGTAAATGCAAACGCCATCTTTTTTTCCAATATGCAGCAGCGAACCAATACTTCAAGTCTTATTCTCTGATATCTGCCCATTTAACTTATCTGTTATATCTCGAAATGTAAGGAACATCTGAACATGTTTACCTATCAAATCTGCATAATGTATCTGTACAATAATATGACATACTGAAACAGTGTATTTTTATTACATTCAAGCCTCTTTGAAAAAAAGAGATGCCTCACGTGATTCAGGCGATATACCCAGTGGCATATGACTAGCTCAGTGGTGCCAATCACACACATCATAAAACCCTCCCCTACCCCCTTTCCCAAACATAATATTTTGAAATTATGACTAAAGGTTGTAATTATAAAGTGAAGAACCTAGTGTACAGTCTGCAGAATTTACCTAAATTCCTTTCTTCACTCTGGGAAACTAAACTGAAAACTATGCACTATGAATATCATGTATCTCCCTACACAATCAGTCTTCTCCATGCGATTCTATTTAAGGAAACCAAAATATACAGTCTGTATTTTTGTTTTGGCCCTGAATACTTGTTTTCAAATTGCTATTCACAATTCCAAGAATAATTTATTTCCTGCTTCATCCAATGATCAAAGAAAAAAAGAATTCATTTAATTAAAACAAAAGCACTGCTTTTATCACATTATATTTTAATTGTTCTGTTTTGAAGCGCATTACCTCTGCTGCAATATTTCCCAGCGTGTCAAGCCCCAACTGCCGTAGAGAAATAAAATGACTGTGAGCAGAGAGTAGCAGGAACCGAAGACAAGTACGATTAGCTGCCAAAAGTTTAACATTTCCCTCTTCGAAAGAAAGATTACGTAAAATCACTGCAATCTGAAGTACCCGCTGCCCTTCAATATCATTAATGCCCAACTTGCGAGGTGGATGAAACAAGGATTCCCAAATCCAATCTTCTGATGGAATATCTACAAAGTACATAAATAAATTTTAGTCCTTCTTTGCTGTATTTACCAACAAATATGTATTAAGATTAGTCAACATGTCTCACCTTGAGATTTGCTTCTGTCAGAAATTAGATCACGAACTTCAATATCCTCAACAATATCCTTCCAAAACTGAAGAAAGAATTAAAAATACACTTAATTTCTAGGGGATTATATTTCTTTAAATATTAATTATTTGTATTTCCACTACTTTAAAATATTGAAAAAAATATGAAAAAGCTTGTTCTTTAAAAATTTCCTTGTTACTTGATTAATCCAATCATAACAGCACTTTTCACTCATGGAATGATATGTAAGATGCTCAGCACTTTACATTAAGAAACTCTTCCTCTCAAGCACCACAAGTACACATTCATGAGGAACCAACACTACTACAGAAGTACTTTGCTGAAGCACGTACAGGAACTATATGGACAGTTTTCCATAAACAATTAGAAATACAGCAATTACAAGTGCAAAAAAAAATTACTGTTCATCCTCCTTCACCTCCTACAAACACCGAACTCCTAAGGCAGAAGATGATGACTCCTCTCAGTTTCAGATTTTAGCTCCTGCTAGAAGTACAACAGTCAGATATCTATCTGGAAATACTCTATAAAGCTTCTGCTACGTTTTCCACATCATCATAAATCAATGAAAAGAGAGAAGCAACAACCACCATCCCAAAAAAAATTAATGCTTCAGCAGACTGGAATTCCAATTTCTCCATAAATATATGGCCTGATCTGTGTAAATGGTTGTTACATCGCTAGTCCTGTTAAAATTCAGGAACGATCATGGGATTAAGTTTTGCAAGCTAATAAAAATACATTTTGTGATGTATATTAATATAAAATATATAATGATATATACATTCTAATGTGTATATTATAATGAAAATATAAACATTCCTTTGACTAATAAAAATTTATACATTCATTTGACTCACTAATGGAATACAGCTCCTCTTTTGGCTATGATCACAGAATAAAACCACAAATAAACCTGGATAAAAAGGGAAGGATGGAAAGTACAACCAGCTGAACAGCAGGAGAAATTTTGCTATGCAAATGTAATTACTAAATTACAGGATTCATACCAAGCTTGACACTATTATTTTCTTGAAAAACAGAATACTACAGATTTTCTAAATTGGAAGGAAAATAATTTTATTTTCCACTGCAGTGCTGCTAAATGACATCCAAGTGCTGTTTAGTAAAGAGGATTACTTACACAGAAAGGATTATTACCTCATTTTAGCAAAGACAAGACCAGCCAGATAGAAGTGTAACTACTTCTTCTGACAGATTTTTCTAATTAATACTGAGGCTATCAAAAAGAACTACAGAAGACCAAGGTATGCAGGTAAAATCTGCAGAATTTACTTCATTTTGAGCTGCCTTTACTTTTAGAGGAGACTATTTAAGGAACAAGCTTCAGTCATTATTTTAAAAAGCACACAGAATTATATAGTCTGGAAATTTACTAGTCAGTACTCGCTTTTCTTTAGGATGTTTCCTTTTGGAAAAGCAATGAAGACAGTAAGCCTTCACATTTCACTGCTACATAAAACAGAAACCTCTGAAGCTTTTAAAGATTAGTTGTTTAATCAGTTAAGGGGTTTTTTTTTAAATGAATATTGAACAGAGATACTTAAAGCCTTCAACTTCAACGTGCATCTCTTCGGAAGAGACCAAAGTCAATCACAATATGATGTTAAAACTGCTGTCACACATTAAATGCTCAAACAGCATCATCATATTTTGCTAGTTGAATCCTCCTAATAATCCACTTTTCACCTTTTAATACTTAAGTGTATAGCACAAAGTGAAACCTTTGAAAACCTCTGGCAACATAAAGCCATAAAAGAGCAAACATTTTTGTCTGGCAGGCAGATCACCTTGGACACACTTTCAAAGGGATGGAAAATGAGGATTTAAGATTTTTGGATATGAAGACACTACAGACACTGATAAAGATAAAAGCCTCAAGGTCCTATGGCTAAAGATGAGGACAGGAATACATTGTTTGAAAACCGTACATCTCGCCTAAAACATGCAGAATAAACAGATCCACGCTAGTTGCTTGAACAACTTCCCTTCCTAAAGAAGCAGTCTATCAAACAACGGTAGCTGTCAGCTCAGATGATATTATCCTTTTCAGAAAAGAACAGAACATACCTCCTCTCTGTTAGTTAAAATGAGATACACCAAGGCACCAAATAAAGTTTATTTACACATAACAGTTACTCTTCAAATTTTTGCCTCAGGACTACCTAGAGCATATGCACAAGCCCTGTTACCTACGTGAAGCACACCAGAATAATATGTGTCCCCCAGAGCCTCAGTTCCTCTGAATCCTACAGATCTGGAAAGGCTCTTAAAGCTCTAAGGAAGAGAATGTGGACAGTAGGACACGCATATGCCGATAATACAACTTCAAAAAGGACAATTAAAAAAAGACACTTTTTTTTTTCCCCTCTCTTGAGCATTTACTCCTACATACAGAAGCGCTGTGGGTGATAATACTCAACAAGAACACTGCTTTACCTGTAGAAATATCCCAGATCCTTTTGCTTGCTAAAAACTGTAGGCTTGCATTCCCAAAGCCAGCACCTGTCACAGGTGTTTCCGCAACTGCAAAATGCCTACTGCAGTAGCAAACCAGGCTTCCTGTGAGCACTTTGCAGATTTAAAGATTTCAAATGTTCTACAAAAGTTTCAGTGATATCACCAAATAACTCAGAAATATTATCCAAAAGATAACATCACCAAAAAACTCAGAAATCTTGTCCTACATCCTCCATTCAACCAGCCAGTAACTGAAACAGCTTATCAGTAAGTATTGTGTTCAGAAATCCAAGCAGCTAAGACACAAACTATTGTATGTGGCATTTAATGTATCTACCTGAGAGATGGGCTCCTAACTACAGAAGGGTCAGGATTTCCCAGGACTTCAGCTGCTGACAAGCATGTTGCAACAACAAATGCACAGATGGAAGCCTGATACACATTTACCACTATACTGAGCTCCAAAGCACCTGAAAGCTTTACCATAGGCAGCTGAGGTGAGTTCCTAGCCAAGGAAACACGCATCTGCCTCTAATTACTCTACCTAAGAAGGTAGAGTAACATTCCTTTTGATTCCAACAAGCTACCTTCTAGCAGCACCATTACATAGGAGAGTCGACTACCTCCCTCAGAAAAGTTACTGTTCTGTTCAGGGAATGACAATACTCTTGTGCATGTACAATCATGTAAGGAATTTTAAAAGTGCAGTCAGCCTGGCCTATGTCAATCAAGCTCTCAATCAAATTTTCAGGCATAAAACCAAGTTGTCCAAACATTTTTTTAAAACATGATTTTGTTGAGGGATGCTATGACAAACAGATTTCACCCCCATATAAACAACAATGCAGACTCAATAGTGAATATGAATTCTGCATCTTTTGCTCAGACAGGATTCAAAAAAACCCAAAGCAGATTCTACAACACTTAAGACCTCTTCAGAAAAAAAGAGCAAAAGAAGGAAAGTCCTTGGTAAGACTTGCAGGAAGGTAAATTGTACTTTCCATTCCTTAACTGGAATGATAAAAATAATCTCGGTAATTACAAGACCCCTTACAACACAGTAGGGAAAAGCAACAATTAAAAAAGTATAGCACGTTGTTCTGAAAGTTATCTTCTCTGATTCTGATACAGATGTTTCAGACAAATCTTCCCACTGGAATAATGTGTCTTGCCAGTAAACGATCGAAAAAAGAGCCCAGTTCTTCTTCCAAAGCACTACAGTTACCTACAATGATCACTGGAAAAAGGTTTTCAGATGTCTTAAATTCAGAATGAGCCTGCAACTTCTATTCCTTTTCTTAACAAGGAATCACCTTCTTTTTTGTGTTTAAGCAGACCAGTTTGATTGCTCTCAGTCCACTCAATATTTGTTTACTGCCTAAGCAGGAAAGATTAACAAAAAGGATGGAGGTGCACAGAGAATAATGAGGTGGAAAACATAATCAAATAACCTACATACAATGTTCGTAACTGATATTAAGATGAGGACAAGGAGAAACACGACAAACCCCAAAAGAAGGGCAAAAGTGGAAAAAGATTATATAAGTCAAGCTTTCTGGGCATTCCTTTGAAAAATGTACTTGTATCACAAAGGCAAGAATAAAAAAAACAATTCAGCATAACATGCAATTATTTTTTCCCTACTATAAACTATAGACAGCTGCAATCTGATATTTCATAGCAACAGAAATGAACAAGAAAGGATGAAAAAGTGAACCTCTTTATCAATAGTTATTCCTATGCACACATATACACACATTTTGGATCATGGTAACACACTGGTAATAGAAATATAAAGCTAAAACTTGGAAGCAAACAAACAATGCCTGACTGTGACATCCAGATACTAAGAGATAACAGACAAAGGCAAAGAACTTGATTCACATGTGCAATCCATTTACTTTCAGTAGCAAAGTTCCTTTGGAAAAACATGTACAGGATTATACAGAATTAACTGGAAATTAGATTAACCAAATTACTGTCCATAAAAACAATTGACATTTGAGTCCACAAATCATATAATGTAGCAATGAGCATAATTACTTATTGTCCAAGAAAAACATGACAGCAACTGGAGTCAACTGAACTTTACAGATCCCTGTGAGAGACAATAATGGTTATATTTGAAAAGTATTTCAGGCATTTAAATGTATAAGGATCTCTCTCTACATACTGAGAAAGAGTCAAAGAATAAATGCACAGTAATTAAAATTATTATTAAACTTCCACAAAGAAGAAAGAGTTAGACAAGAAAATAAGAACTTCACCAAAAAAAAAAAAAAAAAAAAAAGGGAAACCAGAGAAGTAAACCATTATGTAAATCAATAAAGAAAGCAAAAAAACTGCATAAGCATGGATTTTGGAATTCTACAGGTGGAAGTGGCCTCAAGAAGTCCAAGAACACGAAATCCAAATGCTTAAACCGAAGTCAACAGAAATCAATGGTGCATAATTCTATGCTTCTATGAAGAAATTTAATGCAATTATTCATATACTACTACATCAAACAGTGGGCAGCTGCTGGAGACATGAAAGAAATACCTGAAAAAGAAGACAAATCTATCTGATTATAAGCATGCTACATGAACAAGTCACTCTTGAAAGACAAACTACCCTCACAAATGAACCTTGCTAACATGAGGAAATTCAAAAGAGAAATGAAACCATTAAAAATGGGAAAGCTTCCAGAGTAGATGAGAAAACATCTGAGCAGGATGTCACCAGAGCCTGGGGATGAGGATGACAAAACAAAACAGGAGATAGAAGATGACTGGTTAAAGGCCAGTTACTTCAATCCTTAAGTAAGACATGAAGTCATTCCAACTAACTAGAGATTTAAGCTTATTGAGAGCACCAGGAAAATATCAAGAGGGGAGGAAACAACAAATAAACATACGATAAAGGGTAACAGCAGGTTCAGCTGAAATGATATTCAAATTCTGACAATTAGTGGAACAGATTCATTGACTAGTAAAGACATTTGATTCAGTTTAGAGGGAAGCACTGTAGAAAGTGAGAAATTATGTACTGCTGCAGATAAGATAATGGAAATTACAAATTTTCCAAACAGTTTTTTATAGTGCAGTAAGGACTGAGGGGAGGGAAAGTAAAGGTAATTGATTCCCCCAGTGCAAAGGAACACATTGTTTCCCATCTTCACATTCAACTGCAGTGATGTTGGAGGACACAACTAAATAGGCAAGCTCCTCTGCTCATGAATGACATTACCAAACTAGTAGACTGTTCTGAAAAAAATCATGATCCTGCATACATAAAATAGAATGACTTTAAGTCAAAATCAGGGAACAGCAGAATGTAAAAATCAAAGTATTAGTGCTGACACAATTGAAAATTTTTTAAGATAAATTAATATAGAACTCAAGAGCTCACTGAACACCAAACTACCAACAGTTATTGCATAGATATTTAAGAGTGGGAAAAATACTAATAGTGATGCTGTACCACTCCTAGTATGCAAAGATACAGCAGAGTTAAGAGGAAAAAAATAGTGAAGAAAATCAATGGCTAGTTTTCTTTATTGAAAAATAATTTTTAAATACTACTACGATTAAGAGACTAAAAATTAAATCAAGCTTATTTTAAGCAAACATTAAAAACGTCCACAAAATATTTTTGTATAAAGGCGTAATTCTAAAATTACCCCCAATGTCTATATACAGACATTGAAATACAGTAACTAAACGCCTTTATAAAATAAAAAATTCCAAATTTATGTTCATATATTTCAATAAGCAGGAGTAGCAGCTTGGAAAAAGTTAATAAGAGTAGCTATATAGATGAAATGTCAAAGATTCTGAACATATCTCATAGATCATTTACATTTGTTTCACTGCATTTCAAAAGCTGGTTTTGGCTAACAAAGTTAATTTATTTATTTGTTTGTTTGTTTGTTTTTATAAAACTAACATACCAACATTTAAACTGACATTTAATTGCCAAGAATCCAAGTTTATGAATTCTCTATGAATCCTGAATTTAACCCATTTTCAGAGCAGCTTCAAGACTTCTAATATTTCTCTGTCACCTCCACCCCCCGTCCCCTCCAAACCCCAAAACTCCCAACATATGAAAAATCCACTATGGTCTGAGGGTAATGTTTACAAACTCAACAAAATTTCTATCAGTTCAATTCCTACTACTTGAGAATTTATGTGCTTAAGAAATTGCTCTCCCCAAATTACCTTCTATGAATCTCCACCATTCTTGTACTCATGTCATCACTATACTTTAATTCATCATCCTGCATTTTTCCTCTCCCACTTAAAAACTCTTTTCCATTTTCATCTTTACACAAACTTCTAATTCGCTGCCATTATAGCAGAGAAACAAACTGGAACAATAACCTTACAAAATCAAGACACAAACAACTGGCAGCAAAATAAATTAAAAAACAAACAAACAAACCAATTTTTAAAAAGATAATGTGAACAGTGAAAGAAGGGACACACACCCAATAGCCATTCTATTGACCTTAAAGCTGTAAAAGCAAATTTTACTCTGTCAACCAAATGTCTCTCTCCTATGTCATGAAGCTCCCATAATGCTTCCCCCGACTTCTGTTTTGACACAGCCACAGCTGCAATACAAAATAAATTACTTCCAGTAGCAGGGTCAAACTAATGCTTGAAGTAAGATGTTCTGAAAAATCTGGATTCTTGGCATTAGAGATATTTTTATATCTGGTGTTAGCTTCTGACAAGCTTTCAGCAGTATTTCACTACAGAGTGGTACTATAACCGTTGTAATGTTCAAAAATAGATCTTGGAAAGCATCCAAGCTTCTTATTAGTAAACCTTATTGCAGTTACAGTGGCTCTACTTAACACTTGGTTAAAAACATTTATCAGAACCATCTGTCCTTATCTATCACAATTACTTAAGTTTATATAATTAATGAACATATAATAAATTAGAATTCTGTGTAATTTTAAATGTTTACAGAACTAGACATGGCGCCTGTTGCTGCTCTAGGTCAGCAACAGTGTGTGACAGTTTAGGGTGAAGTCAACACAGAACTGCTAAGTGCTTTAAAAAAAAAAAAAAAAATCCAAAACACAACCTACAGTACCTTCTGGACATATTTTTCAAAGGAAAAAAATACTATGAAGCATTATTTTTTCACACTTACCTTCAGCACATTTGAACCACATTTTCAAATTCATATACTAATTATGAGAGCTTCCCTGTTATTTTTCTTAACTTTACCTGGGAAATTTTGTTCAGGGAATCTATTCACTGATGTTTCAGCAATATTTATCGTTTAACTAACACTACTATGGCCCAACTTGAACCAAAATTGAGTTACATAAAAACAAAACAAAAGACAAATGGAAAAAGCTTCTAACAAATATTTCTCTATTAATACTGGTTAAGACATTTCAGTATATGAGATGATTAAGAAACTGAGCAGAAACCTGGCTATGAGTTCATAAGGAATTCAGATGCTTATCTCTTCACATTTTTGCTTAATAAAAAAGCATAAGTTATCAAAATACATTTTAATCTAGCTTTCCTCTATTTTACCAACATAAATCACCTGAAATTCAATTTAAGGAAATTTTATATCATAGCAGATTATGATGAAATGTCAAACCTCTTTCAGGTATAATATATTTCATGCTCTCATTCACCTCAAAATGCTCATCTCAAATAAAGAGGAAGTATTTATACAAAGAAACTTTAGTTATATTTTTACCTCATTTCATTATTTGTGCAGTAGATCATGCCCTCTAGTGGAAAGAGAAAAAAGCCTTGTGCAAAAATAGTTCAACTGAAACAAGCTTGCAACATTGCTAACTTAAATTTGTCCTGTGCTTCTTATGTGATGGACTTGTTTTTCATAATCAAGAATGTTTCTTTACTGATCATGGCAGTTTTTAAAAAAGCATTATTGTTTTCTCATGCTAAACAGTTTGGCTAGTTTTCCTTTTCCACCCACATATTAGCTTTATTACAAAAAAAACCCCAGAATCTCTATTCATCTGACTGCACCTATTTTTTCTTAATACATTTCTTCCTGCTTACCAAACATTTTATGACAACTGATTTAGTGTTCTATTAGATTTAAATCAAAGGAACAAAGTTGGTAGCAATTCAAAAGACATATGCAGGTATATCTTATAATTTTATCTTTTTTAAACAATTTGATACCCACCATATGAAGTTAAAAAAATATTTTAATAGTTTTTAAATTACCTTAACAAAATCTCTGTCAGTTTTCTCCTTCCATTCTTCTCCAAATACAGCAGAAAATGATCCTAAAGCTTTAAACATAAAAAGCAGAATTTAGTAGAATAAAAAATGAATATTTTTGTTTAACTTTTTACTAAACCATAAACTAAATATTAAACAACACTAGAGACTCTTCCACTGTTTCCTTTTCATTTTAAAAGAAGTCCTGTATTAAATTGCATAAACCAACTGAAATTTCTATAGCGATTTAATTAACTGCTACTACAGTTTAAACTGAGAATAAATGGTCCGTAAAGAACAGACTAGTTTGTGAACCCTTTAAAAAACACATGGGAAACTTTTCCACAGCTCTTTTCCAGGAGTCAAGATGCTTATTTTTCAACCTCACATCAACAACTGTTTTCCATGTAAGCAGTATTAGCTGTGAACACTACTTCAGTAATTAAACAAATTCCCACTAATGTTTTCTAAAAATCATAGTAGTAGCAGTGAGATTTTGACAGCACTCAACTGAAAGTCAATATTGAACCAGGAAGCATAATGGATGTTCTTGGGTGTTTGGTGGAGCCACTACCACAATTTTTAATCATCACTCCCTGAAAGCAGCAAAGACTCAGTCAATTCAAAAATAAACTCCATCTTGCAATAGTTCTGTAATGAACTAATGACACATTTAAGTTATACTTAAACATTTTGGTTCATAACATTACATTGTTCTGAACAAAATGCTACAAATCTTAATTCCAAGACAACATCAGCTTTCAATTCAGAGAATCCAAATGAACGCTTATGCAGCACTCCAAACTGAAGACACTATATACCCCCAAGCCCCTAGGGCTGCCCTACCACATGCAATATAATCAGCATCTCAAACTTTATGGGGAAAAAAACTTGAAGAGATATTTTTCTTGTTACCTAGAAGCTGTGAATTATAAATACTAACAACTATAAAACCTTAAATATACACAAGTAAAACTCACATTAAATAAAGTTAATCAGCTATTATTTATTTACACTTGAAATTATCTTGACAGTATTTTCATACTACCTGAATTTGCTAATTACAGATTTCATTTAATCATCAAACTTGACAGATTTACCTTCATTATTTATTATACAAAAGCACGTAAGAATTTCAAATCAAAGCTTCATGCTTCAGAAATAAGTAAACACACTCCCTCTTTCTTTCCTCAATTTGTCCCAATTAGTCCTCCTGTGCTGCTAGGACACTCCCTGTATTTATCCAGAAGATGTAATCAGGTAAGATAAAAATGAAGTTTTCCCCATGGAATGAAAGAGCAAGCCCATTACAAGCTCATCATTCCTCTTGGCTTTACCTCAAATATTTTTCAATATAAGAAGTACTAATCCAGGCCAGCTCTGGAACAAGCCTGTGCTCCAAGTCTCGAGTTAAGAACTCAATAAAACACTACTGTTGCAATATCCAAGAAAATAATGAAATAGCAATACAAAACTTGATGAAATTCCTAAGTCCATGGAAGTTCCATTGAAAGAACCCGGGAGTGATGGCAAACTCAAATCTAGACAGCAAGCATCCTGAATTCACCAAAATGCAGGACTAAGTTTCACTTTAGCTTCCTCTCAAATATTTTTCTTTGAAAGTTCTTGTGACTGGGCTAGATGCAGACATTAAATGTCAGAGATCTAACCATGTCTGAAAGGCATGGATACAAATCAAACATGTAAGAGAGAAACTGGAAAAATGCTAAGGCAATACTGGGGGAAGAGGGGGAAGCTACAAATCATTATGTAAAAATGGTAATGAATGGTAATGATTTTTTAAAAAAAGAAGTATACAATGTCTAACACTGATTCTTCCCCAGAATTTTAAAACTAAATCTCTGACATACCACACTATGTTTATGCTTACACATGCAAAGCAGATTCACACTCAAATAAATGATTACCTGTACTACCAGACAGAAATTTACTTAATCAAAAAAGCTCATTTGAGCAATTTCTTAGGGTAATAATTTCTGAAATACAGCAAAAAAAAAATAAAAAAAATCTATACATAAACCCGGTACATACTTCCTGCTAGCCACCACAAGACAGAAGCTAAGCTGTTACGATTTTAGGATTGTTTGGGTTAATTTGTGTTTTTTCACCTCTCTTGACAGACAAGACAAACAAGCAATTAACAAAGAAAAACTTGTCATGGAGGTCACACTGAACAAGTCAAACAAAAGAATTTATTTCACACACTGAAGTATTTTGAGGGAATAGACTCTCTTTAAAAATGTATGTGCTAACACATTAAGTAACTCAACCTCAGACTGAGATTTTTATCCCTTGAGATTTCTATTCTGAATTTCACTACAGTTGAACGTGTAGTGAATTATCAGGATAAAAATCTTAGTGGGTCATTGTTTTCAGATTGCCCTCTTAAGTTTAACATTTGTGACTACTACTAGAACAGAATTATGAAAAGTCAGCATGGTCCTACAAATTCAGAAGAAAGCAGTAATTACTATAATCAGAGGGAAATCTGATGTTTCAAATTTGAGCACTATCACTGATAAACTAGTCCTTACATTTCACTAAACTGTTAAAACAGTTTTAAATTAACTAGCTTAAAAAGTATTAGTAGAGTCCAATACAAACTGTAACTGTGGACAAGGTAAAAACAAAAACTAGAGATAAGCATATTATGATGCAATAAATGATACACTTTTTGATTATCAAGCATTGTTAAAGATGCTACAACAGGTATTGACTTTTTCTATTGCAAAAATGTTACATACTTACTGTCATCAAACACCCCAGCATTTGCAAGCAGTAAAGTGATGATTTTAGGGTCCTTTTCAAGCTGCATAACATGCTTGCTTTCATTTGAAAGAAGAGTACATACATTAATTGCAAAGTCCACTTCATTTGGGAGTCCAGATAACAGTGAAAGCACCAATTTATTATAGTCATTTGGTGAGTTAAAGTCCATAGACAGCCCATAGCTTTGACGAAGGTAATCTAAATAAGAAAAAAATAAAATAAAATATTTTCATACAGCTAAACTAATCAATATCACAGAATCACACAGAACAGTATTCAGATGATACATTAAGCAATATTATTATGAATTATAAGTATTTTACAAAAGTTTATTAATAAGGTATTGTGGGTTGTAACAAGTTTTTACAGAACTAAATTTATTTTTTCTCCTTGTCTTTGGCCAAAATGCTGAACACATTCTACTTAGCTGTGTACCTTTCCAATCAATATTAGTTCCTCCATCATCTCCAGAATGCAATACTGCAGTATGTTCTCCCAAAGAAAAGCTTTGAAAATGCAAACAGTTATTGAAGCAGAATAGAATTGTCAATGTGGAGTCACTTTCTACACAACAAATTACACATCCATTCCACAGAGTCCACCAGCTTCCAATTTGTGTATTGGTTCAAGATTTGTACTTTGGTCTCTAAATTGCAGTGGTGGTCAATCTGGCTCTTTACTCATGTGCTTTATTCCTTGGCTTTTAAACATTAATTAATCATATGCTCAGTTCAGGAATTTGGCTCTGTAGAGAAATAACTGATGTGACAGAAACATAACCTATGGATTTTCACAGTATGTTGTTTGAAGACAAGTAACTATTTAGCCTTGCTAATTAGAAAGAGAAATATTTGTAAAGAAGATAAATAGTTTATGGATTTTCATATTTGTTTCATTTTGGTTCATAGTGGAAAGGTTTTTTAGTGTATTAAATTAATAACTTCAGTGACCCACAGATTTGGTAGTTTTAATAATATTGTAAATTTAGCTACACACTATTTCTGTAGCCTGTCCATATATATATATTTACACACACACATATATATACACACACACGGAAAAAATAGCACTTTTCCTCAAAAACGTACCTGACACACTGTGTTGCTGGTAGTTATAGGATGTTGGAATTGCACCAATAGGAAGTTGTGGCTTTGGATTGCCTGGTTGTACCTCATCATCCTCCTCCCCAAAATGATGAACTTTTTCATACTTTTCTAGATAACTGGAATTAAAAAAAAATAAAATATTTTGAACATATATACTACACCTAAATCCTTCCTCCCCCAAGAGCTGAACTGAAAAAGGAAACAAACTGTACAAACACAAGAACTTACTGGAAACAATAGTCAAAGTGGTATAAAACATAAAATGTGAGTCAGACTGACAATAGGCGATACAGAAAATGCAGGTATGTGGAATTATGGATTTAAATATTAAGTTTCTTCACATTTCTCAACAACAATCCCTAGCTAAATTGCAACCCATTGAGCCTTCTTGTGACTATTTCCCAAATCATCATTTTTGGATAACTTAAAAAAAAGGCCCAACAACTGACACAAATGTTTTTATATATACACATAACGTGTGTGTAAACACACAGACATACTGGACAGCACAGTAAGGCTCAAGTCAGAGCCATGCTCAGGCTTTGCATGGGAGATTGATATTAAATATAGTAGGAGGTTAAGCAATTTAAAAGGAGTTAACAGAGAAATACACACACTGTGGAATATAACTGATAAAAATATTTTTAAAGGCATGAATTTATAGTAGCATAGCCAAACATTTTGAGTGTACAGTCAGAATCTGAATGCCTGGTGAATAATGCACCATGCAGTCTTATGTGTCTCAACTCCATGCATATCTCTACTCATTTCTCAAAATAACCATGCAGATACCCTAACACAGCTACAAAGACAAGGTTTACTGGAATAGAAGCACCTATCACCGATTGTGAAAGCTAGAAATCCATTATTTTAAATCACCTAGAAAGTGTTTTATTCTTCCAGTGACAGAAACATTTATTTAAGGCTCATTGTTTTGAACTGTGTACACCTATATACTGACCAATACTCTTCCCTTTTCTAAGCCCAAAAAATACTGTAGTGATGATGAACTGACACAATAACCAGTGGCTTATGTACTCTGACAGGCTAAATTCACACCCAGTGACTGGTATCTTAAGACAAACTTAACAGTGGTTTCTAAAATCCTGAGAAAGAACACAGTTGTGTAGGATCTTGAACTATGCACAAGCCTAATAATACACAGGACCACACTGGTGTACCTGATGAAGTTTGCCAATGATACCAAACTGAGTGAGGAAGTGGATACTTTGGAAGGGAGAGCCACCATGGAGGAAGACCTGGATAGGCTGGAAGAGTGGGCTAACAAGAACCTTATGAAGTTCACTAAGGACAAGTGTAAGATCTTGCACCTGGGAAAACATAATCCAGGAGTGCAGCACCAACTAAGATCTATCTGGCTGGGGAGCAGCTCTGTGGAAGGGGACCTGGGAGTCTTGGTGGACAACAGGCTCTATATGAGTGAAGAGTGTGCTGCAGCAGCAAAGAAAGCCAAACAGGATGCTGGGTTGCATCAACAAGGGTACAACCAGCAGAGATAAAGTAATGATCCCGCCCAGTGCTTCTCAGGCCACACCTGGAACACTCTGTTCAGTTTTGGTCCCCACTATGCAAAAATGATGGGGACAGGATGGAGAGGGTCCAGAAAAGGGCCACAACGATGATCAAAGGATTAATAAGCCTGCCATGTAAGAGGAAAGGCTAAGAGAATTGGGGTTGTTCAGCCTTGAGAAGAGAAGGCTTAAAGGAGACCTCATCATCATGTTCCAGTACTTGGAGGGTGGCTACAAAGAAGATGGAGACTGCCTTTTCACAAGCAGTCACATGGAAAAGATCAATCCCAAAGCATCAGTTACAACGGGAAAAAAAACCAACCCCAAACCAAACAACCCAAACAAACAAAAAAACCCACCAAAGAAGCCACATGACAAATAGAAAGACTTTCCCCACCTCAAAGACATACACTTACGCCTTTTAAGATACTGCTAGTTTAGAGGGAGGACATTTCACTATTTCTGAACCATTGAGTTTAACAGCACTGTATTACTGAGTTTCAATAATAATAACCAGACCTTAATAGACTGCTTTAGTACGATTCCTTCATGCTACATAAGTACCAACTGTTTACAGACAGCTGTACAGACCTCAATCCTCCAAGCCCTCCTCTTATTTCCTGCATAGAGAATGCATGACCTAGAATTTCAGTGTAGAGAAGAAGCTTTGCAAATTAGCTTGTAAATGAGCTTTACTAGTCTTAAATTCTAATCTTACCAGTCTGGCATACAGTTACTATGCAAACAGCAGAATAGTTATTATAAAGACAGGTCTTGCTCTAAAGATACAAGAAATTTAATAATAATAAATTGAGCTTTTCTATTACTGAAATATAGTTATGCAAAAGCACACAAATGACAGTCAGATAGTTAGAAAAGACTAATCCCATGTTTCAAAACAACTTAGATGTGTAGCTATAGACTAGAAATGCATACTTTGATCATAGAAAAAGGTTTTAGGAATTCAGAATGCTTCCTTAATTTAGCAAAGTCACAGGCAGTATACATCAACAATACAGGTTTTAATCTTCCAATCTTTTTTTTTTTTTTTAATTTCAATGCCAAATGAACAATTAGGCCCTGAAAAAGATTCAGTTAATATGTATGAAAAAGAACTAAAGCAAACTAACTAAATGAAAGATCAGAAAGAAACTACTAATGAAACAAGCAACGTTTATGGGATATAAAAGTTCCAAAGACACCTGAAAACCTAAGTGCTATCTTGAAGCCTTGGTGAAAACAGAGTAATGAGGAAAACTGCCTTGCATACATGAATTGAAAGGCACTCCACACTGTGGGCATGGCACCTTGAACTGGTGTTAACCCAGTGCACATATGAGCCAAAATATTCAAGAAACTGAAATGCAATGAAACCCAGCAGCAATTTACAGCCACTCCCTCATTTCAGCTTTGATCACACCTCTATTCTGAGAGGCTTAACTTAAAAGATTTTAAAAACTCCATTGCCCCCCAACCCAAACAAACAAACAAAAAAAACCCAAACCCAAACCAGCAAATCAACAAAAACCCAACAAAACACACACACAAATCTGGTGGATAGCTACAACTACAGGATATGCAAAGTACTGAAATACGGGAAAATACATAGACACCCAGAGAGGTGTAAAGGCTGGCTACTTTTTGAAGGGCAAGAGGTTTTAATGCTTTCTGGGAACTTGGTTCCTTTAAGGATCCCCGGAGTTGGAAATCAAAAGATAGTATCGCTTTGAAAATCAAATTCAGGTATTACACGTTCTGTTCCTGTGGCAGAACTTCAGTAAGTCATTTTGTTTCATTCAGGTTTGTGAGAAAATAAGTTCTACGCAGATGGCTAATATTTTTGTCCATTAAAAGTACTTACTTAAATAACATCGGTTTTTCTGCAGTCAAGTTAGTTTCAGGCTTGTTTTCAGCTATTTGGGGAAAAAAATGCTAATAAAAGGAAGTCTACACTAGGTACAGCTAGTGGCATGCAGAGTTTACCACCAACAGTAGCCCCGAATGGGCTTACAGTATACTGCAAGTCCTCAAGCTAGGGGCTGGGGGACATTTCTGGTACCTTTTGAATCTGCTTCTCGCAAAAGTGTAGAATTTGAATTAAAAAAGCATCTAGACTTCTGGATTACCATGGTCTCCGACTGAAAATTCAGAGTACACCACATACTCCCTTAGTATCTGTCAACCCATTTTATGCATTTGTAAAAGCCATCTGATTTATTTGGATATTTTGTCTTCCTATACCAGGGCACAGTAAATTTGCCAAATATATATTAAGTCAGTGCCTGGCAAAACAGTGAAGATGCATCAACCATCACAGTCCAGTGATCAATTTCTTTTCTCTGTATTCTGCCAAAGGATAAGTAGGTACCATTCCTACCAGAGTTCTCCACCTGATCTTCCCTGGAACTGTCTTTTTGGCAGCGTTATTAGCAGGGGACTGACAGCATGAACTTGTACCAATTCTGTTACCTCTAACAATGTCCATTATGAAGCAAGACAGACATGCTCTTCCTGCTTACTCTCTTGCATTCCTTCTATCTGCAGTCCTATCAACAGCATCATCCTAGATAATCAAAATCCTTACTGTAATTAGGATTTCACACTACTCCATACTCCAGCTTGTGTTACCCTGTGAATTACCTCATACTCTCTCTCTTTGCTACTAATTTGACAAGAAACTTGCCCTGATCCAAAGGACTAAGGAATTCCATGGTGTCAATGCTATGCCAACTAGAAAATTTTCAGAACAAGGGTCCACACTTGGGTAAAACAAAACCAGTTAAAAATATTGGAGGTGGCAAAAGAAAAAAAAAAAAAAATAAAATCTATCATTGTAAGATTTTTCACTTAAAAAAACCAAATAACCTCTCAGGCTTCCAATAACATTCCTCCCTAATATCTGCAGCACACTGGCACTTGCACTCACGTGTGGTTTATCCAGTTGTATATCTCATTTCTTTACAAGGGACAACTCATGAATTTGTGGTGCCAATCAAAAGCTGCAACCTTTTTAAAAAGTAACATCTTTATCAGACAATCCATTGTAGTCCTGTACCACGAATCTAGGCCTGCTACAGTTACTTGAAAATCTGATCCACTTATGAATCCTAATAGCAGGCAGTATTTTAATCACAGAGAAGACTGTTTCTCAGCAGGGCCAAAGCACTTATGCTCGACTCTCCTGCTGCTACTGCACACAGTGGAGATTGGTGCCACACTCTGCAATAAAACTCCTGCTTAGGACTTAACAAAGCTGCTGGCTGCTGCTCCAAGGAACGTCTAACTCATTCACTCACCTCATAGATGTCTGTTTACAAAAGACCTGTCCCGAGAGTTACCCTAACTCATTCTTGGCAACGCCAAACTCAGCAACCCACTTCAAGGCTTTGCTAAAACTTTTAGTCTACACTAACAAGCTGCCTCAAACTTGATTTTGTGTGTTTCACTAGTGTCATCAGCAATCTCTTCAGGGCTTTTTGCCTTGGCCCTGAAGGCACCATGAATTCCAAATCAACAGTTACATCCAATTATTGTCAGAACTGATGCTTGAAGCTTCAAAACAACATTTGTGTTTTCCATCTTCACACTGTCTAACTCAGAAACTGAGTATCTCGTATAATGCGCCCAGTGAAACACTCCACATGTGACTCTCAGCAGTATTTGTTTGATTTCTGGCTGATTATGATCACCTAGTAAGACGGGCTGACAAATCAACACTCTTAAAGCTGTACTTGGCCAGCTTAACAGATGAGTAAGAAAATCCAACAGCTGTGTTTTTCAAACATCTGGCCTGGTGCTTCACTACGTGGCTGCAGAGCACTGTGCAGCCTGGGCTGTCCGGTTCCAGAGTCAGTTCCCATGCAGCCCCATCTGACCATATGCACCACACTAGGGACTCCACAACTCCAGCCTCCACCCTGACATCATTCTGTCACGCGTTAGGCAAACTATGAGCAAACTCGGAAGGCCCTGTGCAGATCAAAGTTAGTCCAAGACCTTTGTATATATCCACATATAAATTCCAATTGCATACACTGGCATTTAAACGTGTTAACATTTCACAACACAGGTTATGTGAGACTATATGACAGGCAGTCCAACTTGTGCTTTCCTTGAAATTTGGTTAAAAAAACCTACCAAGAAGCCTTTGCAAACAAGAAAATCATATACATGCCTTCATTAAGTTCTGAACCTTTGTTAAGGCACAATATATTATTTACTGTTAGAAAAAGAAGTGTAAAATTCATGAGCATCAGCAATCCTAGAATTTTCACTTTGTTAGACACTAGAACAATATGAAAAAGATGTGATGCTTCTAAGTGTAAAAAAAAAAACTCTAGAGTCACTGAAAATATTCTTGATAACAACAGGAGGAAAGAAATTAAGACACTATTTTATGCTTTCATATTAATAATGTTCCAATTTAGAAGGAAAATAACAGAAGAAATATGTTAGCCAACTAAAGTGTATATGCTGGAGTGCACCTTCAAAAGACTGCGGTGGCTGGGGGACGACAACACAAGCCTCTGAAAAAACTGCACTACCAGGAGCTCCAACAGAGTCTGGATAATACGCTGCATATCTGAGAGCAGGAGAAGAAAACAGGTATTTTGACCTTCTCTAAGTTAAGAGGAACTCTGTGTTCTTGCAGAAGGGTGGGGGGAGGTGGGAAGAAGTCTTAAAATAAAAGGCAAAAGTTATATTCACAACGAAGACTTGTTAGCTGAAATAGTACCTGAAAGCAAATTTAGGTTTCCTCCTACTTCATTCCTTTAACTTGCCTCTGGCTTCTGAAATCCTGTGGCCAAATCTGGCAGAAGAACTGCACAGAAAAGTCTCCACACAGCAAAAGCAGTGGGCCCAGTTTACAAAGTCTTGACAGTTAAGCAACTAAATTCTGATCTACTATGCTGTAACTAACCCCAAAATATATTAACACCTGTTCTTTTCAAATTAAGATCCTTCATTTAACAGGCTTATTTTCATTTATTTCAAATTTAATTTAAACTGAGTCCACTTGTGATCCAAGGCTACAGTCCACAGTTATTTTCCAGAACTAACTCTTCTACTGCATTCTCACTGCTTGCCAAAAATTATCCACCCCCAGCATCGCCTCTTACTGCTTCAGCAGCTCTTTCATTAGATCCAATGGGCTTCACATCCAGGAATCTCTGAGCTGTATCTTTATTAATAGTATTAATCCTCCAGTGTGTATCTGGGAATTAACTTTTTAACAAAGGCAGTTCCCAGACGTATTTATCTTACTAATATCATAGTCATTCTGTTGCCATCTAGGATGACAGATCAATCTGTCAAGTATCACAGCAGTCTGAGGTTAGCTCTTCAAACAAAACATCAGAATCCTCAAGATTTTTTGCTGCCACCATAACATGCTTGCAAATTCCAGAAAACTCCCAGAGTTTCTCTGTTTTGAGAAATGATCTACAGTACCACCCAGATTTCCCCACAGTGCCTGAACACAAGAGTATCTGAAAGGCAAAGGTGCACTAATACAAATGGTACCACATGTTAGGGATCACTGTAGGGATGCACAAAAATCATAACTATATGTATGTCTTAAAGCTGGGGACTTGCATTAAAAATAGTGGGTCATATTTTGCCAAATATTAAAGCTAAAAATCTAATAGTCACTCACAAGATTAGAAAGAAGCAAAAGTACATTGAACATATTATGGGCTTTGACCACTGCAGATTAAACCATCAAGTGTTTCAGAAGTATTTCTTGAGAGAAGCACATGGAGACATTTTAATGCAAATACATGCGTACACATTTAATGCATATTGTGTGCAAACTGAGGTAACTTTCAGCATGGGGAATGCAAGTAGCTGTCAAATTGGCTGGAAGACCTACTGACTCTAGAGCTATATAAGCAACATACAAATTTTAATTAACTATATGATGAAAGCTATATACACTATAAACAGGTATAGATTCATTTGCCCATTACTCATGTTTATTATTTAACTATTATAAAATTTAAATTAGAGAAAGATTTTTGCTTTTGTTTCCTTTTTTTTTTTTCCCTCAGGTAACACAGAAGAAAGCAGAGAAAGAAACAACACTTTTTACAGCAATAAAACGTTCTGTCAGTGCATTGACTGAAGAGTTGTTCTCACTAAAGAGAAAATTTCTATAGCAATTCAGACTTAGCTTTTTCCCCAAATTCAGGATGCAAAGTGGCCTTGTAGTACCTACAATTAAGGAGGAGATTCCTTGTTGTTTTTAGTTAACAGTTCCATTACAGAATACTTAAATAGAGCATGCTGGCATTTGCACAACAAAACCAAGAACTGTTCCCTTGTGCACTCTCAAGGACTTCATTAATGTTTTTAGAAAAAATAGACTGGGGGTTTTTTGTATGTGAGAAGTAAATTATTTAATTTTCTGCTTGCTAGCCATTACACAAAAGTTATTTACATAGCAATAATCACCTGAAAATAATTTATCCTACCAATAATTCTTTGAGTTTCTCTCAAACCATTATAAATAACACAGATATCTACAATATTACAGAAGGTAACAGTCACTCACATTTTCTTGGCTATGCAGAATAAATTCATCCTATAAAGGTGTAATCTAGCAAAATATAACAACATGTGAATGGTCTCACATCACATACTTATGACTACACACTTATTCAATACACTTTTCTAAACTGGAATCTGTCTCATCTGCACAGTTGCATACTTCTTTTCAACTGCAAATACTTATCTTGCATGTTTCTCAAATTTAGTAATATTAGACACTTTTCAGATTGCAGTGAAGAGACAAAAATACTCTCAGGACTTAAAACACACACAAAAAATTAAAATACCTCATATTTGCATATTTTATTATAATAATGTCAACAGAAATGTTGCTTATGCATATTAGTTAGACAGTCTTAAAGGAAAACATATAAGCAGTTTCTGGAATGAGTCTTCAAAGTCCAGATTCTACACAGTCAAATTACTATCTTAATTATTGGAAAATGGTCCTTTCTCCCTGGCCTATTATTAATCCACACTTTGCTACACTGGCACTACGTTGACAAGAAGGGCTGACAAGGTTCCCATAGGAAGCCTGGCAATAAGAAGGATGCTATACAAGAGAACAGTCACTGTAGATTCAAATCTCATGAAAACAGCAGTCTAGAATTAAGTTTTCTAGATTTTGGCAATTGCTCCAGCCACCATGGTAAAGGTTTCCACAATACTTATTCCAGCCTTGTTCAGCAGTTACTAAATAAAAGCATAAAACAGAAAATAAAACCCAGAATTTACTGATTTCTAATGCTTTTAGGCTGTTTCTTAAATTTACTGAATCTGCAAGTCTTTATTAAACATACATTACTACACCATTTTTTCACCTTATGAAACTACCTGTAATTTCATCATTAGATTCTGCATAGAATCAGCAATTTTAACAGTAGCACTTTTCTGCCTTTACCTTATGAATCAGTCTTTTCCTGCAATTAAATCTATTTACAATTTCTCTGCTAATCTCTATTGCATGCTTTGACCACATAATCAAAGCAAATGTACTAGTTTACATGTCCCTAATTATGTGGTAAATCAAACAAAACCAGGAAATATAATTAATTTTTTAACACTTTACCAGATGGATCAAATATTAATGAAAAAAGTGAGAATGGTATTAAAAAGTGTGATTAAGAGGATGCTGCTGGCATTCTTCACAATAGGAACAAAAATTCTTTAAGTTCTACATGGACAGGGAAAAATTGCCTTGGGATTGAGTCCCTTCTTTATCTCAAGATCTTACCAGAAATTAGTTTGTGAGAAAGAATGCAATCTGGCCTTCATAAAAACAAACATTCAACCTAAAAATATCTGTATTGCTTTAAATAAACACAAATGTATCCAGACTGAAACTGAAATAATAATGACTAACACCTTTTGATCACATAACTATATGCAGTTATAGGGCTTAATGTATCCCAGCGTATTCTCAGAATGCAGCTAAGTACAAATTTAGAGATGATGATAAAGAGGTAACATTGATTTAGCTGTCTAAAGTTGTAAAGGCTACACATCTATACTAGTAAAACCAACAGTGCTGTGAGCATTCCCATGCATGGAAATTAACTGCCTGTACTACTCAATTGTTAGAAAAGGGCCTGAAACAATTTCTGTCCAGGCCAATTAGCATTCTTTCAAGCAATTTAAAGGCACTGTTCAGAAGCTACCCTTGGTAAGGGGACCATTCCCAGAGGTAAATTTGGATATAGGTACCCTGTTTTGGGGCTAAGAGTATGGACAAGAGCCATTTTGTGCCAGTTAGCCTCAGGCACACTTAATTCACCAATACAGATATAGCCAGAGAAACACTGAATGCTACACAGATGGCCTCTGGCTTAACACTAATTCTGATACAGCATGGGGCAAGCTGAACAATGGATGTAGAGTCCCTCCTTCCAAGAAGATTTTTAAATTACCAGCGACATCATAATCATGAAGAGTTTATAATCATTTTCTTTTTGCCTTGTATAACTGTAATGTAAAGCTGTTAGAACATATACAAAGACAAAAGAGAGAGAACAAATGGGCATGATGAATATGGATAAAGCCCAAAAATCAGATTACCTGTTGCAAAATACCCATCTCAGGCATTGAAGATAATCATTGCAAATTGCTTTAAAGGCAGAAGGAAGAGAACTTTGGATATTAGAATGGAAAAAAACCCAGCAAACCAAACCAAAACCAACAACCCTCCCTTATCTAACAAATTACTCAGTAAGAATGCTGTTGTGAAATATGTAGTAATACCACTAAAACTCTAAGTTTATTTAAAACTGAGTAGATAGATATGACAAAGTGTTAAACATACTGCAGAGAAATTGTATTCTTTCATAGGGAGGCTAAAAAAATAGAAAACAGTATTAATAGTATTCAGATACTAAGTATTAGACAAGGTTTGGAGGATATTGAGTCCCTGCTGGTGGTCTGGGGTTTAGAGGAGATAAAACCTGATTCTCCACTGTGGATTGACCAGCCTTCTCAAATCCTGCGTAAACCCAGTAAGTCTTATTGTATTGCCATTATTTTGAATGGAAATAATTTGCAGGAAGGGAAGAGCTCTGCAATTAACATAATGTGTACCTTCTTAAGAGGCCGAGAATAGCTACTTCTAGGACTGAAAAAAAGTTAATTACAGAAAGCAACAAATTCTTATTAAGCAATATATAAGAAAGTAAATAAACATTTTTCTAGTTAATAATCTAAATGTTATCCTTTTTTACCTCAGAACTGCCTTCTACACTGTACATAACTTCTGAATAATACTAAATGCTATAATCAGGTTGGACAGGGCCTTGAGTAACCACCTAGTGAAAGATGTCCCTGCCCATGGCAGGGAGGTGGACTAGATGATCTTTAAACTCAAACTTTGAGTTCTATGATTCTCTATTATTCCATCATAGAATGACTGGATTTGTTACTTATGCTTCCTTCACCCTTCCACTTGACTATTACACTGCACAATATCTCACCAAGACAACCAGGTTTTTGGAAAACCTAGCTATAGGTTCACAGAATGTCCACAACTGCGTACTTCACAGCAGACACTTTATGTGAGTGTCCAGTGAACACCAGCATATAGTGCTGGTCCTTTAAGTACTCAGTGTTCTGAAACCAGGCTACCTTAGTGTCACCTAAGCTCTGGACATGTCTGAAGATTCTTCTTCAGGCCAGTAAGAACTTCTACCAAGAAGCAGAGCTCATTTCTACAAAAGAGCAAGCTTTCACAGAAATAAATTTCAAACAAGAAATTTAAACCAAATCTTCAGTATTTTCTGCTCACATATGACATCACGCTTTGCAACAGCTGGGTAAAACAGTAAATCTTTAAGTAGCATAAAAAGTATTAATCCAGCAAAAATATCAACCCTTTGGAAAGATCACAATAGAAGGAACAAAGCACATACAACACTCTCCTTTAAGAACTACCTTAAGGTGATCAGACCCTACTGTGATGATGGCACTACTACTAAAACATAACCTGAATAAAAATGGAAGTCCTTTGGGAATCTTTTTGAGAAAAACTTAGTAAGATGTCTCTTCAGGATTCAACCTTTTAAAATCTTTGACTGCCATGTATGAGAAGCTTAAAACTTGTCCAGCAACAAAATAAATTAGGGGGGGCAAAAAATGCTTTTCTTCTTGTTGCCTTTATACTCCTAAGAATCTCTTAAGCATTGGGTTCTCTCTTTACATATTCTTTTCTATTAAGCACCAATCAATTCCCCTTAATGTAATTTTTTATTTCTTTTTCTCTCTTTAAAAAAGAAGTTCTGTAGAAGAGCCTAAAGCAGTAGATATTTCAAGCAGCTGCAGTGTGACATTGCCACTACTCCTGTCATTTTCAGAATGATACAAACACCTATAGCAAAATTAGATCATATCTTCCTCATTTCTAGCTCCTGAAATTAAAAAAATTTACTACTCAGAAAACTTTCTAGTATTGCTTGTTTGAAGACTCAGTAATATAGAAGTAGAGTTACATTTTTAAGTCCTTTAATGAAAATCAAATTCTGAAGAAAACTATTTCCTTTTGTTTCCCCTGTTCCAAGGGTTAACAACAGTGTCTTTGAGTATTAAGAACAGAACGCTTCAAAGTGAAAATGCACAGGAATTGTGAATAAATCAATACAGGTATTTTATCTGTTCATTTAAATAAAAATTGCTTTAAATGGCACCCAAAAGAATGGCCCTTTTAATAGTGATTTATTGTCATAATACAATTCTCTGCTTTTATTTCAATTAAGTTAAGGAAGAAAAAAACCACGCAATTTATATTTTAAATATCTCTCACATGCTGAGGTGCATTCAGATATTTTATAAATTAAGACACAGCACAATATAGGAACTCAACTGTTCTCATCTTTGACGACAAAATTTCTAGTGGAAGTAAGGACTGAACACATTAATTGCCTATTAACAACAGGTTTCCTTTTCTTCGGCATCTTCTGCAAGCTCCAAACAAGAAAACCAGGAGTTAAACACCACCACACTCAAACCCAGATAACAGCAGTTTCTCAACTCTGTATTTGTACTGTTTCATGATAAAATAATACTACAATTATTTCAATATACTAGTATTCTTTGCTTATTTTCAAGCAGACAATCATCTTTTTAAGGGATAGTCAAAGTGGCAAGGAAAAGAGCACAACAGAAAAATTACTAAGCTCTAAAATTGCAGTTTTGAAACTTAGGTTAGTTATCTATTTGATATTAAACGAGGTGTACTTGAAACTGAAAAATGTTCTTGAATAAACTACTTCACAGTATTTTTGTTTTTAGAAACGTTAATAAAAACACAATAAAAGTACTCCCTGTAACTAAAACAGAATCAAAAAGATGCAGCCCTCAATAAAAACAGCTCTGCACAACATGTAAATACAATGAACAACAGCACCAATAAATTCATGAAAGTTGTCACCTCTTCAGTAAACTGGCATTAGCCTACCCACTTCATTAAACTAGGTCAATTGGTATCATTATTTAAGAGTAGAAAAAAATACTTAAAACATCATGCATGGTCTCTCTGCCATAAGGGTCACATTACTTAAAATGTTTATATTTTACATTCTACTATGGTAGCATTAGTTGTCGCGTTGTGCTTGATTTCTATGGCAGTAACCATACCAACACACTTCCCTTTAGCTGGAGGGAACTAAAAAAAAAAGTAATCTATCCTATTTTACAAGATGCATTGTTTAAGAAACAGGATACAAATAAACCAATCCACTAAGAAAGAGTAGGGAAATTTAATTTCTGTTTCCTAGGTTGTTTCCTTTTTTATTATTTATTAATATTAATACAAGAAGCAGAATTTTAAATTATTTCTAAATAACATATTTTCAAGTTTAATCTATGTGGTATCTTAATGAAAGATAGTATATTTTCTAGTAAATCAGAAATGTCTTTCAATATTTTCTAACATAAAACATTAAATCTCTTTAAAAAAAAAAAAAAAAAAAAAAAAAAAAAAAAAAAAAGGAGGGGAGGTGGTTGTTGTACAACTGCTCTTACAGACCACAACCTCCCCACTGGAAAAAGAAATACCATGTTCAGGCTCACCATCAGTACAGAAACTATCGTAGCAACTTCAGAAGCTGCCACTCTACTGGAAATTAGCGTACCAAAATCTCTGCCAAATAAATCCAATTCTGCTTCAGGCAAAATTAGTCAGGTTAGGTCAACCACTCATTTAAACTAACTTGGCTTATTCTGCCTGCAGAAGAGCAGGAAATTATCCCAATAAACTACTCATCTACCTCTGTTACAACTATTTTGAATCTCCCAGAAGTCAGCAGCAAACAGCTGAGAACAGTGAAGTCTTAAATTGTTAACTACTGCTTTATGAAGTTATCTAACACTAACAGTTGAAATAAACGGCTGATACTGTACTCTCATCAACAAGGTATTTACAAAAGATTCCTCAGGCTGGCAGGCAGCAGAGGCAGCAGAACCTTCCAGCTGGTGAGGGGTAATGATCAGCCAGGACAGATTCAACTGCTGATGTCAGATTTGGAAGAAGTCTGACTGTGCCCTCAGAGTAAAGGGCGTCTTGGGATTCCAAACTACTAGTGCAAACAGTTGTAGTTACATTTTAAGAGACAGCTGGTTTAACAGTCGTTTTTCTTGACTTGTCTCAAATTCTTGTCTTACACAAGCTGTGCTGCATTAACCCTGACCTATATGAACACAGGTTAGAGACCACATCTAGTTTTAACACCACTTGTGCAAGCTGCCCTCTGTCTTCACCACCAAAGAAATATGCAATTGAGTTTGTCTGGTAGTTTTTTGGGGTGGGTTTTTTTTTTGTTTGTTTGTTTGTTTTAAATGGACTAGAGGCTCTAATTCATGCCCCAAATGATCTGAACATTTATTTCGGGTAGCTTCCTTTGGGAAAGAATATGGAAAGTATTATTAAATGTCTTTAAAAGTTTTAAGCTCCTGGGAGCCTGGGCATACCAGATGAATTACAGTGAACTCATGCAAGATAGACAAGCAACTGGCTACATTTCTAGGCAGCAACTTTTTATAACACATGGATGACTGAAAAACAACATGCTGTGGCCATTATAGAGAAGAGATTGTTTTTAAAAAGGAAATAAAAGACCTTTAGAACTGCAGGTATCAAGTTACAGCTTATCAAAATAATCTCACATTTAAGTATTTTGTCATGCTATAGTAAGACACAAAAAGAATTTTAAAAGAAGAAAAAAATTAGAACAAAAGGATTTAAGACTGTAAAAAAACAGTTATATACTGTGGGAGGACACTGATTTAGGAGATGAAGACTGAAGAGCTCTATGCTCTTTTTCTCTTAAACACACTAGGCTTAGAACAAGGTGCAAAGAATATAAAGAAAAGAAATGAAAACTACTTTTCCTAAAGTCAGGAAACACAAAAAAATACAGTAAATCACATCCAAGGTAAGGATAAAGCACACGTTAGCCAAAGAGCAGAGGACCAGGAAGGCCTCAGCCAGAAGGCCGCCGACAGTGTGCACAGAGGCAGCGAAGGCCGCACTGACCGCCAGGCCTAGTGCGGTGGGTTGGCCATAACACCTGTGCAGCAGCTCACCTTGCCAGACAGCACAGAGAGAACTTTCTGCACAGTACAGGTTAATAGGAGATGAAGGAGAAAATGAAACAAAATACAAGAGGGAAGATTATAAATCATAACAGATAACGGAGAGGAGGCTGGAGAAAAAGCCTGCTAATTTCCCTCCCAGCTGCTTAAAGATACTGTGATAATGGCATAATAAAATTGTCAGGTAGAGCTGAGCACCCCATTCCCCAGCCCGGCTAATGACTGCTCTCTAAACATTAAGAACTAGTTCCATTCCACTATAAAAACTGTGATGAGAAGGAAAGGAAAAAATAAAGAATAAAATCGCAGTAACATTAAAATCCTGCTTTGCCATGGGCCAGCTGACTTTGCATAAGCTACTTTGTTTTTAAGTGACATCTGTAAAAAGGGGACAGTGACATAAAGCACTTTGCGATGTATCCAAGTTCCGAAAGAGCCAGGTACCGTACAACTGGAGCAGCTCACTGAACATAAATCTACGTGATAAAAATGTCTCATCAAACGAACCCTCAAATCTTTTCAAGTTTGGAAAACTACCAAACAGACTGATGACAAAAACTAAAGTTAACAGTGATTCCAAGTATCTTTTATCAATCTTGTACCCTTCTAGACTATCAAATTCAGTAATATCAAATGTATATAGTTTTCTAAGTAATTTTTCAGCAACAGTATCCTTGTAAGCAGGTGCTCATCCTTCCCAGCGTTTCTGCCCAGTCCTGCAATCTCCCAGCCTTCTGCCACATGGCTGCCACATTGTAAGAATTTAGGGACTACACAGTGAATGTGCTCAAGCTAAGAAATTTCTGAGTTGTTTAAAATAATTACTAGGGAGCAACAGAACATCTGCCACTATATTCTTTCAGTACTTTCTCCTGCCCCAGAAAAGGCAGGAGGGAGGGCCAAAGGATTTCTGGAAACCTTTCTTCAGCCCACTATCTATGATTTCAAGCTTGTATTATCCTTGAGATGCTTTTTAAGTAAAATAACTAAAAAGTTTAAAGTGAAAACATGATGAAAATACATAGTTTAATTTCAGGTTTACAATTGCAGATTGAAACTTGGAAGTGATTAAAGAGACCTTCAGTAATTTCATGATGCAACAAAAGCCCCCTGTTACAGCAGTGATTACATAATCCCCACAGTGTTGCTGTCTATATAGCATGAAAGCACTAGGAGTCCAAAATAGTACATAAAGAAGCCTAAAACTTCAGTTGTTTTATTTTTAGCCATGCATACATCAAAATGACATAATATTACGAAATACTGATATCCATTGAAAGTTAACATTACAAAGGCAGGTTTCAGTTGTTATTTTAGGAAAACATCAATGAAATGGCCTTAATTCTGCAAGGGCATAAAACATGCTGTGCACAAAGAATAAGTATATGCAAAATATGATACAGTATTGTAATATACAGTTAAATGCAATTACAAGAGAGTTTCAAATTTGTTTGACCTCACAGTGGGCTAGGATTAAAAAAAAAAAAAAGCCTGTGACTAATAGCCTGTGGCTAATCTAGTAACGAGGGACTATGGCTAGCTAATTAGCCTTTTCAAGAACAAAAATATTAGCAACAACTTACATTTGGTAAAGTTTTAATTACAAGCATGCCATAGAATGCAGCCCCTGCCATGAAGTTAAATTGAAGACATAATTTCAGAATCATCCACATTTCTCCAAAGTGTTAAATGTCTATTTACTACCAGATAAGTAACCCTAAAAATTACTGTAAAAATAGGAAGATACATCTGCACCATACCTGCAACTTTCCTGCCTTAGAAATTCAACAGTTTCAGACTTGTCTACACTACAACTAGATGGCCCTTTCTTAATTAGGCTTGTAAACTGTGATGTTTAGCAGGCATCAAATTGTGCTACAATGTTAGGCACACTGTACTTTTAACACAGACAAGTACATTTGTCAGACACTGTACTGAGTTTCAGCCTTACACTAAGCAAACTAACATAAGGTGCTGACAGACATTCACCAGCAGATAAAAATCAGATAATTGAAGCTGTCACCACCCAGCTGCCTGCCCCTCCCTTTTGATAAATGTGGCTGTTCCTAAATGAAGGCATCTGATGCACTCACTCCTCAATCAGCTCATGGATCACTGTTGCTCTCAGCCCAGAGTATTCAAGGAAGCAGAAGCAGTTTTACCTGGAAATAGTTAGGTGGTTCAAGAGCTTATTCATATGCACATCTGACATCACCACTTGGAAAGTGGGGCAAATGTAACATAATAGCTTCATAACAGCAGCAGCTTCAGCCAGCTGATTCCCGTCTATTACTCCATGTCTGCCTGAAACAATTGTCTCCAAAACCTGCTCAGAAAAGGCCTTACTGGTACTCATTCAAACAGTATGCAAGTGACACAGTTTGTGTTTATGCAGATTACAGGTGTTACACCACCCATCTGTAATGTGATGTTGTGGACTACTTACTTAGTATAACTTTTAAAATAACTGAGCAAAGATAAAACTTATGCAAGAAATACCAACTGCAGAGAGAGTGCAGCCAGCTCGCCTCCTCCAGCTCCTTCACCTACAGTTTCTACTACATTTCACCCTATGAAGTCAGGAAATAACAGAGAGAGCAGTAGCTTCTTGCAAAGTTCCGTCCTTGAGCCAGAGGTTTTTCCAAACAGGAGGTGCTGCTGCCCTGGAGGGATGTCTGTACTCCTGCAGCAGAGTCACCACCTCCATCCACTCAGTAATTAAACTACACACATACACACATGTAGAGGCAAAGCATGAGCTAATTCAGCACAGACCTCCAGTATCAACAGATTCATGCGGGAGGCAGGGTGGGAGCTTGTGTTTTCCACCTTAGAGTGTCTGCAAAACCTATACAAAGGGTTGCATCAGCAACCTGGACTATGGCATCGGCAAGAGAGGGAGGAGCAGGAAGATGAGCCAAACAGCTTCTAAAAGCTCAATTAGAATCCAATCTAGATTTACAACTTTGTCAAATAACTTCAGTGTGACACGAGTTTACACTGGCTTTTGTTATTACTGGGGGATGGCGAGTTGGTTTTGGTTTTAACCATTTTGTTTTTATTTTTAATTTCCACAGCCACAATAATAGATCTTCTGAATGGATGCTGTTAAAAAAAAAATCATTTATAACCATGTATTTATTCCCATTGACCCACACTTCATGGGGCCTTAGAATGCCCATAAAACTTTAACTGTTTTATTACAATACAACCAACACCCACACAACTGAAAGACAGCAGGAATTAAAATACTACCTGAATAAAAATCTACTTAGTTACATTTCATCTTTAAACTGCTCTAAAAATACTATATTTGGATTCAAGTAAAGGATTTAGACCTTAGGCATTCCTTAATGACATAGAAAGCTTTAATAGGGTTTTCTAATATCTCACTATTTCAAGATCCATCTCTTGCATAGCTTGGCTTCATTAATTAAAACCAAAACAAAACTCTAATACAGGCTAGGAATTTAGAGCTGTCACAAACTAGCAGACAGCTAAAATTAAGCTGTACCTCAACTTACTAAACTAGCCTTAAAAAAAAAAAATCACTGGTTATTTTCTCTTCAATATAGTGTTACTTTGGTTCAATTATTACTTCACAGCCAAAAATGTAGCAAAAACCATTTTTTCTCCCTAATTAAAAGGACATCAGCAGTTAATAAGGCTTGTTATCTACTACACTGCTAAAAAAAAAACCAAAACACAACCACAGTCTCAAAAAATAATCATTAAAAACATGACCAATATATTTGATTAAACAATCAATAAGCAAACATTTCCTTAATTAGCTATTAAATGGAAGACTTGTTAAAAAACAGTCTTGATCATCTTTGTAGTTCAAGCATAAATAAAAACACTCTGTGTGCAGAAATCCGTATCGAAAAATGACTGGATTTTTTTTCTCCCTAACTTTTTTTTTTTTTTTTTAACTTACTAAAACTGGAGAACGTGGCACACAGCAGAGGAAGCAGATCTACGCGCAGCTGCTGTATTGACACTTTTCCCGGGCAAAGCGCTGCTGCTCCCTCTGGTGTCCGCCTGAGCCCGTGCCGAGCCCTTTCAACACGCTAAAGCGGCAGAAAACTTTTTTTTTTTTTTTTTTTAAGTGCGCAGGTGCGTATACACGAGCAGAATTCCATGTGGATGTGCACATAGAGAGCTTTCCTCACAGTGTAGTAACTGAAGCCGCTGAATTTAGAGTCAGAAGAGCGCTGAAGCTGGCACAAAGGAGGATGAGAGCCAGAAGTCAGATGGAGTTATGCTGCCCTGGAGAAGCTGCTCACGAGGGTCAGTTGCACTTCCCAGACTGCCCAGCCTAAGGGACCACTGCCACCTCTCACCCTCGCTCCTGGCTGGGCTAGGTTACCATCCCCTCACCGCTGTACTGCTCTGTAAAGGCTCTGACATGCCAACTAGTCCCCGGGTCAACCCTACTCATTGAAAACTGGCAGGATAACCTGGCTTTTCTTACCTTCTGGGATTAGGTATTTTTAATGTTAATAAACTTCATCAAATCTCAGGGGTGGGCAGGAGATAAATTAAAAAAAAAAAAAAAAAAAGACAGAGCCAGTAAAAAACAAAAAAGCAGTAAGAGCTCACAGCTATGGACAGAAAAAAAGCAGGAGCTCATTCTTCCATCATTAGTACCCCATTAAATTACTTGAGTTTTATGCAACTCTTCCCTCGATAAGAATGAGGGTTATTTTACTCTAAAATCTCTAAATCCCAAAAGAAAACTGACCTGGCCTGGGATATAGTAAGCCTGACTTGTGCACAAATGATTTATGTCATTCTTTTAACAGATCCAAGTAGAAATATTTATACAACAAATACATATTCAAATATCTAATCCATTGATCAAATGGCCTTTGGCTACAGCAGTTGTTGCTAAAAATCTCTATAGGCAAGACAAATGACGAGCATTTTTCTATTACACCGAATACTACATAGCATGACTATTTGTAGCTGCCCGGAAATAGAATTAGGATGGTAATAATAAAAGTTACATTTGCTGAATACATATCTAAACAATACAAACATAACAGCTTAAAATATTTTTTTATTGCAGATCTGGCAAATGGTTCAGGTTTCATCCTATGACTTGCAACTCTATTCCCAGTTCAAATAATGCTACTTAAATATCAATGTAGCTGGGCAGCTGGTTTTTGGCTAATCGTTCAGAAGGGTAAAAAATTTACTCACAATCAAGTTTTGATGTTAACACCCTACTAACTTGAATGGAAAAAGTTCACTCCTTACAGTCTGAGTCCAGCTATTGACATGATGCAACACTGAATTTCTTTAATGAATGAAAAAGGGTGGGGGAAGATATTTCATTTCAGAGAATAAAAAAAGAAAAAAAAGGAAAAAAAGAAAAAAAAGGAAAAAAAGAAAAAAAAGGAAAAAAAGAAAAAAAAGGAAAAAAAGAAAAAAAAGGAAAAAAAGAAAAAAAAGGAAAAAAAGAAAAAAAAGGAAAAAAAGAAAAAAAAGGAAAAAAAGAAAAAAAAAAAAAAAAAGAAAAAAGGAAAAAAAAGAAAAAAAGGAAAAAAGAAAAAAGGAAAAAAAGAAAAAAAGGAAAAAAAGAAAAAAGGAAAAAAAGAAAAAAGGAAAAAAAGAAAAAAGGAAAAAAAGAAAAAAGGAAAAAAAGAAAAAAGGAAAAAAAGAAAAAAGGAAAAAAAGAAAAAAGGAAAAAAAGAAAAAAAAAAAAAAAAAAAAAAAAAAAAAAAAAAGAAAAAAGGAAAAAAAGAAAAAAGGAAAAAAGAAAAAAGAAAAAAAAGAAAAAAGGAAAAAAAGAAAAAAGGAAAAAAAGAAAAAAGGAAAAAAAGAAAAAAGGAAAAAAGGAAAAAAAGAAAAAAGGAAAAAAAGAAAAAAGGAAAAAAAGAAAAAAGGAAAAAAAAGAAAAAAGGAAAAAAAGAAAAAAGGAAAAAAAGAAAAAAGGAAAAAAATAAAAGAGTAAAACAGACCTACATTTTTTTTCCTCAGTTGGAATCTGATGATTCTGCATTACTTTATCATTAAACTGATCCCATCTAATTTTGTCTTAGGTGTTAAACACGATGAGAATACGCAATTGAACAGTCAAATGCATATGAAAAATAAAGTTAATTATCCACCTGTGATAGCTGCAGCAGAAAACATTTACATGCAAAATGCAGCTACTTAGCTGAAGGTGTTAGAAATCGTTAGAAGAGACTGCACCCTGGTGGAAGATTTGTTAACTTGCCGTAATATCTTCTCAGTAAAGCAGTGGTTTGGAAGTTTTTGTTTAAAATCTAGGTTTTAGAGTAAGAAAATATTTGTTACACAAAATGCAAAGCTCTTCAAGCATCAATTCTTACAGTTCTTTGGTTTCATGTGCCAATTACTCATGGTATTTCAAAATACTAAGCCAAATATTTAGGAGTAGTTTTAAGTAACTATATACATTTCCATATCTATATCCTGTGACACCAAGAGTAGGAGGGATAATTTTCTGTAATTTTGTTTGTTCTTTAACCCTAGCAGGTTAGTAAACATCAAAAACTCCAACCAACCAAAACAAAACAAAAAAGTAGCAAAGCAAGGGAAGACACAACAGGAAACAAATGTATTTAAAATCATTCCATAAGGAACAGAAAAAATGAATCATGGATTTGTGCTTTATAATCCTCGTATTCCCTTAACATATTTACTTCTCTCTTTGGCTCAAGCAAAAATCTTTATCACAACAGTTCAACCTACTCTAAGTTGTCCTCAAGTCTCTTCATTTCATGCTTACTAGTCCCTGTTTTCTCCCTTCCGTGCCCACTGCAGATCTGCAGAGCATTCCCAGCCCCCCTACGCCCACCTCTCAACTGACCAGGCAAGGGGCAGCATCTGCTACAACGGGTTCACAGCCATGGGCAAGCAGCAGGGGCTGCTGAAAGCCACTTCACCTGGAAGACAGACTGTCCAAGCTGTCCCGAACCTTCCCAACACTGCCAACACTTATAGGGTCTCCTTCCTTTATGTGTCTGCCAATTATCAAAGCAGCTACTGGAATTTGAGGCTTAATTCTTTCTATCAAACATGTCTGAACTTGGTCAACAGGTTCCAAAGCTCTTGGAGAAGACAAACATGCAGTAAAAATCACATAAAAACCAAAAAATTCTACTAAAAATATCTAGGAATTAACAATTAGATATGGATTTCCACACATTACTAAGAAAACAAGGAAATAATTGCAGTATCTGTTTGAACTAGTATTTTACTGATGCTGTATTTAGTGCTAGCTAAATAAATGCATTTCTGACCAACGGAATGGACAAGGGGGATGACCAATTCTGAATCTGGAGTGAACATATACATGAGCTACCACGAAACACAGAGTGGCAGAAGGAAACAACGTTCATGGAGCAGCAGGCTAGAATTCATTTAACTTTGGGTTGCCCTCAATTAAAATAATGAATATTTCTCTAAGATATCAGTAATTATCATGTACCACACCCATATTCTGTACTGCCAGCAGGCAATAATGGAAAAAGTAGACCAAGATCATAATGTGTAACATCCTGTTTCAGTTTTAACAGCCGTATTTTTATATATGAAACAGTACACTCAAAAAAGCAATGATACACTTGTCATTTAACTTGTAGCCATGTTTTGCAAATTAAAATAAAAAAATATTTACTGCTGAATTCAAGTTATAAGCATTTATAATTTTGTTCCAAATATTACACTAACTTTAATAAAATAACTTATTCTGTATTTACCAAATAGTATTCCTGCTATCTTAGAGCCAGTCTGCACTTCCAATTTCCTGCCTACTAATTAGAAAAAATTCTTCTTAGCCTTGCCTATCCTTGCACCTTTCAGATTCACCACTGCAGTTATGGATCATTATTTGTGACAATAACAGCAAAACCTCACATTTAATTCAGGTAGCATTGGTCTTACTTGTGTGATCACTTAAAAATGCTGCTGATGTGTCAAACAAGGCACGTGAAACTTAGTACTGTGCAGAAGTTGTGTTAACAGTAGTAAAACAGAATTAAAAGTGTCTAATACCACTGTATTTTAATACAGATACAAACCATATTTACTCTCAGAACTTTACTGCAACAGCTACTCCAAAAGCTGAAACATCTACTTCCGTAAGTTACAAGTGCAAATAACCATATGGTATTCAAACACATGGGAAGACTGGTAAGAAGCAGCCCTGTTTTGCATCAGCTCAATGTCTCCCATGCAGCCAGACTTCCACTGCAAATTGCATACTGCAAGTTCATAATCACGTTCACAGTCATGTTAATGCAACCCGGTAGTCCTCTCACTACTGATCTGAGTTCACTTTAATTAATAATCTTTTTTTTTTTCTTAAAATGCTGAGGACCCTACACCTACGGACTAAACAACCAATTGTAGAATAAAGCATATTAGGAATAACTTAATAATGTCATACTTTTCACTGTAGAGAAAGTATTGTATTTTAATCAGATAGTGCTATCATACAAGAATATTTATTATTACTTGCACTGTTATCTTAATTAAGAAATCATGGAACATTCTGACAACAAAAAATTATTTAAAAAAAAAAATCAACATACATACTATAGACATTGAAGTATCTGCTAATGATTTTCTGTGAAATATGAAACAATTCCAGAGAGAGGAAACAAGGCTTGCAGTATCTCCTTAAAGTTGGCTCCCAATTAATGCACATCACTTTATTTAATCACCGATACCCATAGAGTTTTAGAAAAGCTGGGGTGCGAGCCAAAAACCAGGAAACCTAGAAAGCAGGGCTAGAAATTACTTGAAAAAGGTTATCTTGTCTATCATCCCAAGATTGCTTGCAGGTACAGATCTGAAGGGATCCCTTCCTGGCAAACATTAGTCTAACCTGTTTCAAAAATGCTGCTGATGGAGACTCCACCGATTCTCTACAATGAAGTAATTACCCACAGCTTATTTTAGAAAACTTTTAACAACATTTAATATAAATCTCACTTGCTCCAGTCATCCTCCTTCATTGCTCCTTGTTCCACCTCCAAACAGACACAAAAGACCTTTTAGTGTTATAGGAGGCCCTTTCACATACTAAAGCACTCTACCACATCTCTTTTTTGTCTTCTCTCCTGTAGACCAAACAAAACATTTTTCTTCCAGTCTTTCCTCAAACTACACTTTCAAACCTTCTGATCACTTAACAGTAGATGTGTGCAAGTGGATGAAGGAGATAAGGTAAAGAAAGTAAAAATACTTCCACCACTCAAAAATATGTAGGAAACACCGTAACAATGTTTGCACTGAAAAAAAAACAAAACAAAACAAAATCACCCCCACCAAACCAAACAGTAACTTTCTAAGGATTATGAAATACTTATTATGAAAAAAGAAGAAATACCATGGAAAAAAATACAGGATACACTGGTATCAATATACATCTTTCATGTTACTATACTGCTAAGCAAGCAAGACAGGCTAAAGGTGGTTATGGAAAATTTGCATGTTGCACTCTCAATTTTAAAAAGGCATACTCTTCTCTTTCTCCTATTTTCTGTAGAAAAACCCAAAACCACTGTGAGACAAAACTATTGGGATAAAATGATTGTACAAGATGTCATACTACTAAAGGAAACATGATACAAGGTCTTATGAAACAGTAAAACAACTCTGAAGTTCCGATTTTATTTAAGCGCCCAAAGTTCGCATGAGTTTCACTTCTCCTGATCCCTGCTGCTGCACTCTTGTAGCAATCCCTCTGCAGTAAAAGCCACACCAATAAAGTGAGATGAGGAAAAACAGTAAGAATAGAATCTAATCCCAGTTTATATACGGATTCCTTCAAATGCTTTAGGAAATCACTTACTGTCTCTTGAATTTCAAGTAGTGTATTAACATTACACAGTTTGTTTACCAAAAGTAATAGAAAGAATCAGATATACTTCCCTATCTACAAAATGGGAAAAACAGTCATTAATTGGTTCTTGTGAAGTTTCATTTATGCTTCAGAAAGCATTCTGAATCTGAAAGCAATACTTTTTTTTATATTATCCTGTTTCATATATCATATCCAAAGAATCTAAAGTTAGAAATAAATGAATAAAATTAAGGGTTTGGTTTGTTTAGGAAGGTTGCAGATACTCCAAATACTAGGAACTGGCTCAAAAAGAAATCCATACACTTTAAAACACAGAAACTGAGAGATTAAATATTAAAACAACCTTAACTCTGCCCTACTGTGAGCTCTATTAAATGTAATGAGAGATGAACATTCTGATTCATGTTTTTTTAGTACTTGTAGCCCAATCTGTCCTTTAAAAATATAATTTTTTTTCTCCTGTAGCAGGAAAGGAATCCCGAAGAAAGGAATATTTCTACTTTCTAAAGCCTTACATCTGCATTTACTGGACACCAGCCCTACAAGCATCAGTCTTCAGAAGAATCATAACAGACGTGCTATTTCACCTGCTGAGACAGCATACAACTACCAGATCTGTAGACGAACAGACAACATGGCTCTATGAAGGAGAACTGACTGACTTACTACAACTATCAGAATTAAACACAAGTGAACTGCAGAAGCAACAGGTGAAATTACTTCTGATGTCAAAGGATGTCACAGTTAACACAACCTTAGCTATCTTTGCTATAGATTTGTGACTATTATAGTAGCAAGTAGTTCAGGATAACTACAAGCTAAATTCTTAAAGATACTACATAAAAGATTTCAATATGTTTTGGCTGCATCTGAAGTTTGAATGATTTATCTCATCCATTAGTAAGTTAGTTCAGGTTAGAAAGATATTGAAACAGCAGGTTACATTTCTCAGTCCAAGTCTTCATTCATTTCAATTCAAACTAATTAATGAGTTCACTTACAAAAACCTCAGCACTTTCATTACATACTCCAAAAGTACTGTGTTCTGCAGAGGACAGGCTGCATTCACCAGTCAAAACAAATGCAGAAGTCCTGCTTTCAACCAAACAGAACCTGTGCTACTGAGTCACAATCAAGGCCAACTACTTTTGAGGCACATTATACTTCAGGGTTTTACGTTTTCTGTTATGCTAAAAAGAAAACAAGGCATTAGAAGAGTCCATGCATAACTGTGGGGTTTTTTAAGCGTTAGGTACTCCAATGCTTCAGCAGGAACAGCAGGGGGTAGTGTTTCAGTGCTTTTAAACCCACGTACTTTTTAGCAAAGCAAGTCTCACCCCGTATTTTCCCTCCTTATAGGTTACCCTTAAATTCCCCACCTAGATTTCTTAAGCACTTAACTTCTGGCTGCATGCCTGCCAGGCAGAGCTGTCAACCCCCATCCGAGCTAGCTAGCACAGGTCCTGCTCCAGGCAAGCTGGTGACCACCTGCCTCCTCTTTTCTGCTCCCCCTGCCTCACAGATTTTACCAGACTTTTATTTACCATTACTGTGGAAATCATTAGCCTACAACAGGTCACCTCACATTGCTAATTTACATCTTCCTATAAATGCAGAAACTCAAAATCAGTTGACATTTAAAATTAAAATATTAACTTGTACAGCATCACAAGCATGTCTAACATTTTACAGACTAAAAGAACATTCCTACAATGAATTTATAGTCCAAACACATCAAAAGAGCATTTAGTACAATGTAGAATACAGTAGTTTTCTGCATGTCATTGTAAAAAATATTTCCTGAGAACGGCAAAGAGCTACTTGATTTTTCCCAAACTGAGACAATACTATCCTGCCTAGGTTATTAATTTAGACCGCTAAACTTTCAGTTTTATCTAAAACAGGCTCTGTCCCCCAACATCTACTAATCCAACTAAATATTCCTGCAGTTAGCTTAATTTTAACAACTTTAACAGCAAGCAATTTGGATTATGTGTTTACATCACACATATATAAATTACAACTATTTTAGAGGTTGGGGGGGAAATCTGGGGGTTTTAAGTTTTAGAGGTTGGGTTTTTGTTGTTTTGCTTTTGTTTTAATTTTATTTTCTTTTATATACCTCCATATTTCATTTTTCTTTTTCAGAGTTTATCTTAATTCACACCACTCACCTCCCCTTCCCCCAAATCCAAACTTGGTACATATAGTCACAAACATTTGTAGAAAACCTACTATTTTCCCAAACATTTTGTTAGCAATTTTAGGATATATTATCCCATGAAGTACCATGACTAAGATCCAGCATTGTCTTTCATTCAGTTAAAGAGCTGATTCCCAGTTCTCCAACAGGATAAATGTAAGTATCTGAGAAACACAACAGGTGTTTACTTTTCACCTGTGTGTATCACATTTCATTTGTATTAGCTCACTTACTAAGGATTTCTTCCTTAAAATACAGCAAACAGCTTATGTAAAATACATGCATAGTGTTTCAAGGGAATTGGCTCTAGGATGCCCGGTGAGAACTGTTCCTCTGATGTCATTTTTTCCTAAAACAGTAAATTAGATTAAGTTTAGGAAAAAAAAAAAAAACAACCAACAAAATTTAAAGCTCAAAACTTGGAGTTGCAACAAAATATCCTTTCTGTATTCTCTAACCAATCTTGCATTTAGTATGCAAAAGTAAAACAGAAAAAAAGCCAAAGTAACTTTGTAATTAATTTAAATCACCACCATCACATACTATTCTAAAGCAAGAGAAAACACCCTGATTCTTCTGTAAATTACTACATTGTGAAGAAGCACCTTGACAAACAAATGAAAATTAGTGCAAAATTATTTTACTTATGGTCATAGGGAATCCAAAAGCACCATCACTGAGAAAATTTCAGTAGTATTAGAGATACTGTATGCTGAAGCCATTATTTACTCCTCCTATTTCATTCAAACTACCCTATTCAGAAATTTTAAAATGATACACAGATGTCATATGATGCCTTCTCACAGTGACTGTTTCCATCCTGAAGATACAGCTGTACTATTAGTTTTCACTTATTTAGGAAAACATTAACCCTAAACAAGCCATCCTACCATCTTCCACCTCTGAGTAGGCTAACCAGACTGAAAACTACTTTTTTATCTACAGATCTTTCAGTTCAATCAGCAACTCAATTTGAGTAGCCAGTGATCAGTGATAATACAAAGAAAGTTACAGGATTACCTTAGCAGAGGAAGAAAACTATCTTTTCAAGTCAAAAGGCAACCATATCTTTAGTGGGAAGCTAAACTTTTATCTGCATAGTAGTAGCTGGCACACTGTGACAATGAAACATTTATCAGCAATTACCTCATGATCAATTTACAATATTGTCAAAAGAAGGAATACACAAGAGCAAGAAGACATGAGAGACACAGGATTGCTGACTACCAGAAAGATGACACAAACCTCGTTAAAATTTTATATAAAATCAGGTATAATCTTCTAATCACTGAATAATAGGGCTTGAAGAAACCTATGAAGGTGACCTTGTCCACTGCATGCTCGAAGTAGGGTTAACTTCAGCGAGGTCATTCCAGTCCCTGTAACACTCAAGTTTTGACAATCTCCAAGGACAGAGATTTGCCAGCTTTCCTCACTCACTGCATGCACCAATACTGAAATCAAAGTAGGTAGTCATACACATTTCTACCACTGCTTATTTAAAAAGTATATGAATCCCTTAAAAAAAAAAAATTAAATTACTTTTCAGGTAATTAATGACTTTTCAAACACATTAGACTTAAATACTTTTCAGACTTTTAAAAAAAAAAATATGTAAAACAAACCAACAAGATCAATGAAGAACCTACCCTGCTTCTAATTATCAGTTTATTTTTAATAATCTTGATGAGAATTTTCAAATCAGTGTATCGGTTTCAAGCAGAAGGTGAAAAAGCAGTAAAACAGATGTGTAAAATTAAAAGGGAAAAAGCTTCAGCTTCTTCCTATGCCATTCATATTTCCAAAAGAAATGCAAGTCCTACTACTGCATTATTTTCTCAGTGAACTGGCAACAAATAAAAATACCAGATCTTTGACAGAAGCAATGATCTTTCTTACTTGGTTCAAAATACTTTTACTTTCTTTCTATTCTAGTCCAGTCCCCAACAAAGCATAATTCCTTCTTCCTGCTCAGGGATATAATTATGTCTTCATTAGTTCTGAAATGCAGTACAGTAGGAATCTGTTGATTTTTTTGGCAGCATAGACATACTAAATAAGAATAACCAGATGCTGCGTACATCACTTTTCAGATATAGACAAATTAAAAGCAAAACAAAAAACAATGCACAGGTGTTCATGAAAGCAACAAATTCTGAGTTCCCCCACTATTTGGCTCTCTGCTATACGGGTATTACACTTTGGGTCCCAAAAGGAACACATCGTGTTCACAGCTCACAGCTATTTCATGCCCTTAGATGTACATACCAAATACAAATTATGCAGATAAAACTCTGTAACCATCTGGTCATCAAAAGTATTTCATATAAATTGTAAGCGACCTATTTATTGCTACACAGAATGTTTCCAGTTTGAATTTTCTTCTTCTTTTTTTGTTGTACTTTGATTGAAAGTTAAGAATGGCAGTTTGCAGAACTCCACGGTATGTTGTTCTTTTGTTTGCACACCAACAGGTGCACGAACAGCCATTAAGTAGGCTGGTGCTAAGAAGTGCACAATAGCATAACTGCTCAGTTATGCTCTAAAAATCAATGGAATTACTACAGAGGAAAACAAAATAAACCAAAGTTCATATGAAAAATGAGATGAGTTGTCACTTGCAGGAGTGCCCAGTTTAACTAAAAATTATACTTTCATTTTCAGCCATTCTTCCAGTTTATGACTTACTAAAACAATAATCACTTCCTGCTTTGGGACTGAAACTGTTCCTGGTCCTCCTCATTTCAGAAGGTTTGTTTGTTTGTTTGTGGTTCTTCTGGAGAGAAAGGAGAAGGGCAGATCAAGGAAGTCCATTGCTATAATATTTTAAAATGGTATTCACAATCTTTTCTGCTCTCTGGACTCTTCAAATACTGAATTCTCAATTATGGTCTTTCGGGAAGCAAAACACTTTCGTGAGTGTATTCTTAGGAAAAAAACTCAGTGAGAAAGTATACACTTAGGATTTAAGTTAAAAAAACAAACAAACAAAAAACCACAACCTGAAAAACAATCCAAACTTCACCACATACAATTCACACACTATTTTCTTGACAGAAGTACAAAGTGCAACTAGTTAGATAAGTAAATGAGAGCATATAAAAAAAACCTAGATTAGACTGGTTTTAAGATTTCAGTATTAAGAATTACTGATATTTTAATACATATTAACAACCTGAATACTCATTTTTCATTTGTCTGATGGCTATGCTTAGCACTAACTTACATAACTTGAAAAACAAAGTATTAAATTTTGTTAAATCAGTTATATACACTAGAAAGCTCATCTCAAATATCCACATACTTTGAACAGAGACCTAAAATACAAGGGCTAGACAGATAGCCCTGTAACGACCCACAGAATGATTCCATTTATAGCAGCTTGGTTCAAGTCTCATTGTCTTTGCTTACTTAATTCAAGCCCTTTGGAATAAATTTATTGTTTGTCATTATAAATACCCTATACAACGAGAACCAGATCTCATTCAGAACAACTCCACAAATAAGTGATAAAATTATCATTACTGGAAGGTATACCTCAACCATTACGTACTTTAAGAAGAGTACTGCATTTTCACAGTCAGTAACCAGCTGATTCTACATTAAAAGACTTACTGAGCATCAGTGCAGGTATATGTGTACAAATAACCCAAAGGAAAGTGGCTCAGTCACCTCTACAGCCACCTCAGGATGAAAAGGTAGATCCTGACTTCCACTACCCGCCTGCTTCCTAGACCTGAGGAGCCACCTGGCCCTCTCCAATCACTTGCAGTTACTGCCTGCTTGAAGTAAAAGCAAAGAGAAGAGCGAGGGTGAAGGACATGATGTGCCAATGCAGAGGAAAGTCTTGTATCACCACCTTTACAACCAAGCACCTCACTACTATAAACTTCAGTTTATAGTTTATAGTTTATAAACCCCAACCATCAGATAAACCATGCAGTATCTAAGTATCTACCCAGAAACACAAATTATTTTGCCAGAGCGCCAGTTACATAAAAAAATAAAAACACCCTAACTAAATTATACACTTAGAGCCAAATATTCAAATTTTGCCAGCATATTAGATTTCAAATCTTTATTTTTTCAGGAAGCCTGACACAACCCTTATGAAATTAAATAGAATTTATTTTAAATGGCTTGGACTCTAGTTCACAAGAAAATCATGGAACCAAGAACACAAGACCCAGATCCCCAACTTTATGTCAAAAAAAAAAAAAAAAAAATTGCCGACAGCAAACAGCAGTGTAGCATTCTTCTCTACTTGTTCAAAATGACCAAGCATTTTGATGTCTGAGCACGTTTTCCAGGCAAAAGTAAGCACATAAAAATTACAAATAACTACTTTAATGAAACACCAAAAGGCACCACGGATAGAAGAAAATGTTAGTTATTCATTAGTTTATTTTTGACAGTGAGTTAGAAGAACACACACAATAGCAATTTCTGCCCATTACTGCAGTAAAATTTGTTTTTCCTCTTCTAATTCTCTTGAAATAAATGTCTAGTCAAATAACAGAAGCTCTGATCCTGATGTGTTTCCAGATATTTTCTCCAATGTCATCAATTATTGACAGATACCTGAAACTGCCTAGTTGGTTTTGCATTTTCTAGAAATAACAGCATAACTGACCCCCTCTATATTTCCATACATTTTTAGTGAAGCAATGTAACCATCTTCCCCTGTAAACATACTAACAAACACTGAAAGCCACGACAAAACACAGGTAGCAGAGCCCTGGAGCACTCTGCTACAACAGATCTGGTAACACCTTGTCTCTTGAGCCCAAGGAACATGGGAGTTGCAGTGGGGATTAGTAAGAGAAATAAACAATGGGTATTATAAATGTTTAAAGATTAAGGTAGTGAGCGCTCTTCTCATTGTGTATAGTCTATTACTGAACCACCATAATTAATAATGAATTAATCTGTAATGCTTTTCAATCATATTTTAAGATGTTTCAAAAAATAAAAGTAAATCAAAGAGACTGTAGCTGATTCCTAAATCAATGTCTTGTCTACGTCAGTAGGCAGCCTATCCCGGTCAAATGCAACATGCTTTGAGATTGCCCATTTGGATATACAGCTCGTATGTGGGATGAAATACCTTTTTTAAAATATTTGACTAAAAAGAGAAAAAATTCCTAAAGGTAGTCACATGCTGCGAAAGTTTGAGTGGTTGTAAAGAATATACAATGATAAAGGGCAAGATTCTGCCATTCATTTCTTCCCACAACTGATAATTTTTTTATTTGAAGGAAAGTATTTGGTGGACGGTATCCTTTCAAACCCGTTTATCCAACCATGTGTGCACGCTGAAATGAACAAAATAACTGTAAACACAAATACATGTAACTACAAATACATGAGTTTTTGTTACTGGCACACTACTTCAATTCCAGGACACCCAGCATTCTCAGCTCAAAACCCCGAAACTTCACTGACCTTCACACAAAGGACCAAGCAGTCTGAAGACACAGCAACACGTATCAGTAGAGGTGCTAGGAACATCAACACCAGCCCTGCTGAAGCGCTAGAGCAGAAGCCTGCAGTACTGTTCGAAATTGCAAGCGTTTGCCACTACAATTCTACATGTCAAAAGATAGATGGACTGTCTGACTGATATCTCAATATACATGCCATTTTATACATTCCAAGGCAGACGGAACTAATGATTTTAACTTTAAACTATACTAGTCTGAGTTATGAATGTATGCAGTCATAAACTAAAACAGTTGTTAGTTTGGTTGATACTAAAAGTACAAATAAGACATTTATGTGGCTATTTTTTTAACTCAAAGAAAAGCTGGTATTAAATGAGGTAAACTAAACTTAAATAATAGATTTAAACATAACACCATTGTTTAAATCATAAATGGAAACTTCAGAAATAATAATGCCACTTAGCTTACATGCAATATTCCTTACAGGATCTAAATGGTGCAACAGTCTACCTGTCCAAAACTTGAACTGGTCCATCCCTTATTGGTCACATTTGGGAACAGCCAAGATATCTATCTAGAGGATTAACCCAAAAGCACTATTTCCACAGTTTGAATGCTTTACCAGCCATATGCTCCAGAAGTTTCTTCTTGAATTTAACTTTCACTTTGGAGAAATAAAAGGAAGTCATTAATGTTTATACATACAACATTATGGAAATAAGGTAAATTTTTCACTATAACTTTCAGAAAAAAAAAATTTCAGATGTGCTGTATGTTTTTTCTTGAACATTTAGAGCGATCATTTGTAAATAGCTATGATAGCAACTCTTATATTCACTTATTTTCTTACACATTCAATTTTTTGCAACTGGCACTTCAGTAACTGTTTTGGCCTATTAAATATTTTGCATTGAGATACTCTTTAATCACAGAATGGTTTGGGTTGGAAGGGACCTTTAAAGGTTATCCAGTCCAACCCCGCTGCAGTGAGCAGGGACAGTTTCAACTAGAGCAGGTTGCTCAGAGGCCCATCCAACCTGACCCTGAATGTGAATCAGAATAAAAAAATTGTTAGAAAATAAAATGTTATCTTCTTAATCATAACTGCAATTATCCATAACCTCCCTTAAAACTGACATACACCATAATAAAAAATTCACTGAAAAAGACTAAGTTACAGATGTTGCAGCAATGCCGTAACTTTCACTAAAGTTTGTCTTTTACAGCTTAGTTTTTCCTCTTTTAATAATGTCCATATTTAAATGATATCTACAATATTAATCTTTGATTTAATCTTTTAATTTTATCTCATATAGGCAACTATAAAACATCATTAAAAAATAACAGCTGCAGAACTTCCTTATTTTTCCCTCACCTGCAGTATTCAAAACCACATCACAGCCTAATGAGAAATGGAAGTCACTGAAAAACCACAGTTCTTTCAGTGTTGGAAATGGAATATAATTGAACAACTAGTTCTACAGGTGTTTCAAGTTTAAAGGATGCTCTGTCTCACAGGTGTGGCCTCACTACCAGAGAAGCATAAAAATGACATACAAGGAGCATTTGTCATCCTATCTATAATCTGACACTAATACCAATACAATCAGACAGACACTATTCTGTTCCCTTATAGGCAAATGTGACAGAACCCATTCCTCCCAAAATACACAGGAACAGATTTCTGGATCTTCAAACACAAAACATGAGTTGCATTTATTTCTTCTTTATTTCCTCCTTCCTGTCATTAATTTCCAGTATTGCCTTGCCATTTTTCATTAGCATAGAAAAAGCCAAAATAGTTCAAATCACAATTAACCTACCTAATTTGCCACATCCTGAACAATAACTATTTACAATGCAAGTTTCATCATAAGCTTTAAATCAGGTAATTGCCATTGACTTAGTTAAGTAGAGAAAATAAGAAAAAAATTATTGACTACCATATCCTATGTAATGTTTCCCAGAACATTGAAACTCTTATTTCGAAAGTGCCATATACAAGAAACGACTACACAGATAAACTAGATCTGCTAAACACTTTAGCAGTCTATTAAGATTTTTCAATGAACTGCATTATGAAAAAGCAACAACTAATGTTCTAATTTCTGAGAATAACCTATTCAATCACTATAGCTGGTTCCAAATTGACATTGCTTCCAAACCACAAGTTATCAACTCACAATACTAACATTCTATGAAAATATATTACATATACCCATCTTTCCTATTCTCATATGAAAGCATAATCCCAAATCACCGTATCATAATACTCTGCACAGGAACCATTTGTGATACCGTCATCAAGGCTTGTAGCATTAGATAAGAAAAAAGCAATGGACTAATCCTAGCAAGAATTTTATTTTCCTGTAAATATTCCTTATTATAAAACACACTTTGGAAATGCCCATACTATATTCTTCCCACTTTTTTTCTCCCCAGACCTCGCTGAAAGCATTAGATGTTCTTCCATTTCACAGCACTTATAATGGTGCTTCTGTGAAAAGTCCAAGTGTCAGCATGTTACTGTACTGGGGTTTTTTTCTTCTTTTAAAGATAACAGTAAAGAAAAAAGATTACTTGTCTTTTTTACTGTCTTTATACAAAACTTAATCTTTTATCAATGTGCACAAATATGGTTCTTGGAAAATATACCACTGAAGCGCTTGTAACAGGTAGATAAACTTCCATTTTTTACCTTCTAGATTTTCTCATTCAGAATTTTACATTTTTGTATCATGTGAAAAAACAATGGCAAAGGTATTATTGTTAAAGGTACTTAAAACTATGCTGCTAAACCAACTGTTCTTGGTAGCTCATAGAAGTTTGTAAGAAATTAGACAGATGGTCCCCTATTACTAACCCTTTATATCCACCATCAACTCAGAGCATGTCTAGGAACTGTGGCAAAAGCCTTTGGTCATTTTAAGAAGACATCTAAAGGGCAAATCAGGTAAATAATTCTGACATTTCCTAAATTCTGTAGGGCTGGGGGGGTGGAGTTTGTTTGTTTTAAATACAAACCCCTATTAAATCATATTTCCTAAGAAGAAATGAGAAAATTACAAAGCAATGCACTACCAATTTTTCCAACAGTCCAACAGTACCAGAGCTTAAGAGGTAGAAAGTAATTATCCCAGCCAAGAGTCATGAGCTCTTAGCATCACAACATGAGTTAGAGAAGATAGAAGTCAACTTCCTCCTCTCCCTCGTCAAAAGATGGGAAACTTCCGCTGTATTTTTCAGTTTCCTGTGTTTAAAAAGGAAAAGGGGAAACCAGCACAACTGCAAAAATTTCAGAACAGGAAGGTCTTCAGAAAAAACAAACTATTCTTTCCCCAGCATCGCCACTTCTGAGTCCCAGAAAGAACTGAAGCATCATCCTGGCTACAGCATCTCTTACTCCTTGCTTGTTTGACAGTGGTGTAGGTGCCATTCATATTTAGTTATCATTCTGACATGCTGTCAAATTAACCTGAAGAATGCAAATAAGGAGAGAGAAAGGGAAAGACAATTTTAACTACTAAAATGCAGACAAATCAGAATGTAATGGTGGGATGAACGGAAGGCTCTAGGGCCTTGACCTTGCCAAAGTGCAGTAGTATGCTACAGCCAAAAGTAGTCCTGGAAATAAAAAAAGCCTGAAATCACCATAATGGTAGAGGTAAACAGGGAACTGATAGCAGCTTTTCTACTAGGTTAAATGTAAGACAACTTACCTCTGTCCATAACCATAAATAATTAAAGCAAAAACCCAGAACAAGATTCCTTGTCCTTTTAATTTTGAGTAATTATACAAACTGTCCCTCAAATAAGGGCTTCTGACATTTTTGGAACAAGGGAAAATTATTTTTGGTTAAAACAGATTATTTTAACTGCAGATAAATTAATTGTTCTGAATAGTTTCAAATTTTTCCAGAGTTTAAGGCTTTTATTTAAAAGCCAGTGAGAATATTTTCCATCCAACACATTTTACAAAGAACACCACAGTACGAGTCACTCTTACCAAAGCTGTACTACCGTAAAATTCTATAATGCTAACCATAATCTGCAAGTAATAATACATTTAAATATATTAATCACTTCAGAGATGTTTTTATTATTGTAACACAATGCATATCTTTCAAATATTTTTACTTTCTACAAATATTATTTGATCTTAAAAGTACATGTTGTAAAATATTATTAAATATTTAATGTTTTGGAGTAAATGCATATTCAGAGCTATTTCTTTACCAGAATTTTACCAGAATCTGTTTTATATAGTGTATATTCAGTATGTAGGGTAGTTCTCAAATGTATAAGAGCAACATAAGCACATTTTGGATTAATCAAATTACTATTAGGTAGCTTTACTAGACCACACACCTTACATAAAATGCAACACACTGAAAACTTCTTCTGAAACCAGGGAACCCTAGCACCATTCATTCATTGTCTCACTCAGAGAATATTCCTAATTTAAAAATCTATGGAAAGTAGCGTTATTCACCTACTAGAGACAAAAGGCAGACACACACACTACTAGTCTTTAGGTGACAGGTAAAACATCACTACATAGAAGCTTAATTATAATTCTTCCCTATTCTTCCACACAAGACATATTCTTCCGTATGCAGACATTATAAGCTTTATATTAGCTATAAATTTGACACTGTTCTTATGGCATCTGATTAAAAAGTAAAAGTACTAAAGTAGCCTCTTCACATATGTTTCACTATGCCTTCTGGAAGGCAACTGATTCCTTGCATTCATGAGCAACATAGAATATTAAAATCAGGCCAACAGTGAGCCACTCTAACTACAAGTGAAGTAACTTACTTTTGAGATCACTGTGTAAGGTAAAGCCTAAAACTGATTGATTTTAATGTTGTAGAAGATCAGTCATTTTTAGAATGGTAAAAGAAAAGTAGATTTGCTTACCTTTTTGTATATATAGGACCACCTCTAGGGAAAGTTTACAAACAGGTAGGTAAAAAACCCTACATAATCAGGGTGGCCTCAAACATACAAAAAATGCAGAAGCAAGAGACTGAGAAGGACAAACTTGAGGAAAGTTAGAGGAAAACTGCCTACTAAAAAAATTTGGTCAACAACTGTATCCCTGATTAATAAGGACACAGGCATTTAGGTTTTAATTTATCTACACAAAAATACAACTACTATCATGAACAAAGGAAGTACCTATTTATCATCTAAACTTCTAAAACGCTTTAACATAATGAGACAGGAGATAATAAAACTTCCTATTCCAATCTGAGAAATTGCTCCTTTGTGAGGAACGATTCTTGGATCCATGCTTTCTAAGATAGAGGCTCACAGACAAGAAACATCTAGTGCCAGCTAGCCCACAATGAAATTCTTCCATTACAAAGTAGTCTTCCACTGCCATAATTCCCTTTTCAGTAGAGAACTTTCAAAATAAATTTTTAATTCAATCAAATTTCTTAGGTATGAAATATTACACTTGCTATACAACTGCAAAATACAACTCCAACAATCTATTTTCAAGTCAACAAACATTTGTTGTAAATAACATTTTGTTAAATTGAAAACAAGTCTGCAACATTCAGAGTGAGAATTATACTGCAGGAAAATAAATACCCTTTCAACCAAACACCTCTTGCAAGGTGTTCTTATAAAAAAATCTTGCCATCCATAAGGAAGGTCAATTTCACATACTACACTGCATTACTGAATATGCACACGTAATATTTTAGAAGATTAAGATACATCTGTTTTACAGTGAAAGTGAGAAACACTTGTGGTAGCAGTTCTCAAAAATTTAGTTAGGTAACTATCATTTCAGACTCAGGACTGTGTTTCTCCATCAATAACCTCCCAATTACAGGTCAAAGTATACACAACTAGAAATATAGTGCAACTCCACCCATTAGACTGGATTTCAACCTTGATAATATATTAAGAAAGGTGCTACAGAGATTATCCCAAGGGGCAGCTGACAGCTTAGAACCAGTTTTAAAATTCTGAAGCACTAATACTAGTGCATGAAAAAATGGTGGAAGATCAACCACTTGCTCAAAACTATGCCACCTGCTCAATAACCTAAGTGTTATTGATAAAAAGCATACCTGTCTAATTTTTTTAGATAAAGGTTAAGAGGGAAAAATCAGTCCTACAGATTATCTCATGTAACTCGTCAACATTTATTTCTCTCTCTTTTGTTTGTTTGTTTATGTTGGAGTCTGTATATTCTTTGACTTCTCAATTAACACCCACATTAACATTTGAACACGAGTTAACAGCAAGATGCACGAAGACAGAGATACAAAGGGGAAAAAAGTAAATGTCAGTCACACCCAGCAAGTAAGTAATGTTGTTCATTGGCATGATCTTGCAGAAACATACTTCCATGGGATTTCCTTCCTCTATGGGAAGATGTTCTTGCCTTGCATAGCAGGAGTTGGATTAATGCCAGGCACTACAGTTGTGGTCTCTGAACTAATCAGCACTTAAAATTTAAGAGAGGTCCATAACAGCAATATGTTACGCTTAAAAGTAAAAAGAACAAACAGAAACTCTAACTAGTACATTCTCTGACAGACTTTTTTTTTTAATACTATTTGAATGACTTAAAAAAAAGCAAAAACAAAAACCCAACCAACTCAGTTATAAGAAAATAAATACAAAGCATTACATAAACGAAGCCTGAAGTATCCTACTAGATGGCTTCTGGAATTTATCATCTTTTTAGGCATTTCAGTTCCCACTGTAAGAGATATCAACCTGTCAAGGATTTGAGCCTTGGCAGAATGTAATTTAACAGTATTTGTTTTCAAATGCCTCTCCATTCCCTCTCTGACAAAAGGTCCAAATCTGTAATAAGGTTTCTCTTGTTCCCTTACTGATAATATGTTACAAAATTTCCTAAGCATAAAACATTTTACACTTTCTTTCTTACACTCTATTCTCAACCTTAACTGTCCATTTTGTATCGCTCATAATCAGACATATATCTCCTGTGTTATTATTATTAACTTCACGCTGTTTGTACTCTTTTTACCAAATATCCTCATGGTACTATAATAATTTTATTATGTTTCTTGATTACACAAGAATTTTTCATGGTCAAGGGAACTATTTTCAAGCATAATTCAGTCTCTTCTGCACTTACTCTAATCCACAAATCCACCTGTCTCAACACTTGTAACTTCAGGTATCATCCTTTGATGAACTCTGCCATTTTACTTTCCACACTGGATTAATCTGTTGTTGCCTCCTTGATCATCAATGCATAACATTCTCTCAATTATGCTTTTTGCATATAAAATCTATATACACATAAATATTCTACATGCCAACCTGTGACTACGAAAGCTCTCCTGTTCTAGGACTCCTGGCAAAACCTTCCTACTCAGCTTTCTTGAAAGTACCACAAAAATAACAACCTCTTTCATCATCATGTACTTTCATTTTAAAACTAAGATTCTCTGATCTTTCTCTCTCTTCCCCATTTAGTATCCACATACATACTACTCTGAGACCTTCTGAAGTTTTTAATAATTTGATCACTCATTAAATTGCTGCTCCATTTTAAGCACTAGCTAAAACCCCTATTTATCTCCATCTGTAAGTAACTTCCAAAAAGACAATACGACTCTTAACCCCTGAAAATCACCTAAGTGACAAGACCTGATCTACTGTAGTAAAACCTAGTTAAAGAGGAAAAAAAAAGAAGCTATCAAGAATGAATACATGACTAAATGTGTGAAGTCTTTTCCTCTATATTGTGTTATTCTTCCTGCTTAGCCTGTAACGGTACTACTCGGGGTATGCATGATAATCTCCACAAATTTAAAAGGAAGGCAAACAAAAAACTACACTCTTTTCAGAAAATTAACTATAAGGCAATATGAATAACTTATTAAATTTGATCTATTAAAAATAAACAAATAAATAAGCCAACAACAGAACTAGATAATTCAAGACTAGAATCTGCTAGCTTATCTCTCTGCAGCTAATGTAGTCAGCAGAACTCTGATGCAGGTCTCCATTAAAATAGATCTCTACAATTAAAAAAATCAAACAAACAAACAAACAAAACCAAAACAAGCCCTTAGCACCACCAAAACCCTAAAAGCAGAGCTCGTATCACTACTAGGGGGCAATGCCAGCAGCACAGCAGCCACTCAAGGCAACAGCAGAACTGTCTGCTTGAAAAAGAATACCACAAGCTGCTATGTAAGATAACAGCAATAATTTCTGATGTACACAGGCAAGAGAGAATGATGACCTATGCTCTTTTTCCACCCTTCTCTATGCACTGAGGTAGGGCAAGAGGTAGAGAAAGGAGATATTTACCCTTTTAAAATAATGTTGTTTTTATTCTTCGGAGACATCTGTATAGATGACAGCTCAGAAGAGTGACAATAAGCACTACTGCTAAACACAAATTTACATTACCTATTAATGTAATTTATGTACATTACCTTTAAATTACATTTACCTTTAAAAAAAAAAATTAATAGCAAAAATCATTCCAGAAACTATTTAGCTGTATAATAGCATTTGTATAACATGGTAGAAACTACAGCTGCATGGAAAATGTAAGTCTGTCCACATCTTTGAGCAATTCACCTACCCTCTGCCCACCAACTGTTTTGATCCAAACAACTTACATTCCATAACTTGGAGTAGTTTTACACAATGGCCAGTTTATATACTCTGCTTAGAGGGGGATGAGTTTAAAAGTTCTCTTTCCAAATTACACAAGCCTAAGGCCCAGAACATGCAACTGTTTCATATCACATAGGATGAAGAACTGTCAAAAAGTAACAGTACTTTGTACCTTCTTCCAGCTGTAAGATCTGATCTTGGTCTCTAAATCTTTGTGTTTGTAGGTTATAAAAATATTTTCTTAGAATTTTTGAAAGTTTGCTCCATTAAATCTTTACTTCTGCTGATAAAAATTATTTCTTAACATATATGTAATATTAGGGGTGGGAGAGAAAGTCAGTGCAACATACACCAAACATAAGCTGACATCCAGTCTTCTGTATGTTATGTATACACACATATAGTAAAATGGATGCAATTGAGCTGGCAATGTGCACTTGCAGCCCAGAAGGCCAATAACCGTATCCTGGGCTGCATCAAGAGAAGCGTGGCCAGCAGGTCGAGGGAGGGGATTCTCCCCCTCTACTCCGCTCTCGTAAGGCCCCACCTGGAGTACTGTGTCCAGTTCTGGAGCCCCAACACAAGAGAGACATGGACCTGTTAGAACGAGTCCAGAGGAGGCCACGAGGATGATCCGAGGACTGGAGCACCTTTCCTATGAGGACAGGCTGGGAGAGTTGGGGCTGTTCAGCCTGGAGAAGAGAAGGCTCCAGGGAGATCTTATAGCGGCCTTCCAGTACCTGAAAGGGCCTACAAGAAAGCTGGGGAGGGACTTTTTACAAGGGAAGGCAGTGATAGAACAAGAGGCAATGGCTTTAAGCTGAAAGAGGGTAGGTTTAGACTAGATATTAGGAGGAAATTCTTTCCTGTGAGGGTGGTCAGACACTGGAACAGGTTGCCCAGAGAAGCTGTGGATGCCCCCTCCCTGGAAGTGTTCAAGGCCAGGCTGGATGAGGCTTTAAGCAACCTGGTCTAGTAGAAGGTGTCCCTGCTCATGGCAGGAGGGTTGGAACTGGATGATCTTTAAGGTCCCTTCCAACCCAAACCATTCTATGATTCTATGATTTCTTATATAATCAATATACAAAATAAAGTATTAATAAACATAAGCAATTTTCTCAAAGTGACAACAGCATTTGAAGAAACCCTTATTGTTCCACAACTGTGTCCTTCTTAGCTTTCTTAGGTGCAGCAATGCCCGTGAAGAAATATTTTCCAAGATGAGATCTTTGTCCCTGCAAACTCTTTAAGGAAGTGATAAAGTCCTTTATTTGATTATATGCAACTTTATGCCTTTATAATATTTTAATATAAGGATAAAAGTAACAGTAATTCTGATGATGACAGATTTTTTTAAACCAAAATGAAAATGGTAAATTCAGTGTTAAGGAAAAAAATCAACTAACAGAACAGAAATTAATTCTGTTCATGCAGCACTGGCAGTGCAAACAAAGATGCAGAAGAACCACTGGAAGGTTTGTACTGGTAAATCAGAACCTCACTGTAGAAAGCAGACAGCAAAACTCAAGTCAGAGACCACTTGGCACTTTACAAATAATGACAGCTTTCACTAAGTAGCGACCCGGCATCTGTGCCACAAGTCAATTAATATCCAGTGACCAATTTAAATGAGGGAGTTGGCTATTAAAGACAAAGTTATCAGCATTTGATTATATTTTCTTCTACAGGATCTACCCCATCCACCCTTCCAAAGTGTGTGCCACTGACATTCTCAAATTCCTGCCTCCTAACCCAATGCATGAATGCACCCAGCTCCCTCTATATTCATATTTGTTCCCTTTGCAATTCAACTACCCAATGCTCAAATGTTCTTCTCTCCCTCCCTTACTAAAATCATAGAATGGTTTGGGCTGGAAGGGACCTTAAAGATCATCCAGTTCCAAGCCCCCTGGCATGAGCAGGGACGCCTCCCACTAGACCAGGTTGCTCAAAGCCTCATCCAACCTGGCCTTGAACACTTCCAGGGAGGGGGCATCCACAGCTTCTCTGGGCAACCTGTTCCAGTGTCTGACCACCCTCACAGTGAAGAATTTATTCCTAATATCTAATCTAAACCTCCCCTCTTTCAGCTGAAAGCCATTTCCCCTTGTTCTGTCATTAACTGCCCTTATGAAAAGTCCCTCCCCAGCTTTCTTGTAGCCCCTTCAGGTACTGGAAGGCTGCTATAAGATCTCCCTGGAGCTTTCTCTTCTCCAGGCTGAACAGCCCCAACTCTCCCAGCCTGTCCTCATAGGAGAGGTGCTCCAGTCCTCGGATCATCCTCGTGGCCTCCTCTGGACTCGTTCTAACAGGTCCATGTCTCTCTTGTGTTGGGGGCTCCAGAACTGGACGCAGGACTCCAGATGGGGCCTTACGAGAGTGGAGTAGAGGGGGAGAATCACCTCCCTCGACCTGCTGGCCACACTTCTCTTGATGCAGCCCAGGATACGATAATTGGCCTTCTGGGCTGCAAGCGCACATTGCCGGCTCATGTTGAGCTCCTCATCTACCACCACACCCAAGTCCTTCGCTTCAGAGCTGGTCTCAAGCCGCCCATCGCCCAGCCTGTATTTATGCTTAGGGTTGCCCCGACCCAGATGCAGGACCTTGCATTTGGCCTTGTTGAACTTCATGAGGTTTACACAGGCTCACCTCTCAAGCCTGTCAAGGTCCCTCTGGATGATATCCCGTCCCTCCAGCGTGTCAACCACACCACTCAGCTTGATGTTGTCAGCAAACTTGCTGAGGGTGCACTCAATCCCACTGTCCATGTCACTGACAAAGATTCTACAGGTGACTGAGAAGCAACTGTTGTTAGTTCCAACTGGAAGCAGAGTTACCATGTGCCTCAACTACTGAGAGTAAGTCTTCTGCCAGGCCAGAAACTTAGCAGTACACATGCACCTTTGAGCCTCCAAAGCTGCATATTTGGATCAGCTGGCTGCCTGGTCAGGAGATGTGCATCTTCCTGATGGACAGCTGCCAAGTCAAGAAATACATGAAGTCTCTGAAGCCACAAACCATAGCAAATGCATACCATCTAAACCAAAAAAGCCTTGAGGAAAAAAAAGAAAATACAACCCTGAGAGTCATTTCCACCTGGTGGCCTTCTACAGCAGAATCTTGTACAATGCACCCTTGAAAGTTTCAGCTAGTAAGGCAATCAGATCAACAATCCTGTTCATTTATATTGTTACTGCATGTTATATGGTATGTGAACCGTCCTATTTATGTTCTGTCTACTTCACTATAACTTTTCACCATTATTTCCACAATATATAAAAAATTTTATTCATATTTATTTAGATTTTGGGAGTACTGTAAGTCAGCAATACTACAAATCACACTCTACTAGTGAAATTATAATAAAAATTAAATTCTTTGATAAGTTTCTGAAAACAAGAAATAAAGGTAATAGCTTTTTGTTTTCATTACTTAGCTAGATCACCAAGCAGCCTCCGTTCCTCCCTTCAAAAAAAAGCAATCTTAAATTAATTTACTCATATAAAAAACAAACCGTGTTGCTTTAATAAACTCTTTAAAAAAAGAAAACAACCACCAAACCTTGAATCTGCAACTTTTGCTTACATGCAAAAACCTCCCTAGGACAACTAAAATGAACACTGATTTACACCAATTTCAGTATCTTAAGTTTTGAATATATTTTTATTAATAGACTTTGCTTTTTTAGTTTCTTTCCTTGCTAAAGCAGGCTCATTTTGTGTTAATATACATGATCCAGTTCTACATTTAACCTTTACAATAATACTGCAGGACTGACACAGGATGCCACCGATTTCAGCCCAGCTCTGAGGAGGGATGAGATTCTCCCTAAGCAGATCCACAAAGAATTCCACATGGGCAAAAGTTTACAAACTACACAGCTCTTACAGCAGACCTACAGAAGCATCAAGTCACCATAAAACTAACAGAATATTTTTGCTTTCTACCAGGCACATAAATTTACAGACAATTATCATTTTAAACTGCATCACATACAAATATCCATACAGAAATATATCAGGACATTTAGGGAAGCTGGGAGTTTGTTTACAGTTACATGCAGAACAGTGGATTATTTTAAAGTCACCTTTTTCTTTGATCTTACTTAAGGAGCACTTTTCTTCAACAGCTGGACTAACTCTGTTTAGAATACAATTAAACTCCTTATTAGGAGAACAAAAGCTACTACCAAAAAATGGGATTTGTATACTGGTAATATAAAAATCTAAATAGAAAAGAAATCTTGTAGGCATCTATGACAAAAAACATCTTTCCAAGTGTTATATTTCAGTAATAACAGCATATTCACTATAGGACATATTAATGAAACAATAATGAATGTGATGAAGTGATTGACACCAAGGACTGTATTTTGATTTTCCAACCTTTTTCATTTTTACTATGATTCCATATGCATTGATTAACATAACTTCTTTCTAATAAATAACTTCATGTCACATAAACAGAGAAGCACATGGTGTTAAACAGGCTAACAAGTTTAGCTAAGTTTGAAGGCAATAAAGTGAATAAAGTTTGAAGCATGTGGAAAAAAAATGCTTACTAAAGGTATTCCAAGCTGTACAGTAGTTAGGGCCCTGTATATTCTTCAAATCCAATTAAACACAATAATTCACTACAGAGGTCAGCCTTTGTAGATATTTGTGCTCAGAAACAAACTTTTCATAGTGGGAAAAAAAAAAAAAAAAAAAAAAAAGTATTTCTAGCTATACCTTAGACTTACAAAATGACCTTGGAAGAACAAGCAAAATGCACACTAATGCTGCAATGCCTGACTGGGTCTGCAGAGTACCTGAAAGCACATTTTTCAGATGTGTGAAATACCCTTTAGATATTTGTCTGGATCCTGTGAATTCTGCATGTCCACAGCTGCAGAAATTTTTTTTCAGGTACCATGGAATCTGTTACCGTTTTGCTGTAAAATTCAGTATTTTACTGTTGCTAGGCACCTGACATTTAGTGCTCTGTCCTCTTGCCCTTTTACCTGCATACACCTTTTCTTTCTTTCAATTTTCTTTACAATTAGGAATGCATTTGAATACAGTAAATATTCCATGTGAATTCAACAGGTACAGACATCAAGGGGTCAAGGAATAGAAGATGAATTCCAGCTTGTAGTCAAAGACTGAGAAGATGATGATCAGCAGAGAATGAGAGACAAAAAGACCTGAGAGCTAGGCAGCTATAGGGTAAGCAGTATTGCCAACAGTGAACCCCCCCAGCCCATGGGCAAAGGACAGGATTTCAGAATCGGCCCACATGGGTAACACCATGGAAGCCAAGATAGTGAGGAGAGGATGCCTCCTTAGAAATAACTGAGATTAATCAATTATCATGCTGAACAATGAGTCAGAACTACGTGTATATATGAGGGGAAAAAAAGATATCTCACAGTGATACAATCAATTAATACTGCCATGGAATTTATTCCCATTTACCACAAAGAGCAAAAAGCTCTATTATGAAGAATATTCTCTAGAGACAAAGTTAAGGTTGTACATTCATACTTAAATGAGGTCATTCCTGATTTTTTTTTCAGGTATTTACTGTGCAACTGTAGCATTATATGAACATATACTGCTAGAAACATGAAACTTCCTAAGTTTTCATAGATGGTATTGGAGGGAGAAAAGAGTCCAAGAAACAGCTCTGTCACCTTCAGTGTTTCAAAGCTCTACTATCCTCCCCAAAATTACAGAGGACATATTTTAATTCTGTAACATGGCACTGTTTACCTGGCCATTGCCTTCATTCTACATCATTTAATCAAGGTCACTAGAACCTGGATACTCCTGAACAAAATAACCATGTAAGGGAAGAACAGTACTTAAGTTTATTTCCACAAGTTTTCTTTTAATACAAGTATACTTAAAAGAAACCCCAAACAGAACTCCATACATAGTTCTACACCTATCCTACACCATAATCATTGCTAACATACTCAGAACATGCTATATTTACCCCCAAAGCAAACTATCTTCATTTAGCTTAAGTCCCTGGGATGTACCCCAAACGAAAACACACAGTGTGTCCCAGTATTACACATTGTTATAGCACTTCTCCAAAAAAACAGAGCTACTCAAAGTTAGTCATATGATAGAGTGATTTACAGAGCTGGGAATCTCTACACGTGGATTATCATGGAAGCATAGCAACCTTTGGACTGGGAGGCAGAGGCCAACCAGCAGACGTCACAGCACGTAACAACAGAGAAATGCACGCAGCCATAAGTATGACCCATCTAAACTTCAGCCAACATACATATGCAAAGTCCCACACACACTGTAAGCAAATAGGTCTTTGAATCAGAATGATTGCCTTACTTTACAGGATTTTTAGGTATTTTAGGCAGCTATGGATTGACAAGTAACAATGTAAATTATTCTAAAAGACTACAGATGTGAACATTTGCTCCTCCCATACCAATAAAAAAGGAAAATCGTATGAATACAGTTTACTCTTGCAGACAAACATGCTCCACTGCATCATTCAACAGAACTCCACTCTATTATAATATAATAGTATGCAATGCCTCTTGCAGCGTAGCTGGCCTGCTACAATTTATCTGCAGTTAAAAGAAATGCATGGACATCCAGTTTAAAGGTAGAAAAACGAAAAGTAAGAGAACTCTGTGTCACTACCTTACTGCTGAAAATCTAATTCAGGTCTGCTTAGACTTGAACTTTTTGCTCCAAGGAGACTGTATTTTAGATCTGATACCTAGCTCACTAATCTAGTACCTCAGGCAAAGCCTAAGCTCACTATTCTGGGTACCATCTTGCTGTTTTATTATCCTTCCTTAAGATAAGCTCCTTTCTTTCAACCGTTCCAATATTTCTCTGCTTAGGTATCCCAAGTTTATTTATTCCCTACAGAATAAAGATTATTCTTCCTCTCATCTATGCTATATTTTCTGCTTCTCAACACTGCAGAGGGCAAACAAGCTTATGAATAGTTTTATTTTCCTCATATATCCCTAATTTATATTCATTTTCAAATATTTAAGATATGGCATAGAAGCATGAAGAGACACAATCCCGGCATTAAAGAGCTTAAGAGTCTCACACTTCTCTGTGAGATAGGTAAACAAACACCAGTATACCCACTTTATAAATATGAATAAAAAGATGGAAAATTATTTAACTAAGGCCACAGAATAAAAATGTGTCAGACTGATAACCAGAAACAAGATCATGTGATGGGATCTCTGGCCTATACCCAATTCCCTTTATGAACTATATGTCTTCTAATAACGTGGACTGGTACTACAGTTAGTTACTTCAAGTAGTCCCATTTAAGCTGCCAGACACCACTCTGACACTCCGAATAAGCATTTTAAAACAAAGCACAGCAAAACAAAACACAAACAATCCATTCTCATAATCTGTTACATACTCAGTTTTCAGTTTTCCAATTCACAGAACTTAACACTATCCTGTTTTATTTTTCAAACAGTGCTTCCTCAGCTATTGATTAAAGAGGAATTTTAAAAGATAGTAAAGTAAATAATAGCAGCCCCTTTTATGGATAGTTTAACTAAGGCTCAGGAAGAAGTAATTTGCCTGTCAGAACTGGATTCTAGCATTATTTAAAAAAAAAAAAAAAAAAGGCTTTACAGTGTTTGGATTTCATTCCTATTTGACATGCACCCTCAAATTAACAGTCTGAACCTCCGTGCACATCTAGTACCTCACCTGTAGAACTTAACAAATTATACTTCTCTATTTCATGACTCGGAGAAGTAGGGAAGGGGCTAGGAAAGAAAAAAATAGTATGAAAGTCCTATCTATTGAGGTTTAACTGCAAATAAACAAGGTAATTAAAGCCTATTAGCTCTAAAATTAAAAAAAAAAAAGGTCGTCTGAAACACTTTTCTTAGCCCTGGCTTATTCCACTTCACAAGGAAAGAAGCAATATCCTCGAATTCCATGTGCATTCTTGATCTTGTAATATGCTTGCCATTTATCCAAACCTAAGATGCTACCATAGCTATCAATAATTTTAAAGCATGAATTAATTTTTATATTGTTTCAGCTAAATACTAGCAAATGGTCTTAACATATAAATTTTCTACCAATTATTAAGAGATTCAGTAGGTCCTAAAAGTCACCACAGTTATTAAAGTATTGCCAGAAACTTGCTCTTTGTAGATTATTAGCTCTGACATCTGTCTAGCTAAGCTTTCAAGTTAAACAATCAGAATTCAGTGTTAAAAATAAGGAGCATTTACTCCTCCCCAAATAAACCAACATATTTCAACTTAGCAGCAGTGATTTAGGCAATTTCTAACAAAAAGCTTGCAGAAAAAGAATCAAGAAGAAAAAATATGTTAATATTAATTGTTAATATGTTAATATTAATTGCACTAATTTTTCACTACAGGAGTTCAGACGGAAAAGCTCAGAAACTTTGACAGAGGCCAAGCTCATCTGCACTAGTATCCCAACATAACTCTAAGACAGAGCAATTTTAGCTATGTTGCCTTTCACCTGCTGCTTGCTCTCCTCAAAAGAGGCCTAACGTAAATTTTGTATTATAAAAGTTATTCTTCCTTTTGAGCAGATTCCCAGCAACTCTGACAACATCCATCCAAATATATAACTTCTATTGAGAGACATTCCAAGATTCTAACAACCAACATATTTAATTCCCCTAAATAAACCTTTATAGCATGAACAGTAACTAGTCTTGTGAATATGTTGACTGTATGATTACAGTATAAATGCACCAAAAATCCGCCTCCAACTATGTAAAATACTGGCTTCAGACTTAAAAGTAAGGCCCCAGACATCTGACTGAAACATGCATTACAATTCTTGAGAGGGGGGAATATAATTTTTAAAATAAATCATAGAAGTGTAATCCATGTATTTGTTTCCTGTCTTGACAGTGACTACAGGATTTGCAACAAAATGAAGTGCAACAGATTCCGCAGGTGAAGTCTGTAGTGTTGCAATAAAAGTCTGTAGCCATGCAAGATGAAGGCCTTCATTACAGTGTCAGTCAAGGATGGACAGACCTGTAAGGTCATCTGGTCCATTTCTCTGCCAGTCCTGGCTCGTTACCTATTGCACGTGTATCAGTGTCCTGACCAAGCTAGTTCTGAATGACCCATGGTGTGGGTTCCCCCCTACTCTGCTTGGCATACAAGTATGTCTTGGGGGGTTTTTGTGCTGCTATCTGCTCTGAATTTTCTCCCTCAGTTTCATCTCAGCTTATACATTAACACAGTCTCTTATTTTATTTAAAATTAATCTCCCTTTTAAGTACTTAGGCCCTTCAAAATGCTTGTCAGATACCATTTCCCCTTCTCACCCAAAATATTCATTTAGCCAAGCAAAACATTTATTTCTCAAACCTTTTTTTTTTAAATCAATTAGTCCCTTCAGCCTTCTTAGCATCTTGTTGCTCTTCTCTAAGCTTCTGTTAAGTTGCCTCACCTGTTGCAAAGACTCTGAAGTAAAACAGCACTCCAAATACAGTCACACAATCTCATACTAAAACTCACCTCCCACTTGTTCAATGCCTCTGTGGATGCAACTAAACTCGTTCTGATTCTTACAAAGTCTATAGATCATATTGCAAATTGAGGCCTCTTCTTCCTGTCAGAAGCAAGCACAAATCCCTTTCATATGAAAGGGAGCTGGGTGCATACAACTGACAGGATTATCAGGCCCATGGTATCACTCCTATCCCTTTTTCAGCAATACTGCTTTCCAGGTTATTCCCTCACAGTGAATACCTGTTTTGGATTGCTGTCCCTCAACTGCTTTAGCTTGCATTTTCCAAACTAGATCTCATTCCTATTTTCCAACAATGCACCTTATTTCTACAGATAACCTTCTCTTTTCTGCCCTGACTTGTGTTTAACTCTTCCCACTATCATTGTCTGCTGATGTTGCGTGTCATTCACCTTCCCATAAAGTTTATCAACACAGACACTAAATATGCCTAAAACTGTGAAACTGGTATTACTACGTGCATATGTGAGCACTGATGTTACACTCTTTTAGGACCTAAAACTCCTATGATTTACCAAATCTATTCTTTATACTTTGTTCTATTTTTGTTTATGGTTCTTCACCCAATTGTTCATTCAGATGACTATCCATATACATAAATAATTTGTTACTGAGAGATTTGGAGATGTATTTGAATTTCAGAAAATATGTAAAAATATTACTATAGCCCCAGCATCGTCTCCATCCACTGGGGCCTCGAACCTGCAATCAGATCTGGCAAGCAAGCCAGTCCTGTACTTCTCCATACTCACTGATCCATGTGCAGATGCTGTTGCAGTATCAGATCCTAATTTTAAACACTGAGCAAAAATAACAAAGAAAACTCTTTTAAAGCAATTTTGCTTGGAAAATTACAGGCTGCTTATTATTGTTTCCCTAATATTTCTGCCATTATTTTACTAGGAACAGAATCCCTTAAAATTATCTAGTTCTTCAGCTCATGCTTTTTTTTTTTTTTTATTTCTCCCCTTTTTTTAATTAATCAGTACTATTATTCAATTTCTTACTAGCATCTTGAAGAACAAATGGCTTACAAATATCTTCAGATCTTTCAAGAACCCAACTTTTTGTTGTCAATAACTATTTCATATGGTCCTGATTTTTAACTGATTGTAGTTTTTCATCCTACTATATATGGAATTTCAGCATAATGGCTTGTCTTTGTAACAACTTCAGGCAACTTCTCATTTATGAAGTAACCTCTTTCCTCTCTATTTGACTTCCCCTTAGCTCCCCAATATTTATAACAGCAAATTCTTATTCATCTTTTAATAGTATTAATTCATTTCTGCTGCCCTTACCAGAAGCTTACAACACACATCTGTTTCAGACCTTTCAGAAATTCTCTGCAGAACTGACTTAAACTTACTGTACCTGAAACTTAGTCCTTTCACATAATTTATATTAAAGCAGATAAATATCTTTTAAAAGCAAACTGATTTTTAATTCAGTTAGGCATACTTCATTTGCACATTTAGTTTACAAGGCCTCTCACTCCCCAAGAATAAGTGAAGATCCACAGCAAAAAATAAATGTATCGCTTACACTCACATGAAAACCAACAGAACCTTATACTAACATGAGGTCAGCTCAGCCCAATTCTTTGTAGGACTGTAACCTAATCAACCATTAGCTCAAAAACCAGTTTATATTTCATGTTAACTTTCTTTTCACCTATTGTATTTTTACCAACTAACAAAAATGTAAAAGCATGCCTACATTACTGATGTTTACATTTATTACCCCACATTAAAATATTTTCATTAACATTATAAAATAATCTTTAGAGAAGCATTTAGAAAATGCTTTACTAATTTACCTCAATTGAGATGAAATATCTAATTTGCACTACATTCAAGGGAATTACATTCTCTGATGCTGTAGAGACTTACAGAACTACATTAACAAATACAGTCTATCAATGGTTATTGGCACTGTGGCTTTTGACTGCTCACTAAGAACCACAGTGCATAAATTACTTCACCTGTCAGACAGCTCAAAGCAACACAGACACAAAGTTTGAATGGTTCAGACTTTCCCTATTATAAATAACTTTTTCCAGTAAGAGAAAAGAGAAAGCAGTGCAAGGTAGAAAGGGTATATAGGATTGTCTTTGAATATGTTCAAATATTACCTATCATAGAGCCTATCAGAATTATATCAAATGTTTAAACAATTCCCATTTTTAACAATGCCTAACATACATTCCCAAAGACACCCAGCAAAATTCCACTGCAGTCAAAATGAAAAAGTTAATTAAACAAAAAAAGACACACCTCACAACTGCACAGAAAAACCATAATCCGATGATTGTTTCGCAAAACATTCGGTTTGATCAAGCCAACAGGACTACTGACGTCATACAAATAATTAAACTTTCTAAATTATTTACAAAGTAATTTTAAGTCAAAATGACAACATTATTAGAAATAACACAGCAAAATAAGCAAGTGGTCCATGTAGCTTGAGATCTTATCTCTGTGAACACGGTATGCCAGATGTTTCACAGAAAGAAGCAACTTTCATCACAAACCACCACAAATTCAAATCTGCAAATGTATGCATGTAGGTGCACACCACTGAATCCCTCAGAATTCAACAGGGTCCCATCTGCCACGCAGATCCCTCACTTCACAGGACACACAACATACAGTTGGATAAAAATTTATATAAAAGTTGATAGGCTTCTATTTGTTTGGCTTTGTTTGCAAAGTCATTACAGTAGTGATGCCAAGATTATAGTCATACTTGAGAGTCAAGAGGAACATTTTTTTTTTCCAGGGGTAATTGCTCAGCAGTTCATGAAAATCTAGCCCTATAAGAAACCTCAGGTTATGGTCTTCAACTCAGATAAATAAAAAGGATCTTGTTTATCATTGGAGTATTTTTTTTCTTTCCCTATAACCAAATACCCTCCATGAACATTACAGGTTAAAGCTAAAGATCCCTGCTAACCTAGCAGAGATACATGTATACATACAGTCTTATTACTTCACATGTAAGGAGGTGAACTCATCTGGGAAACAGTTCACATCAAACTTAGATTATATGAGAAGCAACAGTAAGTAAAGCAATAATTCAGAAAAAAAGAAAAAAAAAAAAAGGCAAACAATGACAAAACCAACCATTAAAAACCAATCCACCCCAAAACCAACAACCCTGACAGTTTATTTCAGAATTGCTTACGTAAATCACAAAGATTATGATAAAACAGATATTTTAAAGATTCTTCATCTTAACAGTTTATCAACTTTTCTCCCTAAATTTCAAATAAATAAAATTCTTTCATTTATTTGTATGTAATCATCTATACACTTTTAAAATAATGTCAATACCAGCATACTAATAATAAAAATAACATTTTTGTATGTCTGATTCTAAATTAAATAGTAGTATCTTATTAAAAATTAATAGCCATTAGAAAGCTAAATTAACATTAATTGTGTTAACTGTCACAGCATATAAATGCATTCAAAATAGAGATGTAAACACAAATGACATACAACCCCTTACTGCAAAAAGTCAGGCCAATCAAACACTTATAAAATATGGAAATAAAAAGGAAAGGGTAAAAAAACACAAACTACCATTTGGCAAATTATATGTAAAATCTAGTCAAGTAATAGACTACATGGTCCAACAGAAAAACTTAAAAAGCAAAAAACTACTTTCTATGATCCAGTAAATCTTCAGCAACACTATCTCAATACTATGCATTGGGGGCGGAGGGAAACAAACCACAAACACAGAAAAGGACATTCTAAAGTGAGCTTCCCATTTCATTCCTAGGCCTCCTAGCAATCATAAACTTTTCCTATTAACAATGGTAATCTATTTTCTTAGTCTGGATCTTAAAGCAATCATATGTCACCACCAAAAAAATAAAAATTCAGTAACTACAGATATCTGACTAAGGTTCTCCAGACATCATTGTAACTCAATAACTGCTCCACTGTGCTATGAACTCTACAGCTTCAAGCTGGAAGTCAATCTAGGACAACCAATAGAAAGTTCACCTGTACAATTACTGCATTTCCTAATTCAGAAGGCCAAACTAGAGACAGATAAAGCTTGTGTGTACTCAGATCACCAAAACAGAGGTCCAAAAGCCCATACATTTTTTGTACATATTGCACATCTATATTATCATTAATTGCAATTAAAAATAGCATTTATACAATTCAGAACAGAAAATTACATTCTTTAACCAATGTACATAAAACTTCATTCTAAATGATATATAATTTTCTATATATAGCATCTGAAAACATTATATACACAATAATTTAAAAATCTTTCACATAAAGAGTAATTACCAAAAGTTAACAAAAATGATTTTTTTTTAAAAAGTAATCTAGTAAGTGAACAATACCACACACAATAATTTAAAATATTCAATATGAACTCCATGCTACATTACAAAATAATCTGCATCACAAAAAATAACCTGTATCATTTCAAGGAATGCAATCTTATTTTTAAAAACTGCAGAAATCTACTATTTTTCAAGTAATAGAAAAAATTATTTAGCTCTCTGTACGCTAAAATAAAAAATAATGTATGCTGCTAGTAATTGATAATAATATTATTTATCCAAAACAGTGTACCTTCCTGCAGATGCCTTTCATTCAATGCCTGACCCCACTGAGCAGTAAACAAGTTTACACACATCAACACATTTCAGTGCTCCAGAAATTAAGCTAAGTTTCTGTAACTACAATAACTTGATTTCTTAGTAACAGTCCTTCAGTATCGTCGTTCTAAAACGACCAATAATTTTGTTTGTATACTCGTGATCCCTTCACAGTTTAAGGCTTGCAAATACAAAATACAAATAAAATACCTACAAACCAGAATTACCTTTAACTGATCACTGCTCCAGACCAGTAAGGAATTAAAAGTTCTTTCTGGTTTATTTTATAGCATTTTTAAAGAGTAAGGGTATTTTTATTATTACACACATTGAAAAGCAAATATAATCCCACACTCAAAAATACTACTGCAACAGCTTGATAGCACTCACCGCAAGTAATACTGTTTTAAAGCGAAGGCAGCGTTAGAACAACTTCTGGGAAAGTTAAACTCCTCTACAATTTCTCCCCACTGATTCTTCTCTGATACCTGTCAAAAACAATACACAGGCCGAGATACAATACGTACACATAAACATGTCGTTGACAGCTAACACGGCAAAAAAACCCACAAGCTGCCACGTAGCAGAGAGATAAATACCTAAAAAGAAATAAACACGAACGTATATGGGATTTAGGACTATGTATTTTACTGACAGTCGGTAATATTTCCCCTTCGGGAATAATCCCGCTTCTCACCGGTATTTTCCTTTTTTTTTTTTAATAAATACCTTTTTTTTTTTTTTTGAGGGGGGGGTGTTGGGGGGCGGCCGGGAGGGTTTGTATTGTTTGGGGGTTTGTTTGTTTTTGTTTTTACTGCCTGGACAATAACCAATCGGGAGTCCCTCTGTCGCCCCCTTTTAAATCCTAACGCGGTCCGTTAAAAACCCAAAGAAGTTTAAAATAATGCGGGGAAGCCTTGGCGGGGGCGCCCCCTGGCCTCCGGGGCGCGGGGGCGCCGTCCCGGGGGGTCCCCCCACGACAGATCCACCGGCACAGAGAGGCCTTTCTTTTGAGGCCTACATTTCTGTCCCTAGCCTTGAAGCCTAAAGATGGCTATTTGATTACACACCGTCTTGGGTGCCCCTTTTGTTATTTTTCTCCGGGAAGGGCTCGGAGGGCAGCGCCCGGCCCCCCCCGGCTGCGAGGATCGTTTCCTAGCCCATGCTCCGTGCCGATTATCGATGTTAAACATGCCCGCTAATTTTGAGTTGCACTAAAACTGCACTCAGACTCTCTCCTCTCTGTCTCTCCCTCTGCGAGAGAGAGAGACACACACACAGAGCTGCCACCGCAAGCGAAAGAAACTGCCTCTCGCCGACCGGAGCCCTCTGCTCCCTCCTCGCCTTCTCCCAAGGAAGGGGGGCAGGGGCGAGGGGCTCCGGCGGAGGCGGGAGAGGCACGGGCGGGGTGTACGCCGTACCCCCGGATCCCCCTTCATCGCTCCACCGACAAGGCCAAGCCACCAACCTGCCTGTATGCTCGCTTCCTTCTTCCACCCCCCACCTTCTCTAACCGGCTTTAAATAGGACGGTTCCCGGCCACCACGGCTCCCCCCGCCACCCCCGGGGGTCAGAGGAGACTTTTGGGAAGAGGTTAGTGGGAGGGAAACCCAAATTAAAACTTCCACTCACCTTCCCAAATCCGCCTAAAGTGGTGACTCTGGTGTAGAGAGCGTGAAGATCCAGCTCCTTCCCACCCACCACGGGGATCTTCTTAAAAGGAGACCTGCCAAAGGAGATACACACAAAACACCACAACTTGTCAGCTCTGCCCCCTTTTCTCCCCTCGCTGGGGCTGCCGTGTCCTTCAGGGAAGGGGCTGGAAGTTGGATCTGGTCGGTTTAAAAGCCTCCCCCCCCTCCCGTTCCATCTCCCCATTTTCCTCACCCTCTGCTGTGGTGAAACTGCCGCAGCTCGTCCAGGAAAGCGAGTCCTTTTCTCCGCTGGTCTGCGTGGTTTTTACCCGTCGAATTTGCCATTTTTGTATTAAAAAAGGTTCTCGTAAAAAAAAAAAATCCAATTTGAAAAAAAAAAAAAAAAAAGGCCGACAACAACAACAACAATCCCCGGCTCCTCCTTGTCTTTAAGAGACCCAGGTGCCCGTGCTCGGCCGGGGATCAGCCATGGAGAGGGGCTTGTTTAAAAAAAAGTTTAAAAGGAATAAGGGAGCCCAGAGAGTGTGGTAATTGCGAGTCCTGTCTCCACACAACACACAGGCAAAGAGACAGGGAGGGAGAGGGGCACCTCTCAGTAATTCCTCCTCCCGCTGCTGCTGCCTCTCTCAGCACCACAAACCCAACCGATCCAGCCTGCACATGAGACTCAACATGGTGCTGCTGGATCACACAATGAATTGGGTTACTGTTGTGGTGGGGTGGGGGGGGAGCCGGAGTGAGGTATTGACAGTGTGTGTGTGTTACAGCCGCGGCTCCATGCGATCTCCCTCTCCCTCGCTCGCTCCCTCGCTCCCTCTCTCACACACACACACTGTACAGCTACGGCAGCGGCGGCGGCGGCGGTGGCGGCGGCAGCGGGATTCACTTCTCTTCTCGCTCAGACAAAAAGATCTGAGGCCGCCGTGCTTCTGCCTGGACGAGAGCGCAACACAGCGGACCCCGGAGGCCGGTCCCGGTACTGCAGAAGGCAGCTCTAAAGGCAAAAGCCAGCACAGCCCCAGCAAGCAGTTCCTGGCGGGGAACAATAGGCTCCTCTCGCCGCTAAGGGCTCATCTGCAATGTGCCGCAAACTTCACACAAAGCCAGGCGGAAAGAGGCGAGGGAGAAGAGGGGAGGAAAAAAACGGCTACTACCGGTTGTTCCGGGGCTAAGGGCCGGGGAAAGGGCCCTCCCTTGCCAGGCTCGCACCGATCGGCCGCTCTCCGCTGGTTGGCGGCGGGGGGGAAAGGCGGGGGGGGGGGAGGGCAGGAAAGGTGGATTTAGAAAGCGGGGCTGAATTTTTTAATTGGACTAAACCCAACGCCCTGAGTTCAAGGGGAGAGAAAACAACAACTGAAGGGGGCACTGGTGCGTTTGGACTTTTGAAAAACTTTCCGAGTCCCCCGGCCTGAAGTGTATCCAAGGGCAGGAAGTCGCCCCGGATGGCACGGCGGGGGCGGGCGGAGGGGGAGGCAGCGGGAGCCCCTTATTTCGAGGCGTGATATATCTAAAACTCCCCAAAGGAGGATGCCGAACGCTTTCCCAAGCCGGGGATACTCTGTGGAGGTTTGCCAGCAGGGGCCTGAGCCCTGGCTTGGTCCATAAATATTTTTTTTTTTTTCTTTCTCTTGAAGAGAGATCACATGGTTTGTAATCAAAGTGCTTCAGGACTGCTGTGCTCAATTTAAGCCGCCTATCTATTTCTGTATATTCATGAATGGAATATACAGCATAAAATTAATGAACGAGGAAGGCTGGCCCTCACCCTGGACGGGTGGTAGCCAACAGTGGCATTGCAGGCCGCTTTCCCCTCTGCCTATAGCGTGTTCGGTGTTTGTAAACAGTTGTCTCCTGACATGTTTTCCACACAGGGAAGCCCAGGAGAAGACCTTCATGATAACCATGACAGAGCCTAGTGCTGCCTGGGGTAAACAGGAGTGAGAAGGGACCCATGCGGTGAACAGCACCTTCCATCAAACCTTTGTTCCTCAGGCAAAGCTAGCAGTGACCCAGGTGGGTATTTGTCCTTCCCTGGCAAGCAAACAGAGCTGCAGGTGAGCGCTTGCTCCAGTTTAAGAGACTCTGGAGGAACATTTGTCCCTCAAAACCAATACATTGAAATCCAAGGGCCTTTAGGTTTTGGGTTTTTTAAGCAGAACTTCTCATTAAGGTCAGTAAGGAGCTGTGTTTTAAAATCAATGGCACATTATGGCCTCAAGTGAGCACTTAAAAAAGGAAAACTATAATTCCTTTCTACTCCATGTACTGACTTACTTCACAAAATAAAACTTTTTTTTTTCCAAAGATTTTTTTTTTCCTTCTGGTTTTAGTGCTGTTTCAGCTTGAATATAGCCATAGAGACAGATCTAGTAAGATGCCTGGTAAGATTTGCCCTGGGCTCACAGTTGGGGGGGGGGGGGGGGGGGGGGGGGGGTAGAAATTCCTCAGTTTCAAACTAATACTCTGTATTGAAAGTTGCCCTCTCTTTGTGGGTGGAGTGGTGGTGTGTGGATTTCACTGTAAGAAATATATATTATCTTCACTGTAGCCTTAAGAGTCTCCCTCTCCCCCTAAAATTAGACCTGCAGCAGATCCTGGTCTGCAGCTCCTGTCTGTGACACTCCGAGTTTCTGCTATTTCAGCAACAGTATGCCTAAGACTCCCAAAGCCAGGATAATATGAATGAGAGAGGTTTAAAACAAGCGATTGAGGGGCTAAATCGCTCCTTCAGACATACACAGCTAAACCTTCCTTCACAGGAGGGCGGTGGTTTTTAATCATGCCTTAAAATTCCTTAAAAGCAGGGGGTCTCCCCTCCGCGAGGGGCGGTCGGCAGAGGTGAGTCGCTTTCCTCGCCCGGGCGCTCAGTGAGAGGGGAGTGGGAGGCAGAGGGTAGGATAGGCAAATTGCGTAGCAGGGCTAGGTGGGTTTCCATGCTAAGCAGAGCAATTGCGCACGGTCCCTTACGTAACTGTCAGCTGGGGATTCCCTAGAGGGGGTCACTTTATTCAACCATTACACAGACCCCGGCCGCCGCTCCGGCGCGCCTGGGTTGCCGTTGCCGCCGCTACTGAGGCTGCGGCTACAGCTAGCGCGGCGGCTCCTCACAAAATGGCGGCGCCCATGGAAGCGGCAGCCCCATTTTGTGCCCGGCAGAGCCTGTCAACAAAACGCCGACTTGGCCAAGGCTGAGGAACAGAAGGCGGCGGCCCGTTCGCGTTACAGAGAGCGGAGGGAGGAGAGCGAAGGATTTCACCGCCCTCCCGCCGCCGAGAGGAGACTTTCCGTCAAGTGTGCGCGTTGGGGGAGGGAGAAGAGGGAGGTGAAGGGGGACGCGAGCAGCCAGCGAGTCAGAGGCTGCGTTATCCCAGCGCCGAGCTGCCGGAGCTGCGGCGCGGGGGAGGGGATGGCGAAGGCAGGCGGCCTTGGCGCTGCCCGCGCCGGCTCCGCCGCTCGCCGGGGCCCAGCTCGCCGAGATCCGAGGGCTTCAGTGGCGGGGAGCTGGGGGAGCGGCCGGCGGTGCGGGGCCGGGTGGACGCGGCAGATCGGCGCTGCCCGTGCGAGAGGTGCCGCTCCCCGCTGTCGCCCTCCCGCGCAGCCCGGGCGGAGGGGAGCGTTCCTGTCAGATTCCAGCGAACCTGTAATGAATGACAGGACGATCTAGCTCCTTATGTAGCTAACTAGGTCACTGCCAGCACTTAATTACTGTTTGTTTCATTTTAGTGCGTGCCTTATGAATAAACCGGCTATTAGGCTGATGCTTCAAGTAACACTATCCAGCACCAAGGTACAAAATGTCTGTATATTGGACTCTGTGATGTCAGCTTGATAATAATTACTGTTTTACATTAACGATGTCTTGATTCTTCTAGCATGATTCTTCAGATTACAACTGAAATGGTTGGAGATGCCCTATGATAAGGTTGTGAAGCTGCTATTCGTATTAACACCACCGGTTCTGTTTCTGTATTGATGGGGGCTCCCCCTATTTTTTTAGGTAGAGAAAAGGCTTCTGAATTAAGACTTTTTCTTATTATCTGTCTTAATATGCATGGATTTTAATAGTGTTAAATAAAGGTGATGACCTATTTCTGGTGGAAGTGATAGTTTTTAAATCTACCAAAATTATGTCGATGTTTAAGAATTATGAAATTTCTGTCATTGCATATTAAAGAGCCAAAGATTAAATGTAGGGGAAAAGGGGAAAAAAAAATCTGTCTATTTAGAAAAAAACTAACCCTTTTATTGATCTCTGTATAGCACCTCTCAATGCAATTTGAATTTATTTAAATTCTTACATATAACATATACTATTATAAGCTGCTTATAAAAGTTACCATATACAATGAATTTTAGTGTGTAAATATTATGTGTGGAATGAGCATTCTTGCAGACAGACAATGCAGATCCAGTAACTGAATTATCATTATTCAGTAGTGCTTCGGTATTTTTTTCTTGTTTGAGTCTGTGTGTGTGTGTTGGTGGCTTTTTTAAGTATAAATTTGCTATGTGAATCTTCTGTTCTAATAGCTGTATCCTATGTTGCAGTGTGGAACTTTTGTTTTTAATCTTTAATATTGAATTTTGTGCTTATTACCTGTCTGCTGAACTGCTGCTCACCAGAGAGAGAGCAGGCCACAATTGCTCTTGTCAGTGTGCCACTAGCTCTGCATCTGCTTTCTGATGGGTGAAGTATTCTTGCTCATTTCCATTTTCACTTCTGCTTGTGCTGCTTTTGAATTGTGGCAACATTACATTATTTGATTAGGGTAATTATAAAAAAATTCAGCTACTATCACTAGCTGTATGCTACTTACATTAAACAGTAAATCATAAAGCCTTAGAAACCGAGGTTAATTTATTTTATTTGTATGTATTTGTGTGCCTGTGTTTTTAGAAAATGCAGTGTATTAGATGGACTAGGGAAGACACTAAATTCACTCTCAAGACTGCAGGCAGTAGCATATAATATAGGTGCAATCTGAAAATAAACACAAGAAATACAAAAAGAGCATCTGAGAGAGGACAGAAGGGTCAGAAAACCAGTGGTAAATTTCAGTGACATTCATCTCAACCATTTTTAATAAAAAAATTGTAAAGCGTTGGAGTTAACTGCATATGTTAGGCTAAAGACTTCACTGTTTGCACAGCTTGCTGGGACAAATGTACACTTCAACAAGGGGCATTTACTCAGCAAGGTTTTAGTCCTACCCCTTCCTACTGAATAATGTTTTAAAATTCTTTATTGCATTTTAGTGTGCTGGCTTCTTTTAAAGATGCTACTTTGTATAGACTGTAAGTGGCTAGTGTTTAATCCTACAGTATTAAATAATAAATTGTCTTATACAGGAAATGAAATGCCAAACAGTACAGCAAATGTGAGAAAGTTGATGTACAATATTACAGGCTACTTCTGCATGCTTGTGCAGAATTTCCACTACAGTTAGTGAAACTTAACTACCCTGTCAGACTTGGTTCAGGTAATCTTAAAAAAATAAAAAAAAAAAAAAACCAAAAACTTTTGTGTAGAAAAGAACCAACTTCTTAAGTTGTTTATTTAAATGACTTATGACACTTCCCTCTTAAATCTCCTAACGTGTTTTGCACCTTCCTCATTTCAGCTTATTTTTATGGTGTTACTACTCAGGAAATAAAACAGAAGGAAAAATGGGCTACATAAACACTGTTGTAAATACTCGAGTAAATTTATTAAACACTTTTTAAAATGTTACCTGTAATCATTCTAATTTTCTGATACATGCTGTTCCTCATAAGGTTCTACCTCATGGAATCAATGAATTTTATCGTCATCTAAACTCTAAATTAAAAACACTTTAAAGTTGAGGGTTTTTCGGTTGTGCAATGATATATGAAACATGAAGCAGGAAAACCCTAAATGCAACTGAAGGAGAAGTAAAAATAAATACGTAAATGCACTCCCACTTGATTTCAAAACTGCAGTGCTTTTGAAATTGTAATTCTTTTGTAGGTCCTGACTGTTCTGAACACTTGGGGTTGGCAATACTTCAAATGGAAAGTTTAGAAATATTATCAAATTCATATCCTTTTCTTAAAGGTGAAAAATAATTGCTGCATTTCTTAAGTTACCATTCCTGTAATGCAGATTAGGACCTTAATGGTGGAAAATGTTTTGAGGTTCTAACAAGCATTGGTCTGTAGCACAGAAGTCACGAATGTCCTGACAACAAACTGGTGCATGAAAGAAAAAAAAATGTATTTGCACTTAGTAAATTACCTATTTCAAGCATTACTTTGTGATTATCTCTGTGTTTGTGTGATCTAGTGGGTAGCACACTTCCCCTGCCTCTGTAGCTGTACACATTCTCTGAAATAGCACGTGTGATACATGTTTCTAGTTGGATGCATGAAAGTTTGAGCTCCAAAACTGAGAGCATACTTCTAAATGTTAAAAGGAACTGTGCTCAGAAATACAGAAATGGTCAGGTTAAATTTGGCTCAGACTTCAAGTGTTTTTGTAGAGTAAGAATGATGGTATCACACACGGCTGGGGAAGGTCTGGTTAGTTTAAAGCAAAACCAAACCTAGTAATTTCATAATGTTTGTTAGAAGTCTAAGTGGTGAAATGCTACTAGTAGGAGAGTTGTCAGTATTGCAGATCTGCCAGCAGTATTTGCTTGTCAGATAGCAATGTCTCATCTTTGTATTTTTACCCATTCAAATGGCAGTCAAGGATAGCTAAAAATATGTAGAAATTTCTCTGACTAAGCGTTTGCCTTCGTTAACTTTCGTATAGGCATAAATGAAAAGGGAAGTAGTTTGTGCAACTGTGAATGTGTGGACAGACAATACATGTGACAATTTATGCATTTCAAAGTAATACATGCTGCAAAAACTTTTCTGAAAAGAACTAGTAAATGAAAGAAATACCAATTAAATAACATTTAAACTAAATAATCTGTTGAAAGTGTCCAAGCAAATAAAGTACTTAAAAGCACTGAAAATGTATGAATACCCACAGATGCACTTTTGAAGGAGAAAATCTGTTGTTTAGTTATGATTATCAGTCTATTGGTGATCTACTTATGATGGGTTTGGTCTTACAGACTGCTGGTAGATGAGTAGCATTGCATGGAATGCTGTTGTGTTGCCCAGATAAAAGGAAGTATATTTTCAGACTAACTGAAATCTCAAACTTGCTGCACTAGTCAAATGCTGATGTGACACCTAACTTGAAAATCACACTGAAAACATTGGTCTTAAACTGTTTAACTACAGCAGTGTCTAACATAACCAAAAAAAGCTAGTGAGAAACAGTTTTTGAGGTTGTTTACGTATAAAGGACTATCAAATGTAGTCAAGTATCAGTTCCTGTTGCTTGCAGTAACGTGATAGCATGTGAAGCTCTTAGGCGAATGTAGGACTCTGTTCATTTCCACTTAGAAAACTGTTTATTGGGCTGAGCTGCTACTATTTCTGAATTTTGAACCTTAACATAAGATCTGTCTTACCCAGAATCTGGTTGCAGAGGATAATCACGTGTGCTTAGGAAAAAGTAGAAGAAATAAAGTGTATATATGATCCTTACCTTCCATCAATTCTTGATCTTGGGGCTTCCAGAGCTACCGGGATCACAATGTTTGACTAATGCACAGAGCTGGGGCAGTGCCTGGCTCTGAACTGAGGTGTACCTAATACTGTTTAGAGTGTGCATAGTCCCCTTACCAAGAGGCAACAGTAGAGTCTGTGGATATTTGGGGTAGCAGTGTTAAAACACATTACACAAACAAGTCTGCTCAGCCTTGTCCTTATCAAGCCTGTGTGCAGGCTGGGGAAAGGTCTCTTTTCTCTCTGAGACTACCTTGCATGTGTTGGAGAACAGTACAGAAGATGGAAGAATTTTTTCAGTCCTGCTGAAGAAGGAAAAAGGGAGATGAAAGAAAATGTGGGCTTAAGCAAGGAAGTGAGGAAAACCTGATGATTTGGGGTAAGACAACCCCCCCCTCTAGGGAGCTTTCAGCAGCATCACAGGTGACTTCTGCTTCAGCTCTCTCTCTCCTTAGATGCAGTTACCGTACAGTTTTTGTTTCCATCTTTTGCTGACTCAGGACTATTTAGTACTGCAGTTATTCACACTTGATTTGTAATCTTAAGGCTTGCTTTATTGTTGTAAGTATTTTATTTCGGTTTCTTTAACACAAACTTCCAGTGACTGAAGTCACGTGTTGCACCGGGGACTGCTTGTAGTGAGTTCCCCAGAGTAAATAGCAGGGCCCTGAGCTTACAAGTATCGTCTCTGAGCATGAAACTTCTTCCTGTGTCATTGCATCTTTCATCAAGTTACTCTAGTGTTAGTTTACAAAGTCAAAATGGATTTTTTTTTTTAATGCTACAAGTTTAGCTAGATTTATAAGACAATAAAAGTAAAGTAAGCCTGTCTGTGAATGAAACCCTCAGAATATTGTGCTTGGTCTGGGCTCATTCTTCCCTTTGCTTTAGGAAAATGAAATAATGTCATAGTTTTTCCTTCAAGAGGTTGCCAGGCTGTTAGAGAGCCCCCATTGCGTTCCTTTGGAATTAGGTGTGCTTAGCACTTATGAAAATGGAGTTGTGTCCTTAATCCAGGTGTTTGTGTCATGTTTGCAGCACTATACAGAAATTATAGTACATATTTGATAGTGTAAGTTTCCATTTACGTATTGTGCTAGGGAATCCTCCTTTTGCCACAATACGCTAATTAAGCTTTCAAAGTTGTTTTTTAGTGATCTTTTTTTAAAGTTTGTCTAACTAGTTGCAGACAAGTTCATATCAGGATCAATTTACTTATTTCTAGAAGAAAATACATAGACATTTGATTATTTTTTAATCTGATAGTTTTTGATTTGAAATAAGATTCTAATAGTTTCTGTCTGCAATTGAACATTAAAATCATGTATAATTACCTACAAACATTAACACATAAATATATAAAAATGAAGTTTGAAAAAATCAGTGCTCATTACTGAAGAGGTTTCCATCTGTCTGACATCATGCACGTTTATTAAGGTAGTGCTTAATTATATGATCTTTATTTTTAGGTATGATCTTTCAGTTTAAGATGGATGCTGCTCTCTGAATTAAAAAAAGAGAGGTTATGCTTGTGTAGCTGCATGATGTTTAAATGTTTATCTGAGTACAAATTAATTTATTTTTTTTCTTACCGGGTTTTCTAGAGTAATTGTTAGGAGAGTACCTGAGTGTTCTTACTAATGAGTTCCCAAAATTCGGAGCTAGTAGTATTATCATCACTGTAGTACTAAGAAAGCTAAGGCACAGAGGAATTCAATACAAGAATGGCTAGTAATTCCGAGTGTTCTTAATTTAATCAAAGCACAGTTTCAATTGAGGTAATTTACAGGTTATTTGAGAGTAATAGTTCAGCAAGAGGGGCGCTAGCCATAACTTCAGAGCCATGTTAAATTCAGCCAGAGGCTTTTTCATGAACTTGTGCACACATGATGTGTCCTTTCTGCATTATTAGGGCTTTCCTAGTGCAAATTTATTGTGACGCTTCGTTCTTTGAAAGGTGTACAGTGCTCGGAAGCTGCAGTCACGAAGGCCGTGTATGTGGGGTAGGTACTGCTGGGTGTTTCTGCAGGGCGTTTCCAGAAGCCCGAATTTGGAACTCAGAAGCTGAGAAACAGCTCGTTGGAGACCACCAGTTCTCCGCAAGAAGCTTGCTGCCCAGTGTAAATCCCAGCTGAAGGCAGCCACAGCCGTGAGGTGTACCCACCAGGATGGGTTTGCTGCAGCCTCCCAGCACTCCGACCCCTGTCCTCGGCCGGCCGCTGGCCTGCGTGCCAGAAGAGGGAGCAGGGAGCACAGTGCAGCCCCAGCCCTACCTGCAGTCTCCGCCGCCGCCTCGGGTCGGGGCAACTGCTGGGGCCAACTTGCAGCATGGCTGCTGCCACAGAATTTTCAGAAAATCCAGCTTCTAACTCTTTTTTTTTCTTTTTTTTTTTTTTAATTATTGCTGTGCATGTACAGTTTGAGATTCAAAAGCTTATTGCTTTATCATGATGTTCAATAGAAAAGCTGCCCAAAAGGCATATCCCTGATTCAAAGTCTACTCTCCCATTAAATTTCCAGTTCTCTCTCAAAGTAAAGACCTCTTCAACTATATTAAGAAGCCTTTTTCTGTACCTGAGTAAAAACAGGAGGTTTTTTCTCCCCCAGTTTCATCCTTACATTCTTGTTGAAAATTCTTCTGAAAACATCGGCTTGAGGCAGACATCTGGCCTGGAAAAACTCCATCCCAAGTAGTTTTAAGTTCAGAAAAAGCATCATATCTTCAGTTGTTTCTTCTTACAAGATGTCATGGAACCTGAAGTCCTATAGAAATTCCACCCTGAAAACATATCCTAGTAGCTATTTGGCTCAATTTGCATTTATAGTCACTATATGCAATATGACTGCAAAATATCTGTACACTAGGTTTAAATACAGGGAGTCGGCTTTCTGGTGATATTCTCACCTCATTCCAGCATAATGCTAATTACTTAGAATAGCACTGCCCAATACAGAGTCAGTGTACGAAAGGAGACTAACAAGTCCTGTACTTGTAATCCAAATAGTAAAAATATTCCTTACAGTGATGATTTTGGTGCTGGCTTCCTCAAATAGGCTTAGGGCTCTGAGTAGCTGAAGCAGTTGCATTGTATTAGGTACATTAACTGGGCCTTCGGTAGTTTGGGAACTGTGTCCCTTTGTGAGGCAGTGCTGTGACCACCGTGTTCAGTCCTAACTGTTGTTAACAGCATTTCAGTCCAAGACTGGAACAGCTTGATCAACTAACTGGATGTCCTGGGAGAATTCCCAAAGGATTACTTAGTTTGCAAATCTCTGCTCAAGGGGTTCTGGTGGCTTCATTGCTAAGAAAATCTTACCCAGCAAGTGCTGCCTGCTATTTCTTTTTGTTTGATTGTTTGTTTATTTGTTTATTTTTTAAGAAAGGACTGCCTGATGAATGGCTACTTAGCATAACAGCATAACGTTAAGAGCTTCTTTGTCCTCATTGTGGTACTACTGGCTTCAGTTAGGTGTGAGAATGATAGAAGAGCTCTACACAGCTGTTTGCTTTATTTGTTTTTACCCTGTCCCCATCTCATCCCAAAATGTTTGGGACATCTCTTGTAGCAATGTAGTTGGAACACAGAGGGCTACTGCATAGTCGCATGCCTCTTATTTGAGGGAGGGAAAAAACCCACAAAAAACCTCCAAAACAAAACAAAACAAACCCCTACAGTTGAGGGAGAGGGAAGGCTTTCTAGTTCCTTTTATAAGATCTTCAGAAGCACAGTTACTGTAGAATTGAGAGATTTATGGCTTGAAGTTAATACTGTTCTATAAAAAAATCTTCATTAAATACTCCACCAGGTATTTGGATGTTACACTGAACATTTGTTGTAGTGAACGGTCACCAAAAGTCTGCTTTTTGGTGTTCTCGTCCCAGGGAAGATACAGAAAGCAAAACTTGGGTTTTGTCTGTTCTTGCTGGTTTCAATGGCAAGTTGCAGTTTCTGAGTATAGAAGTCGGTGATGCTGGCTTCTTCTGTATGCCTGGAAATGGTTCCGTGCCAGCTGGAGAGAAACAGGCACTCTTCAAACAAATCATTGAAGCAGCTTCAGTATTCTTCAACATGTTTTCATGGAGAGTGAGGGGATGTGATGTTTGCAAGTTTTTGAAGGAAAAATTGACAGGATTTTAGATGGCCTTTTAGGGAGTGCAACAGATCTTCACCTGCCTTGGTAGATGACAAAACTCCACCATAAACAATATGCTGTACAGTCACTGGCCTTCTAAAAAGCTGTTGTTTGTCCTTAAAGACCACAGCTCTCCAGGCTAGAATGCCTCCACTTACCTTCAGGTGTCTTGAAAATAGGTTGTCCTGCCTGATGACAGAGTTTCTCTTTAAGTTTCCCCTTTCTCCAGTGCCACAGCAGAGTTCTGCTCACTGGATGTTAGGAACAAATTTTAAAATTAGCAAAAGCAAAGCCACCAATCACTGAACGTATTTTGGGATAATTTGTTATTGCCTTAGTACAGCTTGCTGATCTCAAATAGGAGGTAGCAATAAATGTTAAAACTCACAGCTATGTAAATGCAAATGAAGCTCTGGGAAGTTTAACATTTGGAAAGGAAGTAGTAAATAAGCAGGTGCATGTGCCTGGGTGTGGGAGAAGGAGAGACTGCTGCAGGCCAGCTATCTAGGGTGGCACATGTTGAGCATGAGCTATCAAATGCAGCACTGTACCAGGCTCACCAAGCGTGCTGTTCTTTCTGCTGGTGCTTTCCACGTATTGGGTCAAGGAACAGAAGCTCTTGAAGTCACAGCTCCCATCTCTTCTTGAAGGACCTGAACTCAGATACCTAAAAGACATGCAAGTCTGTTGGAACTGGAGTCCAGTTGAGCAGTGTTCCTCAGAAAATGTTGGATCATCTCTCAAGTCCTAGTGTTTTGTGTAATGTCTTAAGGATGATAAAGGTAGTCAGGACTTAAGTACTGATAAATAGTTCTCTTTATCATGCTTTGCTCATGTCAAAATTAATTGGACAAAGCTGCTGCCAATTCACTACTCGGAGACAGTAAGTAAAGATACTTGCAAAGAAACTCACCAGTTGAGTTCATATTCTGCAGCAGTGTTGCAAATTAATTTTTAGGAAGGGTTTACTATTTTAAAATACTTCATATGTATCTTGATCTCTGAAAAAGGACCCTTCAGCATTTTTGTCGAGGTGGAAGAAAGAAGTAGATTGTTAGTATGAATATATAATCTTTTGTCTGGATACAAGCTACAGTTTGGATGTGTATACATTTATAGTGTTTGATTTCCAGAATTTAGCTACGTAAGTACTCTTCCTCATGTTCCATGATGCACCACTTACACAAGAAATAAGGGTGTATGGAGAGGGAATATTGCAAGCAGCTGATACTTGTGTTCTTTGGTTGCACATCAGTCACTTCTCAAAGAACACTGCAATTTCAGTACAACTTCAGTGGTTTGCACGTTGTTATATTGTTTTAAAAACATTTTATACTTTGCAGTGGTTGTTTGACTTACAGACGTGAACAACAAAGCTTAGTTGTTTGAACCTCTGCCTGCCTAATTGTAATGAAAGGAGAAGTATAAGCTATGCAAACAGATTTTACTGAAGTATAAAAACAGAGCCAACTATTTACACCATCTACAGAAATGACATGTCATTACCACAAACTAGCAACTACAGGAAGTAGCTCTTGAATTGTGTACCAGATTATGTATTAAGACTCTACTTACTCCAATATGTAAAATTAATTAGGGACAAAATATTCCATGCAGTTTAAGAGCCCCTTAAACTTTTAAGTTGGGGAAGAAAAATCTAACAGATAACTCCTAACTTTTTATTGAACAAATTTTGATGTGAAATCTCAAATCTCCTCAAAATATGGAATGTAATATAATTTAGGAGGCAGTTGTTTCATAGGGTCACCTCTGAGTCATGAATGTGTGCATGCACAGTATCCATATCTCCTCTTGATCATTGTGGGTCTCGTGGCACTGTGTCGTTCTAGGAACAACTGAGATTTTGGGTAATTCTGTGATGCTGAAAACCTGCAGGTAAAAAAATGACATAACGGTATCACTAACCTAACACAGTCGTTGCCTTGCCAGGCTAGTAGCTCATGAATTGGTAGCAGCCTGACTAGCTTGTTTCTGAATGACAGTAATAGTGTCATCCTGCAACAGAGTCGCCTTCTACAGTTATGCACTAAATACTCAAACCAATGGCAAGTTCTGGAACCACTCCTAGTGGTTAGGTAACAGCAAGTTGTTCCACAATTGGTTTAATATAGCTTAAACTCGTGCTGTTTCCAAAGAGAAACATATAATCCACCTTCATCCTCTTCTTCCTTCCTCTTGGTATTAGCATTCACATGGCTGTACAACAACCTAGATAAAGTTTAATTCAGATTAAAATGTACAGGACAAAAAAAGTTACCTTTTACAGGGACTTGTTAGCTATGAAGATTCACTATGTGAAGAGCAGCGTCAGTGCAAGAAAAGGTGGAAATAAGCAGCTTGGGGAAGGCAGGGCTCCCTCTTGCTTTACTCCACCTTTAAAGGATCCAGCATCCACACCATTCAGATACAACAGCAAGACAAAGCATTATCCCTCTTGTTCATACTGATTAAGAAACCTGAAATCAAGGCAATTGGGTGCTGCTACCAGTTCCCTGTTGCTCTTTAAAAGGGTGATGAAGAGAGGTGGTGGGTCTTCTGATAAATATTTCCCATAGTTTGCTTAGCCCAGTTGCTACAGGCATTTTGAAGGGGGTGCACCTGGTCGAATAGTTAACTGTGCTCTTTATTTCTGTGGGGTGCAACTGTCATCTTGTGGTATTTACAAGAAAATAGAAATAGAAAACTAACTTTCATATTATGTGCAGCATGTCCATGTAGGATGGACGTAGACAATAGAGAAATTAATTAGAAAAAGCCTTTTGGCTGATACCCACCCTATTGTGTTTTCCTTCTGTTATCTACTTTCAGCCTGTGTGCCACAGAACATTGCACTGCATCCAAAGACCTAAAATCTGGGGTTTGCAGGGCTTGGGGATGGAGGGAGGTTGAGCCTAAACATCCATACAGAGCCATATATACTGGATATTTTTAAGACTGAGATTTGGAAATAAATTTCTCTCCTTCATGAAGAATGGTTAAGATAGAATCTTTTGGACCATGGCACATCTATATTTGAATTTTCTATACATATGTACTTCCCCCCCCCATATTTTTCTGTGCATAAATTTTAAGATAAATACATATATGAAATAAATTCCACATCTGAAGTATAGCAAATATGGAATATTGCTGGAATGGCTATGCTTTCTGCGTGTCTTCATACAGATGAGAGAGACAAAGGACACATACCACAGGCTTCAGTTTGGTAAGATTAATATTTTCAGTCAACATTAAAACTGCGTACTGAAGTGCTGAAGTACTGTGTTGTGTTCCTTTGACTTCCCAAACTGCTGCTCTCCTGTGTACCTATTGGTTTTAATTTCTGGTAAATCTCAGATGATTTAGCCTTCTTTCCAGCTTTCAGTTCTTCTCCCTCCTTTCTGTAACACTGTGGCACTGGAGTTACAGCATATCAGTCTGGAGATTCATGACTCCCCCATAAGTACAGAGGAAAGAATGAAATTGCAATTAATCCCAAATTATGCTATAAACAGTAAAGTTAAGCAACTGAAAAATAGGTAGACTTTTAACTGTTGATTTTCAGTTAGAAAACCTTCCCTTTCCCATGTCAATCATATCAAACCTATGCTATCCTTTGGAAAAACAAGGGGAGAGGTCACCCTTTTAACAGCTCACAGTGGAAGTTTCACCACTCTAGTGATGGAAAAGGATTGGGCTGAAGCCTAGAATAATGCAGCGATATCAGCATCACCACCTCCTCTGTCTTGCGTCAACAACTAGGCGCTTGGCTTCTGCAGAATAACACAAGGGCTCATCATGTGTTACAGTCCCAGTACAGGTATGGCCCTTGAATTGCTTGAAAGCCTTGGGAAGCTCCAGAAGTACAAGTCAAATGCCTCTGCGTATGAACTGAGAAGAAATATCATTCAGTTTAGACCTTCAGACAGGCTCAGAGTAGTCAAAGGTAAGTAAATTCATGTTCTTCAGTGTAAAACCTTTTTTCTCACAGTAAGACATTATAAAAAGTAATCTGTATTTATTAGGTGAGCCAGAGCAGAGGATATAGAAAGTGAGGAATGGACATGAAGAAACAACTTATTTATCCCTCTTTTTAAATTGCCCAAGTCTGCAGGGCAGGAATTAGGAAAAGCAAAGCTCAGCTGGTGTTGCAACAGCAAGGGATGTGAGGGGCAACAAAAAGGGTTTTAGACAGAAAGGCAGCCTATGGAAAATGTAGGCCAAGTACTCTGTGTGGCAGGAGGAACTACTGACAAAAGGCATGGAAGAAGATGACATGTTCAATGCCTTTTTGCCTTTCATTGTTTTGTTTTGCTTTTTTATTGGTAATATTTACTCTTGTAGCCACAGTAAAGGCTGAGCACTTAAGCTAACTGGACATACACAAGTTCATGGAAACAGATGGGATGCATCAAAGGTTGCCGAGGAAGCTAGCCCATGTCACTGTGAGTCTGCTGCCCATTGACTTCAACAGGTTGTGGTGATTGAGGGCAGAAGAAAAAGGCAAATGTCATTCAAAGGAAATGTTATTTCCTTCTGGAAACCATTTTTTATCTCATAAAGCACAAGAAGGTGATTAGAAACTGGCAGCATGAATTTACCAAGGGCTAACTGCCCCTGATCAGCCTGATTGGTTGGTCATGATAAAACGACTGGTTCTGTGAACAAGGGAAGAATAGTGAATATTGTTTACGTTGACTTTAACAAAGCTTTTCCCGAGGTCTTCAATAGTATCCTACCTGTCAAAATATTGAGATGTAAACAGGATAAGCAGATAAGGTGAATGTAAAACTGACTGAGCTACCAGGCTAAGCAGGTTGTGATTGGCAGTGCAGAGTCCATCTGACAGCTGGTTGCTAGTGGCAGTCCCCGTCAGGGACAGATTCTGGGGTCAGTGCTGTTTGGTGTCTTCACTGTTAATAATCTGGAATATAGGAGAAGGTGCACTATCAGCAAGTTTATGGATGATACCAGCCTGTAGGGGAGCAGTTGATATGCTGGAGGGCAGGGCTGGTTATTCAGAGGGACCAGGACAGGCTGGAAGAATGGGTTGCCAGGAGCCTCATCAAGCTCAGAAAAAGCAATTGGGAAGTCCCGTGTTGGGCGTGGAATGACCTCTTGCACTTAGCATGCTGGAGGTCAACTGACTAGAGAGCTGCTTTGCAGAAAGGGACTTGGAGTCCTGGTGGACACATTGAGCATAAATTGGCAGTTGGGGCAAACAAGGTCACCTTCACAGTGGATTATATTAGCAAGATGTAACCAGCGGGTCAGGGAAGTAATTATTCCCCTCTGCTTTGCACTTGTGAGGCTGCTTCTGGAGTACTGGTTTTCACTGCTCAGCACCGGACATTGACATACTGTTGTGAATGTGTCAGTGTCACTAAGATCACACAGGCTAGAGTATAAGCATATGAGGAGACCATGGTGGGGCAAATATAGAGGAGACATCCAGACTCTTCTTGGAGGTATATGGGGGTAGGGGAAGAGCTAATGGACACATGTTGTGACACAGGAAATTCTGCATGTAAGGGAAAATATTTTCACTGTTAGGATGGTCAAATGCTGGAACATATTTTCAATAGATATTGTGGAATCTCAGTTTTTGGAGATAATAAAACCTGAGTGACCTGCTTTAGTTGGAGCTGCTTTGAATGAGAAGTTGGACTAGCTGACCTCCAAGGATCACTTCCAACCTGTCTGTCAGAGGGCCAAGGCCAGTGGATGGCAACAATTTGTCACTGCAGATCTGCTAGAAACCTTATTGCCCTAAGAGAGCTGGAGTGTCAAAGATGAGGGACCAACACATTTCAACACCAAAAGATGGCAGCTGAGTTTCAATTTTGAGAACTGCAACTTTCAATGTAGAACCCTAAAATCTGTCTGAATCTCTTTTTGAATCTCCCTCTTAATACTGAACTTTGAAAAACATGGATCTGTTTTCAAAGAGTGCACGCTTTACTGAAGGTATAAAAGACCTAGGAGGATGATTAATTGGGATTGCTTTGAGGAACATTTTCCTTCCTGTTGTCCTAAGATGAGACTGGAGATAGTAGAAAGTGGCAGATGCTTGGAGTGGCCCTATTGTTTTCAGGACTGTAATTTGTTGTTTTCCTTATCTGCTTAATAGTTAATGCCTTCTTGTCTGTAGATAGGTAGTGTACATGACTGCAATTGGTACCTTTTTGGAGTTGGATCATAGTTGTCTTCTAACTGGTGTTAATTCCCATTTCCAAACACTCTGCTTAACTTCAGCATTAGCAAAACCGTGTAAGAATGTGATGTTGCTGCACTCAGTGTTGTGCACAGCTGTATGTGGAGCTATGCATTACCAGAAGAATTGCATAAAATGAAAAGCTGACTTAGTTACCATCTTCCTGTTAAAAAGTATGCACGATCTAAACATAGTGCTTGGAAAATATGTCATCAATCTCCTTATGACTGTGATCAAATTCTATACATTTTATAAGAAACAGTATGAACCTATCTTATGTCCCGCTAAAAATTTAATGTATGCGATACATATTTTAATGGAATCTATGACTTGTCTTTCCTCTGGTGTAATTGTCCACAATTTTGCAAAATTGATAGGGATCTCTGACTTGGCAGCAGCTTCCACAGGTATAGGTAGCAGGCCAAGTACAAGGGAGTGGATAATCACAACCCTTATTTAAAGGAAAACATCCAGAGTATTTTTAACCTTTGATAACTAGAAAGTATTACTTCTATTTTGTCTTAATCTAGCATTTCATCATTAACTTGATAATTCCTCTCTCTGTGTGACTAAATAGTTAGAATTTAAACCCTCTTCTCCTTTCCTCAGTAGTATGTTAATAAATCCACACACTGGCTTATAGTTTATTAGAAAAATGGGGAAGGGGCGAGTGGGATTTGCCAAATAGGGAAAGAAAAAAATATTTATCAGCTTTGAACACTTGGATTACATTACATTATTCTCTGTAAGAAAATTATGTGACTGTTCAGTTTTGTTCTAGAAGAGGCTCTATGATCCAAAAACTGTAATGTTTTCCGTGCATCTAACAAAAGCCTCACTCACATGCCGGTCACAAAAATATGCTTCTGTGAAAGAAGTTGTAACTAATGTGTCTTCCCTTGGATAAGAAAATAATTTCTATTTACATATCTTTGAATTTCAAGAGCTGCATCTTTTTATAAGCTATATTTTAAAGCCTATGATATAATCTGAAAACTATCAAACATACAATCTTCCTAATGTGTCAGGACTTTGATTACATAAAAATAGTTTGTTTGTTCATGGTGAATATTCATAAATGGTATATATATGGTGCATATATGCACAGTATAAAATATCATTGTAAAAAAAATAGCTCTGTACTTATGGGAGATTTAAAAAAATTAAAAACAGAATAATTCCTTTCTACCTCTTTTTTTTTTCTATTTTTGATTAATGCCTATTTTGGGCATATTATCTCAGTATAATTTCTGCTATGGTGAGGTCTCTGTAGGATCATCAATAGGTCCTCTACAATTAAAATTGGAAGATATATATTAGCTACTACTTTACATGATCATGTCCTGGAATATCCCTAGCCTTTGGTCAAACTCATTGAATTTCTCTCCTGTTTTATACTGGGTAGAGGCAGCTGATAGGCCTGGCATCATAGTCAATAGGGATCTAGTCAGAACAGTCAATATTGTCCAGAAAGTGAGTCAACTCATTTTAAAGCAGGCATCTACTTTTAGTCAGATGAATCACTCTCTAGACTTCATTGATGTAGATATGTCAAGCTGGGTGAGATAGATCCCAGCCGTACATTCCCTAGATGTTTCTGCTCACTTGTTTGAGCGTGAATTGAAACACTTCAAAAAGAAGTTTGTAGTACAGTTTGTCTCAGCCTTACTGATTTAGGCTCTGTAGTTAGTTAATATATATGTCTCAGCCTTACCGAGTTAGCTCTAAGTCACCAGCTTAGCATTGCCAGCTGCATACCTGGACTCTATTATACATGAACTCTGCATGGTCCGTACATGAGTCTCTGGTGCGTTCACTATTTAAATGCAAAAAGTTCCTTTGGTGTTCTGACTAAAACTGACTTTAATGAAAGTCACATTTACACTTTAGAAAGCTTGTTTTTTTTAATAGCTCCAGAACTTTTAAATTAAGTTGGCTGACAGATTCTAAAAAATCTTGCAAAGTTTTAAGAACTGTATCAAATCCATATCAGATACAGATTCTGACTGAACAACATTATATAATGCATGCTAAGTTCTGTCAGTTTGTCTACTGGCATGTGAACGGACAAACAGCCTCATCTTATTGTTCTAAACCACCTACCACTATGCCCCTTCTCAGGAACAGAGAGAAACATGGAAAGATTGGCTTGAAGCTGCAAATATGCTTTGGATAGAGAGAACAAAGGTAAGTCTAATGGATCAACATGCACAGGAAAGCGGGAAGTGACCCTGAACTTCTAAGCCCTTCGGCTTATCCAAGTTGATTTCTCTAAACACTGCCCTTTTTTTTTTACCCCTGTCCCTCATCTCGACTGGATTGTTTGTCTAATGCCCAATTCCATGTCTTCCCTAGCAGGTTGCTGGCAGGTAGGAGAAAATGATGAAATAATGCATGGCCAAAATTGGTGGCTGGCAGTTTGTAGGTCCTTGTAGAAACCACCAGTGCCAAGTTTCATCACAGACAAGGTAGCCCTTAAAGGCTTTACCTTGCAGATGGGAAACATGCCATGAGCATGCAGAGGAGGTATGAGCAGATGTCCTCCACTGACTCGTTTGCTTTGCGTGAAGGAAGAGTAGAGGAAGAAATTAATATCAGCATAAAATTTAAGGAATTGGTATTCTGTTGGGTTTTGTTGTTGTTGTCTCTGATGTAGCATGACATCTGGATGGGGAGTACTCTTTCCTTCTGAGATGTCTCAGCAGTCAGGTGATGATAGAGATACTTCCACCCCCACTTACTCCAAGGCTGGAAATCCTTGAGATGGGTTATTTTTTCCTCTGCTCTGCATCCCTCTGTGTCGTTCTGGATGCCCTTTGCCTGGAGCAAGTCACAGCCTACTGCTCAACATGCAGAGGCTTCCTTAATAGCATAGGAGCAGAAATGGGAGTGGATTTCACAGAAACCTCTGATCAGGAAGCTGCCTGAGCAAGCCAGTGGGGAATGGCTGCATTCCAAGGGAGTTTCCTAATTGCTGTGCCACTGGGGCATGCTGGGGAGCATTTCCTGGCCAGTGCCAAACAGTCTTGTCTTCAGCTGCCTTTGCACAAGCACTTGACCAAGAGGTTGTGCTTGAAGGCTGTTTCCTGATTCAGCCCTGCAGGTGAGGCAGGGAGGGGGTTTCCTGTTGTGGGAATCTCATTCAGGCTTAAAGGGTGAACTAGCAGGTTTCAAGCTCTGTCAAAATGTTAAGGCTAGGATTCCTTGAGTTATGGCAAAAGTTTAGGTTCATAGGGACATAAGTATTCCAGTACCAACAGGTGCCTCATGGGAGATGTTGAAGCTCTGCATTGCCTTTGAACCTTGCCAGAACTGGTGCCAAATAACAAAAATATCTGGTGTCTCAGCATTGTGCCCAAAATAACAGGCTAAACTAGAATTTACACTTGCAGGGATATTTTTTCACTGTGTGAATTCAATAATCTGGTTTTGCACCTGTAAGAAGCTGATGTGCTACTTGCCTCTTCCCTGGCCTTTAACTAATTGCAGTTTGAAAAATGTTGTAATATGTCTTTAACATAGGCTTTATAATAAGTAAACATTACATCTTGTTTACATAGTGACATCCAGTAAAGCACAAATATTGATGATTTGTCCCACATTTTGGTTAGTTGTATTACAGACACTCAATATATTTAAAGATTTTTTTAATTAAAACAGTTTGTTACTGTGATTTAAGCAAAACTTCATGGATTCTTTGTCCATGATCTTGTTTACTTTAGAAGTTTGTCTCATTCTGAGAAATAGATTTGAAAGCTAGAAAAAAATGGCAGGGAATGTCAGTTTGCACCTTTGCTGACTGTCTATATACTTAAGGAGTTAATTTTATGAAGATAGCAGCTTGCTTGCACCAAATAAATAATTTTATAACAAGAAAAGAACTGTATATACATAGAAAAAAAAATAAGGCAAGCGAAGTGCCAGTGTTTGAAAAGTAAAGTCAAATTCAAATAGGAGAGGTGTAATCAGTTTTAAATAGTGTAACTAGCAATAATATGTCCATCTTCAGATCAAGATGTCAAACCTAAATTAGCACACGTATGACTGAAGGAGCATCTGTGGTGTTTGTTAGACCAAAGTGGATAACGTAGAAGCTTCCTTTACGTCTAGAAACTTTTACTGCATGTCCAACCAAGATCTATTAAGAGGAGAAAATTCTCATAGCGAACAAGCTCTGCCATGTTGTACTGTATATGGAGACACCACACTTCTGCTGGCTAGACCTGATAGAATAACTAATAATAGTAGGCTACTGTTCTCACATGGCCAGCTTCAGTTTTGGCTAGACATGCGTTTTATGACAACAAATAAATCTTGGGGCTGAGATGCCTTTTCTACCTTTTTCCACCACCTGTGTATGCATCTGCCACATCCTTCCCAATGTTTGCCAGTCTGCTCTAATCCCTGTCTGTGGGTCCTGTTCCCATTTTCCTCAATTAGTGAATCCTAATTGAATTGATTAGCTTGTTCATTTGGGCCCTAATTTCTTGGATAAGTAAAACGTTGTCCTAGGAGCTCAAGGCTACAGTCTTCTTACCCGTCACTTCCAGTGTTTCTGGTAACATCCCAGTCCTTGTTTCTGCTCTTACCTAGCCAAACCAAACTGATTTTCTCTGCTTCCTATCTATCTCTTTCCAACTGCTCCATCATCCAGCCTGTCTTAGCAGCCTTGTCTTCAGTCTTGCCTCAACTTCTTTGTCAGGTCAGTCAGTGCTTGCTCTGTAGAAAATCTCTTCATGAGATTTTATGCCTCTTCTATTTTATCTCCTTTCCCCTACCCTTCACTGGTCACATTATGTACTGTACTTTAAGTGTCTAACTCTGCTAAAGAAAGAAAAGGAGGCCATGTTAAGTACCTAATGTTGGATAGTTGATGGTAGGAATAGTCTCCAAAGTTCCTGTATAATCACTAGAAAAAAAGTAGACTCCTTTGAAGAGGTGGTTCATAATAACAAAGACAGCTGCTTGAAGTAGACAGTGTGAATACCCCTTAGTATCAAAGTTATCAGAGTAACTAGAAGTAAATATGACATTTCCTCCATATACTGAAGCAGCTTGTTAAAGCTCGTGCACTGATGAAGTTTTATCAGTATTGTTCCTGAAATCTCCAGTATTCAATTTAGTTTGAAAGCAAATGCATCTACAAATAATGACTATATAAAATGTTGTTTGCTGGATAAGTTTTTCAAATTAATGCAAATATAAATACCTCTACCCTCTTACTTATTTATAACTGAAATCCTAGAGTCACAACCATAACTCTTTGCAGTGGAATTGGTATCGTCATTGGTGACATAAGTAGCAGTCCTCCAGGAATGAATAAATAGACTGACCTTGTGTCTTGCATAATGAATATCCTACGTAATCCTTGAGTGACTCCACCTAAATGCAATGGAATTTAGTTCTAGAATCACTGTAAGGACAAAATAAATGACAGTGTGTTGAATGTTGGGATCCAGCTCTCAAAAGCAGGGATCTTTTTCTCTTGGGAAAAGAGTAGAGCAGTTAAATAAGGAAGGACGGAAAAGAAGAACGGAAAGGAGTAGACATGTTCTCACCTGCATGTCTCATTTAAAACTTTAATATGTTTTAATTAAGCAGGAGATCTAAAATCAATATCTCAAGATAGCATTTAATAAGCTATTGTTTATATAGCTCACAACAGTAGTAAACAAACTATGTAGCCTGGTCTCTTAAAGAAGTAAGGCTTATGAAATCAAGCTGTTCGCTTTTCTGCACCAGCCTACCCCCTGAAAACAGCATTTGGCCAGTTTCAACCATGCACCCCAAGCAGAGGTCTCACAGCCACTAATTTCTAGAGGCTGCTCGGAATAGCTGGTGAGGTGGGCTTATGCTGGGGGCTGTTCTGTCAGTCAGCAGAACTAGCTGTAAAATCACAACCTAATCCCGAATCAGCTGTTAAAAACTGCACCAGCTGTGCTTGGCTCAGCCACTGTCTCCTCCCACTTCTTGTTACTCCATCTACTCCAGCTGTCATCCAGAAGCTCGTACCTGGGCAGCTTCCCTGCTCTTGTTTCATGACTTTGGAAATATAAACACCACTGAGGGAAAGGCTTCATATGAGTTTTTCTTACTGGACATCAAAAAAATTCATATAAATAGTATGATGCAAGAAAACTTGAATCAGAGTTTGTGCCTTCTTAGATGTTAAGTCAATCAGGATTAAGACACAAATTGAAAAAAACCCCAAGTTTCCTTAGATTGATTTTCACTGAACTGTGCTTTAATTAATCTAACTCTCAACTTTGCTTTCCAGCAGGACAATTACTATGCATTAGAACAACAGCTTTGGTACTCTTTTCTTGGGAGATGATCAGTTTCATTATTTAAATAATCAGATGGAAACTGGGACTAGCAAATCTTAATTTTATACTGAATTAGAATATCATGTCCAGATTTAGACACGAGACTTGAAGAAAGAAGAGAATAAACTGGAGACAGTCCAGAGGAGAGTGACAAGATCAGAAGTGTAGAAATTACAACCTAAAAGAAAAAATTGAATAAATTGTGTTAGTTAAGTCTGACACAGAAAAGATAGAGCAAAGACATTATAAAACAAGAGGTTACTCCAAGGAGGAAGAGAACAATCTATTTCCCTCGCCTTTGTTTGATAGAACAAGAAGTAATAGGCTTAAATTACAGCAAGGAAGATTTATTTTAGAAATTACAGAAAACTTTAATGGTGAGGACAGGGAATAGATTGCTCGGCAAAGCTTTGGAGTTTCCATCTCCATTGGAGATCTGTAAGATCAGAGTACTTGAATAACTGCTTCCTGCAGGCTGGAGGATGGATTAGGTGTCTTCTAGAGGTCCCTTCTAGTTCTACTGTATATTTTACTCTAGTAGTAAAACTGTAGTTTAAAAGATAGGCTCCATGTACTCTTTTTAACGCTATCTCATCCTTGTCTTCAAGTAGTGGTATAATCCTTCTGTAGCAAAGATGGTAAACAATGCTATTACTCTTGTGATCTTGTTATGAAAAATGGAAATACATCTTGGAATAAAGTACTTTTTGATATAGTTTCATTTAGATAATTGTGCAGAAGTACTTGGAAAGTTGGCTGTAATAGAGGAAAAACATATAATGTGATAAAATTCATTTGTTTAAAATTACATTTTCGGTACCTGTTACTGTTGTACTGAATGATACCACTGTAGATCACTCATGAGGGAACTTCAGAAATCAATTGAATAAAATTGCCCTAATTGCATTCAGAATACTATATATAGTTTTAGGTTTTTATATCATCGTTCCTTCTATTTTAAAGATTTCATTTAACTGGAAATATTAGAAGTAGCACTTCAGTTCTCAAAAATTGTATGCATTATGTGAAATCCATTTAAAAACTGAAAGAATAAAGTGTAGACATTGCAGAGAGAACTTTAAAAATCCTTATTACTGCCTTTGTGGTTGAATCCTCCAGAATAAAATGGTTGGGCCGAGGAGGCTGACTGCTGACTCATGATTCTCAAACACATTCTCCTGACAGAGTTTTGAATCTATTTATTTGTTTAATTCTGGACAGTCTTTGTTTTTTCACAGTTTGCATTATAACTTGAATGTAGTTTGTTTGCATTGCCAGTAACATGACCAGGACATAGCACTTCTACTGCAGAATGTCACAGAAATTTGACTTGGCTGTTCTGTTTCTTGAATATTTGATTTTTAGATAGTTGAGTCTGTTCAATTATGGAAGGTCTTCTTTGGGCAAAACCAGGAGCAGAGAAATTGGTTTAAATTCAGGGCAGCAGTGCCCACCCCAAGGCACCTTGCTAGCTACTTGCATCCTCTTTCCACTTTAGCTGCTTAGAGCTCAGGAGAGCTTGATCCTGAAGAAAGGCACTGTGGCCATCAGAGCTGAGCAGCAGTCACTGCTGTCACTGAGCCGTGCTGAGCTGGTGTGATAGTTTCACTGGGCTAGCCCTTGGCCAGCAGCCAACACAGCAGTTCACCCACTTCCCCCCCACCCCCAGGGGACAGGGGAAAGGATTGGGGCAAGGATAAGGAGACTCATAGGTTGAGATAAAAACAATTTAATAATAGAAATAAAAAAACCCTTAAAATAGTACTAATATTAAAATAGGAGTGATAATGATAACAGTAACAAAATATGCAAATGAGTGATACCCAGTGCAACTGCTCACCACCCGCTGACCAAGCCTGGTCTGATCCCAGGTAACGATCCCAGAGGAGCAACAATCCCAAACTGAAACCGCAATCCTGGAAGAGCGAGAGCTCGAGCAAAAGCCAGAGAGAGCTAAAAGAGGAAGAGACCCTCACTAATATGCTGGACATGAAGTGATATAATATGGAATATCCCATTGGCATATCTGAACATCAGTTTAGCTTATTCATGTCAATATTCCTCGCCCCCTTAGATCTTCCACTTGTAGACTGACAAAACATGAAGTCCCGCACTTCCAGTGACAAAAATGCAAACACTGGAATGTTATCAGTGTCTCTCTCATAACAAATCCCAGGCTGAAAGCAAAATGCAACACTATTCTAGCTACTAAAAAGAAACCCAGCTCAGTTCCAGATAAAAACCAGGACAGCTGGGCCTTGGGTCTTGGCTTGTAGGAAACACTGTCCTTCCTCAGGTTTGTCAGATGTAGGCCCTGGGAAACCACTGTACCTACAGATTCCACATTTATGGCACATGAACTGAATATGGCTGCCAGGACACTTAACCTCACCCCAGGCTTGCTTCAAACCTCCTTCCTCCCTTCCACTTTCCCCTCAGAGACAGAGGTATATATACATGAAGTGGGACCAGATATGTACCATGGATATATGTATATGATGTGTAATGCTCTTCTGCCATTGAAATAACTGTAGGGTGTACTCAGTAGGTAAGGCTTAGCAATGTTGCCTGAAGCATAGGTAGGATGGATGGTTTGAACTTTGGTTCAAATGCTGCTCCAGATGAAGATGCAAATTAGAAAACAGGTGTGTTATTCCAAGTGTCCTGCTTGTTGGGAAAAAGGGTGCAGCTGGGGCTGCAAAGTGAATAGGGAACTTGGGGTTTAAAAATACCACTGAGATTTATCAGGAGTTTGGGTCCAGTGATATCAGGGTTTAGGTGACTTTGCAAGGCTGCAACATTGAAAATTTATGCACTGACAGGATGTAGCCACTTATTCAATGAACAGGAAACTGAGCCAAAATTTTGGATACCTATGCTCCTGCAAACTTACATGTCCTTTAGATTTCAGCACAGGGTAGAGTTATCTGAAGTTAAGTTTAAATGAAATTGGTCAGTTATTGGAAGCAGTCTGGCCTCAGTAATAGGCAGCTCTATCCATAGAAGTTATTGGCAAGATGCTCTGCCTTCTCAAAACCATGTAGCTTCTACTGTTTTAAGTTGATTGCTTAAAGCAAGCTCAATAAGACACTGCCACTGGTATTTTTCAGACTGTGATCCACAGCAAATTCCTGGAACATGTTAAAACACTGAGTGTTGACAAGAAAAAAGTTCATGGTAGTCCATGAAAAAGTGGCCCAGCCCACTGGGAATCTCTGCACCATTCAGCAACTTGTTGACATGCTTAAATTCCTCATGGCTCTAACTCTTAAGAACATGTGTTCATATGAAAGACATTAAAAAGAAAACAAGTTTAATAAACAGTCAAATTCTTAATTGACAAACTCAAAAGCAAGAAGCAAGTATCTTCATAGATTTTTGTTATGTTTTTAAAACCAGCACCTTCGTGTTCTCTAATGGAGATCAGACACATGTTCAATGTGGTTTTCCAGGTAGATTTCCTTACATTCAATAGACACAATGGATTTTAAACAGTTTCATAGCAACGGATAGCTCATGATGGCCATTAACCTAGATAAGTGAGTATCAGTTTGGCACTTCCTTAATGATCCATAATGGCCTGTGGCTAAAAAATTATTTCTGTTCCTAAAAGGTGGTGGTGGGTTGTTGTTGTTGTTGGGTTTTGTTTTTTCCTAGACTTTGTTTAATAAAGCAAGTTCATATGATTTTTTTTTTTTGCATTCAGGAAAACAAATTCGTACCCAAGAGCTTTATGGTAAGAGCATTTACCACAGAAGAGATTTATGTTTCTCTGGAATATGGTAGCCATAGTATATCCTAGCAGGTAATCAAAACTTTTAAAAGTTGAATATATACCTTGACAGCAGCTAAACAGACATTCCTAAATAGTAGAGATTTTTAAATGACTGTTGTTGTATCTGTTGGAATTCCGAACGGTAGTTTCATGTTGTGTTTTTAATATGCAATTCCATTCTGCTGCTGGGACATGTCATATCTGTTCTGCGAGACAAAATACTGCTAATGCCATGTAGAGGAGGAAATCACTGCAATACCTGATGGATGGAGCTGGCACAAAGCCCAGGCAAAAGCAGAAGCCAAGCCCTCCGGGAAGTGCCTAGCTGGGAAGTGAGGATTACTGTTGGGGTGCTCTGTCCCCCAGAGCTGCGGGTGTAGCAGAGACTCCTGGTAGAGGTATGGCACTTGCTGTGGGAGGAAGACAGCACATTTCAGAGGAAATTGCACCACCTCAGAGTGGTGTAAGTTTGGCATAAGCACCTCACACCCCCCACTTGCACAGACGGTTGTGTCAGCACAGTATGTGCGCCAGGGCTCATGATTTACCTACCCCACACATGTGCCTTCAATGATGTAGCTATATAGGAGGACTTTTGCAGTGCATACGTGGGCTTAATTCTGCCCCCGAGACTCTACCAGGGTTTACTATATAGTGACATAAAACTGTGCTTTAGAAATACCACTTTGATGTACTTTGGTGTGCTACATGATATCTTGGACTGATTATATGTAATGCATATTTGCATGAACATTAATGAGACTTACAAACATAAGAGACAAATTTTAAAGTAAATTGGATTAAATGGCTTAATTCTCCATAGTTAAAGACTTTAAATATTAATCAAGTCTTGACTCTGAGACTAATAGCTCTTAGACTGGATGTTTAAAATGACTAAAAATTTAAAACCAAATATGTATAATGTAATGTGCATTATCACCCATGTATTTGTATAGCAGTAATTCCTAGAGGTATTAACATTAAAATGACAAATTTCAAAAGCCAGAATAGACCTTACCCAAAACTCTGAGCTGGATTTTGCTGTCATTTTGCCCAGCTGTATTGAGAGTGGTATCCTGCACTGCTGCAAACCCAGTCACCCCTGTGCAAACCTCTGTAAGACCCCATTAGTAAACTGTATCAGTGCAGTTCTTGTTCCCAATGATGGGGTAATGCAATAACAATCCTGATGTATAGAACAGATTATCTGTTATCTGCCTGAAATGCAATCTTTACAGAAAAAAACATGAAAGAGGTGGTTTGAATTCTGGTTAGTTTTTCACTGTGCCTGTGGTCACAATGCCTCCCTGTCTCAAGAGTATCCAGGACTTCATAAATTTTGTAAAGTTTGTGGATTTCAAAGTTTCCTTCAGCTTGAGTTTTCTTTTCCACTTGACTCCCACAGTTCTGGGGGACTTTATGTTAGACTCAACAGATCATTTATGGATGGGGGAACTGCTGAGTCCCAGACCCTTTCGGGTAGTTCCCACCACCCTTTTCAGCTACTTCTCATACAAGGTTTGTCTCACGGATGTTTTATATCAGCTGTCTTCTCACACATAGGTTTATCTGCTTATCTGGGAGTGCATGTGTGTGTGTGGCCATGTGTGGCCAGCATTAATTCATTTTTCCTCTTGTCTACTTACGGGTCACCATCCATACCTGTTCCTACCACAGAGCATGTTTTGGTAGTGGCCATCATGTACATGAAAATGAGCTGCGCTTTTAAGAAGCCTGCCTGAACTAGATGTTTTGTTGGTTGTTGTGAGGTAATGAGGGATTGTCTTGACCTAGTGAAAGCTATTTGTATTTGTTAATTGGAAAGAAGACAATAAAACCTTCTAAAAGTTAATTTGTTGGATTTTTATATCTATAGAGGATCATGAGAATGTTTTGATGATAAGCAGTAAGAAACTTTTAATAAGACATTTTTGAAGTTCAGCGGTTTTGACTACAGTTTTAATGACCTTAGTGAAGTCATCGTAATCCTAAAATAATTTTGTAAGGTTGTTGTGACCTTAAGACATTACTAATATAGAATTGTGTAGAAATGAATGAATTTATGTTTGACTAATGAAATAAGATATTCTGGAAGTGCTGTGGAATACACAAGTATATGAGCTATAAACAGTTTGAGTTTAGGTATTGATACCGAAAAAGCTGGTCGGAAGAAACTCTCTAAGACTCGTTTTGGAGTTTTAGAAAGCAGGCATTCTTTATTAAAACACCAGATGCATGGGGGATCACTCCACCTATCGTGCATACCGATTTGTCTATCTAGAAAAGCTTTATACTATCAAAACATGCATATTCATTACTTTTCCAGGAAATCATAAGCACATTCATTACATTTCTAGGAATTCATTAATATATGTAAATGTCCCTTTTCACATGCGTACTGGTTGTCTTTGGGGGCTGTCTGGTGATCGTAGAAATTTTTGCCACTGTGCCCTTTAGTTGAACTTTTCTTCTGCGCATGCTTAGTTCTTCTTTTGGCCTGTTTACAATACTTCTGTCTCCACAAAAATGGTTTATTCTAGCATCACTACCTTATCTACCCTGTTGCTAGGACTTGACGCCTCAATCTGCTATGAACTTGACGAGGCCCAGCATATATGGAACTATCTTTCAATGTCGCATTGTTTAAGTCGAAGGGGATGTTCTCCCAGAATGCTGTCAGTATGCCTAAGAAATAATTCTTCAGACTTCTTCCCAAGATGACACCTTTACTTTCTGTGGGTCAGCTTGTCCTGTCAGGGTAAAGATGTCTATAATGGGGTTAAGAAACTTCTAGCAATGCCTTGTTTTCAGTCTACTTTTGGAATGTGATAGCTTAACTAGTTATTTTTAGTCACATGTGAGACTAGCAAAGGTTGTAAGTGTCCATTAAACTTAATCCATTAAACTCTCAGTTGAATCAAGTGATCAAAAGTCTTTACTATCTCTAAGACTTCTACTGTTGTGCTATATTTGGCTGAAATTGTCCAAGAGGTTGAAGATTTACCTGTGAAAGCCAGGAAATAGTTGAGTGAATGGATAATAAGCCTGCATAAACCTAATTTCCTTAGGACATTATACAACAAAGTGAACAATCTGCTGGATGGGGGCATCCTCAATATTTAGCAGTATAGATGTTTTGTTTCAGTTGTTAATCTTACTACCAGTTTGTGGAGAAAAAATTACGTTTGCTTAACAGAAAAAACACTAATCAGTCTTCATCACACTTGTCTTTTTCTTTGGAAAACCTGAAAGAGTTAAAACAAATATATTCTACCTCTAGTTAGCTGTCATTAGCATTTCTGATCAGAACATCCAGTTCTTTCTTCTCTCTTTCCTTTTAAAATTATGTTTTTATTTCAACGGTACTTTATACCAGCAGGCAAAGCTGCTGTTACACTCTAGCCAGCTGTGAAATCAATATGATTTTCATTACAAAGATAACAGAAACTCTCTTAGAAAGACTGTGAATTGCCAAAGGTCAAATAACAGTCAGTGGCAGAGCTTAGAATTTAGATGTCCTAATTAAAAAATCTTGTGGGATAAATATATTAATGAAATGCACCCTGAGAAATGCTTGCATTTAAGATGGCAAATCTTAATTTTAAACTATTACATTGTTTCTTTAATTATTGTAGTTCATGTAAGTCACATCAAAATGTGACTAATTCTTTCTCTGGTTTATGACCGTTGCTTGTAAAATAGGTATTAGCTCTTCTTTCTTTTTTTTAGTTCACAATTATTTGAATGTGATTAGGTTAGAAAGTGTAACAGTCACAGAAGACAGAACACATCTAGTAAGATTTCTGTCATTTTGGACTCTAAAAATTACACATAAACCGAATGAATGGGTGTATCAGTTATTTCTGTGATGTATGACTTCATTAACAACAAGAGGAAGTGCACAGTCAAACTGAAAGCAGCACTTGAGTCTTTCAGCCAGAGCAGCCAGTTCTATTTAAATTCAAATCAACATTTTAAAATAAATGTCATTACTCTTCCTTGATGTCCTCTTAGTAAACCTTAATTTTTCCAGAACTTTAGTTATATCTGCTTTGTTATGGATGAAAATAAAAGTAACTAAATTATTTTGATACTTGTATTTGTTTGCTATCCCTCTCTTCTATCTCTTTATTCAAATTCTATGTTTTCCACCTCATATGCTAAAACAGTAAACTCAGATTGCCAAATATTTGGATTTAAATAGAAAAAGTTCTTCACCTTACAACTGAAGGGTTTTTATGTTATTGTGCTCCCTCTGCTGGATAGTGCCTATTATTTTTTGATTCCCTGAGCTGTACTAATACCCATCTTCTATAAACAAGCAATCACACTGCCTTCATGAAAGAGATATAAAAAGTGGGAATGCCTCATTTTGGTCTCAGGTAACATGGAAAGTGACAGTTGTAGGCTAGGAAAAATCCTGATTTCTGGCAGCTCGGATCAATCAAAAGCCTTTAGTGGACATTTGAGAAATAATTATTTACTACCTCCTGAACAAAAACAGATGGACACTAAATAACCTTCTGTCATTTGTATAACTTAGAGAGGATAATGTTGATTCTCATGCTTTGGTAAGTACAATAGTATCCTCAGGTGTCCCCGTGATGTTATTAGCATCTCAGTCGTAGTGGTGAAGTTCTCATAACTCGCTTCATCCTTTCTTAAATCTTCCAGAGTTGCTGCTGGGCCAGCATTTGCTCAGCAAACACACTATCGTGCTCAGCACCAGCCCCACGGCCAAGCAGGCGATGGCTCGGTCCTTTCCCATCTCTGCTGCAGCGAGGCAAAAAGGAGGAAGAGCAATACTCCAGTTTTGTTTCTACAAGTGATTTTGGTCTTTATGGCCTTTGATTTCATGAGTTGGTTTTGGGTTTGCTCTCCTGCTTACCCTTCTCCCACTGATGTCACACAGTGAACCAGGCTCCTTCCTTCCTTCCTTCCTTCCTTCCTTCCTTCCTTCCTTCCTTCCTTCCTTCCTTCCTTCCTTCTCAGGGGGATGTGGTTGGGGTGATCACATCCCACAGCTCTCTCCAGTGGTCCTGGAGCCTCCTGACCCAGGGGCCCACCCACACCCTGCCATGGGGCAGTGCCTGGATGAGTGAGCCCCTGGGTTCCACAACCACCCAGCTTTCCTCTCTGTGCTGGCTGACCCAATCGGTCCTGTGAAAAGGGGTTGGAAACTCAACATCCACTTCAGTTGCAGGTGATTTGCCTGTCTGAGCTGCTACTTCCCTGAGCTTGTGCCATGGTTTTGCTGGGGAAGCTAGGTACTGTGTTTTGTTACCTTTGCCATTTCCTTCAAATTCAATGTGACATTGTAGTGTGATGCTGCTGCATATTAGTAACATTCCTGAAAAGAAATTAAAAGCTGCCAGTTGTTGGGGACAATAACTTTTTTTATAAAAGTGGCAACTATTTGACTACTGGTTTAACTAGGAGACTAATTTTTGGAAAAAGCATTATGAACAAATTCTATTAAGAATTTTTTTCTGTGGTCGGTTTTAAATTTCCATTTCTAGAAATATAAAATAATATTCAGAGTCTTTGATTCTCCCAAACAGTCCTACACTGAAGTAATCAGCATAATTATCTTCTCTATGACTATCTCTAGTAAATAAAAACCTACTTATACAGGCATGTAAACTTTCTTTCCAAAGAATTTGCTTTTAAAAAACATTTCTAAAAGAACCAACTGGTTGAAAGAATAAATATACAGCTCTTAAAACCTTCAGTTCTTCCTGTTCAGATGAAAGGACAGATGTTTAATGCATTTTGCTTTTGCTGAAACAATAAAAGCTTGTGCTGTTGAAAAAAATATTCTACCTTAATTTATCAGGGCCTAAACAAAATCATCATCGCTTGGTCTAGGATTAATCCTCTCTGTAGAAACAAGTTGGGATGATGATGGTTCTGCTGGTGGTGGGGCTGGACTGGGGCAGTTGGGAAGGACTTCTGCAGAAGGGACCCTCTGTGGAGGAGCTTCCAGGATTGGGTTGAAAATTATCTGCCTCAGATGCCTATTGAGTTACAGCAACTAAAACACTTGAGAGTGCTTGTCTCAGCAAGAGCACACACCATATGCTTTGGGAACATTCCCAAGCAGAGTATTATCCTCCAAGCACCCCAACGAGCTCATTAATACTCCCGTTATCCTATTCAGTGGGACTAACCCAGCAGCCCCTGAAGTCAGTGAGGAGATTGAAGTTGTCTTTAGGATGCTTTAAATAAAACCTTAGATGAAATTTGCATAATTTAAGTCACACTGGTGAAATTATTTTCTAAAGCTATAAACGTTAGTTTATTTGCTGGTTTCTCTATTCCAAGCTACTTGTTTTCCTCCATCTTATGAAGGGCAGTGATGTGAAATGGAAAAAAGAATATGTTTTTATAGCAGGATTTGAATTTGTGCACGACTGCTATTTTCCTAAGTTTTTCCAGAGGAGGACAGGAATAAGCTTGCATCGGCATTCCATATAATACTAATTCCAATGCAAATTTATATGTTGATCAGGTCTTTTCTCCAAGTATGTGATCAGTTCATGGGAAAAACTATGGAAATTTTAAAGGTGATGTGGGTAAAGGAAGTGCCAGATTGAGATATTGTAGTTCTCAGTCAATTCTGGTCATTCTTTCTTGCTTTCTGGTCACAAAACATAATAATAGAAAAATAATCTTTTGCAAAACAACTTATTATATCTAAGAGAAGAAGAATTAGGCTTTGCCAAAAAGAAACCCCCCTCAGATCTCAATATTTTTCAAAACTGTATTTCTTTATAAGCTGGAAAATTTTCTTTTGATTGCCATTCATTTTAACAGCAGATTTTAATTTTTGTTTTGGAAATAAGAAAGAAAAAAGAACAGAATGTGTGGGAATTGAGGAAGAATGAAACTACAAACTAAACAGACAAAAGATACTATTTTAAATTAGTATATTTATGGTAGTGGGAGGGAAACTTAGACCAAACAAGAAGAAAAGACTGGAGAGGATCTTTTCTGTATTCCACTGATGTGATAGCAGCTGTTATTACAGTATCTGGCCTTCTGAATTAAATATTGGTAGAAATAAATGAATAAAAGAGTGAGTAAACTGAAATGTGTGTTCTGCCTTCTTAAAGCTCCTTTTCAGGATCTAGAGTACCAGAATCAACACCCTTTTATACAATTAATAGTACTAAATAACGACATCAGCTGACGGGAAATAAGAAAGTTCCTATGGCAACTAAAAATAAGCATAGGGGGAAAAACGCATCAAATGCTGTCAGCAGACAGCATAAAAGGTGGCTGCATGTAGATGATAGAACAAGAGCATACACAGAAATCTGCCTTGTAAACATATGCATTTTGATAGCTTTTACTGGTTGGGTTTTTTGGGGGGTTTTTTTGGTTTATTTGGTTTTTTTTTCCCCCAGAAAATGGGAATGATACCTTTGTTACAGCATCTACTTACCAATATCCCAAACTGTTTTGCCAAGATCAGCTCCTGGTTTATGGCCTGTGAAAGGCAGGGACAGAGCCCCACACGTTCAGGAGAGCAGATGCATCCCCTTGGATTTGTACACTGTTTAGAAAGCCTTTGGGTGCTTCAAATCTCGTGAACACCTGCCACTTTCTCTCAAGGTTACTCTTTGGTCCCTGCATACAAATTGTTTGAGAAAAGTTTTTTATAGAAGCAGAAGTGCAAAATGTCTGGTAGAAATGTGACTCGTGGAAGAAATAGGGCTGTACAAATCATGTAGACACAACTTGCGCATGCAACTGTGTTCATTTAAAATGATACTGAGCTTGTGAAGGTGTAGATGGCAAAATCCCTGGTGGAGGGGAAGCCTGAGCATGCAGCTGCACCACTGAAGCTACAGCTGCAAGCTGCAAGCCGCTCCTTTCATCTTAGTGGGAGAACTCGTTTTGAAGACAATTTAACTCTTGAAATTCCTGGGTTATCTGCTTTTCCTGCCTATCTGATCTTCCTACCTTCACCTCTCTCACAAGAAGCAAAACCAACCCCCTCCTTCTGCCACCAGACCTGGGCAGGGCAGAGAAATGCACCATTTCCTCTTTGCTCTCCATGCTCTGAAGTTGTTTTTGGCCCTGCAGACCCATCCAGGCTCCCCCTTCTGATACACAGATATTGCTGTTTTCATAGTAAAACTCTTCTGCTGAACAATGCTGCATCTCCACGCAGGACTGTGCCTGAGTGGCGCTGCTCATCAGGGCTTGATGGGGAGGCAAAACCACTGTCAGTGTCTTGACTGGCGTCTCTTCTTTCAGGAGAGCATTCAGCCCTGCAGATGGCAATGGGATTGGATTTCTCTCCTGTTAATTCTGTCTTACTAAGTGATAAATATTAGTTTGTTAATGTAAGCACTAACATTATGAGGTAGTGTGGGAGAATGCTAAAGCAGGACAAAAAGCCAGGGCTGGGAGAAATGTGGTCAGAGTGCCTTGATGCCAGTAGAGGCTTTTATCTTTATTCAGGACTTTTGTAATTTCTATTTTTTTTATGTGTCTGTGCTGATTGCTGACTCAGATTTTGAATTCACCACTCCAATTCTAAAAGGCAACTCAATTGTTCCAAGGACAACTTCATTTTCAGTCTTAATGCTACACAACTGAGAGGACCTCCTGGGGCAAGAAGCCCACTGCTCAGCTATGGTGGGCAACCGTATCATATAGTTACTTCCATAAAATTAATTTTGGTGTGTACATATATATATATATGTTTATATATATCCTTCCCACTCCTGTTGTGCCATGCTTATATGACACTGTATCACAGATGTAACCCATCATTATGTGACTCAGGCTGCAAGTCAACACATGTAACCACAGGCATGTGGGGTATGAATAGATATCAGCCACTCTGACAGCTTACTCTGCAGTCTGGGTATGTACAGGGTGTTGTGAACGATACCCTGCCCCTGTGTGGACTATACTTGTACTGCTTGCAAGTAACCACATGCACAACTCCAGAGAAATTTAGGAACTGATTGTTAGGTAGTTCACAGCAAAACATCAGAAACTAGGGAACAGAGTCACTCAAAGAGAACCACTTTCTCAAGCTGGCTGACAAAAACAAGCGTAAACATGTTGTGTTTTGCTCTGACATAATTAGCACAGCAAAGAAATTAGGTGCCTTCTGATTGAGTAAAGGTGTATACTACACAAGAGTACTCCAGCAAACAAAATGCTTCTGAAATTATCTGAAGCAGGATGTCACTGTAAAGGGAAATTGCACATTATACTGTAACAGAAATTCAGGGGATGGCAGATGAGTGTAGGCAATTACCTCCAGATCCATAACAAACTCATTCCCATTTGTGTCTTGGCTACCAGAACAGAGCAGAGCAGCGCAGCCTGTGTCTGTGGGAGCTGCAGGTCTTGTGTTGGGGAACATTTGGTCTCTGAGCCGCGAGTTCCGAGTGATGGTGTCAGGCAGGTACAGCCTGGAGCTGGAGGCAAAGCGAATGACACGACTCGTTCTGTCCTTCCCTCCTCTCTGTGACTGCCCTGTGCTCTTCAACAGCTAGAGGAACTTACTGACCACTTCGTGGTGCTGCTACAGAGCTGGGGAATTACAGTGATAACAATGATTAGATTATAATGCAGTTTTTCCTACTCTGCTTGTGAAATGCTGCAGCTCATCTCACCTTTTATTCATGGCAGATGGTAGATTTGCAGACCATATGAATGAGTGCTGCAGGAGTAATCCTCTTCCCCACCCCAGCTAGGATATATTCACCTCGTGTGAACTAGCTGGGCAGTAAAATAGAGAGCACGTCTGCTTTGTGTGAGTCAGACTTGACATTTAATTTACCCTTTCATATTCAATAACTCTCTCTGATAACTGAGTTGAAAATAACAACATCCAATGACAAACAAAGGAGGGCATTAGTGACCTCATAATTTTAGTTCTTTGGGTGAATGGATATTCTTTATTTACTGAAGAATCTTAAGTATTAAGAAAGAAATAGAAGAAACTATGCACTCAGTTTGAATGTTTGTACTAAACAAGCTCTAATGAAGACATTTGGATTAAAAACTTTAGGTTGGGTTTTGTTTTAGTGTTTTTCAAATACATTTTTTGAAGCAGAAAATGTCAATGTATGTCTTAAAAGATTAGTTTGGTTGTAACACAGAATGAACTAAGGCATTGTACCTAAGACCTGTAAGACCTATACTAAAGGCTGCTTTTAGTGGCTCAGAACATGGGTGCTGAAATGCTGACTGCTCAAGATGCCAAAATTTATGGAAGTTTAGATTTTCAAAATACCTGCAAAGCACAAAAAACAGTTTTCATGTGAAAAGTGTGCTCCAAGCAATGCAAATGCTCAAAGAATTTCAGAAGTCTTGTTTGTGGAAGGGATAAGTGAAAAGTCATTCTTCTCTCCTATGACATTTGTCATCTTTTGCTCTTAATAAAGTCCAGCTCCACTGAGCCTGGTGAACATTTTGACAAAAGTATTTGGCTTGCCTACACTGATACAAACATTTCTCCCCTAGCCACAACAACAACTGTTTCAGCAAGTGGGACTCACTCAGATCAGTTGATCCAACACTGGCTGCTGGGTAGACCCAGAAACTGAGAGGGAGCCCGTGTCCATCATCACTATTTCAGCAAAAAGTCGGTTGCTGGAGCTGTGTGTCTGGTATAGGATAGAGGAGGCAGAGGCACTCACACAGGGTCTGAAGCTCAGGTAACTCCTACTAATAAAGTATGTGAACAAACTCCTAGAAGAAAAACACATTTCAGCAGGAGTGAAGAAGTGAAAATGGGAAAAAGAAAGAGAAAAAGGGAATGCCTTTGCGATGTTAATGTGTAGTGTAATGGATTTTTCCTTTAGAGAGTGAGTAGTTTTCTACTAAGGACTTTGTGATAGCAGATCTCTTGTTTAGAGGATCACTTGCAGATTATGATCAGCAATTCTCTTTGCTTCACTGATCAATATTTCAACTAACATGATACAAAATAAAGTTACATTGGTTGGTTGTGGATACTATACTTGGAATAAAACAATTTACAGTGACTTTGTAAGCACTCAGAACAAAAACTCAGGAAAAAAAATAAAACTGGACAGTGTACATAAACAAATCAGTCTATCTCACAAACTGAAGGAAATTATGAAATCAGTGGGTCAAATGTCCTGTTGGCATAACTGTCTTATTCTGTTGGAAAGAACTTTTCTCATTAAAAACAAATACAAAATTTCTCATGAAACTGTTTCTCAGCTAATTGAGAGCACACTCTTTCATGTGCTTATTCCTAAGGGATGCAAAACATTCTTGGCTACTGTTGAAATTACAGATGAAATTGCTTAGTACCTTGCAGGACTGGGCCACCAGTAATCAAGGCTGATATTGCACATTCTTGGGACCTCAGGCAATGCAGTAATGCTGTCTACTCAGTGATCTGCTGTACTTAATAAATATAGCTGTCTCACTGGAAACTCATTGCACCTATTTAACCTGAAAATAATAGAAATATTTTATTGTATTAGTAAATTAAAAGTATTAATTCATTGCACCTTCCAAATTGAGAGTACATTCATTTTCACTCCGAGTACATAGCTTTTTTCCTTGCTCAGTATGTTTCTGTTTCTTCAGCAAGTGTAATTTGGAAGAGGAAGATAAATATATGACTGATGCATTAAAATCAATCATGATAGCAAATTTAATATCCAGAAAGTTCTTCAGATATTCTGGGAAAAAAATCTAAATTATGACAAAATGTAGTGCGATGGTTAGTACTCATTTGCTATATTAAAGTCAGAAATGCACTGTAGTTTAATTTTCTTTATGATTATAAATGGCTCTTGACTTTACTGGCAAGTCCAAACTACACCACAGCTTTTGAAACAACCAGGTTATCTTGCACATGCAGCTTAAAACACACGTGGCAGAAGGGTACATGACGTGCATAAGTCACTGTCTGGAGCCCAGTGCAGTGCATAAATATCGTTCACATAGCACAGAACACATTTATAATTTTATGCCAGTGTGTGAGAAGGAAATGTTTCAAAAATGTCTAGCAGGAGTGTTTGAAATCTTGTTGTAAGTCACAGGATTAATCTATTAAACATGGGCTCCAAATCCCTGTTCCAAGTTCAGACCCTGCAAGGCTAAGCATGGAAGAATGCCTAGTGCCCGGGAATCTGCTGATCACAAAGGACACATGACAGAGGAGAAGCTGCCAGAAACTTCCTTTTTGTTGAAGGCTGTGGTGGCAAGAAGAATGAAAACCTTTGGTGCTTGTATCCATAATCAATTGCTGATGGTTTGAGCTGAGGACCAGGGTCTCCAAGGGAGTCAACTTGCCCAGTGAGAGGCATAAACTGGAGGAGAGAACCTATGAAGCCCTCAGTGGAGCAGTCTGTTCCCTCAGATGGGACAAGTCCCTTGGGCTACCCCTGAATTGCTAAACAAAGTGACACCAGAGAGGCTCCTCAGCCCTTTGGCCAACAGGCACAGGCTGCCCACATCTGCCTACACGGCCCTTGGCTCCGCATCTCTTCCACATGCCCTGCGGCGTCAGCCTAGCTCTGAGCTGGTTTGCATTTGCTTTTGTGAGGTGGAAGTCTCTGGAGTGATGCCATTGCAGTGGTGTGAAGGTAAGGCATGCCTCGGGTTTCCTGGGCCATGGCCTGGGTCAGGCAGGGATGCCTGGGGGTGCAGAGTCTGCTGGGACAGCAGTGGAGGTGGTGTCCGGTGGAGGCAGGGCTGGGGGACATTGGAAAGATTAAATAGGATGGATGATGTCTGGCCTGGTGCTTTGACCCTCTTATTTACCAGGCAAGAGACTAAACCAAAGTGAGTGCCTGGAGTAAAGGTTTAGCCTGACCATGTTTTCAGCTGTCACCCTGTGTTCATGGAAAGTCTGCTGTTAGACTGCTTTGTGAAATTGCATCAAAGAGAGATTTTTACAGTTTGTTATCAGATTGTATTTTGGTGCTAAATCACATCAACCTCAGAAAGATGTCAGGAAAAAATGGAAAACATGTCGCTGCTGTCATCCCAAGTTTTGTTTACATGTATTTACAATAAAGCTCTGATTTCTGTAGGAGTTTTGAGGTTAAACTTGTTCTTGTCTCTTCTAGGTTTCAAGAATATATTATTGGGTACTAAATCAGGTCTCAGTGTTGCTTGTAGTATGCTTACATATTGTGAAATCATATGATCTAAGTTATGCTCCTAGGAAAGCATATCAGCACTTAAAGCCATAAGCTTATAATTTTCAGTTTAGCCATCCTGCATTTTGTTATTATTTGCATGTGTTAACATGATGTATTTTTAAAAAATGTTAAAAGGACACAAAGCTTTTAAAGTCAGACACTAAAACATAATTATGTTTTTCCTGGCTTTAGTCTGTGCACTTTTAGCTAGCTTCCTTTGGGTTTGTGTCCTTAATTAAGAGAACACATACTATTTTTTTGTCCTTGCTGGTGGACCTCTTCTGCTGAAACTCTTTAAAGTCAGACACCTGGCATGGAAACATGCTTCATATAGATGGCCTGTTAATGAACTCAGTATTTGATTTTATCCTTGTGTTCACTGAGCATCCACGGCCTTATTCATTTCAAATTGTGCAAACCTGCTGTAACGCAGAATTATTTGTTTCCTTATGACCATTTCTTTCATGTTCATCATCAGTGCCCCTAGCTGTTTCGCAAGCAGTAATGAACTTATTGCCATACTCCTTTGCTGCAATGAAGAGTATTATTAGTTCCATTTTTCAGATAATAAGCTGAAGCAGAGGAATATAAATAATAACTTTAACTAAAAAGTTTGGACATTGAGTAAGACAACAATAGACAACTATTCCTCAGACTGTATTAGGTAAAAGGGCTTGAAAGGAGACTGATACCTTTTCCGTTCTGACCATAGGGAGTGGTCCCATGGACGCAGCCAGCTTGTGCAACCCCCACTTTGGTTTTGTGTCTGGCTCCTGGGCCAGAGCATCTGGGAAGAACATTTGCAGGGAGAGTCTTAGCCTCCTTTATCCTGGGGTCAAAAAGAAAATAGGGTAAGCATGGACAGAATCCTTGGAAATGCTACTAAGCATATGCAATCAGATATTTTCTCAATTATTTATAACTTGGCTACGTTTGAGCCAACTCCTCCACACACATAGATGCATGACAAAAGGCTTATCCATCACACAAAGACTATTCAATGCCAAATTTAACTTCCTTGCCTCAAGTCATCATACTGCCAGAAATTATTGACAAAACGGTTGTAGTAATCACTGGTAAATAGTATGATTGGCAAATAATATATTTTCTGCTTACTTTGTTATTGGAAACAACTGGACAATTTATGCTGACACTCTTTTGGAAAACAGACATGGAAAATTTCAGCCCCAACAGTTAAATTCTGGAAGAGTTTTGAATGACTGAAATGAAGGGTTTCTAATGGGACGAGTTTGGCAGCATTAACTGCAGAGAGCCTTAGCCATCCAGTCTGCAATTGCTTTTCTCAATTTATGAGTTGAAAATCACCTCTACCCCTAATTCTCCTCAGAGTCACAGACCCTGGGGAGACACTCAGGAGTTTTTATTCTTTTATGTCGGACATGCGGCTAAAGAAGTTGAGTGGCTCTAGTCTGTACTATTTGTACAAAGACCACACTGCTAAAAACATATATGGAAGCATATGAGGATAAAATAAAAAGTAGAAATGAGTTTTATGTACAATGTACACAATGCATGTAATTATTTTTTCCATTTATTCATCTCTCTGGAACAAATAGAAATAGGATTGTATGTTATTTGCATAGCTGCTAACTTCCGGTTGTAGAATCAGTGTAAGGTATTTACAGGAACAGTTTTGGTTTGTTTTTAGTTGTGTGAATTTGATGTGAGAAAGATGTAGACTGTGATATCGTATTAACATAAGTCCTGTCCTTGAGTGAAAAAAAAATCTGTATGTACTTGTTAGGGCAAATAAATTATAGAGGGAATAGGGAGGACTATGGTGTGATTATGGTATAAATGCTGTTTCTTTGACTTTGCTCAAAGAAATCCCAAGTGCAACAATGCCATAACTTATTTTATAAGCTTATAATTCTGGTAGAATGTGCTTTAAAAAGCCAAAGGGCCCCATCATTGAAGTGTTTCTTCAGGTTCAGGTTAAGACAATACTTAGTAGGATCTGTGCGGGAACTCTTTTAACAGCATGGAGTTAAAATGTGTGCATTTTTACATTTTTGGGAATTGTCAGTCATTTTGTACCTGTTTATTTCACAGTTGGATTTCAATTACAACCTGCTGCTAGGAAACCTGGACATAAAAGTTTGAAAATACAGCGTGGAAGACTAATATATACTGAGGTATAGTTGATGTGGGGATGAGGGAGAGCAACAGCAAGGAGGTCTTTTTCATTTCACTTGGTAGGCATGAGCCAGTGAACTGCTTATGACTGGGAGGATTACGCCAGCACATTGCAGAAAACAGGTTTTCACTATGAGCGCCTTCATTCCCCGACTGCATGTACCAGGGTGAAATGGAAAAGCCAGATTGTTATGATAATATGGAATTGGTTGGACATACAAAACCATAAGAGCCAACACCTCCAGGCATGTTTTACCAATGTGGTGGTAAAATTATTTAAGATTTGAGAGGTTTGGCTAAGACGTTTTTCCTAACTAAAAGAAGAGTCCTTTTGACTAAGAGCTAGCAGTCTGTGGTGGCTTCCCCCTCCCCATGGCTGACTGAAGGCCATTCGGGGTGTGCCACTCCTGCAGCTCCAGCAAGAGCCAGCCCTCCCATCCTCACCTTATTAACTCTGTGATTCCCTCTTAGAGCTCTGGCAGCTGGCAACTTCCTGAAGGAGTCCATCCCTGCCAGGGCTGGATACCTGGCTTTGTTAACATCAAATTGATTGGTTTTCCTCACCTTTTTTTTTTTTTTTTCTGCCATCACTTGGCAGAGCATGGAGGAGCAGAGTGAGTGATGCTGTCCAAATGTTCTCTCACTGTAATCATGATTAATAAAGCTCCCATCTGACCTGCCCTAAATTGTACCTGTGTTATTACACACTTGGATTCCCCAGATCTCTGACTCCAACCTGCAACCCCAAAATTAGATGCTAATGAGGTTCTTATGATAGAAGAAGAAAGTCACTTTCACATTAAAAGAAAAAAATCTTCTTTTTTCCCCCTTATTCTCTTCAGTTTTAAGTCTTTTAGAGGTCTCTGCACTGTAATTCAATAACCTTTATCTTCAAGAATTCAAGCAGCTTTTAGCCCAAAGGAACAACCTTTTAAGATATCTATTTTTCTTAGCAAGACCACATCCACTCTGAACACAAACATATTACCTGGAATTTATAATGTAATATTGTTTCTCTGAGTCATCATAATGAATCTACATTAGTTTATTATCACTTACTTTCAGCCCCAACACATTATCTAAATTATGTTGGGTAGCCTGTATATCTGAACATTGAAGTCTTATAAATGATAGCTGCTACTCTGATTTAGAACTCGGATGGGCAAAATGGTCTTTATAATGAATATTTGTTTATTAAAAGTGATAAAATCTTAGGCAAGGCATTAAAGCAAGATTGGGACAATAGAAACACACACTGAAAGATTGTGAGAAACTAATATATTCTACTTTGTGTTGCAGCAGCCACAACCATACTGAATGAGATCTGAGTTTCCTTGCTAACACCACGTCTGAAACACTGTCAGAAGGAGACCAAAGGGTCTGAAGATCTGCCCCATCTTTTGGAGGGCCATGGAGTGCCCACCCGTTCTGCTCGTCCTGCTACCTTGCAAAACCCAGGGGCCTGGAGGAGACCTAGCTCCACCATCCATGGTTTCTACCTGAGCTGCCAGCAGATCACTGGCTGTGGTTTCTGTTGGGCTGAGCTCAACAGCAGACACATGTTCCCTCAGAAACACTCGTTTTAGCCACTGAGCAGTTGTCTTTTTATAGTTGTCCACACTACTGCTTCTGTTGCTTAGGGTAATAATTGCTGCTGCTGCTGGACTAGTGCTGATGTCACCATACATGTGCATAACATCGTCTACTCAGACAATGTGGAATTTGGTATATTTGAGGTCTGCAGATATTATCACATATCACTAAAAGTTTTTTAATCTCAAGGTACAACCCATAAACATGAGAGTTTATGTTCATGCTCACCACCATAAAAAAGCCATATTTTTTTCTTTAAAGTGAAAGTCTTAATTTAAAATGAATACACTTGTCTTTAAAAATACAATTTACATTCATGGCAATGATAGCCTGTTCTAAGGCCTAAATTTACTCTGATTGTTCTCAGATGTTAATGAGTTCAAAAGTGCTTTTTTCCAATTGAAAAAATATTTTCTGTATCACTATGGCTAACCTAAATTAAATAATTTTGTCCAATATTGTGTATCACATTGTATGTCTCCACAATGGATCAAGAGAGTTTTGGTTTGGTTTGAGTTGGGTTTTTTTTCCTTCAGAGCTTTTTCAGTTTCTGCTATATGGAAGAAGCTTTTTTGAATTACTTCCAGTGGAATTTTTAGTTGTGACATGCAAACATAATATTTTCTTCATTTGTTTTACTTAATCTAAAGCTGAGAGACGGAGTTTAAAAAACAGAAAAAAATTCTGTCTTCCAGTTTCCAAACAAAACCCTAAATAGACAAGGAAAACATCAACTAATTCTGAATATTAAAGAATATCTGGACGCTTATACAAAGATATTCTTGCATGTATGTGTGCTTTCAGAAGTGCCTCAGCATCTTATTGTCACTGATTTTGATGAAGACGAAGCAGCTGGGCTACTGCGGTATTTCTGAAATCCCAGAAGGTAACAAACTGCTTTATTAGGCACCAAATACCTCTGGAAGTCAGGCCCATGATGACCAGAAGTAATCTGTCAGTTCACTAACTACAATTAATATTTCTTTTGCATAATAGACTAGTTTTAGAAACAGAACATAGTTTAATAACTTTTTTTTTTTTTATCCTGTGTAAACAGGAGGTAACAGGACATTTATTTTACCTGCAGAAACACATTTAACAAGCGCCTTTTGTGCATTCTTAAAATTTTAGTTCTAACTTTCATCTGAATGTTGCTCATAAAAAAATTTAAGACAAAAATTATCACAAGAAAATGCACCCATCACTATTATCTGACATAAATATATCTGTACAACTAATAATCTGAATTAAGGTATGTGGGACAGATTAAAAAAATGTGAACAGGTATTGCAAAAATACCAGGTTTAGCATAACTACAGCAAAAGTTGCAAGTGATCATGCAAATCAATGAAAATTAAACTTTACTCAGGGAGTAACTAAGTGGTCTGATATGACTGTGCCCATGGGCAGAGCCAGCGGGGTGATGCAGGACGAAGTTTGAGCCCAGCTGTGCACCCAGCCAGCTGGATGCTGGGGCTGCCATGGGAAAGGGGCTGGGCAGTTCTCTGCTTCTTCTCAACTGCCTGCTTAGCACAAAGGCAACTGGTGAATGCCACGCTTTGTGAAATGGATGAAATGAGGCTTGAAATGAGCCAGGGGAAGGCCTAGACTTGTTAACACAGAACCTGGGTTTGTCTTAGTGAGGTCAGGGAATGGGTACAGAGGGTAAAGCCAGGATCTGCTTGCAATGTAAATACCGTTAAAGTCCTGCTGGCCATGTGCAGTGATGCTGTGTGCTTATCTGACCTGCAAACAGCATGAAAGATGGTCCTTTTGCCAAGAGAGGGGTGACAGCTCTTCAGGGAATGGCACACGAGCAGCCCAGGACGTGATCCTGACGGAGGGAGCAATGCCAACAGCAGCAGCCTTGGAAAGCCTCACCAGGACGAAGGTGGGACCCGAGAGGGTTAATTTCACAGCACGGGTGACGGTGGCGGGGCAGTTAGTGCAGCAGGACTGACCCTGCTAGCTTTAAAACACCCAGTCTGTAGCTGCGCTGGTTGCTGCTGACCCCCATTTCAGCCCCTCATGAATGTTATGTATCACTGCTGCTCCTCCAAGGGGAAAAGAAGACATGCAAACACTTACAGGGACAGAAAGCAGCACTGACCTGCTGGTGGTTAATGCAGGGCCACCTCTCACCAAATCCCTGTCCTGTCACCTCCTCCCTCCTGCCAGCATCCTGGTGCTGCTCCCAGCATCCTGGTGCTGCTCCCAGCATGTTTCCAGTGCCTCCTCCAAGTCCTCGCCTGACACTTGCTGAAACCACTGGAAATATTCCTCTCGACTTCCGGAGTCTTTTCCTTGCCCAAATATGTATCCAAGGACTGTAGCCTCTGAATTTATTATTTCATCCATTACCCTGCATCTTTTTTTAAAGGGATGGGGTGGAAGAGACCCCATATCCTGCATGAAAACTCTAAAGGCTATAAAGAATTATTCTCTTCACCGGGTCATGCCCTGATTTCACTCAGTCTGAAAATCAGCCTTTCTCACATTTCTCCTCTATCAGCTCCATTATGTTTTGGAAAAAAAAAAAAAAAAAAAAAAAAGATTATTTGCTTCCCTGACATAGTAGAGGCTGTTTATCACAAAAATGTTTAACACAAAAATGTTTCCATTCATGTAACACAATTTGTAGACACACAGGACATAGTATACACAGGTGTGTTGAATATCAGGCCGATTTCCACTTCTAGCTTCAAAAGGAACTTTCTTGTCAGTAAATCACATGGGATTTTTTTTCAGAACTTTATTCTTAGTGACATCTTTTTGGGGGGCACAGAAAGGTAAAAATCAAGAGACTATTTATACAAATACTCCATGCTTATTGCTCATAAGGAGCAATTTAAAATGACAAATCACTGTTCTATAAATCAGATATAGACAAGACAACTTACTGGACTCCTTCCAAGGTACACTGAGACATGCACCAAAATATCAGAGTGTAATTACTTTCATTATGTATTCCAATGAATCTGAAAACAACTGAGACTGTAAAGATCGTATCCTGCTAATTTTTACTGACATAAAACCCAATATTATTTATAGAATTGGTTGTCCTCTGTTTTCTTGATTAAAATATGGAGTAATCAGGCACTGCTTTTCTAGAAATAGTTCTTGAGTATGTTAATTTGCCATCTTCTGAAATTTTCTTTATTTATCCAAAACACAAGTGCTTATTTTAATTCATGGCAATGTTTTAAACTTATGACTGTTTTAGAACCAGTGACTTAACTAAAAAAATTCCTCAACTAAAGAACCATTTTTTAATGCATATCTGAAAAGTATAGTCTCTTGTGTTAACCCATGTTCTACTTCTGATATTCCCAAGGCATTTTGTTGTTTGACCACAGCCCTTTTCCATTCAGCATAAGCAATTATTTTAAGCTGAAAAATATTTTGATGGTGAACCTTGTCATTGCTTCAGTGAGGAAAAGGTTATACAGCAGTTGTGGGCATATAACCATTTCTGACTCTGTATCGTCAGTAATTTAGACATTCTTTGTCTTTCAGAAGCAATGATTTATCTGTCTTTATTATTTGTTTCAAAACGTGCTTCCTTCTTACTTTAAAATGGAGATTCATTTTTGCTTATCTGGAGTTCTCCATAAAGGGAAAAAATAGAATGAGTCTTAAAAAGTGTTGTAAGACATTTAAAACACTAGCTAATTAGATACTATTATATAGCACATTTTAATAAAAACCCTTTAGCTCTTATAAAGGATGGGGGAGTTAAAGGAAAAAGCTCGATCACAGCTTCCTGGGAAGGCAGCCCATGTTGTGAGTGGATGGAGGAGAAATGTATTTCAACACCTGAGCCCTGGGATTTGAAGCTCCCCGAGTGTCTTGCTGGCTATTAGTGTCACTGGCCCAGCCTCAGGAGGACCTGGGGGCAGGAGGTGGCCTTTCATTACTTCCCTTTTTTCTGACCTTGGGCAACAACATGTATTTGTAGATTAATTAGAGAGATAGCAAGTTGCCCGTGCAGTAGGTGACTATAGCATGGGTCCACAGTCCAGGGCTTCCTCCCAACTCCTGCTGCTTTACTGGTCTGGAAGTTGCCTACCCCACTTTGCAAGGGCACCCCTGCTTCGCCATTGGGTTTCTGACCGTGGTGGCTGGGCCAGCCAGGTCACCCCCTCCTTTTCTCAAGGAGGTCTTCTGGCAGGCCAGCATCCCAGACGTCTCCCACTATAACTACAGACACACAATTCTGTGTGTTCCAGCCTAAGTTTCCAAACAGCCACAGTATCAGCTTCCTGTACATCTTCACTTTACAGATCAGTAAACTTGAATTACATTTTCCACATGGTGATGTTTCAGATGATTCTTCAGTTTTGGTTTGTTTTGGGTTTTTTTGCTAAAAATCACAGCAGAGGCAGCAAGTTAAAGAATGAGGGGTTCTTTCTCTGATGCCTTCTGGGGTGAATGTGATGCTGATGTTCAGATCAAACTAAGCACTCTTCTCCACCATTCGAGCAACTCAGCAGGTGCAGACTTGCATGGAAGTTAAACATAGTGTGAGGGCTCACGATGGCTCTGCTTTGGCAGGTTGGTTCTTCCTGGACAAGTACTACCTACACAGAGAAGACCTCTGAAGATGAGGAGGCCTTGCCTTGGTGTGGAGCGTGCAAGGCCCCAGAGCTCTTCTAGGAGACAGGAAGGGTATTGCTTTTTCCTACTCCTAATTCTAGAGCTTTCCAAACACTGAATTAATTACGTTTGCAATCTTCTCTTCCTCTAAGTCTTCTCTTCTGACCTCGTTCCTCCCTCTTGGCTCCTTCTTCGTTGGCACCATGCTTCATTCGGGGTTTAATTACTCCACCACACTTCATGCTCCCTAGTTTGAAGCCACTACTTTTTGCTTTGTCATATTCTGGTAATGCGAATAATTCCCTTCCTGTGAAGGTGTTTATTTCTGTGATCTTATCTCCCCTGAGCCTTCTCTTTGGCAGGCTGCAGAAACTGTGTTTCTTCTGTCTAACTTAACTCACTAGATACCTTTTAATGTTGTTTTCTCTGTGTGTGTGTTTTCTGTAGTTTCACAGCACTTCCAAGCCATGGAGAGCAGAGTAGACCCAAAACAAGGTCCCAGTGTGCTTACTCATATAAAGCACTCTGTAGCCCGTATTGCCTTTACAAAATAACAGTGTACAATCACTCATCCCTCCTGAACTTTTTTCTAACTCTTAACATGAAGGAAAGTATCGAGGAAAAGGGATAGGCATTAATCTATCAACAATTTGTCGATTTAAAATCTGTGCCCAGTCTAAAACCCCTAAGGCTATGATTCACCCTGCAAGGCAGTACTGAGACTGGATTACAGTTAAGAGTACTTTTGGCTGAGCCTTATCTAAACTGCACTGGCTGAATACATTGATTGTAATGAAGTTATTCATGGCTTACACTGACTGATTTAAAGCCTTTGTCTTTCATACGTAAATCTATTCTTCCAGATGTAAGGTGGATGGAAAGTCTTGTGATTAGCTGCAGTGATGATACATTAGAGAAGATAACAACCAGAAGTGCCAGGGCTCCCTCATGTCCTGGATCCTTCTCAGCAAGGGACTGTGTAATAATTTATAGAATGACTTAATTAAACAAGCTATGGATGTAGAGCCATCAGAAAATTTACAGTGGTTCCTGATGTACAAAGTTACCGTCAGGAAGCACTAATGCCTCTGCTGGTTTTCCATCATCTTGTCTGTGCTATTTATTTTTAGACTCTGATGGTTTAATCAGTGCCATGAGGACTAAAGGTTCCATATACCTGGAGCTCATAGAGGGCTACAACTGTAGGTTGCAAGACACTCATGGCAATGGCTGCCATTCAGCCCTGTGCAATCTGGTTTTATTGGGAGTTATCTGTTAGAGGCAGATATTTTGAATTATCCAACGTTTTAAATCACTCTTGGTCTGAGGCGTCTCACATCTGCTAGTCATGCCTCCAAAAATAAAAGAATAAAACCTGTGCAGAGAAATGCCTCACATTGTTTAGTGAGTATCTCTGGAAAAATAGAAGTAAACTTAAAACAATGTTTTTTTTCTAGAATCCTTGTTTATCTCAGGATCTTTTCAGTACAACACCTCCTTTTTTTGCTTTAATATAGTAAGTGATAATTGCACCCCTTGGGTACATCTTGGCTGATGCCTAAAACACATCTAGATCTGTTTTCATATTGATGTGAAAAACTGTTTGAAATGAGAGGCTACAAGTGCTTTAATACCAGGACCACAAAATGAGCCATGAATAAACCTCCTCTATCATTTAAAAAAGCTAGGCGGTGCTGAGATTTATTAAATACCAAATATAATTTCATTGGCACACAAAATACCATAGCCCCATTCTGTTGTATTAGAAACAAAGGAGAAATATTAAGAAAATTAGTTTTATGCATTTAGAAATCTCACAGAGACCAGCTAATAACTCTAGTCTTGACTCTGGTCAAGCTGCTCCAGCCAGTAAGTCAACTTCACTGAGGGCCCAACTTAAATGTCTCTATGCTAATGCACATAGGTTGGGGAATAAACAAGGGTTGGAGATGTGCGCACCTGCAGGGCTACAACCTGAATGGCATCATAGAGACATGGTGGGATGGCTCCCATGACTGGAGTGTTGGAATGGAAGGATACAGCCTCTTCAGGAAGGACAGGAAGGGGAGACAAGGAGGGGAGTCACCCTCTATGTCAACAACCAGATGGAGTGTATGGAGCTCCACCTGGGGATCCATGAGGAGCTAAACAAGAGCTTATGGGTCAGGATTAAAAGGAAGGCAGGGAAAGGGGATGTTCCAGTGGGGGTCTGCTACAGGCTGCCAGGCCAGGGAGACAGAGCAGACAAGGCCCTCTATAGGCAGATAGGAGCAGCCTCACATTCACAAGCCCTGGTCCTCATGGGGGACTTGAACCACCCTGACATCTGTTGGAGGGACAACACCGCAGGCCACAAACAATCCAGGTGGTTCCTGGAATGTGTGGATGATAACTTCCTCCTCCAAGTGGTCAAGGAACTGAGGAGGAGGGGTACCATGCTGGACCTTGTTCTTACCAACCAGGAGGGGCTAGTGGGGAACGTGAAGCTCTCAGGCAGCCTTGGCTGCAGTGACCATGAAGTTGTGGAATTCAAGATCCTTAGGGCAGTGAAGAAGGTGCACAGACAAGCTCACCACCCTGGACTTCAGGAGAGCAGACTCTGACCTATTCAGAGACCTGCTTGGTCAGGTACCATGGGATAAATTCATGGAGGGAAGAGGGGCTCAGGATAGCTGGCTTAGACTCAAGGATTTCCTCTTCTGAACTCAGGAGCAATTCATCTTCTCAAAGAGGAAGGCAGACAAAAACACCAGGAGACCTGCACAGAAATACAAGAAGCTCCTGAACAAACTTAAGCTCAAAAAGGAAGCCTACAGAAGGTGGAAGGAAGGACGGGTAACCTGGGAGGAATACAGAGAAATTGCCCAAGTGGCCAGGGGTCAGGTTAGGAAAGCTGAGGCCCTAATAAAATTAAATTTGGCCAGAGATGTCAAAGACAACAAAAAAAACTTCTATAGGTGTGTCAGGGAGAAAAGGAAATCTAAGAAAAATGTGGTCCTCTCCAGAAGGCAACAGGAGACCTGGTCACCCAGGACATTGAGAAGGTTGAGGTGCTCAATGACTTTTTGCCTCAGTCTTCACCAGCAAGGGCTCGTGCCACACTGCCCAAGTCCTAGAAAGCAAAGGAAGGGTCCAGGAGAATGAAGAAACACCCACTGTAGGAGATCAGTTTCGGGACCACCTAAGGAACCTGAGAGCGCACAAGTCACAGAATCACAGAATGTCAGGGATTGGAAGGGACCTTGAAAGATCATCTGGTCCAATCCCCCTGCTGGAGCAGGAACACCTACATGAGATCACACAAGAAGGTGTCCAGGTGGGTCTTGAATGTCTCCAGAGAAGGAGACTCCACAACCTCTCTGGGCAGCCTGTTCCAGTGCTCTGTTACCCTCACAGTAAAGAAGTTTCTTTTGAAGTTTAAGCGGAACCTCCTGTGTTCCAGCTTGCACCCATTGCCCCTTGTCTTATCACTGGTTGTCACCGAGAAGAGTCTGGCTCCATCTTCGTGACCTCACCCTTCATATATTTATAAACTTTATTGAGGTCCATGGGACGTGATGAGATCATCGTGAGGCAACTGGCAGATGAAGATGCAAAACCATTATCCATCATATTTGAGAAGTCCTGGCAGTCTGGTGAAGTTCCTGCAGACTGGAAAAAGGGGAACATAACCCCCATTTTTAAAAAGGGAAATAAGGAAGACCCAGGGAACTACAGGCCGGTCAGTCTCACCCCAGTGCCAGGCAAGATCATGGAGCAGATACTCCTGGAAACTGTGCTAAGGCACATGGAGAATGAGAAGGTGATTGGTGACAACCAGCATGGCTTCACCAAGGGCAAATCGTGCCTGACCAATCTGGTGGCCTTTTATGACGGGGTTACAACATTGGTGGACAAGGCTGAAGCAACTGATGTCATCTGCCTGGACTTGTGTGAGGCATTTGACACTGTCCTGCACGACATCCTTGTCTCTAAACTGGAAACGTGGGTTTGATGGATGGACCACTCAGTGGATAAGGAACTGGCTGGATGGTTGCACTCAGAGAGTTGTGGTCAACAGCTCAAAGTCTGAGTGGAGACGGTGACAAGTGGTGTCCCTCAGGGATTGGTACTGGTGCTGGTGCTGTTCAACATCTTTATCAGTGACATGGACAGTGGGATTGAGTGCACCCTCAGCAAGTTTGTTGACAATACCAAGCTGAGTGGTGTGGTTGACACGCTGGAGGGGTGGGATGTCATCCAAAGGGACCTTGACAGGCTTGAGAGGTGGGCCTGTGCTAACCTCCTGAAGTTCAACAAGGCCAAATGCAAGGTCCTGCACCTGGGTTGGGGCAATCCCAAACACAAGTACAGGCTGGGCAATGAGTGGCTTGAGGCCAGCTCCGAAGAGAAGGACTTGGGAGTGGTGGTGGACAAGAAGCTCAACATGAGTTGGCAATGTGCACTTGCAGCCCAGAAGGCCAATAACCGTATCCTGGGCTGCATCAGGAGAAGCGTGGCCAGCAGGTCGAGGGATGTGATTCTCCCCCTCTACTCCTCTCTCGTAAGGCCCCACCTGGAGTACTGTGTCCAGTTCTGGAGCCCCCAACACACGAAAGACATGGACCAGTTAGAACGAGTCCAGAGGAGGCCACGAGGATGATCCAAGGGCCGGAGCACCTCACCTATGAGGAGAGGCTGAGAGAGTTGGGGCTGCTCAGCCTGGAAAAGAGAAGGCTCCAGGGAGATCTTATAGCGGCCTTCCAGTACCTGAAGGAGCCTACAAGAAAGCTGGGGAGGGACTTTTCATAAGGGAAGGTAGTGATAGAACAAGGAGAAATGGCTTTATCTGAAAGAGGGTAGGTTTAGATCAGATATCAGGAAGAAATTCTTCACTGTGAGGGTGGTCAGACACTGGAACAGGTTGCCCAAGGAAGTTGTGGATGCCCCCTCCCTGGAAGTATTTAGGCCAGGCTGGATGAGGCTTTGAGCAACCTGGTCTAGTGGGAGGTGTCCCTGCGCATGGCAGGGGGGTTGGAACTAGGTGATCTTTAAGGTTGCTTCCAACCCAAACCGTTCTATGATTCTATGTGTTGGCAGTACACAAAAGGTCTATCCGGTGCCACAGAATTTCCCAAAAACTTGCTGATACAAATAATGCTTAATGGCTTCACTGGAGCTGGAATTTATCCTTAAGAAAGTTACTTTCTCCTGCTGTTATTGCAAAGGAAGTCTGAACCAAATAACATAATTAAAAAGATGTTGTGCTTTCTAGCACAAATGCTGCTGTATTTTGTAGGCTTCTCCATAAGAGGTAAGCAGCGTGGATGTTGCCTCGTACTTGCAGGAGAGATCACCTGGGTACCCCACAAGGTGTAGCAGTCATAGTACAAGAAGTCATGGCTAACTACTTGATGGGTAGGAATCCACAGCAGACAAATAAACTGGAAAACACCATTTGGCCATAACACAGAACCTCAGGGAAAAGATGAAAGGAGTGCAGCAAGTAAACTCATATTTGCACAACGAACCTCTTCCAAGCCTGGATCTCATCATAAAGAAGTGCATGCTGTCCACAGGTTCCCCATAGGCTTTCTGTAGGTGTCTGCACAGGAATGTGTTCAGTGTGAAGAAAGTACTCTAAAACATAGAAACCAATAATCATTCTCAGTCTCTCTCTTCTAAAATTATAGACATTTCTAACTGAGCAGAGTTGAAACATTCTTTGTATGTTAGTCTAAATAAATTCAGATTTACTATGGAAAATGTACAGTAGCTTTTCCTTATATACAAACCCCCCATGGATTCCAAGACAATGAGGTCAAATTCCACAGCAGTGATCTTTGAATTTCAAGATAACATTAATTTATTAGAACATCTTGCAATAATCTTCCTTCCCATCCTCTTCCTGGCCCAAGAAGAATCCCATGCAACTAGCTTGCAGTTAAATGTATTTGTTGACATGATATTTGCTAACAATTTTTCCACCATCCTTCACTTTGAAGATAGTTTTTTCTTAAGATTTCTCTACTGCCTGGCTTCAATTCCTAATCTAGCACAGAAGATGCACTGCAGAAAAGCAGATATTTCTGTCAAACACTACCTGGCACAGTGGAGAAGGGCAGAACTGTGAGGGTGTAGATCTGTGATGGATTGGAGCATGAGGTTGCAGCTCTACAGACCATGTCTCCAAGATGTCCAGAGTCAAAAAGCACGTTTGTGCTGTGTGTAAAAGAACGGGATAGGGATCCCTGAACTGTCACCTGCCAAGACAAGAGGTCCATGCAGGAGGTGGCTGGGCAGAGTTACTACCTGGGATGTGGAAGCTGTAAGGCTGCATTTCCCTGCAGCGCTGAGCCTGAGGCTCACACACTGCTGGGAGCTGGGCACTGCCTGTCACCCTGTGGTCCCAAATCAGGGCATCTACAGGGAGAAAACATCTCATCTTTTTACATCTAGTTTGTGCTTCTGAGGTTTTCTCTTTTGCTAGGAGGTCCCAAACCGTTATTAAAAAAAAAACAAACAAAAAACAGATCCTAAACCACAGTTAGGATTTTACATATAATTTCACATCAAACATGAGGTTTTGATACACTGAATTACCAGGAAATTTGTGGATTCTTGCAACTCATTTCTTATGCAAGAAGATGTAAACTTGCATGTATTTGATGTCAGCTTTTAGCAGGTTGCTTAGTGCAACAGGAAAACATCATTGGAATTGTCCCTAATCACAAATCTCAAGAATGCAAAGAACAATGCCATCAACCTGCATCTGTGATGCAAGGGCCTATCATCTGCTTGCTAAATAATTATATGTTTTAGAAACTAATCCCATGCATACAGCTCTAAGAGTATGAAAGGAAAGAAACAAAACATGTACGGTATGAAATGTGTGCTGCACAATCTTCTAAGGAATGGGGAAAAAGTAAAGAGAAAATACAATTTTGTATTCTGTGAATTCCAGTTCTTCAAAGCTGTCTGAGCAAATATCTACTGTTAGCTGCCCTCTTAAAAAGGATGGGAAACGGGCAGCTGAAAGGTATGAAAGGAACAATAGTCTAAAAGCTAATTGCTCTTATTTCCATATAATTTAAAAAGATAAAATTGTCTGAGCAATTTGACAGAAGTAATTTACTCCTATTCTGTGAATAACCTAAGGCTTACATGTTTCCCTGTTTGAGAAAAACTTGTGTAGGGAATTTGAGACAGTAAGCTCATGTATGCGTTTCTTTCCAGGGTGAGGTTTGCCATTTAAAGATGGTATGTAGCTCTTGAGCCTGAGCTCAGGTCTCATCCAGAGAAGCACCCTTCCCCTGCACGGGGCTCAGGCCCCTCACCAGACCTGAGAACAAACACACACACACCCTTTTTGTACTAGCAAGAACTCCTGCTGTCCCTAAAAGCCTCCTGGAGAGTGTGTTTGTGGTTCATAGTGCCTGACTATATGTTGTAACTGTCTTCCCACAGGACGGGGACATGAAGCAGCTGAGAAGCTGGAGGTTCATGGTGCCAGAACTGCACTCAGCACTGGTCCATCAGCCTGAATTGCTGGATCCCTGCCTTGTCTTACAAAAGCAGAGGACAGCATCTCCTGCCTTAGCAGAAGACTCCAGGAACAGGGAACACTGCTGTAACTGGAAGAAGCAATTAAATTTGATACTGGTGGTGCTACATAGCAGGAATTCAAGTTTAATAGCTAAAAAGTTAGGACATTAAAAGTAATCATCATTCACACAAAAGCACACATCCAAATGTATTTCTTTGAAAAACTAAAGAAATTAATCTAAAATCACCAGGATAGAAAAAAATAATTAAATCTATATCACTGAGTGAAAGGAAGTATTGCCACTACCATCACAGTATTATAGGCTCACTGGATAATTCACCCACGTCTTCCTGAATATCAAGGTGCCCCCTGCCTGTACCTGGAGGATGCTGTGCTTAAAAGCTTTCCAACTCTTCTGAGCATCTTTCAGAGCTCCTCCACAGGATCAAACCTACCAATTCCCTGAACAAGCAGCAGTCTGCTTGCCTAGAGTTCAGGGCCTGTGCCACACTTCACTTCTTCCTCTTTCCCCACAGGATCTTGGACCCCACTACTGAGCTGTCACTACAACCATGGATACCACCAACTATTGTGTCCCTAGCCAGCTCTTCCTTGTCAGTGACTAGCAGCTGCTGGGGAGCGTCACCATGCTCGCTCCATCCAGTACCTCTATCAAGAAGTTCTCCCTTGTTCCAAAGCAAAACATTAAGAATAGGGATTGAAATGATAAAAATATGAGCTAAGTTTACAAGTTGGCACTCAATAGACCATCCTCTATATTTCAAGCCATCTCTGAGTTTCGTCACAAGCCTATTTTATGTATTAGGGGAAGAAAGAAAAGCAAAAAATTTTATTTTATGTGAAAGGAATAGAGTAGAAGAATGGATCATTTTAATCTCTGGCTTACTGCATGAGATTTTCAGCTCTTGAAAGGTCAGAAGGAACCCCAGAAGATCCATGGATTGTCTTCTGAAATGTGAGAACAACCAGTTAGATCAAATTACATCTCTGTCACATAATGCTGAATCTAGTAGTGATCAATATAGAATGCCTAGGGTTTGAGCACTAGAAAGCATACAAATCAAGGATCCTCTTGTGTGGAATCCCATCTGGTACCCCAGGACACCATCTTATCTTCAGCAGTCACTGGATTTGGACTGTTGGGGCTGCAAATTGCACTTAAAATATGCTGCTAAACAGTCCTAGTGATCCCATCCTTTACAAATTAATCTAATTTCCTTTAGAGCTCATTTACAACTTTGTTAACAAAAAATCACGTTATGGTGGAAAAATGCTTCATTTTGTTTGTCTTAAACATGCAGTCGAGGCTGTCCCCTAGCTCCTGTGTAAGAGGAAACAATGGGAAACAATGAACAACCATTCCCCATTCACCTTGTTTCCACTCTACACAGTTCTCATAGATCCCCATCAAAGCAGCTCTTGAGCATTTTCTTCCCTGATGAACTTCCCTTGGGATACATTTCATATGTCCATCTCTCTCTTATCCCCTTCCCATGTGTCTCTCCCACAAACACCAGTTTGAGAACTGTTTACAAAACAGTCCACAGATCTCCTGGCAGACTCTTAAGCAAAACACAGTCTCTAGCCAAAGCCTGTGTTTTGGAAACTGTGTTTCTTTAGTACGTGTAGTTTCATTTTTATTTGATTATCTCCATTTGCTAAATGTGGTTAGCTAGCATTTTACAACAGCTATTTTTCATCAGCAGGAAAGACAGGAGGGACTCTGGTACTGCGTTTGGAAGTGGGAGTGGGAGAAAGATGTCAGGAATGGCCTTCACCAAGGTCTTTTAAGTTTTATGTGTGCAGAGATGCAGAGGGCTCCCCACATCCCGTGTCAAGGCAACTGCCCTGTGGAAGTCATCCCTGCCACTCAGGAGATCAGGTGGGAGGCTTTGGAAGAGGAACAGAAGATCATCAGGGAGAAGCAGGACAGGGATCCTGGGGAGTTTAGCCCCAGTGCACAGTGCATGCTGGCGCTTGCCCCCCTGGGCTGTGGGTATGCTACTAGAGCAGTGCCCCGCCCACTGACCTAACTGCCTGACACCCTCAGGAGCTGAGTTTGTGCCTTTCGTGACACCACCCTTTGCCTCCATGCATGATGTTGGGCAGTGAGCAGCACTTTTGCCATGCCAGCATCAGGACACAACTCCTCCTCTGTGCCAGGGCTCCTGCAGAGCATAAGGTGGTCTTAAAATATTACTCTTGGTGCAATCAGTGAGATTTGGGGCATTTTTGCCTTGGCTTTAGAGACCTTGGGAGCAACAGTCATATAAATCAGTGCCAGAAAATAATTTCTTGCTGTGAAGGTAGCGTTTCACAACACAGTAGGCAACAGGGGTGTGGAAGCAGCATGTCATGGGCCAACTCCCCCCACAACTCCCTGCACTGATGTGTGAGGCTTTACGATTCAGTATGTGGCAGAGCACCTGCTTTCCATTTTTTTTTTCTTTACGGAGCTGGTCAATGTGCATTTTACCCTTTTATTAGCAAGATATGCCCACTAATAATTTTAATTCTCAGAGGAAGACTTACTTTGGGAGTAACTCTTCTGCTCATTCAGTTCAGAGCCACATGTGTTGTCCTTACAAAACAAACTCCTTCCCCTGCCTCTCATTCTCTTTCCTGTAAAAAAAACAAAACAAAACCAAACCACCAACCAAAGACATCATTCTAAATATAGATGGGACAGGACAATGTCTTGTCTTTTCCTTATGGTGGCCAATAATGTAGCTCAAGATTAAAAGAGGGAAGAAAAACAAGGCAAGGCTATTGATTCTTTCCTTGGTGATGTTTGGTTTTAGTCTAGGCTTTGGAAGACCTAGAGAAGTTTCCTCAAGTCTATCACATTTTATGTCTGACTAACTTATTTCTCAGTTTTTAGTTTGAGCATAAATCCTGGTTGTCAGACGCATGTTTTTAGTTTGTGGGTAGAGAGAACCAATGGGCAACTTCCTCAGATACAGCCTCTGCATTTTCAGTTCAGAGTCATACACTCACTGTTTAACCTTTTTTCTATGTAGTGTAGTGAAGTAAATCAACACTCACGTTTTCTCTTCCACAAATAAAGCCTTTCGTTTTCCAGCAGCTCCACTGCTGTAGTGCACCAGCATATGGATGCTTCTTTTTCTAACTATTTTCACATCACAGTAAAAGGAGTAACCTGAAGGTACTTAACGAAGTTGATGGGCATTTCCTTTGGAAGTAGTGTCAATATTTTGAAGACTTTTCACTTTCTTTTGGTTTAACCATTTAGCACATTATTTTAGTTTTCTTTAGTACTGCAATGTGCTAGACCTTTCCTCTTATCTCTCTGGACTTCTCTGCTAATGGCTGCAAGCCTTAATTGTGTAAAGCTAAAAAGAGAAAAACATAAAGCATTAGTTTTGCCAGTGCAGATAACACACAGGAGATAATAGCATTTACCTATGACTTTCTCCAGCATAATCTCTGACAGTATTCTGAAAACATGCAGACATGCAATCTGTGTAAGGTTGCTGAGAGTGATCTGGACAATATTTCTGACTAGATCCTCAGCTGATTTAAGCTGGCATTAGTGTGTAGACTACACTTTTAAATTATTTCAGTTATGTTCAACGAACTCATATTATCTCAAATTTAAACAAAGTTTAAAGACGGCTGAAGCTCACAAGCTCTTCTAACCAAGAGCCCATTTATTCCTACCTCAGTGATAGAAATTTTAAAGCTGGTTAAAACTGCTATGCAGCCAGATGCTTTTCACTGGGCAAACTGAAAATCCTGGTTCAAAAAGGCTTCCAGAATATACTCAGTCTCCTTGATAGTCTGTACAAAGAATTAATAAGGTACAGAAAAATTCCATAAGTTTTCAGGAAAAAAACCAAATCCCTATTTATTCCTGAGAACTCTCATGAGGAAAAGAACTAGAATTAGATTTAAAATAAATTTTAATGTTAACCATTAAATTACAAACTTACCAGTGAAAGAAACTGACAGATATTTAAAATGTACTTTCCATAAACAGTATTTCAGATTATGATACTTTATTTCGGAATTACAATTCCTATGTATCATCAACAAAATGTACTGTTACTCTTTAATATTATTCTATTTTAACTACATTATGATGAATACTAATAGAAATACTATGAGTATTTGAAAAATTTTCTCTATAGCTGTCTGTATTCCATATTTGTATTATAACATCAGGTTAATTCAGTTAAATCCTATTTCAGAACTCTACAGATACTCTTATTTTCATTTATGATTAAAAGATATTGATGATTTCTCTTTTCAATTTTTTTAAGAGATGAAAAATTTATATACCTTAGTTCATAGTACATCTTAATCTCTAATACTAAGTTTATAAATCATTAATTAGAAGTAAATAATGTACACATTTCTTTTACGTATTATCTACTTGCACTTACTTTATACAATCCAAATTACACATGCTACTTTTTTTTTTTCTTCAAGATATACGTACTATTTATTTTCCACTTTGCTAAGTTTTACTTAGCAAGTAACTACTACAGATTTCACTCTTCTGTTTTTTGGTGAGGATATTTTCCTCTCAAAATCACACTCATCCATTTTTCCATGTGTAGCTGTAGATGGAAAATGGAAAAATCGGAAAAGTTGTGGTGTTCTCCTTCGTCGGCGATCTTGGAGGGTATATGTCATTTTTATAGGACTTGTAGGAAATGTGGATATAATTTAATAGGAAACATTCCATTTAGGATTTAGACTTCCAGTTAGACCTTGAAAAGAGTTTGAGGAAACTATGGTACTTCATCAAAGTGCTCAAAGATCCTATTTCCTAAAGCAAGAGGGAAAAAAAAAATCAATATTTTATTAAATAAGCTGTTAACCACAAAGGTTTAGGTCACCTAGCACGAGTTTTTGAACAACGGAGAGACTAAAAAAACAAAGAAAAGATGCAGAGACGTTGTGCTCTGTGTCCCTGTGGAGGGGCTGGGCACACCAAGGAAGCAGAGCCACTGCAGCCAGTGCCACCCCCACTGCTGGCCCACCACCACTGTCCCTCCTGCTCTGGGAGAAGTGCTAGACAGTCCACTAAAAAAAAATGAGCTTGTGCCTCCTTCCAGCAAGAAGGATTACCTCTTCGTTTCTCCAAACTCTGCAAAGGTTGTGGTTTAAACACTCTGTTTAACCCCATGTTAGTTCAGGTCTGTTGAATATTGAGTCAGCTCTTTTATTTTCTTTCAAGCAGGAGAGAATATAATCTGATGCATTTCTAGGCGGTTGCAACAGGTGGAAACACATCTGCTTTCTTTCCTGCATGGAACTGATGTATACCCATTATGAAGGACATGAAAGAAGATTTCTACTTCTTTTAAATGTTCTTCTGCCATTTTTCATAGTCTTGTCTGTGTTTGGAAGGTCTCCATCACAGAAAATGCTAATTCACAATTTTTTGTTGCACATTCTTGGATCTGCAGTTTTGGTAGTTCTTAAGGATCAATCTTTGATCAGCAGCTTAGATATTTCCCCAAATGCCTATATTCAGATTGTTAAAAATAGTATATATTTATATAATATATACTATATATGAAATATAACTCAGTTTTGCAGGGTTTTTCTGAGGTTGCTTGCTGTGGAAGGATCAAAATTCTGATCAATCTGTTAGATCTCCAGGTGTTTCAAAGTTTCCTTTATTCTGTCACAGTTTTCTGTTTCATTGTGCATTATTAGGACCCTTTCAAACCTTGTCCCCTAAATGACAACCCAGGTAATTACTCACTGGCCTTGTGCTAAAGGCAGCTCTGGATAATCTACCTACAGGAAGGGAACATGCTTCCCTGGGATTCACAGCTGACAGCCCAGTGGGAACTGGCTGCAGTGCAGTGTTGCACAGCTTTCACTGCTTTAGGTTCAGACTGATGCTGTTGTCAATACAACTGTTATGACAAGCCAGTTCTGAGACTTAATTTTTCTTTCTACCATTTATGTTGGTAGAATTACAGCAAAGAGTGAATAGGCAAGCCCCATTCATCTTCTCCATACCACTCATGATTTTATTGACCTTAAAGGTCTCTTTTCCATATTACAAGTCCTACTGGTTCAATTTTCCCCCCTTCAGAAGGTATTCCAACCTTTGGACTTTACCCCTTTTCTTTCTCCTACACCTGTACCATTGCTAGAATGATTTTTGAAATGATGGGACCTGAACTGTCACCAGTAAGACAGGGTAAATTCACATCATCTACACAGTACCTCCATTCCATTTCTGGTTTGATTTTTGTTCCTTTCCTGTGTACTGACACAAGCTGTAGGCTGGGTCTCTGCAATCACTTGGCAGAGCACAGGGGAGTAAAGAGGGAAATGCTGTCCAAATGTTCTCTCCCTGTGACTGTTGTTACTAAAGCTCTCATCTGACCTGTCCTAAATTGTACTTGTGCTATTGTGCACTTGGAATCCACAGATCCCCAACACGTAACAAAGCCATGTGTCTTTCTGATTGCTGTTAACAGTGAACCAAGAGCTTCCCACAGACCTACCAGCAATGACTCCTAGTTCTCTTTTCTGAACGGTAATGGCCAATTTAAAATCCATTAAATTATATGTGTCTAGTTAAGGTTGTTTCCCTCCATATTCATTACTTTACATTTATTGACGTTGAATTTTGTCTGTTATTTTACTGCCTGCATACTCAGAGCATGTTCATCAGACTAAATGTAGGTGAATGGCACCTGAGCCAGCCAAGGTATGCTCCCGTTATAGGCAGCAGAGAGAAAGAGGCATTGCTAGGGTTGTGATTCCTCCAATTCTAATATATATCTCTCCAACAGATCAGGGGAATCAAGCCTTTGAAGTGCCCATTTCTCTCCACTGAGTAGAAAGGAGCCTCAGGTGTCTCTTGTTTTCTCTAACAGCTGTTGTAGATATCCAGGTAAGATGAATCCCATGTGTGTCCTATTGTGAGCTGTCTCTGTCACATTGTGGTCAGCTTTTGTTTATAGTGCCCTAAACTATTTTGTATTGTCAACAAACTCTGCCATGTTGCACTTAACTTTTCTTAGGTGATTTATGGGTAAATGGAGCACACAGTCCCCCAGCTGGTGGGACTGCTCTGGAAATCTCCCTTTTTTTAAAAAAATGACCTTTTGTTCTTACCCTTTCTTTTTGACTACAAGAGCTTTGTTTATATAAAAACTTTTGGGAGGGGCCTTGTCAAAACCTTTTTGGAAACACAAGTATGTTGCATTGATAGCACCACCGCAATCTGTGCTCTCACTCTTTCCATAGAGCTCAGTGGATTTATGGGGTAAGATTTTCTCCCTACAGAAGTCATTGTATTTTTTTCCTGTTGTATCATGTTTGCCTAGTGTCTCTTAATTCTACACTTTATCTTTAGTTTCCCAGGTCAGTATCCCCAAGTCAGAATTGGAGGTCTGTAGATCTCTGGACCTTTTCTAATGCCTTTTTATTCCCTTAGCACCTTTTAAGTGGTGGGTTGTGCACTGCAGTTATCAGTTCTTTTACAGTCGTGGGGAAATATGGTACAGTCCTGATGATTCATTACTACCTATTTTATTGATCTGTTCTAAGTCTTCCCATACTACATTTGAGCTGTTTCTATTTTTTTCTCACCATGCAATGGGAATCTCCCCGAAATCCTCTTTTGTGGTTACCCAGTCTACTTAGTTTTCTCTTTCTGGGAGCCCCATGGGCCTTATTGATTGGGCTGTCAGTTCACAGCATGTTTGAGAACGGTTTGACTATTTATTTTTTTTTATTCCTTTAGCCAATTTTCTCTCAAAATATTCTTGTGACCTGCCTCCTTATGATTTTGCTTTTCACTTACTAGAACTTACTCTTTACCAGCCTACTAGTGATTTTTCCTGTATGTTGTTGTTTATATCAATCAAATATTTTTCTTTCTTTCTTTTTGTGTTGTAAAAGAAGAACAATATTCTGTTCATAGCCAATTAGATTAAGTGAAGCAATTATTTGTATTAGGCATGTATTATTTCCTGATCATTATGGCAAAGAGGTAGTTCACCCTGTGAGTTTCTGCTCACGATCTATACTTTCAGGAATGAGAAAGAGAATAATTCCATTAGTCTGAGATGGCCGAATATAGGCAGTACAGGTATTTGTGCTCTGGTATCCTTCCTATGCCATTTTTAGAGTGCTCTCTGCTAAAAAAAAAAACCAAAAGAAGAAACACCTTCAATTTTTAAATTAATTGAGTTAATACTGTTCTTGCAAGAGATGAACTTCCTCAGAGGAAGGTCAATAACACAATTAGAAAAACATAAATAAGAAAGTGCTGCTGAAGAACCAAGTTGCTCTCCAGATGCTTCCCACATTATAGCTGGTGGACCCGTGTGGCTGTAGATGAGATGGGTGTGTCCCTTTACACCAAAGAATGAAATCTGCCCTTAGAGAGCTCGGTGATGAAGGGTGAAAGGCAGATTCTGTCCTTTGGCTTGGCTTGTGGAAAAGACAGAATTTGGCAAAATAGCTCTTGAGGCTGAATATCTGGTACTTGAAATTCAACACATAGCACAGTATGGTTTCATGAGCAGTTAATCTTTTACAACTTTGCATCCCAAGTGTGCACAAAAGGCATTGTTTATGTTCTTTTTTTCAAAAGTTAGGTTTTAATCAGATATTAATTTGTAGTATTCAATGTATTCAATTTGTGCTTTGATATTTATTTGCGTTTATAAGCTTCTCGAAGCCTGAAACAACGTGTAGCCTACTATTTCAGTCCACACTCTCAAATTTTTTATCTTAATGAACCCTCTGATCTCTGGAAGGTTTTCATAGAGGGAATCACAGCTAATTTGGAATAATAGCCATATTTGAAAGTGTGGACCTTTACCTGCGACAGTTCATAAGGAGAAAAATCAACAGTTTTCCAATAAATTACTGGCAAAAAATTGTTGTCCTTGTTCTATTAAGTACCACAGGAAGAGAAGAATTGCCATGTCTTGACAAACCAGTAGTCTGATGAGTACATTACCATTTCTTGCACAGTGGCCAATACTAAATAAAGGTTCAACAAATCCTATGAAAAATGTTATGTAGTAACGCACCCGTGGGAACAGTTCTTAACTTCTGGCGGCTTGTGCCCGATATACGGCCTCAAACATCACAACAAAAACCTGAAATAGTTTCATATGTCTTTTCTCAACATGACCCCTCTGAGTACCTGAAAGACTGCAGAGCAACACCTGGATTCCACCTGCACATCATGTTTGTGTTTTTATTTTTTAAAGAAGAGTTAATGGCATTTCAGGTATTTACTTTGCAGAATTGTAGGGGTTGGAAGGGACCTCAGGAGATCATCATCTCGTCCAGCCCCCCTGCCAAAGCAGGTTCCCTACACCAGGTTGCACAGGAAAGCGTCCAGGCAGGTTTTGAACATCTCCAGAGATGGAGACTCCACAACCTCTCTGGGCAGCCTGTTCCAGTGCTCCAACACCCTTACAGTAAAGAAGTTTTTCCTTAGGTTTGTGTGGAACTTCCAGTGTGAAGTTACTTACGTGGTTATCTTCAGAAAAAGGACACTGTATTTATCTCTGTAAGAGATACTGGAAAGGCAGTGGAAAAGGGACGTTTCCCCACACTGTTCTATGGGGACAATTGAACCACACCATTAGCAGAGGGAATTAAGTCTATCTTATGTTCTCATTTTGCCTTCTCAAGCTCCAGCCCTTGTTCCATCAGAGCACAATAAAGTCTAATACCTTCTCACTGCTGCTAACTGGATTAAGACCAACAACTAATTTTACATACAGGAATGTAATTTTCCAATTGCTAAGAACTACTACCTTCCAGTCACTACTATGCAGAATCATTTTCTTTAACCAGTCAAATTCTCTGGGGATTTTTTTATTGCTTGTGACCCTTTTCAGTCATGTGATTCAGTTCTCACCTGGGTATATAATACCAGCAAAATGGTAAACTCTAATAGTTTGATCAAGCAGAGCGCATCTATAGGTGTTCGAATGTTCTAAGCTTGGTTTTCCTGATGCTCATTGACTAACACGTGGTTCCAGATTTTATTTAGTGGCCTATGATTGTTTCTATAAATACATGTTTGGGCATAGTTTGAATACATTTGGCAACACTACTTAGGCATGGCTGACTGATGGACCATTACAAGTCACTGGCTGTGGAGAAGGCTAATCAGACAAATGTTCTCATTAACCTGAATCATTCTCCTCTTCATTATTGAAAGCCAGATAATTTTTATTTGCAGTGTGAAGTTAGGGAATCAGTTATCTTATTAGAAAATATGTTTATATACATATTAAGTGTGTGTGTAATTTCTATGAGAGCTTTATAAAACAAGGAATATATTGTGCAGAAGCATTTTGTAGTGCTTTGCAATCAGAAAAAAAAAACCCAACAGTATATGTAAATGAACAGAAGACTGTTCTTTTCCAGTGTACAAATGCATAAAAATGCTTTTCAGAGACTTCTTTTGTCAGCTGATGACCTTGATAGCTCTTCTTCTTTTCTACAGTTTTTTCTGTTTTCTGTGCTCTTGTTTGTTTTTTTTTAAATGCTGCCCCTTTTTTTCATTGTTTTATGTTGATATTTCATTTTTCCTTGTGCTGCTTCCTTACTTAAAATACATGATTTTCCATTCCCTTCAGTATTGGTCCTCATGTTATTTTGTCTAATCTCTTCCCAGTCTTGCACACAACCTTAGTTAGTAATCTCATAGGTGGCACTCTCTTGTCTCCTAGGAGTGTATTTATGTTTTTAAAACAGATCAGCCCATTGTGAACTTTATTTCTCAGGCCACTAGGTAAAGCCCTATTTATTTATCCTATTTGGTAAACATGCTATGCCAAATTCCATGGTGAGTATTTTGTAGATAGTAGGTCAACTCATTCTTTATGTCATTCAAGAATGACATAGTTATTTATATAATTTAGAATTATTAATGGCAGTGTGCTACATGTATGCCTCCATTTCCATGTAGGAGAAGGAACGAGACTGAATGAGTCCAGCATGTCCTCTTTGCAGTTGTTGGACTTTCCCATAAGATTCATGTTGTACAGAAAGCTGGAGGCAGTAGTATCTCTAGGACATCCTACGTACATATGGGGATGACAAACAATAATTTAAATACTTAAAATCTTGTCTCTGCTCCTAGCTGACCCCGTCAGGACCTTAAGTCTCTAGGCACCTACGTTTCTGTCACTAAAATGCCTAATTTCTTAAATGATAGGTTGGGAACATGACCAACACTGTCTCATTGCTGAGAGTAACCAGGTATTCTCAGATAGCCACTAAATGAGTTGGACTCGATGATACCCAGGACGTTGAGAAGGCTGAGGTGCTCAATGACTTTTTTGCCTCAGTCTTCACCAGCAAGGGCTCGTGCCACACTGCCCAAGTCCTAGAGGCAAAGGAAGGGTCTGGGAGAATGAAGAACCACCTGCTGTAGGAGAAGATCAGGTTCAGGACCACTAAAGGAACCTGAAGGTGTACAAGTCCATGGGACCTGAGGAGATGCATCCATGGGTCCTGAGGCAACTGGCAGATGAAGTTGCAAAGCCACTATCCATCATATTTGAGAAGTCCTGGCCATCTGGTGAAGTTCCCACAGACTGGAAAAGCAGGAAAATAACCCCCATTTTTAAAAAGGGAAACAAGGAAGACCCAGGGAACTACAGGCCGGTCAGTCTCACCCCAGTGCCAGGCAAGATCATGGAGCAGATACTCCTGGAAACTGTGCTAAGGCACATGGAAAATGAGAAGGTGATTGGTGACAACCAGCATTGCTTCAACAAGGGCAAATCATGCCTGACCAATCTGGTGGCCTTTTATGATGGGGTTACAAAAATGGTGGACAAGGCTAAAGCAACTGATGTCATCTACCTGGACTTGTGTGAGGCATTTGACACTGTCCTGCACGACATCCTTGTCTCTAAACTGGAAACATGGGTTTGATGGATGGACCACTCAGTGGATAAGGAACTGGCTGGATAGTCGCACTCAAAGAGTTGTGGTCAACAGCTCAAAGTCCGAGTGGAAACCAGTGATGAGTGGTGTCCCTCAAGGTTTGGTATTGGGACCGGTGCTGTTCAACGTCTTTATCAGTGACATGGACGGTGGGATTGAGTGCACCCTCAGCAAGTTTGTTGACAATACCAAGCTGTGTGGTGTGGTTGACACGCTGGAGGTCCCATCCAGAGGGACCTTGACAGGCTTGAGAGGTGGGCTTGTGCTAACCTCCTGAAGTTCAACAAGGCCAAATGCAAGGTCCTGCACCTGGGTTGGGGCAATCCCAAACATAAATACAGGCTGGGTAATGAGTGGCTTGAGACCAGCTCTGAAGAGAAGGACTTGGGAGTGATGGTGGACGAGAAGCTGAACATGAGCTGGCAATGTGCACTTGCAGCCCAGAAGGCCAATAACCGTATCCTGGGCTGCATCAAGAGACGCGTGGCCAGCAGGTAGAGGGAGGGAATTCTCCCCCTCTGCTCCACTCTCGTAAGGCCCCACCTGGAGTACTGTGTCCAGTTCTGGAGCCCTCAACACAAGAAAGACATGGGCCAGTGTTGGTGCTTTAAGAATCGAAGCGGCAGGTGGCTTCAGCCTTGAGCAATTAATTCCTGACCTTGAGCAAAAAATAAAACAAAGTGGAATAAAAAGCAAGAATGTGTATAAGACAAAATAAGTGTTGATTTGTGTGCTGAAATCTGGTTGCGTGTCCTCACTGCTCCTAGAAAGCAAGGAAAGTGAGAAGGTCACAGCAGCAGCTTTCTGGAGCTGAGGGAGAACAGGCTTTCACCCTCAGCTGCATAGTGCCAGCTAGGAGAGAGGTTTCCCCATTCCTTCTAGTGGCTTTCCTAGGTCCCATTCAGAGGCATGTGGATGTCTCTCCGTGTATTCAACAGGGAGCCTAGGTACATAACACAGGACTGGTTATTTCTGTGAGGTCCAAGATCTTGGATCCATCCCATGTAACAGTTAGCCTAAATTATTGTCTGGACCTCTCTGTTGACTTAAGAGGAACCTAGCAATATTTTTGTTCCTGGCTAAGGTTCCCAAAGTTAGTGGAATGAAGCCAGTTGAAAGTGTCAAAAGTTCAGAATTGCAGTGCATGATATTGCAACATCTAAAGCCTTTTGTGGACTGATCTGCTGGGGAAATTCTGGTTAGGTGAACACAGTGGTGTTTTACAGTTGACTTTAATGGCCCTAGAAGTAATTTAAAGAATTCTGTACCAAAGCTAATGCTGTACTCTAGAAGTAGCTATTAACTGCCTTTGCTTCAATAATATTGAGGGATCAAAGCCATTCCTCCTAGGTCTTACTGTAATGAAAGATGGGTTTTAACTGTTCTTTAAAAGCAGTGAATCTTTTCAATTCTTTTTCTCCTAAAGGCTCTTTCTATCAGATGTATTTTGATACAGTTAAAATCATGTCCCTGTTTTCTTACTAAATACTCCTATTTATATGTTAAAAAACCTAGCAGGTTTGCAAGTGCTGGAAAAAATCTCAAGGGGACAGCACTTTTTGAAATGGAAAGGGATTTAAAGTGAGAATTCATGAATACCCCTTTGGCTGGGTATGAGTGCAAATCTTACACAGATCTGTGACACAGTCTTATTCAGCAGAGTCTAGCTGGGAGCCAGCAGATTGTGTTTGTGCAGCCCTTTGGTCTCTGCCTTGGTAGAGAAGGAGGTCAGCTCTGAAGCCCAGCTCAAACCAGCCCCATGGTGGAAAAGGATGTGGGTGCTCTGGTGCAGTCAGGAGAGGGGGCCAGCACTTGCATGGTGGCTGTGGTTACAGCTGAAGAGTAGACTGTCTCCAGGGGCCCATAACACCTGTATCACTTTCATGGAACTGAGCCTTTTGGTTTGGTTCATGATGAAGAAATTCAAGGTTGTGTGAGCTCAGCACTAACACACATATCACTAGACACCTGATTTTGCCTTTGATGGTCACTCCTCTATTAATACTCACCCTACAGACATCTTCTGAATACAAATCACCCTATTGCATCATGCATCCTTAATAGAGGAAGCAATTATAGTCACTACCAAGTCAAAAACATCTGCCTGAGGGAAGGTCTTGCAGGGCTAGGGCATGAAGGTGTTGCTGTGAGATACATCAGCGATAGGTTATTCCAGCACTGACCTGTTACGTGGCTCAGCTCAGTTCGCTTCATCTGGTCATGCCTCCATATTACTTTTTTTCTACAATGCCTTTAAACCAACAAATGAAAAAGGTCCCAGGAGCTAAGAATAGCTGGAAGACTGCTGTCAGCTGTCATGGGATTAGATCAAGCACCACAAGGGCTACAGAGTGGTAGAAGGATGGCACAACTCAAGATACTGGTCCAAATCTGTATGACTGATTAAAAGTCACTAAAGCCTGAGAACATACACAAAGATAACTCATTATTATACTTAAGGGGAGGTTTATTGCATTGCATCAGGTTTCCTTTACATTATAGAGTAGCTGGACAAAGCAGAGTCTTGCCACACCAACAGGCATCATCTAAAAGCCTGGAAATACTTCTGTATAAACAGAGATGGAGGGACCACAGTTGCTTGATTCAGAAAGCAGATAAAAACGTAAAAGTATGAATACAGTCAATATGGAGTGGAAGATGCACAAAATAAATAAATATATAGCTAATCAAGGTCTCCTATTTAATAATGCCAAAACAAGGCAATTTGAAATGGAAGTGAAAAGCAGCGTATCCTGAGTGGTGCATTATTAATTTATGGTATTGATTGATGCATCAAAATAAACGTTTTAGTGAAAATAAAAACAAGGAAATGTCTCTGTATGAAGAATGAGAATATCTAAATCCTGTTAGACAGCACGGGATAATGCAAGCCATGGGAACAAAAGGCAGTCCCCTAATTAATTGGCAGTGGGTTTCTTGTCCCTTCCTTTTGGCAGTGATCTGAACAGGAGTCTGAGATGGCCAGATCATTTCTCTGGTCAGGTATTGCAATGCCGGACAGACAGGTTTAGGCATGATTTTGCTAACGTGTGCACGGCTTATGTGTATCCACATTTCCAGCTAAAAGATGGTTGACGTGACTTCAGTTGCATGCAATATAGAGAACCTGTTGTCAGCAACAGATGATTTTTGCAGCCTAGGCAATAGAAAGTGAATTTGGCAAGAAACTTAACTGAAGAGAAGTATACTCATTCCTGAGGTAACTCCACTGACCTCACTAGAGCTGCTTCAGAGTTCAGTCTAGCCTTGACCTGTTTTTCTGTAGTTTGCAAGTTGTGTGGCTGGGGAACTACTTCTGCTCCTGCTGTTCCACCCATCTTTGTTCAAATAACAAGAGAATTAAAAAGGGTTCAGGGAAGGGTGACAAACACGATTGGAGCAGAGGAAAACTCTCATATCAAGGGAGATTGATAAAGTTGGAGTCATTTCCCTTAGAGATGAGACAAATAAAAAGGAGACATAAGAAAGAAGACAAAATAATAGTCTAGAAGGACTCATCCACGCATCCCTGTGATCCACTAAAGGACCTTTAGAGGTCCGTGACAATGTAATCAATTTAAGCTGCTGCTCCCTACCTCTCTCGACTGGCTTGCTGCAGTCAGGCTCTCTGCCCTGTGCCTCTTTTGCCCTTTGGGGTATAAAGTCTGAAAACCATTAGTATAGGGAAGATGGGGCAGGGACAGCTGTTGTCCGTGTTTCCCACCCATTAAAATGGGGGTAGTCAAAGAAAGGCAGAGAATATTCCAAGCCAGAGGAAAGGGAGATACTTTTCCACATAATAGACAAACATCCACGGACCAAGGCAATAAATAATGTTTGAAGAGAATGTGCTTTGTAACAAGTCTTTCCTGGGCTACAAGACTTGCTGGTAAAGCTGGGTGCAGCTGTGCATGCTGGGTGAGGCTGCGCAGTGATTTCTCCATCCTGTGAGCCAGGCTGGGTGTCTCGGTGGGTGGTGGTAATCAGAGGGCTGCTGCCTTCCCAGCTGGTCGCTGTAAATCTGGCCCTGGTTACTGCTAACAGGTACGCCTGCATGCTTTCAACAGGAATTGGGGCTTAGGGGGAATCCTAGTGTGGCACATCATTATGCCACCTCTGCTTAATGCAGGAGATCTCATCATGTCTAATGCTGACTGACTGCTGTTGGGGTGGGATGGACAGGGTGTGGTGGACCATGGCTATAGCTCCTGTGCTCCTGGGTCTGCATCTGCCAGCACCAGGGCCTGGTCACCCTGAATCTTCAACAACTGATTTCTTTCCCAACAGGGAAATAGCTCCTACCCTGGCTCCAAAACAAGCTGTGTGTTGTCTAGAAGATAAGTTTTTGCAAATAATTTAATTTTAGAGAGGGATCAGTGCTTTTAAAAAGAGTTTTCCTGTGCTGTTTCAAACTCCATCCTTTCTTAGTTACATTGTGTTCCTATGGCTGAGAAAACCACCTAGTAACTTTTCAGATCAGTTAGGGGCCAATATAACACCAAAGTCATCAAAGTTTGAAAGCCATAAATGGAAATAGGCTAAAATTACATGACATGTATTGAACCTTTTTAGCAGCTCATTGCTTTCACTAAATGAGGGAGTGCTCTTCACCCTGCCATTCCCACCTCCACCTCCTACCTGCTGCTGGTGCTTGCCTTGGGCTCTGTTGAGCTGATGTGCCTCTCCATGCAGGCAAAAATCTAACATGGCAAAAAACAGGAACAGTCATCTGTTGGGATGGTGACAGGAACTGGCTGATTGAAGCTGAAGCAGGTGGTGACTGGGTTCTGCTTTTAGTTGCAAGACACCCAGCTCAGGGCTTGGGTTTGGGGGTTTTTTCTGTTTGAGATAGTTTAAAATGTCTTTTACGTATCTGTCTTCTACAACTGCTTTGCTAAGTGGGTAGGTGATAAGGCATTGTGTGATGCAGCTTTCCCATCTGCAACTAGTCCAGTCTCTCGATTTAAAATACTCCTTGATCCCAAAGGAGCACATACAGACCAGAGCAGGTTGACTGTACCTGCTGGCAGAGGCACTGTCCTGGGCTGGTAGAGATCTAGGCTACTGCTTCTGTGCCAGTGTTTCAATATTACACAATAAGCCAATCTTATTTGGCTGAACAAGCTGATGATTGATGGACTGATTAAGAATCCCTTGTTCTGTTGGTGCTGCTTGTTTCCAAGAACAAAGTTTGGACTCACTCTCCCTTTTACCCTGTTTCATGCTACAGGGTTATAACACACAGCTGGGAAACAGAAGACCTGCCCTCCGCTGCTTTCACTGCCGAAGGAAAAGTTTGTTTCCCTTAATCTCACTTCCCGAGAGCCTGCGCCAGCACGTGGGAAGATGCCAGGCTGCTCCTGCGGGATGCCCGGAGCCCGGGATGGGAGAGGGGATGCAGAAAGACAGGTAACGAATGTACTTCCCAGGGAAAGGTAAGGCTGAGGTATCTGAGGCTTCAGCCACACCCGGGAGTTAGCTGCCTGAGTCAAGCTGTTATCCTGCATCATCTGAGCCCCAAGAGTCGACCTAGCGTGTGTACGTACCCGTGGTCAGTGTGGAAAGCAGCGTCTCACAGAGCGATTAAAGTGGGTCAGAGCGAATGCAGTTTCTCGCACATTTGCAGTAGACTGGCAGCAGAAATGCATAATGACTTATCACAGTTCAGTTGGTGTTTGGTAACTCTGGGTGATGGTGAGATACCATGAGATTAAATCCTAAAAAACATGCCACATCGTACCTCTGTATTTCATAGAAAACCACCATCGTAAGGATCTCTGAGGACTCACTCAAATTAGCTCCCTAAGCAGTCAATGATAGCGCTGCACTTTCTCAGTAAATTCAATTTCATGTCAGTGTACTTCGTTCTATGAATTTTTCATTTTTTGCTGCACGGCCTCAGCAGCAGTGGGGGTTGGGAGTGCCACGTCCTTGGCCTTACTCAGTGGTTCACTCACAGCACACGGGGTTTGTAACCTGGCAAGCCCCAGAAATGGCCAAAATGCATCTCTCCTGCCTGGACTGGCAGCAAACACACACAGCAAACACACACAGGGCTGGCTGCGGGGAGAAATGTGGTCATTTGGGAAAAGAGAAAGGCCAAGGCAGGTGACCCGCTGGCAGGGACCAAGCCCTGGACATCAGTGGTGGATCCCCACTTCCAGCCTGCTGCTGTTTGTGCTGGGAGGTCTGGGTCTCTGTGAGGTTTTTTTATTTAACTTCTCTTTCTTCCTAGAGAGTCTTCGAATTCCAGGAATTTAGTCTTTTCTTAGTAGAAGGGATTTACAGTGATCATTCTTGTTAACAGCTGCTAATTGGAATTTTATTCTTAAACCTCTTGTGATTTGAAGTACCATTTAGTTTTCAAAGTAAACTCAAATCTGTGAAGAAAAAACCTACCAGACTGGCCTCTGTGCTGCCTAGCTGATATTATACAGTGTTCTCTGATCAACTTTAAAATTATTTGTATCTTAAGTATGTAGTGTAGAGCTCTAGATGGAGAGTTTTACGGTGCTTATTACTTCAAACAAGATATCAACAACCTCCTCCCAGGAAGAAGAGATTTTAGGTGTATAAGGGACTCCCTTTTTTCCTTCTGCAGAGATTTTTTACTTTTAATATCAAAAGGCTCGACTGCAGCAGTTCCCCAGCTGCTTCAGCCTGACTCCAGCGATGGCTGAGGCTGCAGGTGAGCTCCATGCAAAAACTGGGGCACCCCCCAAGTTCAAAGTGAAGCAGCCAGAGCTGGGTGGGACGCACTCTGCAGACGCATTTCCTTCCGTTATTTTTCAAATTCCCTTTACTACATTTCTATTTTATTTTTCTCCTAATTTTTCTAACCCAGTTAGTGTGATTTCACTTTAAATGGTTTGTACAATCATTAGAGGGGATTTGAGAAGAGCAGCTGTTAAAGTAGGTGCTGGGATGCTTTATCTGATAGCCCTCTCTGACTGCCCCTCTTTGTGTTCTTGAGGCTTTTGCACATGTTAACCTGACTGAGGTGAGTTTATCTAAGGAATTTAGGCAGTCCTCCAGATCTCAGTTTTTTGGGGGTTGGGTGGATTTAGGATGCTTATGTGAAAATTGAGTATATATGTAGTAAAAAATAATAGTAGAGTAGAAGGCTGTGTAAAGGAATTGCCTTCCTAATACCCAGAAAAAAATAGCAGGTTTGTGTAACTTAAAGCACATAGGATGAGCTTTCTGATGACTGAGTGTAGGAATGCTTATTTAGACCCCAAATATCAGGATGACAGGTTTTTTAAATTTTAATATATGTGAAGAAGTGAAAGATCATTTGCATGGTCAGGTGTAAAATTAATAGTGTCATGCAACAATCACAACAGTTTTTCAGGTGGACTTGTGAAATTTAGTGTTTATATATTTTTTTTTAAAGCCACAATAAAAAATATATAAGCTTTTCTATCCTAACCTCTGCCTCATATCTATTGAGCTGATGTCTTGCATATTTGTTCTTTTCCAGAATAAAAGTCACTTGGTTTTAAAAATAAAATCTCAAGAGGACTTCAGTAGGAAAATTATAGAAAACAAGGTCTTTGTATGCTGTGAGATTTTCCTGACTTTAAAGATTCCCAATCCATTCTTCAGAATATGGATGCAAAGGCTAATTTATAAAGATATCTGGCAAATTACTTTTATAATGGCATTAGAAAATTGCCCTGCATTGCTGCAAGTGAGAAGGGATGGCTATTTACCACTCCTGCCATACCAGCAGATCTCTAGAAATGCGTCTAGTCAAAACAAAAGAATGAAGACAAGTGTAACAATCTGTATTTGTATTTTACTAACATTCAGAGTGGTTGCCTTTTCATGTTAATAGGCTTTTAATGATTTTGCATGGGAGAATGTCCTGTTTAAAGAAAGAGGGAACAGCTGATAAGTTCAAATACAAGAAAAATAATTTAATGTAACTCATGTAGCACGGCAGAGTATTGAAATTTATAACGTAACTTTGTTGTGAAATGCCCTCATTTTTATTCCATTCCATACAGTTTTGTAGTCAGCTGAAAGACTGTTGCTAATAGCTGTTTATCTTTAATACCTTCAGTAACAGCATTATTTAACAGGCCATTTTCAAACACACACTGCATTTTAGAAATAGATTAGATCTATTAGATCACATCATAACAGCCTCTATCCCAGAGGGTGGAAATAAACTGCTTAAATAACTTCATTATTGCCTTTGTGAATGCCTATGGGCACCTCTGAGACTTGTAGCTTGTTGGGTGATGGGGCTGGACTGTTGAAGAGTGGGCAGGCAGCCACGTCTGCTCACTGTTAGCAGCAACAGTGGGGTCTCTGGCCAAAGAGGTTCTCCTGGAAGAAGTTCTCCTCGCGTACCCTTGGGGAACAGCTACCAGCAGGACCTGCACTGCTGTCATTAGCACTGCACCATTTGGGAACCTGTTGATGGCAGTTTTGCCTCTGAAGTATAGGCAAATCTGAAATTTATTAAAGCTGTCTCCTTTGCCTGAGCTAAAGGGAGGAAGGATTGAGAGGTGACAGGAGGCTCGGTACGTCAGCAAAAGGGAAGCACCTGAAATCCGAAGTGTGAAATGAATAAAGAAAAAATAATTCAGTTGCTGCCTTGCTCCTGTTTGCTTGGTCTTTTGAAAGTGCAGTGTAACTCCATGCTGAACCTTTAGATGAAGACCTTAGGTATGTGAACTAACAGACCTTACCTTACATGAGGAGGAATATAAGACAGGTTAATTGCATTGCATTTAGCCAGTAAAAGGTAGGATATTGGAGGAAACAACCCATTAAATTACCATTTGCTAGTCCTAGAGAGATGTTCCTGAAGAAATAGATCACAAAGTTGTGAGAAAGCCACCAAGTCTTTCATCAGCTCCTGGTTTTCAATTTGGAAAAAAGACAGTGGCAGCCAGCTCTGAGTGAGTCACACAGCTTAGAGTAAGCTCCTTTAGAATCTTCTTATCCATTGCTGCACAGACAAGAGACGTGTGCTACATGTCATGCGTTAGCTGCAAGTGGTATCTTGGATGCTGTAGGGGACTTTTCCCTGACTGAACCCCTCAGATGCCTCCTTGCTAGTGGGGTCAGACCCAAGTGCAGAGGAGATGTTGCCTCCACCCCAGGACAACCTGCGGCAAGTGTATGTGCTCTCAGCCACACTTCCCCAGCCCTGTAAATAAAGTGGGGTTATCCACTCTTTACTCCTATTTTTGGGTTTACCAGCGTTCCAAATCCTAGCACAGGCTGGGTCAGGCAGTGAGGCCACTGCAGGGCTTGGCAAAGGCTGTGGGTGAAGAGCTGTGGGAGGGACGGAGCTGGGCTGGCAGTGCAGGGCTGCCGTCCCTCCCGAGAGGTTTCAGAATCCAGGAGTGCCCCAGCCCTCCCACCCGCTCTGCCTCACCCTGGCCCCCTCAGGAACCACTTATTAGCTCATTAACACAGCAGAAGACTAATTAAGCACCAGCATTGCCTACTTTTCCAGCTGTAAGGAAAAAAAAAACCCTAATCTGGATTCTGGTTTGGGGACTCAACCACAGGCTCCTTCCAGATGAAGTTGCGTGCTGTGGAGCTGACAGCTGTTGCAGATGAGGGTGTTGTGTGCAGGGCCAGGGATGTCTCCTGGGCCTTCAGCAGAAATTCCACCTTCTCAAAAGAAAAAAAGTTGTTTTTTTCTTTTTTCCAGTTTCTTCCAGTGTTCTCCCACTGACAGTTTTCTGCTTAAGGTTTCCCTTTTGATGAACTGGTATTTTTTCTTAAAGAAAAACGGGTGGTGTTGACAAATTCCCAGTCAGCTATATCCATGATGACTGAAAAACTTCTGAGAGCTGGTCCAGTTAGCAGTGCAGCATATGGTTAGAAAAACAGCTTGGAAACATGGCCCTGGGGACTGGAACCAGCCTTCAGAAACAGCCCAGGGGTGTTGCAGATAGGGAGGGCGAGCAGAGGGGAGGGAAACGCAAGGGCAGGATGTCAGTCGCGGTGGCTCCCACTGTCTGCTGGGGGAAACGAGGGGTCGTGGTGGATTTCTGACTCAGGGTGGGAGCAGGGATGGGCAGTGGCTTGAAGGGCAACCTCCAGCACTGGGACCTGTGGCTCTGCTCCCTCATATGAGCCCATACTGGCCATAAGATGGTGATGATGGGTTTGCAGGGTGGGATCTTAAGTTTGTAAGAAAAAAACAACCAAAGGTATAAAATTGAAAGCTTGTCTTTGGATGGTTATATCTTACAGAGAGAAAATCTGGCTGCTGGAGCAGTCCCCTTCTGATTTTCCTCATCTAGAAATGCAAGTTGGTGTGGGAGCTGGCAACCTTCTCCCTCTGCAGGCACCGTAATGCTGTTCCCCTTGGCAGGATGGCTCTTAGCCCTGGGGCTTCCCAAAGCGATGAGAAAACTTGTGCTAGCATTAGTAAAACTAGTTTGGTTTTAAAAGGAAGAAAATAGGTTTGAAAATAAATACAGTCTTTAAAAAGCAATGCAAATCAATATGTCATTTCATGCAGTACTGTACATCTCATTTTATTTCTAAACTAAAACATCAGTTAAAAATACAAATTATGTATCAGAAAATATTGCATATGTTTTTAACTGAAGTAAATATCCAAGGGTTTGGGGTTTTTTTAGTTGCAGGATTTTTTGTGTATTGTGCTTTTTGCTAATTTACAGTCCTGAAAATTTGCTTAGTCACATTTGGTACATACCTAAGATCCAGACCCAAAAGCACTCAAATGTCTTAACTAAAAATTCCTCTAACACTTAAGTTTACAAATGTGACTCTTAAAAACCACCTAGCACCTACACAGCTTTTTTTGAGCTGGCAATGTGTGCTTGCAGCCCAGAAGGCCAACCGTATCCTGGGCTGCATCAAGAGAAGCGTGGCCAACAGGTCGAGGGATGTGATTCTCCTCCCCCTCTACTCCGCTCTTGTAAGGCCCCACCTGGAGTACTGTGTCCAGTTCTGGAGCCCCAACACAAGAGAGACATGGACCTGTTAGAACGAGTCCAGAGGAGGCCACAAGGATGATCCGAGGGCTGGAGCACCTCTCCTGTGAGGACAGGCTGGGAGAGTTGGGGCTGTCCAGCCTCAAGAAGAGAAGGCTCTGGGGAGATCTTATAGCGGCCCTCCAGTACCTGAAAGGGCTGACAAGAAAGCTGGGGAGGTAGTGATAGAACAAGGGGAAATTGCTTTAAACTGGAAGAGGGTAGGTTTAGATTAGATATTAGGAAGAAATTCTTTCCTGTGAGGGTGGTGAGACACTGGAACAGGTTGCCCAGGGAAGTTGTGGATGCCCCCTCCCTGGAAGTGTTCAAGGCCAGGTTGGATGAGGCTTTGAGCAACCTGGTCTAGTGGAAGGTGTCTCTGCTGATGGCAGGGGGGTTGGATCTAGATGATCTTTGAGGTCCCTTCCAACCCAAATCATTTTATGATTCTATGATTCTGTGATTGATACAAAAGTGATGAAACTTTTTCCACCCTTCTATAAGTTATAATAAGCATATAAAGCACTGAACAGGTTTTCATCAAACCTCCCAGCAAAGATGAAAACCAAACACACTTCTTGATAGATACAGAGCACTAAAAATTGGCCTAAAAGCAAAATAATAACAATCTTAAAATCAGCTCTGTTTGACAACTAAAATTTTCAGTCCTAGCTGAAAGCTTGTGTCAGCTTTCAGACTATAAATGGTCTCAAATAATATATAAATGTCACTAATGGGAAAGGGTCACATAAAATCTGTATTTTTTAATTTCAGTCAAATTGCATGACAGAGGTAGGAAAAATTAGGCCTCTGGTGTTACCTGCTTTGTGTTATGGACTTAGATGTGTTTCAGCAGCAATACTTCAGTCTTAGGGCTTTGTAGAATTATGTTAATTTTCACACTGTGAGATTTATAGATCAATATGAACATAAATATATATTTGCTCATTCACACACTTTCTAACTTTCTATGGAGTGAATATCTTTCACTCTTTTTTTGTCCTCACTAAGCTGGTTAATCTAAATTGAATCTGTTAATGCAAAATACATTTTTTTTTCTATTAACACACACAAATCCTTGCAGAAAGGTTTTTGGCTAAAGTACTCTGTTTCTGATTCAAGCTGGGAGGAAAGAGAAGGGGGAGGAGGAGGGAAAAGAGGAGCAGGGAGCGACATTTCTCCTCTTCATCCCACCATGGGTGAGTGTCCGGGGCCCATTCTGGGATGCTGAAGGCTTTGACTCAAATCAGACTTCCCTGGCTTCAAACTTGGCAAGAATGCACTCAGATATGGGGTGGTAGCTGGGATAAGAGTTAGCTAGGAAGGACTCTCTGAGTTTCTTCTAATGAAATAATATTATACTGTCATTTTAGATAATTATGCATGAGCATAGGGACCTCAGTCTGCTTTCTCCAAATCCCAGGTGAAAATGCTTTACTGCAGCTTTTTCCAGGCTTTTAAATCTGTTTGGGAAAAACTTCCCAAGGTCTTGGGTTTACTTTGGGTTGTGGAGTATAAAACAGTTTGGGCTTTTAGAAACATTCTGGGGAGGGAAAATATTTCCCATTCAGCTCAAAAAAAAAAAAGTATTTTGTTTTTTACTCAATTTTAAAGGTAGCTAAGAGAGAAATAATCCATTTCTTAAGCTTGCCTTTTCACAGAGCAATTGATGTACAAATGCTAGCAGATTAAACAAGCTGGTCTTCCTGTGTTGGAAAGCAGGTCCGTAAATAGATAGCAAAGAAAAAAATGCTGGGAAATGCTTGCCATGAAATTAATTAGGTGTTTAAATAGGAGGACCTGATTTCTGTAAATCCAAGAGTGCTTTTTAATCTTCCAGAGTGGTTCAGAGATTCAGTCCTCAAGTGGAAGAAGTCCTAGAGGGCAGCTCTAATGTGTTGGTAAGCAAAGGACACGGACCAGTGAATAAGAAGGTAATATATGTTTTATAAATACATAGAGACAGCTCCATCTCTGTAATGTATTCATCACGCAGCAGTAAAAGCACTTTGGCCCCATGTCTTGAGGAACATTCAAGTTTTACTCTTGTTGCAGTGCATTGCATGTCCTGCTTGGTGTTACTGCACACTCAATGTATCTTTTGGGCTTGTAATTGTGGAGTGTTGAGAGATATGTCTTTATCCTTAAATAATCACAGGCCAGATTTTCAAGGAGTGTCAATGTGTCTGGCTGCAGTGGAGTCACTGGGACCAAACTCCTTTATACCAGTTAAGGATCTGGTCCTATGTATTTAAAAATAGCTTAATCAGGGAAGGACACATCTACCTACTGAGAGGTTTCATGACCTACTTCTGCAGCTCTCCACCTTTCTCAGGAAGGCTCTGCTGGGCTTCTGCTTCTCCATCTCCTTGGTCTCCCCCAAATCACTCACAAAAGCAAATTCCAGCAGAGAGAAAGACAGCTGCTTCTGCATATATTAATAATACACAACTCTATAAATGATTAATAAAAGATACCACTGACTTTGAGTTACGGTGTAGTAATTCACACTTAGCTGTTTAGATGGCTCTCAGCCTTCATCGCACCTGGGATGAATGATTACCCTGTCATGCAGACTGTTGTTTCTAGTTGCTTAAATTGAGCACTGCACATATCAGATGAGATCATACAGCTGATTATGGCACACCAGAGAGACCTTGCCCACCACATGGATGGTTAAAATCAAAATGATAATTTTTTCAAATTGCTTACTGAGGCATCTGTGAGAACGTTGTTAGCCATAGACTGCCAGGGCTCCAACCTTTGGTGTGCTGGGGACCTAGAGCTGGTCCAAAGAGGTGTTTGAACTTGTGATCATATTTAATCACATGTGCAGACGTTTTGGTGGAGCCTGCGAAGTGCCTAGTGCAGAGCAAGATCCTGCTGCTCCTCAGGTCATGGTTGTGTTCACTTTGTCTTTTTCCAGCTGTTCTACCCAGGGAAGTCACTGCACTTTCTGCTGTGCCTCTCCATGTTCTCTGTGACGTTTGTGTTTGTGTGAGATCTATCCCTAAAAAGGGAAAACTTCATTTTTAAAAAGCTTTGCAAAGATTGGATTGTGTTTAAAAGAAAAAGAAAAAAACAATAACAAAAAAAAACAACTGAGAAGCTGGAGGCTTAGTAAATTAAATTGTCATTGTGTGGTAGAGAACAGAACCAGAAATACAACTTTGCCTGGTCACCTGCAGACAACTGAGCTAGTTCCCGTTTACCTCCAGGTGATTCACCATGTCCCAGTGTCAATCAAAATGGATCAGAAGGATCACACCTTAAAAGTGCTAGTTTTTCTCTGTTAATTACAAAGAGATCCTGGAGTGGCTTGCTCAGATATAGATGTCCATGCTCCAGAGCTCTAAACTTGGGGACATGAGGCTTAACCTTTAAATCTCTCTTTTCACAATCCTCTATCAGACTCTGTTGGGGTGACAGTACACAGGAGATGTTTTATAGGCTGTGTCCTTAGCACAGGCAAGTGAAAGGCCACAATCAACGCTAACATCCTGTTCATCACATAATATTCAGAATTAAAATGCTGTAGTTAAAAAGTGACTCAGCTGATGTGGAGCTTGTAGGGGTGTAAAATCCCCACGGAAACCTTATCCCTGATGATGGTCAGCAAGTGGGAGGTGGAAAATCTGATTGGGTTGTCCCAGGTGGAAGGATAAACTCCAAAGTATTTAGATCTGCAATTGAAGCCTCCCTCCTCTTCAGAGGAGAAAAAGGGGCCTCAGGAAAGAGTTTGGTGCCTTTGTGCTAGTTTCTGAGTGAAACGAACCTTTCAGGGGAAACAATGCTAATAGAGTCATCGCTTTGGCACATGAGCCCTGCTGGAAAGAAAGTCTGTTAATCCCCTCTATAGTCTCTCTGTTTATACCCTTAGGCTGCACATAAACTGGCCAAGTACAAGAACAAAAGCTGACTAGAAATATCTCCTGTGACTGTTGTTCTCATGAGCTATTATCCCCTTTATTAAGGATCAGGCTAAGAACAACCTCTGTTAAGGACAATGTTCTTAACAAGAAATGTGATTATCATGCTGATTTAGGTAAAACTTGGCCCTGTGGCTTGCCTCTCCCTCTGCCCTCACTGCGCATTTTTCTTATTGTGCTTTTAAGTGGTGGTGCCATCAGACAGGCTGGAGGAATGGCCCGACCCCAGCCCTGTCCCTTGCTCAGGGAGCAAGGCGGTGGGGGGGCAGCTGGGCTTGCGCATGCACCAAGATCAAGATCAGCGTAGAAGTACAATTTGTCTTCTCAGATATTACTTTAAGATATTCAGTAATAAAATTTTTACAATAAAACGAAAAAAAAATCTTGGACTATGTATTTGCATGTCACCTTAGAGATGGGATCTTCTAGAGAAGGGCAAGGCATGGGACTGACTGTTCACCAGATCACCAGTTCCTTTCTTGTGTTTCTTTAACAATAATTTTAGAAATTAATGTATTTGATACTTCATTCATTTCTTTAATATATCTGAGGCGTATTAATAACTGTAATTATCTTCTCTACAGTTTTAGTTCATGAAAATAAAAATCCACACCAACATCCTGTTTCACCATGACTGAATGGAGATGTACCTTCTTGACCTGGAAGGCAGTACAGCACAGGTTCCTTTGTGTCAGTCAAATCCAAAGAGAAAAACAGATCAAAGACAACTTTTCTGACTTGTCTGCAAAGTACATTTCCAGAGGCTTTTGGAGAACTTTGTCCTTCATGGAAGTGCACCATGGACTGAGAATATGTAGACTGCAAACTCCAGTAGTTTTGTTAGAGAAAAAGCAGGGCAGGGATTCATGATACTTGGCTGTACTGAACGTGAAACTTGCTCTTTGGAAAGCTGTTTGTCTGCGTCAAGAATAGCTGTGATGTACCTTATGTTCCTGCAGTTAGAATTGTTGAAAACATCTGATTAAACTTATCTGTAACAGTTTTACAAACTGTGACCTAATGTCATGTTTCCATTCACATATTGGAAGTATGACTGAGGATAAATCATTAGATAACAAGGACTTAAGGAGTCTATGAACTGAATGATGGAGATTCTTGAAGTAAAGTAGTGAATTACATTTTCCAGACTATGTGGTTACAATTTTCTAACCCTTCCAATATTGGACAATCACAAATTTTATCTACAGGATACCCTGACCTTTCAAGTCATAATCCCACTTAAGGCCAGACAACAGGGATAAATGAAATCAATGCAGAGCAACACATTAATTTGTGGGATTTTTTGTGCTTCTTGTGCTATGATACTCATTTGTGAAATGAAACTAAGCTACTCTAATAACAGTTTAATTATAGATAGGCCAGATGAGGCTGTTGGTAAAGACAGAGGATGCTTTTATTAAAGAGATGAAACTCTCGTCACATTGGAAAGACAAAGCAAAAAAGGATAATGAGATAAAGAGCAGTAAGTGTTTAGGATTATGTCTGAGGCTGACTGGGGCCAGATGTTGGACTTAGATGCGGTGGTGCTGTATTCTTATAAGCATGCTGCTGCTGAGCGAGCCCACCAGTGTGGGGTAGAGAAGAACTGCCCTGATGCCATTTTGACCATAAGCTACAAAGTGCAAGTATAAACAGTCTTTTTTTGCAAGACCAAGTGAAAACCACAAGCAACAGGAGAAAGCAAAGATGTGAGAATTTTTGCACGAATGTGACTCATTCTGGGATTTCAAAGTAGGTGAATTGGGTATTTCTATTTTTTGTGAAACCAAGACAAATCAGAGTTTATTAGGTCACTTGCACAAATCAAGCAATCCTGAATCTGGAGGAGGCAAAAGCAATCCACCTCAGAGTCAAGGCTGAGACGTGTTTATATCTTATTCCTGGGTGGAGAAGAGGGAATTTGGAGATCCTATTGTCCACCATGCTGAAGAATGTCTTTGAGCTCGACTGTCTGAACCAACAGCTGTCTCTTTCCCATTAAGTCAGGAATGATCTACTAGGAGGGTGTCTACAGAACCACTAACACCTATGTGGGAGCTACAGTAGCAAATAGGGGAGGAGAACCACTGGAAATGTCCTGAATGCTTATTGTAAGAATTTCTTCCTATATTAAAAAGGTCTATTTAAATATTTAATAAGTTTTTCTTTTCCTGAGAATGGAGCTTTAGTTGAAGCTGGACATCTGGAAAATGGAAGTGATCTTCCTGACCCAGCTCTTTGCCAGCATTGTTAGCATCTCTTTGAGAAGCCACTTGATGCTCAGGTCCCCCGGGGGTTTTTAATTCGGCCCCATTTCACTTTGCTTCTGGCCTCGGCTCTGCATTTTGAAGATGTGTACTCACTAGGTAAGTTATCACATATTGCTCGCTCCTACTCTAGCACAGGCAGGGTTTAATATCAATCTTTGTTTACTTAACTATAAAGGTTGTATTTAATCTAAGATCTGTTAAATTTAATACTGATATATCGAGCACTTTCTCAATGTATGTTCACATTCTGTCTTAGTCTGTTATGTACGTGCTGTACAAATGTGATGCACTCACTTTGTAAACACACAAATAAAGGTAAGGAGAAAAAAAGCATTTGCAAACCAAGTTACTTTTCTGTGAAGTAATGGAGCTGTGGGAGCTACAGTTCATCCTGCACAAGGCTGAAGATGTCTCCGCTCATCTAATACATTGTTACTCCTGAAATGGCAGGTCTGATCCTCCAGCTTCTGGCTGTGTGCTCCCTTACCCCTTGCTCTGGATCTGTAATGAAAAGGTTTGACTCACTGATCCAGAATAAAACTGAATGGGGGTAATTTTCTGCTGGATTGGTGAGTTGCATCATCTTCATGAAGGGCCTGAGGAATGCTGTGCAGAAGTGCACAATGAAGGCTGATAGAGAGGGAGAGCGAGGACCCTTTTGGTAGCAGAGATCTGTTAGACCCACTCAACTGCCTTTTCCATTTCACCATCGAGGACACAGGTCCATGAGGGTTTATTGCAATCCAAGTGGGTACTGCTGTTCTACCTTGCTCTGCCCTGCCATGATGCTCTTCTTTTCCTATGCCCCAGCCATTGCGTCCCTCTGACACCATAATGAGCTGGTTCAGTGTGCTAGGCTGGCAGAACATTATTCACTATTTGTACTGTTTTAGTTCAATCTCTCTCTCCCAGTTTTGCATCCTGAGGTAGGATGTTAAATGGACACAGGTGACAGTGTAGAAGCGTGCAGGAAAGCTTGCTTGGGAACATAGGGGGTGGTTGAACTCTGACAGAGGTGGCTTAGATTAGTCAGAACTGTTGGCTGCAGTTCTACAACATGTTTTCTGCATTTCCATTTCCCCTTTGCTTGGATGAATGTGGGAGCCACAGTTACATTTTAGGTCTGATTGATTTTTCAGCTGTACAAAGCTGTATGTATACAAAGGACCTAACTCTGGTATCTGGTTTGCAAAAATATCTTCTCACCCACAGAATGCTGAGAGGAGCCTACAAGAAGAAGAATCTATCTAAAGAATAAAGGTACATTAATAATTTTAATAAGATCATACACAGACATGAAAAATAAAACCCAAATCACCAATTCATGTTTGATCATCAAAAATGTCTGCAGCTGGTCCAATTAATTTGATGAGGTGCAAAAATTAGCAAACAACGTACCTTAGACTCTGATAAGCTTAGACCGGGTTGTAAGAAATGGATGGACCTGTATTTCCAGGCCCATCTATACACAGGTACAGTGTTAAGAAAAAATTCCAGCATTGTCGTTCCCATATGTCCTGTAGATCATACTTTAACTGATCCATAGTAAGATCAGTTAAAGATAGATCCTCCTAGTCATAGATCCATCCCAAAGGAAGGTCCCTGTATGTGATCGGGTTTGTAGTGAGGGTGATGCCCCGTTGAGCTATGCACACCTTCTTCCTGCCTGTGACCCTAAAGGCGGTTGGAGAACTAGAGCAGTCATTGTCTTTGATTTAGTAGCAAAACCTGTTTTCATTACTTGGTCTCAAGGCCTGAGGACAGCCCAAATCCTCCAACACTGCAGCTTTCAATAAGACATTGTTTGTTCTGCTGTGCTGTCAATAAGATGTCATTACTTTAGCTGCAAGATAAGAAAGGATTTGTTAATGGCTCCTCTTGGGGGATGGTGACATTTTTTTCCCCTTATAGATCACTGGGGAAAAATATGGGAGCAGGCTGACAAGGAAAGAAAATCAGTTCGGCTTATTTTTTGTATTTATGCCTCCCAGTTAAAGCTTTAAGTTATGTATAAAGAGCACAAATGCAGATTTTTTTCTTTTATTTGTAGTCATGTGTGAAAACAGTGATATAATATGCAATATGCATTTTGTATATACTTTTTCAGGAGAAAAAAAAGTTATGTTAGCACCTCTTTCAAAATAAAATTGCTGTGAGCTCGAACAGGTCTATATCACTATTCTGGAAGTACAGCGCTCTACAAGAGGCAGAACAGTTTTTGCCTTTCCCAGATCTAAGTAGTTACTAATCAACAGCAGATAGAGCAAGAATTTTTCAGCTCTTGCTTTGGCAGCACTGTAATGTGAGGGCTGCGCAGCTGGGGATGGAGCTACACTTGCCCTTGCCCTGTGACCTCTGCCCTCTGAAACCTTCTGCAAATAGCTCTGTCTGGTGTCACCTCTGCCCTCAACTGCATGTCACACTTCTGCAGGCTGCATCACAAAAATCCCTGCTCTTACTGGGGTTTTCAGGGACCAGGTGACATTTTGGCAATCTCAGAAATAACAGTGTCATATTCTTTGCAAAACCACATTTAAGACAATGGTTAAGGGCCTGATTCAGCCAATTTTTAGCTGCCTGCATAATCTTCTATGTACTTAAAGTTATGAGCACCTAGAGGGCATGTCTGAACTTGAAAAATTCATTTGGCTTCAGGTGAAGTGTGAGCTCAAGGCACAAGGGCTACCCCTGAATAGGGACATTCAGAGGACCCTGACCAGGTGCCAAGCCCAGCCCTGCCTGTTTGCAGCCGTGCAGGTGGCCCAGCCTGTTGGCTGGATAACCAGCTCAGGCAGGCAGGGAAGTCCTTTTTTAACTCATTAAAAATAATCATGGGATGAGAAGCACATTTGGTTGCATTTTGGTAGATTTCTTGTGCTGCAGATGTGCATTGGTCCTTGGTGGGCACTGCCCATCTGCTGGGCTGCCTCTCCCACTGCACCATCTCCCACTTGCCACCTGGTGTGACCCTCAGCCATGCTGGCCATGCCAGCACAGCTACCCATGCCAGCATAGCTGCCCATGCCACCGCAGTCCCCTGCCCCAGTGCACAGCTGCACAAACAGAGGGGTTGCCACAAGGCAGCTCTGGAGTGGCTGGGAAGAGGCAGAGTCCCTGCCTGTGTTCTGGCACAGCCACCAAAATATTTTAATGGGACAAGTAACCTTAACCCCTGGCTCACCTCTTGGTAGCCAGGCAGCTCTCAGCTCCATAAAACCCAAGAATGTGGCAAACCCCAAGTACCATTGACCTTTGGTGGAGGGGATGGATACTCAGGGCGAAATGCCGGGCTGGGAGTTTGTTCACTGTTTCTACTGACTTGTGGGCTCTGGCAAGTGGAGATCCCACAGTGCCCTTGCCACAGAGACTTACATCTAACTCTGCTTGCTCTGAGCAGCCAGACCAGTTTAGAAAATGACTGCATGAATGAGCACGTTACAGCTGCAACAGGAGAGCAGTTGCTGGGATCCCAGAGAATGGGGAGGTAAGGCGATAGCTGCAGGCGGCTCCAGCTCCCAGCACAGCTTGTTTAGTCACCTGTGTGACGAACACTCAGAAGCAGAGAAACGATGTGACAGGCTTACATGGATACTACATGAATATCTAAAAAAATGAAATACCTGATACTGTGTTACTGCTCTCAGGGTTGGCTGCAATTTCCCTCATGTTGCACACTTTAAGACCTATGCTAGGGGTGGCTTTTTGGTGTCCTGGCCTGTGCCCACTGCACCATGGAATACAGTGGGATTTTCTCTGTGATGTGTGTAGCATGCTTTTTCTTCTTTTTGTTTCTCTTCAGCATTTAGGAGATTACCATAGCCAAATATTTATGGAGAATAATATATTTTGATACAACTGGACCAAAGACTTTTTTTCTTTACTGGAAATGAGCATCTTGCCTTGTGAGGCAGGCTGGGAGTTCCGTACCTTATATTGGCAGAATACCCGTCAGTGTGTGCATATAATAACCAGAGAACTGATTAATCCATTCTAAAAGCAAGAGAAGTGATTTAATTTCTTTGCATATTTGCTGACTGAAAAACTATAACTTTAATCCTAATGATTAGCATTGCTTTTACAGGATAGTTGTATCAGAGAATGCAATAAAAATTGTAGAATACAACTTTAAAAGGCTTTTGTTTTGATGCACTTCCAGCTTGTAAATAAAAAACAATGTATTCAATTTTCCTGGACAGAATTTGTTACTATTATCAGGCTGTTAGGATACATTATTTTCTTATGATTGCCCCAAGCCATGTGGAGCTTATTTATGACTAACTCCACACGTCTTTTCAGCATTTTGCGTACCTGTTACTGATCCATGGTTGAGGTCCATATACATGCAAATAAAAATAAAACCTGTAGCCACCAGTGCTGCTCCCTTGCATAGGAGATAAAGTTTTATTTAGTAGATTGGAAATGACTGTTGGGCATACCAGAGAAAAATCTAGACTTGCTATCTTTGCTGAACTCTGTGGTGATGTGCAGGAGGAACGCAGGGTGGGGTGTACCGGGTGGGGGGGCAGGGTACAGCTTGTGTTCATCTGGCACATACTGGGTATCCAAAATCAGTGTGATTTCATCTGCTCTGTGCCAGAAAAAAATAAAACTAAGCAGGCAACACCAGAAGTAATATGCTGCTTTGGCTATTTGTGTATTAAGTAGAAAAATACTGAAGCCTGTTCTTTGAAGGGTTTAAAATGTATCAGTCAATTTAAAAACATTCCTCATGTAGATTTGGCCTATGATGATACTACATCCTTCTGCTTTTAGGAAAATAACCCTTATTATGCTTCAGCATTAAGTTCCTTTTGTTGGCCCTCTGATAAAGCCAAATTGATGCCAGAGAGGGAGAGAGGCTCGAGTACTGGCATCTGTATGACATGTAGCCCTTAGTCAGCAGGTAACAGGCTGGAAGTGACCGTATCTCTGCTTCTGCAGCTATCAAGAAGCTACACTCAAAGCAGATCTTGGGAATCCCTAAGGGGAAAAAACCCAACACATCTCAGTGCAAAGGAGGTCTCTGTTTAAAATTACTCTCTAACCTTCCTGTTCTCTAAGTCTTAGAAAAGGATTTCCTCGAAGTAGTGAGGAAGAGTCGGAGCAGAAGCAGAAGAGAACTGATGGTGGATGGATGGATGGCAGGAAGAGGCAGACAGAGTGGACTGCCCAGAGGTGGGAGCATCACAGACTTGATCTAGGAGAAGAAAGAAATGACGACTCTGAAATATTACACAGGGTTTATCATGACAGGAGTGAAAGGGTATAAAGACCTAAACTGTTTATTTGTATGAGAACATAATGGTCCTTGTAATCAACTTGGTGTTGAAAGGAATGACTTCCATCTAGAGGATGCAGAAAAAACAGGAGATAAATTTCAGTACTAGTAACAGTTTAATGGAAAAAGATTGAAAAAGAGGAGGAATATGGAAATTAGACAGGGATGACATTCTAAGAATTTAAATGTGGCATTTGGCAGCAGCAGTATCATTCAAGGAAAAACAAACTACTAATCAAGATCAGATGTATTGTTATCTTAAAATAGATTTTATTTAATGACAATAAATATAAAGAAGTTTAATATTCGGAAACTAATAGCAAACATTCTTAAAAAAATACAAAAAATACATTCTTATATTCTGAATGTTATCAACATACAGAGTCTAAAACAGTGGCAATGGTCTGTAATTTATGGTACTTGTTAAGGCAATGAAATGGTCAGTGGTCCAAATTCACCCTGACTTCAACAAATCTGTACAAAGTAAGAGTCCACCCTGCATATAAAGTGTAAAAAAGACTAACATTGATTCAGTTTAAAACAAATGTTAATCTTCCTTTCAAGCAGATCTTTAAATATTATTAAAATGACCTGGCCTAAAGAAGAAAGTTACAAATACTCCTATGTTGGCAACTGCCCCCCCAGCATTTTGTTCTGATGCTTGCGCAGAGCTCCCTGTGTCCAAGAAATTTCAGCAGTTGGAGGTAGAGCCTACAGAAATTGCACAGCTTAAGAGATCCAACTATTAAAATGCAATTGTTAGGCACTCTGTTGGTTTTCCTCTTCTCTCTCATTCAGAACTGTGATGTGAATAACACTGTGCATACGGCAAACTAACCCGAATTCCTGATATAATGCTTTCTGAAATGAAATGTTACAGCTACGTTGGCAAGGAGCATGGCACTTTAGAAGTAAAGCACTAGAGTAAAAAGTTGATGTTGACTAGCTGATGCACCCGCAGCACTCACTGCTCTCTTTAGCCTGGCTCTGCTCTTACTTCTCTAGACTAAGTGCCTGCCAGGGACCATCAACTGCACATCTAAAATCTGCCTTCTGCTTCAGTTTAAACCAAGAGGAATACAGTCTGTATGTGCCCTGAGACCAGTCTGTGATGGGAAGCACTGCCCAGAAAGTGGGGACAAGTGGAAGACTAGTTTCAAAAGTACACTCTTGATCTGAAGAAAAACGGTAATGTAGAAACACCCTCAAAGCTGATTAGGATTTTATTATGGGAGGAGCCCAGGTCACAGATATAAATGCTTCGCAGATGTAGCATGTTTTTTAAAATCATTATTTTAAAGGCAGGAATATAAACTCTCAATAACACTGAGAGCCAACTCCCCCTTTAGGAAATGCTGCCAAATGATGTAGAAAGGGGCAACTGAGAGAGGCCACAGGAACCAAACAAGGAGCAGAAGACCAGGCACTCACTCCTGAAAATCAGCCTTAAGCTCAGCTACTGCCCACAGTGTTATCCCAGGCAAGGCACTTAATTTAGTTGTTTCCTAGTCTCTTTACCTCTCAAAGAGTGCAACAAATGCTTCCTTAAGACCAAATAATGATCTGAAATGGTCCATTTTGTGCTGCACTTTTTCCTTTCTCACAGGATGCCTCCTTGCCTGCCCCAGCCCTCCAACACTGCACCTGAAAGGGTGTTTAAGGCACATTGGAACTGCCATCACTGATGAGGGTATGAAAACAACATGTCAAGTGAACACAAATGCAGACTGGGGAAGAGCCAGTTCAAGGCTAAAATCAAAAGCTCTAGGTCTGCAAGGAGCTGAGTGACCTTTTTAACCAAACTCATTTTGCACAGGGAAGTCCTGAGTGCTTCACTAAAATTGTTTTGAGAAACAGTTTTTGGACAAAAATTTGTTTTAAAAAGAAGTTTGGTATACTATGCAGTGGCAGGACCAGAGGCAACACCCACAAACTGAAGCACCGGAGGTTCCCTCTAAACATCAGGAAACACTTTTTCACTGTGAGGGTGTCTGAGCCCTGGCACAGATTGCCCAGGGGAGGCTATGGAGTCTCCATCCTTGGAGATATTCAAAAGCTACCTGGACAGGTTTTCAGCAGTCTGTTTTAAGTGGCCCTGCCTGAGCCAGTGGTTTGGCCCAAATGACCCTCAGAAGTGCTTTCCAGCTCCAACCATCCCGTGATCCAGGGAAAAGGTAAAACTAGTATTTAGAGGATATATTTTGATAAGAAATTCCCTCTTGTTTAGAAACTTCTGAGGGCTTGTTCATGTGCCCAATTTCCATTTGCTTCCTGGCAAGTTAAAGACTTGCCATGATTCTGATGAAACCAAAACAAATGGCAAAGGGCAGAATTCCCTGTGCAAAGAAGCACTGGTTCCATGGCTGCTCTGGTTGACTGGCATTTATCATTACAGTCTGTCTTGTTTTTCTGTCCTTTGTCTTTTTTTGTCTTCAGATGGTGTGTACACAATTTTTGGGGGTATTATAATAAGTATGCTTCAGTCATTCAGTGTCAGAAATGCAAGTGGTTCTCTGGAATCTGAGTTTTTCTTTCATCTTTCCTTGATTTCTGAACCAAGCTTTCCTCTCCTGTTTTTCCATGCAATCACACAAAGTCTTGCTGAGTGAAAGCTTGTGTACCACGACTGCTGAAAGAACTCCCCTCATGCACTACTTCTTCTGGTTTAAATGTCACCATTTCAAGGGACGGACACAGCAGTCAGTATTTGGAAGTTTTGCTGCCAAATCCAGATGTTTGATTCCTTCTGATTATTAATGGGGTAAAATATATCTAATAACTGCTACTTAGTTTCTGCAAATGAACTTCTTAATGTGTAAAAAACTATATGAATAATCTACCTAAAAATTCTGCATATCTATTACATTTAAGAAGAGTACAAAATTACAAATCCAACAGTCGTCATCTGGTTTACAGAGTACAGGCATACTTTTGCTTTTTTAACAAGATTTTGGTTTTCAGAATTTGTAGAAATAAGTCTACTAAAACTATCAAAAAAGAAAGCAAGTTAATAATCTGGAATATCACTACTACAGACACAAAGTGGAGCTCTACATACATGCTTAATCTCTAATTTCCTAACTCCCATTTTCAACTGGAATCAAAACAGTCAAGCAGAGAGATCTCTGAGAGAGATCTCTCTTAGCCAAGCCAAGATCTGCAGCCTAATTTGAAGATATCTGATGGCTCTAGCACATGCATCCACACCTTTAACACCCTTCCTAGTTATTTAAATCTTCATAACATGGTTAAGGCATGTTAAGCTCCAGTACCAATAGATTCATGGTCTTGTCAGAATTTACTTTTTCACACAATGTTGTAACACAACAGGTCCAGCTGCACATCCTTCCTATGTTGAAGTCTGTCTGGGAAGAGCAGAGTGCCTCTGGTGCAGGAGAAATGCAAAAGACAGCCCTCCACAAATATTGATTTAGTATGTGAAAAGACTTTTAACACTCGTTACTGTTACAGGTAGGAGATCTTCAAGGCTACGATCACTCAGGGCAGAATGGGCAAGTGAACTAATGAAAGTACATTGACTGGGGAAAGATTAAACGCCTGAGTTTTCCACTCACTCGGTGTGCTGTAAAATCAGTTTGTATGCATTGATTTCAAAGGCAATTGTCCTGTTTACACAGAGATTGATGAACAGGATGGGCTTTCAGCCCTGCTGCTTCTTGTGATCCCAGTCCATGATTAATTGAAATATCTTGTTATCCATTTAAGTCTCAGTATGCATAGCTAATTCAGTGTAGCCCACAACAGCACTTAGTATGGCAATTCCAATGGCTTAACAACACAATTTTGAGTTGGATTTTCCTTCACTTTCCTTCGTGTTTTGGCTTTTCCTCTTCATTTTATAGTTGGGGTTTGCATTACCAAGTAATCAAAACTCCTTCAGAAGGCATGATAGTATTCTTACAACACATAATTCCTGTTCTTCCAGTTTTATTCAAGTCAAACAAGAGATCTAATAATTGATGCCCAAGTAAAGTGGAAAGCACTCTATGTATTTGAGAATTAATCTGCAGCATTTTAAGATGATAAATAATTTTTATCTTCACATATTAAAAAAATATGTCTTACCAAAGCTGTTTAAAAAATTGATAACTCTTATCAGAGTCACAGTGGTTACATTTGTCCAAGGAAAACAGGTAAATGAGCAGGTAACAGTTGCAAGAAACAAAGTTTAGTAAAGGTGATTAATCCAAAGTGTTTGATTAGCTATTGATAATATCTGGACAGGTATTAGTTGGCTAAATACTCTTATTCCATATAAAAAAGTACTCATTCAGCTTTAGGTCGGAAAGTGCTGTCTACTCCTTTGATAATTTTGTCGGCTATTTTCCCCATGGTTTTTTTCACAACTTTCAGATCATTCTCATGCAAGAGTTTCTGTGTTAGGTACTTCTCTCTTTTGACCTTACTCTTGGTCTTTTCTGATACATCCGGAATTAAATATGAAATAATAAACTTCACAAAGTATATGACATGCTGGGGAAGGTGAAAATGAAAAAATGTCAGTCAGGCTAAGCAGGACATTATTATTATTATAAATGAAATGCCACATTATCTGTTAAGACTCTGAGCTGGTTCTGTACCAGTACCTATCACAGTGGAACAGTATTTGAAAGAGCAGACATGACTAATGAATAGAATAATTGTCTGATAAACAAGAATTTCTGATTTTCTAATCCTGATTTTAATAAGGACTTCTCTGCCTGCTTTGGGAGAACCCTGGTGCTCAGTGCTGTCTGCTTGCATGGGAATATTGGTTACAGTTTCTTTTAAAATTGTTTTAGGTTTATTCGAATAACTAGGGGTCAATGGGCTTTGCCACGGGAGCTCTGATCTAACCAGTTGCACGGTTCTCATGACTTTAGTATGCCCCAAATATTCCATTTTACAATGAAATAATACCTAATATTCCCCTCCCTTTATCTTGGACTGACTCTGATCTTTCATAAGCTCAGACTGTAGCTGCAGAGGAAGGAGTAATTGCTTTTTGATGCTCATCTGGACACTCACCTTGTGCAGTGATCGTCTCTATACACTTCACTCTGCTAGTGCACCTGTATTATGCATATGCATTAATGAGGCTGTGCACAAACTTCCTCTAAGTATATGTAAAAATATTTTTGGTGTAGTTGTCCCTTCTATTTCTGATAACTAAAAATAATTTTGCAATTCTTGGGAAAAGAAACTGCAAATATGTGGGAAATCCTTTGCTGATGTTGTGACTTCAGGGACTTCTTTTTCTAATGGTGCTATGCTTTATGTACAACTCTCAAGTTCTAGCTCATGGTAGCACACATCACCAGCTCTGATAGGTGTGCCTGGACAGAACATCGTTGAAGGATTTTTTGCATGGAGGAAAGAGAAGTTTAAATAAATAATGCTCAAAACCCTTTACACTTACCTCCATGACAATGACGAAAGCCAGCTTGGCTGCAATGACATGCCAGTAGTATATGTTGTGCTCGTACTGGTGCTGGTGACCAGGAGGGTAGCGGAGATCCCGATATCTGAAAGCAATGCAGGAGAGTCAGGAACGTGTCTCGAGCATCTCTGCAGTAAGGCGCTGTGGCCAGAGGATGGAGCAAGACATGTCCCTGCTTAACGTATCCAGGAACAGTTCGCTGCACATAGCTACATAACGGGTAAACCTTGTACCTGCAGAATAAACTGTATTTGGCTGAAATGTCCTTTTATTTGGCCACTGTATTAAGAATTACTTATAAAAAATGTAATTTTTTCCTTTTTGTAGACTATCAATTATGAGAAAAACAAATTAAAGTAAGAATTTTCAGAGTAGCACGAACTTATAAGTAAATACTTTCACTCAGTTCTGCCATTCAAAATATGCTGGCTTTTACTGTGTCTTAACAAATCTTACTGTATTTTTTAAACTTAATTAAATGATTTAGATATTAAAAAATACATTTGTTCATCGGATTGGAAAAGAATGGTTAGACACTTGCCTGCATGTCGTTTGGTTTGCAAACCAAGAGGAAAATGGCTTGCTTGCATTCTTGAAGTCTGATATATTGAAGACAGAAAGGCTACTGTTTATATACCCTTTCATAGTGTGAATGCTGTGACTCCCATAGGGGGGGACTGAAAAGGACCAGTAATAAACCAGACGAGGAATCATGTCAGATGTGAAAGCAATTATCATAGCCTGCATTTCAGAAAAAGAAGACAAAAAAACAGAGTAACATTTAAGAAATAAGCCTTAATACATACAGCTTTGCCATATACTTAGTATCTCAAAAGTTACAGTATGAGCTAAAAATAGAAAATATGTGCTTTTCCAGTCAGTGGTTCCCTCTGTAAATGAGCACGTAGTCATTCATGGGCATAAAACCATCTCTTTCTGGAATGTGTGCTCTGTACAGTTTTTAAGTTACACTAGCTCTGCTGGCTGCCTTAAAAAAGTTACACTATAATACAATTTTTTTCCTCATGAGCATGCAGTGGATACCAGCAGCCAAACTCACCTTAAGTATTCTAAGGTATCCTTCAGCAAACAGGCTTGCTTTCACATGGACTTATGAGATGCTTAAAGAAATTCTGCCTGATGAAACTCTTGGAAACAATGCAAAGAGTCCTTCAATAATAGAAAATTAAATTTCACCAGGAAGCCTGAGGTTTGAGTAAAAGAATTAAATAAATTTTATATATATAGCTGATCCATCTCTGACCCTAGAAACACCCCACTCTTTCTGAGGTGCTAGCCAGCCCAAATTAATCTTAGCAGTTGCCTCCTAAGTTTCAGTGTCAGTACATACGGAAACTGCTCTTGATGCCAAGATAATTTTTTTAGCAGCAGCTGCATAGTGCTGTTTTACATATGACGTGACTATTTGTTTTTATCTTGCTCCCAAGAGAGTCCCTGTCCTACTCAGTCTACTGGTCACAAACTGGGTAGGAAATTGGATCTGTGGGTTTGCTGTGGGAAGTCTTTTCTAAACTCACAAACTTCCCAAAACATCCTATTCTGGAGGGCAGGTTAACTATGTTTAATCCACTCTCCTCCTCTGCTATTGCAAATACAAAAGGTTTCCCTGTGAGGAAGACTTTCCACCGGCAGGATCTGCAGCTGAGTGCATAGCTAGAGGCTGCCTGGCCAACTCATGAGGACAAGTACCTCTGGTGCCCAGCACCTAGGAGGAAGTGACAAGCTGCACTCCAAGGCTGGAAGAGAAGTCTTTTGTCCCACAGCCAGGGGGGAAAAAAACCCTTGATAACATGGATGGAAAGTACTAGGGCAGAGACATGGCAGAGAAAGGTGTGAAGTAGGGATCTAATAGGATTAGAGTGAGAGAAGTATACGCAGAGATACATAAAAGTGGCAGAAAAAAGCTGTAGTAAAGGTGTGGGACAGAGGAAGGGGCAAAGTTAAGCAGTAATGGGTATCAGAGGAGCTTAAGAGCTGTTTAATATCTGTATTTTATTCCCCTTCATTCCAGCCTGCAATTCATGCAGTCTTTATTTCCTTGTTTTCATGAGATGGGGCAAAAATTGTCCATCTTCATGCAGCATTCCCAGCAAGAGAGCCCCAGTCTGAGGAGGTATTTGTAACAGCTGTAAAGTAAGGGTGAAAAAACCTGCGGACAGGACACCTCTTCTACAGTTCCTCAAACAACACTCTGGTGGCACTGCTAGCTAAAACAACCACAGTTCCTCCCGCCTCTGCCCCTAGCAGTCACTCACGCATTCATGCAGCTGTGCAGCCCATCGGACCACGGCCCTGATCTGGCCGGATCCACTCCCTGATCTGGTTCATCATGTACTGGTGCCAGCACAACAGAAGAGACAGCAACAAGGGGAAAAGACGGGGAAAGGAAAGAGCAAGGAGCTGAAAAGAGTACAAGACCCACCCCACCTCAAGTAGCACCACTGCCAAATGTTGAACATTATCCTAAGGTTCTACCTTTTGAGATGGCTAACTTTGAAGTACTTGAGAAGCTAAACTCTAGTTAAAAACAAAAGTTGCAGAAAAAAAGACTTAAGATTGAGACTATGGTCCAAAATCTATATTTGGTTCTCCAGAATATTGTTAAAATTCAGTTTGGTTGAGAGAAAGTTAATCTGGTTGATGAGAAAGAAAAGGGAGGCATCCTAAGACTAAAATAAACTCATTTAAAATTATCAAGATATTTTTTGTGTGTGTGCTCTATCCTGGCTTAAATCAAATGTAATTGGCATGCACTTTTAAAAACTGTTTTTAAGCATTACATACCAGTGTCCAATGAAGTGAAAATTATGTGTTGTTTATATTTACACACAGAGTAGGTGTTTTTGGCTTGCAGGAAATATATACCACTGCACCTTGCAGTTGCAGGGAGAAGACCTCACATCTAAATTACTCTGTTTTTAACTGAAGAACAAGCACAGAAAGTTTTACTTAAATATAATTTCTTCCTCTTCATTAGCTTATCCAGTCAGACAATAAATGAACTAATAGCAACTGAACAGTAAGGCAAAAAAAAGCCCTTCTCCCTTTGGACCCAATGTGTTTGATGCTGCTTCTGTGTATCATTTAGAAAGATGCTGGAATACAGTATTTAAACAACTTAATACTTACTATTACTGAATTTTTTTCAAGGCCCCATATCTCTCACAATCCTAAATCTGAATCCTATCCCACTCTCCTCCCTCTCGGAATGATCTCCAGATGTGCTCCAGAGAGCTGCAAGGTCAGAAATACGAAAGCTAATCCTACGGCATCCTCTCAAAGGGAAAACTTTTTTCCTCCTGAATTATGGGCTGTATTTCAGTGTTGCACTGGAGAACTACAAACAAATAGCACATTCTCTACTTCCCAAGCTTTATTGCACACAGTTTTCCATTTATACCATAACTAATTAAAATCAGTCTTTAAATCAACAGCAGATGCTTTGGTATCATGCAACAGCAAGTCCAGTGTCTGAATGGCAAGTTGCAAAACTGATAGTTTTGTGCAAAAGTTGCTTGCAAGCTAATAGCAGGTGTTCCAAGGGTAATGCATGAAGGACTACATGATACACTATCCAAGTCTAATCAGCTGTACCATGTCACACAAAAGAGAAGAAACAGTTTTTCTGTACTAAGGAAAAATCAAGGAAGGGATGGTAAAGGAAAGACTGACGGCCCATACAAGATCCTGGATGTCAAACAAGATAAAAACACACCTAAAGGAAGAAAACAGCTTCTAGCAGTCGATCTAGTATATGGCTTTATAGTCTACACTTCATTAGCAGGAAATACTGATCTTTTTGAGGTCCTTACAACACCTGCAGCAGGGCCTTTTGAACATGACCACCTCTGGTGCCGTGCCCCTCGCGTGCTAATAGCCCCACCAGTGTCAGCAGCAAAGGCACTACCTTCACACTGACCTTAATGCTAATGTGTGAGACCTCTAAAAAGGGTGACTCTAAATGAAGCATGCCTGCAGTTAGCAGTCACATGAACATTGCGATTGAGTGTCTGTCAGGGAGGACAGAGAGTAAAACCAAGCTGTCAATATACTTTTGCACATTGAGGCCTCTATGTTTTCAGTGGTGCCTTGAGGAGTATAGTGCATAAGGAGGAATTTGGAGTGAAGAAAGGTTGCAAAGCTCCAATCAGCCTCAGGTGGGTTATGGATGGGTAGCAATAGACATCTGAAATTATTGCTGGGTCATTTTTATGAAGAAGCTAGAGCAAGGCATGAATGCATTCCTAAAAGAAGCCTACACATCTGAGTCACTGTAAAGTCACAAAAGCCACTTTATCTCTGCCCTGAACATCATAAGAACTATGACTAAAGTACTTGCAACAATATTTTAGAGTAATCTGAAGCTATATATACAACTTTTAAATTCATAGTGGTATTACCAGACCCAGCTGGATTGACTAGGAAAGACAGTTAGCTTATCCAATAGCATAACATAGTTGTCTTTCTTCCAGGGCACCAGAAACTTCTTTGCCTTTTATTTTGTAAGTTTTGTAGCAGCATAGTTCAAAAAAGGATATTGATGCACAATAGTATTACCCCTACTTTACTATATGCTTTATTTGGGAATTTGCACTATCTCTGTAATTTGCTGGGAGAGTTACCATTAACATTTTTTTTTACACAGGCACTAAAACAAAAGAGCCTCACAGTATCTCTGGTGTCGCTTGACATTTCTAAAAATCTGAACATGTGTTGCCAAAGTTGCATCATTTTTGTTTTAAATTTTAACACCAGATTTATTAGTAGGCCTTGAATGTTTCATATGTCTATGGAAGAGCTGGATTTATGTTTGGCTTGCCTCAGCAGAGCAGTGTGAAACAGCTGGAGCAGATGTTCTAGCTTGTCTGTCTCACAGATACTCTTGCAATTTTTCTATCTTCAAGTTCCATTTTTCCTTCCAACATTTCTCTGTGCTTAATTCTCTGCCTTTATGTCCTCCTGAGTCGCCTCTCTACATCTTAGCTATGTTTACCATGCTGTTGAATTGCTATAGTGCAAAATAAAGTTCTGAAAAAGAAAAATGTCCATTTTGGGAGATCTTCAAATACCTGAAAATACATCTGGTAGCTGAGGCTGACATACAAAATTTTCCTCATCATTGAAATCCACCCTGGAGTCCTACCTCTATATGGTACCAACCCCAAAAATAATGAAAACAAGCTACTGAGATGATAAATCAACAGGCAGACAGGTCATGGAAGCTCAACTTCCCATACTTCAAAAATAGCCTCGTCCTTCCAGGGGCAAAGCAAAGATTTTTAAAAGTAGGAGAAAAAAGAGAGAGCAATATGCAGGGACACTCACTGGGTGTGGGAAGAGAAGGTGCACGTACCTGTCCCATTATTTCTGAAAAGCAGAACCTCTGGGGTTGAGAGCCCAGACCAGCCAAGCACCTAATGACTATACAAGTCCCCTAACTATCAAGTAACTACCTACAGTAGAGTGCTCAGCTTTGTCTCCCTCCTCTTACCCAAAGTCCATGATTCTCCAAACAAGCAGAGCCTCTTGTGAAACCCTGGGCTCAGATGAGCTCTTGTCCGCAGACTCACTGCTTCCTCCAGAAACTCTGACTGAGAGCAGTAAGGTAGTGCTACTGCAAGGCCGAAGTCCTGGCAGAAGTGACCACCTTTAAGTGTATCAGAAAGAATATCTGATCTCACTGATAACAGTAGAAAAAGGTGATCTGGTTGAAAAAGGTATTAACCACAGACAGTCTGTGGTGTTACTGTCCCTGCAGAGGAAACCAGTGGTCACTGCTCTTTTGAGAAAGGCCAGCAATGGGAATTTTTTGAAAGATAATACATATTATCTCCTGTTTAAGAGTAAGCAATCAAATAATTCACAGTGGTAAAGTCCAATAGATTACTTTTCTTCCCACAATGCAGTCTATATACAAGATCTTGGTGAATTAACAATAAAGGAAATTCGAAAGGTCTAAATTTCACTGTTAGGAGTACAGTCATCATAAAAAAAAATGTTTTTCTAAATAATTTAAAGAAACTCTTTTAAAATTAATTTTAAATCCAACTGAAAAACAGATTAATTTGCAGCTTCTCAGAAAATTCATTCCAATCTCAAAAGGTAGAGTGCTGCAATATTGAGCATACATTGTATTTTTAAGTACACAAGAAAGAAGCTGAATTTCTGCTTTAAGTATAACATTGCTTAAAGCCTAATTCAAATATGAAAACATGACCATAAGAATTGTAACAATTAGAAACAAGAATTAATTATAACTTAGCTAAGCTGCAACCTATTTTTTTCAAAATTCATGCATTTAGCTGTAGACTGTCCCACAAGATTTCTGTACTACGCACTATAACTTTAGGAAAGATGCACTATAGTCTTCATATGTAACAGATTTTTCTGAAGACTCTAGCATCTCTGAATAAAATTTATTTTCTTTAGATATAGTGTTTTAGACAGTAGCCATATTCTGTTTCCAGAAAAATCTGGAAAGTAACTGAGAGCCTATTTACAGGGGATGAAATTGTAAGGGACTGATGCTCGTAATTCATTTAGGATCATTTAAGTGCTCCATTGCCACATATGGCAGTCCCACACTTGGATGTAACACCTGCCGTGAGGGCATTTTACCCTTTGCAGTTGTTGGCCCAGTACTTACGTTGGTGACTACCGCCAGAATGGCTATGCCTTGCATGATGGGCTGCCAGGCGCCAATGTCTTGTGCCTTCTGTGGAACCATGCGCCTGAACTGGGTTGTCAGCTTCCACGCATCCAACCGGATTTCCAACATGTTGTTAATAAGCGCCAGAAGAGGAGCCAGGGGGAACGATGCCACAAACAGAGTGACAAAGCCAAATTGTATAACTGCCAAAGGGAAAGGTTACATACATTGATGGGGCTTTCACTTACTGGAGATAAGCATATATGAGCATGTATACTTTATATACTCCAACTGTGGGAGAGAGAGACAAGAGTAGCTGAGTTCCTAGCAAACCTTATGTATGAGAAGATAAGACCACAAAAGTACTGAAAAAACCTGTCAGCTGGAGAGACAGGAAAATGTTACAAGTCACAACACACCAAGAGGAACTGTTCAGGGTATTTAAACATCTATTTCTTTCTTATGTCTTCATCATGAAGACTTGGAAGTGTAATGACTATCTATCTCAGTGTTGTGCTGGAAAGACTGAACTAATAATCCTGTTGTTGGCATCTGGGTGCTGCCACAAGTATGTTGGCAATGCTCTGGCAGAATGGATGATGACAACAAACCAGAGATCTGCCAGTTCCCAATAGACCAGTGACAAGTACTGGTGATGGCAGATCCCCAGCAGAGCAGTCTAAGGGGCTGTGCTGTACAACACCAGGACATGGCAGTGGTCTGCCTTCTGGATGCATTTTTCAGAGGAAGGGGCAAAGAAGCAGCAGTTCTCCTCTTTGTATAGTCACATGCTGTTTCCTAGTTATAAACTGGATTGAGGCATAGCTGCTTAATAAAAGCTTGCAAAACTATCTAGAATGACTCATCAAAACTTGCCTTGGAAAACACTAGAATCTCCTCTGTCTATAAACTTATTAAGCATTGCTTGTATGAAGATTTTCTTTAGAACATGTTGGCATCCAGCAGTGACAGTGAATCCAAACTAAACTGCCACTTACCCATTTCAAGATACTCATAAAACAGTCCAAGTTTTCCCATGGGCTGCAGATGGTAGTCCTGTTCCCAGCGTGGAACAACTTTTTCTGATCTAGCAGCTGCACAGTATCTTCCACTTAGATTCTTAATCCAACTATCAGCCAGGGAGAAAAAGACCACTAACATTGGTAAAATAACCTAAAAATTTCAGTAAATGGAAAAAAAATTGACATTTGTGCTGTTACAGCTTTGAACAGTGACTTTAGCTATTCTTGAATTAGTGAAAACTTCCTTCAAACATGAGTATAATCTTCTGACACATCCTGAAAGCAGCTATTTACAAGCATAAATAAGAATGTAAAAGCACAATATATCAGAATCACAGTGATTTATACTTCTGTTCAAGCGAATGACCACATAATTCAAGGTAACAAAAAAATCAAGTTAAATATAGGCCTATGGTTAGACAAATTAATTCCTTCTGATCACTAAATTCTAAGGAATCATTGAATTGTTGAGGTTGGAACTCTGGAGGTCATTTGGTTGGAGGTCAATATAGCTGTAAAATCAACTGAGTTAAATTAGTAACTTATGCATGATTTTTTAAAGCCCAGTATATAACAACAAATCATTCCACTCAATATTAAGTAACAGTATTCACTTTAATATTTTCGGTGCTTCTATTGCCTCAGTTTTAAGTATCCAACCTGAAACACATTGAGTATGATTTGCAGAGGAAGGAAGCATTTCTGATTAGAACTAAAATCAGTCAGAATGACAGAGAGAAGAGCTCAGAGCTACCATACCAAAAATATCCAAACTGTCTAAAAAAGGTCCAAAAGATTAAGCTTACTCTTTCAGAATACAATATGTGCCTATCAAATTTAGTGACCAAATGCATGAACGCACCAAGTAGAAGCAGTGCCTTTCAAATATGAAAGAGCAGATTACTTTGTCATTTGAACTTACGGAAGAAGCACTTCTTGAATGTTGTTCCAGATTGCTTTACCTCCTACTATGATGGCAAGCTGAGTTGTGAGTTCAAGGAGACATCCACCTGGATCACACTGAACGTTGGGAGAGACATGAAAAATTTTTGAAGTTGGATAGCTTCTCAGGCATGAATGGAACATTTAAAATAATGCATTCTTGTTTTATTATGATAACATTCCTTATAGCAATGCAAGAAGACTACATAGGCAAATCTTTCCAGTGATGTATGCAAAAGCCAATTCCAGGCAACATATGGTCATATGTGGTAGGTTGACAGGACACTAGTGAAAGAGTGAAATACCAGGTGAAGTCATGCAGCTTTGTACTGCACTGTCACCAGGCAAGGGTCACCCAGCAGAACAGGAATGCTTCTACAGATGTTCTCTTCCCCTCTGTGCTGACTCGTAGGTTGTTGGACCATGGGAAAGTAAGTTTGTCTGGGCACATGTAATACATTTCTAAGACATTTCTAAGCCAAACTGGTCTCGTGTCATACTCATTTATGCTAGGGGTTACTAAGGAGGCAATTGGCTTGGCAGGCAGTCACTTTTTTAAACCCTGATGTTAAATATGTACAACTATGTTACACACTCCTAACTGCAGCAGTATACCTGGACTAATGGCTCCTGCTGTTTAGAAACAGAAAACATCTTACATTCTTACCTCCTCATTGCGATACTTTCCTAGCCAATAAACTGGATTTCCAGGGTGACCTACAAATTTACCCTTAAAGAATGCTATATAGAAGCATGAAGAATAGTAGTTGACAAACTGGAACAAGAACATCTTTGTGGTCAGACTGTTCTCATAATCGGTCTGTGTCCTTGGAAGCTCTGCAATTTAAAAAAAAATAAAATTAAAAAATAACACCAACCTACAAGGAACCTACAAGCTGCTTTAGGGCCTCATTTGGAAAAGTATGAGTATACCTCGTATTCCTTAAAAATGACTGAGAACATTATGAATTAGATTGTACATAATCCCCATGTATACTGTAACTATTATACTAACCCTAAAACTCTATATGTTGTAAAAAGGAGAAGAACTTGTTCCTGACAATAAAGAAAAAGAACAAGGGAAAAACAGTGGACCCAAATCCAGCACACTCAGAAAAGATGCAAATGTAACACTTTGAACTGATGAAACAGTATTAAATGAAACTGTATTAACACACCACACTACTTCACACCTCTGAAGTAAAATAGCTACTTTAATGTTGATGGCCTGGATATAGAGAATAATAATATTTGTGACTGTTTATCTATTTAGTAACATGGGGATGGTATCTAGCTTTGGAATGCCAACCTTATTTCATTTACTTACAAGAAAATAGCTATTCTCCCTATAAACAAAACCTAATGTAATTGAATGTGTTACGCATTACTGATCTGTTTTCATAAAGCTTGGTTATTATAGTAATTTTCTTTGCTTTGTCTGTTTCAAAAACACAAAACTGTAAGCAATCGATCTTTTCAGGCTGTCTATATAAGGGATTTCTAGGCAAAGAGCTGAATATCATATTCCTTTGATACTGAGATCTGTATTTGAAAATTTCTAGATAGTATTGTATGATTTGGTGGGAAAATTCTGAAATACGTCGTATAGGTGTTCACTTACTGGAGTTCTTATTACACACATAAATGCCATTTTTCTTGATATTTTACCCCAAGTTTCTATCTGAGGTACAGCAGCAGCATACCGAAGTCAGTAATCAGGATTGCCACCTTTTCATAGACGACATTGAGAACCATAATGACTATAAAGCTGATAAGAGAAGCAGTAACTGAAGTGGCTGTCTGCGGAGTCAGGTACTTGCGGATCGCTTCCGTTCCACTAATGTGCTGCGACAACGTTGCAGAAAACACCAGGAAAACCGAGAGCCTGTAGACAATGATTCCAATAACTGAAGCAATAATCAAAAGAATCTGCCAAGGGAAGGCAAGAAAGATGTTAATGTTGAACCATTTGCTTTAGGAAAAAGAGAGTTTGATACGTTTTTTACAATAGGCAAAAGGAAACAAATTGTGTGCCTGCCATTCCATCGCAAGAGGATGATCAAATAAGATAGAAGGCTATAAATATAGAATCCATAAAAGATTACTTTTTTCATGCAGCATAGTCAATCTGCAGAAAAGAAAAGAGATGGTCTGTTTTATGACTAATAACAAGGTTTGTACTGATGTGAGCAAAGATAATGAGATGCGTAATCAAATCTTACACCTCGAGGCATGTGATGGAAGAAATCTCTTCTCTTTGACATTGGGCAATTGGCAGGAATGCAAATCCCCTTGCAAGAATGCACTGATTATGGAGGGGGCTGTACCTTCCCTTTCACATTATAATAGTACAGACTAAAGACCCCTCAAAGGAATAGACAAATTCTAAGCCAAGTCATATAGTGTGTAGGAAATGTAATAATGATCCATGCACCCTATCTTGCTTGCCATCTCCTCTCTTTCTGCTTCTCCTCCTGCTTTTATTTCTTGCTAGTTCTCTTGCTATCTTTCAGACTGAGGTCCATAGAGCTGTGAATATTTTTTCACTATCTCTGCAAACTGCCACAAATCCACCTACCTCCCCCTACCCTGCACATAATAAAAGTACAGTAACACAAATGACAAACCCAGACCAAGTCTCCTCCCTTCAACCTGAACTCCTGCCTATTTAAATCCAACAGCAAGTCAATAATCTTTCCTTTGTATTTCAGATGTGTTAACGCTGAGGCTCTCCCAGGCTGCCAGCCATCACTCTTTCTCCTGTCTCCTGTCACCTAGAATGAGGTCTTCTCCAGCTGCTGCCTGTGCTACAGGCAAGGAGGATATGCAGCATGCTGAAACACTGAGCTTCTCAAGGTGACCTCTCTGGGCATGCTCACCACATATATATTGTTTCATGGGTGACTTTGCTGCTTTCAAGCTTTAGTTGTAATTAAAGCAGCAGCTCAGGAAGACTAGAAAGCACTCAGCTATGCTCTGTTAAGTGAAACGAAAGCCCTGAAAGAAGCCCAGGATTGTGAGACATGATATTGAAGCAAAAGGCTGGAACAAGCAGGATAGAAACTGGCAGGGAGAACATATAAATCAAAGTGTTCGTCTTACTTCCCTCCCAAAGCAAAGATATTTGTCTTAAAATAATGAGGAAAAAAACAATGGACCATATTTGCAAGCATAACTCACGAGCTACAGCTGCAGGATGTTTTGATAAATATTTTCTATTGATGGTATGCTAAAGAGTATTTGGTGACTACAGCTACCTTCTTCATGTGGGTCCATACCTTATGGGCTTGGTTTATGCATCAGCTGGAAATCCAACTGGACCTGTTCTATTGTTACCTTTCATTCAGTCTGGGAGGATCTTTTTTAGACACTTAATAGAGAAGTGAATTAACGAGGTGAAAGAATAAGAGAAGAACTTTACCCAGAAGATGACTGCACTTGTACAGAAAGTCATTCGTATGCACTTCCCACAGGCAGTGTATGGCACATGTTCTTCTTGCTGGAAAAGATTTAGAAACAGGTTGAGGATGCACCCAATTTTTTCTTCATATCTTTGTGTGCTACAAGTAAACCCTTTAAGATATTGAGGGCAGAAAAAAGGAAAGAATTCCCTGGTTTTGTTGCCTCTCCTGCTTTGTTATTCTGGAAAGTCACATTTAATTATTATTTTAAAAGTCTTGCCTGGTTACACTTGGTTTTTTTGTTTTTTTTTGTATTTTTCTGCTACCTATTCTAAGAAAAATTGCTTCCATAGAGGCGGTGTCCTTGGCTCTTACTGACTTCAGCTATGACAGGGTGCATAGTCCTTTTCAATGGACCCATCTTTCTTGTTTGGTCATGGCATCCAAGGTCATTATCTTTCAAACATCAGTGGCTAAAATTAGCAGGTGCTAAAATTTTGGTCCCTGATCTCCGTATTTCTCAATTTATCCCACAGGGACAATGGGCTGGCTTTCCCTCAGTGTGAAAATTCACTGAGTCCTTATAGGATCAAAATTATTAAGTTTTAGCATACTCTTCACTCTTTGAACTGTCTGAAAGGAACTTCCTAGCTATGACTTTGTACATTAAAGGTGGTACAGGTTTCTAAGCTTTTAAACAGAACTAGGTTTTTTGAAGTACAAGATATAAAAAGAAGATCTACATAGCATAGTTTCAACTATGACAGTTACTTTTGAAACTTTTAAAAATAAAACTCTAATAAACGTTAGTATAATGTGGATGGAATGTGAAAGCAATGCAAATGATCAGATAAATGCCACAGTAATATTTTGACAGAGAATAATAAAAAGTGAAACTGAGCTGGAGTAAGCTACAGAAGCTAAAGGTACTCAAAATGTCTAATAAATAGAGATCTAAACTAAGATCCTCATAAGTAGAAATCCCACTTCACTGAAATGAGGATTATCCTTGTCTCTGTGAGTTTACTGATATTCATAGTAATTACATACACATGCATTTAGAAACAATGCCTATTTATACACATTTCAAATAGAAACGTCTTTGGCTAAAACCCCCAGTCTTGGCATGATATATACTGTAACATCTTTCCCTCTATTTCACCCTTTTTTTCTGATGCATTCTTAGGCAAATATAGCAAATGCTCTGTGATCTTGGCCTCTGGCAGCAACACTGAATCACTTCTTGGGGGATTTAATAAAGTAGACTTAGTGTCCCAAGCCAGGGGTGATGCCTACTTCTGTTAATTTATGACACAGGAACCTCAGCAGTGCAAGCTTCTCAAACAGGCAACTAATTTGAGGTGTCTACAGGTAGGTATAAATTCCCTCCCATGCATCTGTACTTTATAAGTTCACGATTTCCAGGCCGGTTTATTGTCTCTCCTTGAAGCACTGCTGATTCATACACCTCCATTCCAGATTCACCATTTTCATAATGTCTTCTCACAACACGTCTGTTGCAGTAGCCATCACCAGTTACGAGAATATTCCTTACCTGTGTGATTTCGTTCATTACCACATGAGTGCATCGAGCTTCATATTCTGGGCGAACCTGTTCTTCTTGCTCTAAGTACTCAACTGTGTCCCATTCGTACTCCAGTTCAGCTTGCCGTCGCTTCCAAAACTCCAAAAACAAAGTAACTATCCAGAGGATAAACAAAGTGAGCAATACCATGTGAGTGTTGGGTGCTGTTTGACCCCTGGGCTGTAACATGTGGCTCATGTTTTCCATACAGATTTCCGCAGACATGGAATGAAACTCTTATTGGCTACTGTGATGGTGAAAATAACTGGATCTACTTCTTTATGCAATTACTGTTTTGGAAATATAGTAAGATAAACCTGAGGTAAATGGTGCTGTAAGCACATGCTAAAGAATACAGATAAATTTATTTGCTTTCTGCCTAAGGCTAGAATACAAGCACTCCGGATTTCATATTGTAGACTACTTTTGAAAAAGTTTATCATAGGAGCATAAGAAAGCAAGTTGGTTGGATAGGTGAAGACAAAATGCTGGAGAGCACAGGACTTCTAGAAAAGAAAAGCCCAGTATGCCAAAAATTGCCACAAGGAAAAGCTCATGTTCATTCAGCCTGCAATTTTTGTGTGGACAAATTATCAGTTTGCAGACTACGAGAATCAACGATGGTTCAGGTAAAGCAGCCAAAACACATGCTAGGATGAATCTGAAGGGGCTGCAGGTCTTTCTGCATGGCCTGGAGCTTAAAAACTCTCTGGGCTGTGTCAGCAAATTCCCTGGACTGTGCTCCTATGACTGGAAGCACTGGGAGACAGGTACACAGAAGCCTAAGTGGTGCTGGTTAGACATCTGTCCTGGCAAACTCATTCCTTTGGCCTGAGACCTGATGCAGGAAGATCTGTCAGCAGAGGCAGTGGCAGGCCCAGCTGAGCAGCTGAGAGGAGCTCGGGAGGGTGGGTGTCAGCACCACGCTCCCCAGTGCACTGGGATGCTTTATTACTGAAGATCAAGCATCTTCAGATTGAGTGAGTGGTGTGGCTCAGCAGCACTGCTTCCAGGAGGCGTTAGCGTCCCATCACTGCACTCCTCATTATTCCCATTCTCTGGAATTAATTAACTCTAAAAGTGTTTTGTTTAATCAGTTTGGCCCCTTGTCCTGAATGACGAAACATCCATGACATGCAGTTACAAGTCCAAACATTAAAGGTTTTTTCCAAAGTCAGATGTGGTCAATAAGCCCCAAACTGAAGCATCTAAAAACCAGAAAACTCCAAGGGCTGGGCTGCGAGATTACCCTGGCACACGGGCAAAATCCCAGGAAAGCCTCCTGCCTCAATTATTCAGGGCTCTCTCTCATGAGGATTTCCCCACTGCTTCACTTGTAGAAGTACAAAGACCATTCCAAGCAGTGGGCCAGAGGATCACATTTGCTTTCTGCAGAGCAAGATTAGTCTTCCATGAACCTCTAACTGCTGCCTAACCCAAATCCACAGGAAGCTACAGGCTATACTGGTTTGCTCCAGCTGCAAATCCAGCTACTGCTTGAGAGTCCAAAAGTGCAGGGCCTCCTTCTGTGATAGTCTCCATGCTGACAGCAAAAGAAGGGCACATCACATGGGGACAGCTCTCTCAGCCACAATACAAAGAAAACGTCTACTAGCTAAAATAAGCCAGCAGCCAGGTTGTGTCTTTCAGAGCAGGGAAGTTGCTGCTGCTGGATTTGACATTTTCATTTTACTTTGAAAGCATTTTTTTAACAGTGGAAACAAATGATGTTAGAGTCAGGAGATCTGAATGCTAATTCCACTTCACATCTGTCATTTGTGGTGGCCCTTTCGCGTGTCCCTCAACACTGCCATTCAGTATGGCCCAGGTATTCTGCCTCTGAAGCTGTGTCACCAAGGACTGAAAAGAAATGCCTTAGTTGGAGAACATTTATTTGTTTAACTGATCCTGTTCAGGAAGGGGATCCAGTGATGGCAGCAAGTGAAGGTCTAGAGAATTAATATATAGAGAGCTAATTCCTGAGGCCAAATTCCCTGGTGTTTTATAGTGCTTTGAGACCTTTAAAGGGAATATGCACACACACACAAAAAAGCAATTATTAAAAGTATATTGATGATAATGACACAATAATATATCTAAAAATCTAATATTATTTTAATTGTTTTGGAACAGGAAGTCTACAAAAGTATTGGACCAAGATTAAAATTACAACTGGAATTGCAGCAAGACCATGGGTCATTTGGATTCAGTACAATTTTGACTGAATTTCTATAATACAATTCACCTCTTTACTTGGTGGACTTATAATAAAAATACTAATAGACCTTGCAGCCATCATGCAACTTAACTTTGCAGTTATTACTCTTGGAACCAATTTTAAAAACAGGAAACACAATTTTAATTAAAAAGCAAATAAATTAACTATTCAGATGATAGGAGAAGATTACATTAGTATCAAACTTCTAATTTTCTTTTATTTAGAGAATTTCTTGCTGGCATTTTGATTTTAGCATATGTTTTGAAAGAAATATTATTTTTGAAATTATATGTTTCATCTTATATTTCTTTAATGCAGTAGCTATTTTGAAGCACTTTAGGTCACCATAGGAAAACAAAAATACAATGCATTTTACAAAGAAAGCAAACTATGTATTCTTGTTAGCCTACATGAGAATTCAAAATGTTACATGAGTTATTTTCTCTATAGTACCCTGTATTCAAACCTAACATATAACTTAATTTGGTAATTTCTGGGTAAGACAGTGCAATAAAATCTGGTTTAAAAAGTTGCCAATATGAACAAACAAAACCTTTTCTGGGGAAATAAACCTTGCCTAATCCCTTAAATACAGCACCAAGTGGTTTCACCTATGGGAACTATCCAGGTTTCAGATACATTTTATCTCCTAAAAGATAAATGTAGAGCTTGTAACTACTACATTTTTTATGATCAGTTTCCTCCAGACAGGAGGAAAAAATTCTGGGGAAATACAACAAATGACAATTTTTCAACTGCCTTGTGCAGTCACATAGCTGTTAACAGGCACAGGCAGCTCGAAAACTCTGGAAAAACCCAGCTCCTCTGCCAGATATACTTAAGGATGTGGCTGCCTCTGGCTGGATGAACACAGGGCAGCTCTAATCACTTCTCTTGGATGCTTCTCCAAGTCAAACAAAACAAAACAAAACAGACACTGGAGACTGACTTTTAGGTTTTACAATTTTTTTTGTTTTCTTATGATGCTAAAAAAAACTTGCTCTGAATGTATGTATCTTCTATGGAACTACCTACTGGTGGTTTTCTGAGTGACAGAAAATGAAGTAGTTGCAAATTCATCCATATATTCTTGGCTGATGCTAGAGGCTTGGACAAAATTAGATGACAAACCACAGTTGTTGAAATCAACTTACCCCATATTCCCATAAATACTGCAAACACCAGTGTCCCAAAGCTATCAAATATGCATAGTTTCTGGAAAAAGTGGTAAAGAAAAAAAAGGCTTAAAATACAGTTGACCATGTTTTTTTTTTCTTCCACATTGATCCAGAACAGAAGCTGCTTACTGCACATGTTGATTTGTAGTTTTTATGCCATTTAATAAACAATCTTAATTGCAGTTTAATAAACAACCTTTATTGCTAGCATTTCCTTAATTTCTGCCAATGTACAACACCCTCCAATAAATTCAGGAAATTAAATGCAAAGACTAGAATTAAAAATATAAGCCAAATATGCAGCAAGAGGATAGTAAAATGGTGTACTATCAAACTTCCTTCCATCTGTAGCATAGGAAAGGGAGAAACAGTGTTTATGGTCTGGGAACTCAGTACAGAGTTATGTATTTTTAATACAGCCACAAAAAGGCAATGGACACATCTGGTTCTCACAAGCAGAATGACAACAAAGCAAACTAGTTAGCAAAAACACATTCTGATGAGGTAACTCCGTGGTCACAATTTGCCTTTTCTTTCCATCATAGCCTTTTCCCTGGTTCTTTTTCTGATTTCTTTTACCCTTTAAGTGCACTGAAGCAACACATTAAAGCTGACACAAAATATTTCTGATGAGTAGCTGAAAAATTAAAGTTCTGCGAGTGACCCAACCTATGGAAAAGAATGACAAAAGGCTAACATGGGACGAGTTAGTGGAGAAAGACAGACAGGTTCCTCTAGTCAGGAACTCAGAGCAAGAGTCTGGCTGTGTCATGGATAACAGGACACGGCTGTGTCACTGCTTCTGTCATGGCCCACACCAGCCTCTCCTTGTACCCATCTCCTCCTTGACAGCGTGGGTCAAATTCAAAGCATGGATCCAGATAACTTATTTGGGGAAGGAGGGTGCAGAACTTAGAAATGGCAAAACATTCTTTAAACATTTCCTTAGCAAAACTGATTCAGAGCTGCACATCCAGATTTCAGTAATTGAACATGAGTCTTCTTTTTTTTTTCCCCAAAAAGGAAGGACTACCCCAAAACAAAACCAAACAGTTTAATTTTTTATTACACTCCCTCCCGCCCCTACCCCGTCCCTGGTTATTGCCATAGCAAATATTTAGGAGCTATGTGAAATTTAAAAAAAACCACACACACACACACACAAAAACTATCTTAGAGCAAAGCAGAGCAATTATTTTTGCTTCTACTTTTCCAAATTCCGTCACTGTATCAAAAGGCACAACTGTTTGCACAGTTCCAGCAATTCTGCAGGACATGAATGGAGGAACAACACTGTTTTATATGTAGCACTAGAGAAAGTGCAACTGAAGTTCAATAGCGTGTATATAAGCTGTAAATGTAGTTACCTTGGATGATTCACAAGTGATGGTGAGGTTCCAGTAGGTACATACTTTATCACACTGAGGGCACATTATGATATTACCTCCTATGTTGGGATCACATACTTCTTGGCTAAAAACAAAACTAGTCAGTCACTCACCAACACTAAATTCTTTAGTCCCTTTTCACACAAGAGGACAGTGCAATAATCTCAGGGAAATGAGAAATAATTTACCAGTCATCTGCTCTCAAGAAATCCCGCACCCCTCAGCAACACATCCCCATTTCCATTCTTAGTTCCCATCTCAAAAATGGATAACATGAGGATAAAATCATTTCCATCCCTTGTACGTGGCGGTAATTCTCAAAACTGCTCACATTAAAAAGAAAACAACTCTTCAAAGACCTCACACACTTCCATAGGAAACCCACACTTGCATGCTCATGTGGGCTATCATGGCAAGCCCAAGGGGACAAGGAAGACAAACACTGTCTACCACAGCAAGGAATAACTGCAGAACTGAAATGGCTACCTAGTCCCTGTGGTCTTCTGAGGAGGATCAGATTGGAAAATGTGCAGTGGAGGGCAGCTAGGGTGATTTAAGGAATGGCAGATCTGTCTCCTAAGAGATGGCAAAAGAGTTTGGCTTATCTTACCCAGTACAGTGGAGGCTGAAAGGTGATGTAATTGCTTTCTATAAATACATCAGCGGGGTAAACACCAGGGAGGGAGATGAACTACTTAACTAAATTATAATATTGGCATAAGACTACATGGGTATAAATTTGCCACAGGAGTGGAGCTCTGGAACAGCCCTTCAGCATGTTTTTTCCTGAAGGGGGAATACAGTGTGATGGCCTGCAGAGGATTTGGCACAATGATCCAGGGAAAAATACCTGGGTCATTGTGCCATGGTTGAATTTTGTCATATTCTGATGATGAAATGTGTCATGAATATGCTTCTCCTCTCAACATATCCTGAAGGGCAACTGAAGACCCCTGTGCTGTTTCTCTTTCCTCTAGTCTTCTCTTGAAATAGAGGAAGTAATTTGGGGTGGTTTTCTAAAAGTCTTTGGATATCTCCTTTAAGGTGAAAATGATGTGTTACAGCACTTTGTATTGACTTCTGCTTGTCACTCTTTTCTACGTGTTTCTACACTAGGTGTGGTGAACCTGGTGCAAAACATGAATAAAATGATGAAATAACAAACTCTCAGAGATCTATTGCTCTAATGGATATTCATTACTCTTCTAGCTCACATTTTATGACTTTACCTTCAAATACACAACCACTGGTGTTCTCAAAAGCTTTCATTTTGTCTCTTTTATTAGGGAGTGTCTTCCAAACCTTATACAGCCCCCCTCTACAGGGCACTGATCAAAGTTGCATGTAATATTAAAATAGGCTTGATTGGGTACCTCCATGTGCAGTTGTCCTTTGTCAGGCATCCATACAAAAAACAGGCAACTCCTACAACCGCAGCCACAATCAGCATATTAGTGTAAAAGCCCAGCCAAGCAAAGTAGATTCCAATTTTCTCTCCATAGTATTTCCTGTGGAGGGGAAAGTTTTTTTCTGAAATGCAAGTAAATTCATATTTCTGTTTCAAATGTTTTGTTGTTTCAGAGACTCTGTGCCAACTCGTATTGTCGTATTCCCCTGGTTTGAACTTAGGGATTGCAGAAGTATTACAGCTGAGTATTTCTGTCACCAGTTTTATGCTTATATAAGAGGAGAGGAAGGGGAGAAAAAAAAGGAAAAAGAGAAAAAGATCATATCTTGCAGAGAAAAATTTTGGTTGACTTTTCATGAATTGGTTTATCATGAAACCACACTCCAAAAATGCTCCCATGCATGAGTTGATACGGGTGTAGGTACCGCCCTCAGTACTCCGCTGTGACATCCCCAAAACCAGACCTGTTAGGCAAATGCCCAGTTCCCTCCGCACTAGTCCAGCCCCAGTCACACCAACCTGATGAAATCCAGGGGTTGCAGTTTGAAAATATTTTTAGGATGAGCCCATTCTCTGTAGAGAAGATACCGTTCACTTGGGCAGTCCGGATCAGTTGACAGGTGCCTAGAACTAGACTGCAAAACAGAAAGAACATGAGAAGAAGATATTGTTAATCTAACCAGCAAAGATAAGCTCTCATCTCTGCAGACCCCATACCATGCAGCCAGAGCCTGGAATATAATTTTTGCTCAGTCTCATTGCAAACCAGGAAGTGGAGCAGGAAGGCAACTCTGGGAGTGCACCAGGATTCAGGATAGAAGGGTGTCAGAAAGGCACTGAATGCTGAAAAGCAAATGCTTCACATATGTGAGCAGAAGACAATGGAGGTTCATCATGAACATAAATCTAAGCACATGTCAGCATCTTGGCTCTTAGGAACAGAAAACAGAGAAAGATCCATTCTAATTAGAGAACGGGACTGCATTAGAATGGATTTTAAGTAGCTCTAACATGGTACCATGCTTTGCTTCAAAATAATATTGTACTGGAACGGAGGCTGGAAAGTCTGAGGGATAAATCCAGGGCTTCTAGTCTATGCTCTACATTTAAAAGAGAGTTCACATGGAGATGATAATCCCTGTGTTTTTCACTAGGTTATTTGAAAACTTATTTCAATAAAGCCTATCTTATTTGAGGGAATTTTCCATTCTGTATCTGTGATGCAAGAAGACAAATGACATTTGTAGAAATCTATAGGCTACCTTTGATTTTCAGAGGAGCTGTGATATATAATTTTAATTGTATAAAAAGACAGTCATTAATTATTAGAAATACTGAGTCCAAATTCCTCATACCATGATAGAAAAAGCTTTCAAGGCAGGTTTTAAATCTTTAAAAGGAAACCTTAAAAATGGGTAGTCACGAATTATATTAATTCTATCCTGTAAAGGTTTGGGTTACTTACAAGAAACATGATTTGTCTTGATTCTGCCTTAAATATTGCCTTGAAATCCTTGGAGGCCTCCTGAATATTTGCTTAAAATATTCAGGAGTCTAAATGGCTGAAGCAGCTGAACCATGGTTCCTGACCTCCCATGTTCTCAGTGTCTTCTCAACAGAACACGTTTTGGATGCAGAATGGTGGCTTGGATGGGGAGGAGGTGTGGGGTTGTGGGTAGATAAAAGATATAATGCAGAAATCCAGCCCTCAGTTTTGCTTACTGTATCCCATTTGCAGTCTCCTATGGAGTTTTTCCTTAGTCAAACACTCTGAAACCTGAGATTTTTTTCTCTTATTTTCTTTTTCTGTGCTATTGCTAGCCTTTGTATGCAAAACAATTTTCAGTATAACTTGTTTCTTGAAATTATATCCTTTAAGAATCTTCAGAAGTGTAGACACAAAAGCTGGATTTCTTCTTAACACTTATTATGGAGCACTGGAACAGGCTGCCCAGAGAGGCTGTGGAGTCTCCATCTCTGGAGATGTTCAGAACCTGCCTGGACGCTTTCCTGTGCAACCTGTTGTAGGGAACCTGCTTTGGCAGGGGGGTTGGACTGGATGATCTCCTGAGGTCCCTTCCAACCCCTACCATTCTGTGATTCTATGGTTATTGCAAGATGAAATTCAACCCAGTTGAGCTTTTGTCTACATGACTCTGACATCACCTGTGAGGTGTTGGACTGGCAGACAGAGCCTTCCTGCAGAAACATTGAGTTTCTCTGCACATACGTTGCAAAGTTTGGGAACTGTGGGTATGGTTCTCACTGTGTGAGATTGTCAAACATCCTAAAATGGGATTTGTATTCTACATCTTTACTAAAAATGTTCATACTTGGTATGTATTTTAATACTGAAAAATTGAATGCTAAATAAAGGGACAATGTTAAAATTGATTTAGAACTGACAATACAGTACATCATGGGAACTATGGCACTTTACTGAACTATATCTCCCAGAGATTTTTCAGTTATGGAGCTACATTTTTAACCAACAGTGTTTTGGGAGAAAATCTCTTTAGGAAAACTCTGTCCTATTCTACTAGGTGGATATATAAACCCCAGAAATATATTTCAGATCTCTATTTCAAAATACATTTTAATTATAAGCACTGAACTTACATCATGAAGGGGAAATGCCGCTTTGTAGATTCCAGTGTCCAGTAATTTGTTAATGCCAAACTTCTTCACATTGTTTTTGGTTGCATATTCAACACGGGACAGGACAAAATGAACCTGAAATTTATACAATATTTTTGTGTCTTGTGCAACCTAAAGGTAATCATACACAGATATATCTGGTTCAGCATATAATTGAGTTAGGAAAGGGTAAGCAGTGCAGACAAAATTAATTACACGGGGTATACGAACCATTAAAATCCTCCCCTTTAAATTCAAGTGGAACAGAAATGGGATGAATGTAAGCAATGTTTTCCTTCTGGATTCTCCAGGCTGTTTCATAAATGACACAGGACTATTGCATCCCAAATATTTATCAGTTTTCAGGATGCTTTCATGAAGGTAATTGCACCGATTTGATTACAGAAATCTTTTCTTTTCAAGATTGAATGCTAGAAATACTCCATGGACTTACAATTCGGCTTCTAGTTGCAGGATTGAAAAATGTGTCTTTGTCTTTAATATAAAAGTTGGACAAATGTTCCTTTTGAAAAGGGGCAGTGAAAAACTCTTGCTCAGGTTTGATGACATTTTCATCTACTCTGAAGAGTCTACTAAACCAGTTGAAAGCTGAGTCTCGAGTTTTCAGGTCATTGGGTTGCAGAGGCAATTTGATGTGCATAACCTCAGCATATGTGCACAGCACTTCCCAAGGTGCATGCACTTTCACAAAAATAAGTTTTTCATCCAAAACCTAAAATGACAGAATATGAAAAATACATGTGTGAGAAAATGAAAGCAAAGGATTTTTCATAACACTTCTTAAACTATATAGAATTTTCATTCTCTTTGCAGTTCATTGGTGACCTATTCAAAGCTGCATTCTTTGCCCATCTCAGCAAACGTATCATCAGGTTTGTAAAAGCACTGACATGAGGTGGAAACACTTGGGCATATAAAGGTATATAAAAAAAGGCATCTAAATGTTCTCTTAACACTTAATGTTTATATCTCTGCGAAGTATTTTACAAAGCAATTTAAGTTTAACAAAGCTTCCCCCATATGGGTTAATTAGGAGTGTTTGTAGCCTGGTGGGGCAGCTGTGGCTTTGGAGTTGTCAGTGACTCCTCAGCAATTCAAGTACAACTCCAGGGTCATGTGACTTGATAGAAGCAGGATAGGCACCTATGGGTGCTCCTGGGCAACATGAATTCCCATAGGGAGAATGAGGAGAGGGAAAGGGGAATCAGCTGAGACCACTGAGGAAGACAGCATGGGGCACATTTACTCCCAGTTGCACACCCAAACTAGAACCAGTATGTAACAAGCACCCTGACAGCAACTCTTGTCTCCTGTATACGTATTGCCTGTAGGCCACCCTGCATTAGTGAGTATCCCCACGCAACATCATGTTATGCAGCTCGTTGGGTCAGGAATATTGATTAGATATCTCATCTAGCCTGGGGAAACTTCCAGTTTCAAAAGTTTTTCAGTCATGACTGCAGCAGAATTATTGAAAACTCCAAAATGTAAGTATAGCAACAGGTCCATGTCAGATTTCCAGCAAGCAGTTTACTTTCTTATGAATGGGAAGATCCAGACAACATCCTTGGACACACAGCAGGAGTTCTTACTGAAGAAATCAAATACATAACATGATGCCATGGATTCTGGGTCTAATTTGTGAGGAAGGGGCAAAACGACCTTTTCTGGAGCCCACTATAAACTATGAAATGACAGTAATTTTAGATCGGAAGTGATTGTCCTGGATGGGGAGACCTGGAGGGAGTGCTGCAGCCCTGCAGGGCAGGAAGGAAAGGGGCTCTGAGGGGTTCTAACTCCGCCCTGCAAGAGACAGTAGCTCTGCCATCTGGTTTGTGTTATCATGGTGCTCATGAACTGCCCGCAGGTGACTTTGCAGCCCAAGATATACAAAGCTTGATAGTTACAACTGTTTGCACTGTGCCAGGCCCTGCAAGGAGCAGGGTCACATGCAGGCGGCCTGCCCAGCTCTCCTAGCAGGGGAATTCTGCCTTGGATTCCCAACAGCTTCCCACACGTCCAACACAGCCAGAGTATGGGGAGAATCTCTGTAAGTTTTATCTTCCATGTGCTAAGCAAACGCTATTTAATCTACCCAATTCCCATCTTTTATTTTGCAGAGGAAGGAACAGAAACAAAGTTTAAAAGATTCCACATCTGATCACAGAGACACTACTGATGGAAAAAAGGTGGGCCTTTTTCTCCTGAGAAGAGAGAAAAGTTACAGTAAATTCATATATCCAGTTTCCTACTCCCATAGGGGCAGCTTTGCTCTGAAGCCGATCACACAGAGAAGAGCACTCACCGATCTTGTTGCTTCAAGTTGCAAGCCGTTGTTTATCAGGTTTGATTCATATACCTGTCTCTTCCTCTGTTAAAAGGTATTGAACATGGTAAAACATCTGTTCCAAATTTCACAAATATGTATGCATAGAAGAATGGAACTGCCTCCCAAAGCAAAAAATCATTAGGTCGTTATCTCCATAGCCCACTTGACAGCTACTGTGGTGACAGGTACAGTCTTACCTACTAATCCAGATGAGGTTTTTTTTGTCTAATAAGCAATATTGCCCTCAAGTGCAATTGTGGAGAATTCACCCTCTTAGTTTCTGGTGCATTACAGAGGTAAAAACATGCACCAGATTTTGAATTTTGAGAGCAACTACACCTGAAACTTGCGAACTCCTTCACCTGTAGTCACTAATTGAACTACTGATGGCACCCTCCCACCCTGCATTAATTTTCCCTTTAGAAAGTCTTCATCTCAAGGGCTTTCCATCCTATTTTCCTTCTAGCAACCTGTAACTTTATTCTTCTTTCACAGTAATCATATGAGTTCACACAGTGGTTCAAACGGTAGAAGAATAAGCAACCCCAAAGGAAGAAGCCAAGAGCTGTAGCACTTGTAGAGTCACTGGTGCTATTCTAGGAGCACTCAATGTCCCCAGAAGGACATGACAAGCTTTTCTCAGTAAAGATGAAATTCATGGATCATTTTAATCTCACTTCACAGTACCAGCACTTGGCAGGTAGTGAGTTACAGAAAATCTGAAGTGTCTTTGCAATCTTGAATTGTTTCTCCACACACGACCTCCCCCCAAAAAATTACCCAGAGAGAAGCAGCCCATCTCCCATCAAAATACAAAATATACAATTCTATAAGGGGTTTATAAGAAATTTTGAAACTTCATGTAAAGTAATCCAATTTAAAAGCCATCTGTATCAGCTGGATAATTCCCCAATGAGCTATTTGTTTATCTAAGTCAAGGCTAGCCAGCTCTGCTCAGACTGCATGTCAAAATATCAGCATGGGTAAGGGGGGCACCTGTAGGTAGCTGGGGCCAGGGGGTAGGCTTCTATCCGCAAATATTTCAAATTGAGTTCTGCTTTGTTTCAGTAAATAGAAAAGGCAGAGGGCTAAATACCTGTTTCTTTTCTTCTTAAATAGCACAAAGATGGATTCAGGGCAATTCTCATTTGTAGGAGTTTGACACTTTTTTAAAAAAAATCTTACCATTCAGTTTGCTTTAATAATTTATTATGGCAAGGAGTTCCCCAAATTAATTTTGCCCTCAAAATCTTAGAGGAATGTTGACAATATTAAGGTTTCTAATAATGCATTAATGCAAGTAGTGAAAAACAAAGTCCCTGGGAGCCTTTGCTAATTAGGGGCTCTGCTGTTTTATATAAATTATTGAATTATGCATATGATGATCTATGAAGGAGCTAGACTTTTACTCAGAGGAGTCTGTAATGGTTTTGCAATGACTGGGGAATACAGCATAAAGATATCATAGGCTATTAGGCTGGAAGGTGGAGATTGTCCAAAGTATATTTTAGTACCCGGCATTTTGCTCAGATACCTGCAAGACTAAGTTGTTATAATCATGTAACCATGGTAATGCTGCTGATCTAAACCTGACATAGATTTTGACGACTGAATGACTAGCCAATAGAATAGTATACTATGGAATGCATAATCACATACAGTCTTAAGAAAGTGAAAGCATAGTGTAAGTAAATGCCAAGTATTACAGGCATGTGGAAGGGTTAGCTCTTGGGAGCTGTTTCTGCATCATGATGCTTTCAATGTCTGGCGATTGTCTTGCCAAGCTGAGGAGACTAACAAGATTGTGGGTCTCAAAATTGGTAGCAGACCATCAGCTGTTTTTTCCTCTGTGTTTTGTAAATGGTAGGGAGCACTTGCTTTGATTACAGTGACAGAAGAATGCCAACTCATATCTTTGTTTAGTTTCTTTTGTGCAAATGGAAAATATCCTCACAAAAATATCTGTGTGGCTTCAGGGGAAAAATCCTAACAAGGAAGGAGTGCTTGAACAGTCACCTCTGCCTTACCTGACAGGCAACAGATCAATCACAGTCAATAAGAGAAAGAGCATGGGGCCCAAAGACTTCCCCCACGGAATTCAGCTGAGGACCACTGTATCAATATTAGCTGCCAACTTTCACAGTTTCTTTGGTGGCATTTGGAAGCTTTTCTGAAAGTCCCAGCTGTCAGCATCAGGAAATTTATTGACTGAGAAATTCTGCTTCTGTAACCTTCTTTCCCTTATTTTTGAAGATAATAATAAAAGATGTGAAGCAGAATATGCTGTAAAGACTGACACAAGAAAAGTAAACCCAAAGAACTCCAATTACATATTTTCTGAGATACCCTCTGATTTTAAGCCAGCCTCATGATTTTCTCAAACCTGATTCATGACCACACAGAACTGGCAATACTGCAGTCTAGCCCTGCTCTCAACAGCAGCTTCTAGACACCCTGTTTGGAAAGACTCATTTCTGGTCCTATCAATGTACAGAGTAATTTCAGAGTAACTCCCTCTTTTCATTTGTTTTTCCATCCTTCTATCATCTTTCCTTCTATCCATCAGGCAAAGAAGTAAAATTTGAGTTTGGGGTTGCCTCAGGAACTCAGATTTTCTCTCAGCGAGTTCCTGCTTCAAAACCAGTCCACCCAGCAGAGACCAGGGCAGGTGTGGTTGCCCTCCTCCCAGTTTCAAAGGTCGCTTTCATCCGTGTTACCAGACTTCCTGGGTTGGTCGGCAAGGCACACTTCAGGCATGGAGCGCCTGCCATCTGCTACTGCCTCAAATCACCACATAAAATGGCACCATGGGACACATCTTTCTATAAACCCAAGTATTTATTGTTCTGTCTCTGCAGGTGTGACTCATGCTAAACAATGGGAGTACAATTATTTTTTTAAGGTGTCCAAGTTTTTGTTTGTTGTCTGTCTAAACTAAACAAGTCTAGAGGCAGGAACTGTTCATTATTTGCTTATGAAGACAAACTTCTCTAGCCCTGCTGGAGTTCTCTGTAAGACCATACTTTAAAAAATTATGTGTGTAATATTCTCTGTGAATTACAGTTTTCATTTAATTTGAAAAAAACAAAACCAAAAACCTGTCTGTTTCTGTGAAGCACAGATTACTTCATGACTGGAAAGGAAGGTTTTGCCTACATTACTACATAAATTACTGACAGTCTTTCCATTTATTCTGTTGGGGGAAGCAGATGGACTAGAATGACATTCTGCATAGATCTATTTTGAATTTGTCCTTCTGGTGCTGACCCTTTAACTTTCAACAATGAGCTCCTTGAGGACCCCAACAGATACAACTGGCATTTTGGAGCATTCCTGGAAAGACTGGTGATATTTAATTTCTATTCTGATAGTAAACTATCCTGACAAATAGGGCACATAAATTGTAGGTTTAAAAAACATGCTTTGGGCAGGAATTTCAATTGCTTGCAAGTTACAATTTATAGAATTTGCTCCTGACAGCTTGATTTTTGCTAGTGCTTGCAAAATTAATTGTATACCAACTTAAAAAGGTTTCGAGTTTTAATTGAGTTGCATGTATGAACCTTATCTGCTCACTTTTGAACCTGTAAATTACACTAGAAACTTCCACAAGGATGTCGTTTCAGTAGTGTGACTTTGCCTCCTTCAAACCAGATTCCAGAAACACATGAAAAGGAGGGGAAGCATAGTACCACTATGCACCTCCAAGTGCTTCAGAATCCCATATTTTCGTTCCTTCCATCCAAATCACCCCCATGTTTTTAGTTATTTCCTTCTCTCCTCTGAGATGTTTTCCCAAGAATACTGCTAATTAATATAAATTAATGCTGGCCCATTTTCTCCCTCGTCTACTTCCTCCACCTTTCAGTGCCCTCTGGTACTTTACCCTGTGTGTAACGTTTTGTCTGTTTCATAGTCAGCTTTGGTTTTTTTAATTAATTCTCCAGCTCAGTGTCATCACACTTGTAACCTTTGTTCTTGTCCTTAGAAATCCTCTGTAACTGCCACTTCTTAATCCTTGTCTCTTTCTATGCTTTCTACTGACCTTCCAGCACCCTAGGCGTTCCCAGTGTTAAAATTCTCACCTATGCCTTCCACAGTATCCCTGTGGCTTCAGAATTTCCCTGTCTGTGGAAATCCTGGCTCTGAAAACCGATATCACTGCTGTTTTCAGCTTCCTTCTGACACATCCATGTCACCCCAATCATGTGTCCCAATCTCCTGGTTGTACTTCTGTCCATACAGCCTTTGTTTGCCACTTTGCTGCCAGGCCACACAGCTGGCTCTTGTTCAGCTTGCTGTCCACCAAGATTATGGGGGCCTCTTCCACAGAGCTGCTCCCCAGCCACTCAGTCTCCACCTTATCTGATTATTCGCCTAATATACTCTCGTTCTCACATTTGCTGTGTATATGTAGACTGCTTCCTTATTCTGGCTAATGTCCCAACAGTAATGCTGCACTAAAAACACTATTCCATTGCTTACACTTAATTTCCATCACTGTTTGGAAAACACACTATTTCTTAAGTACATTTGGGCAATGGCCAAATATTACAAACATAAATGTAAAATGATAATTGATAAAAACAATTGTTTCCAAAGGGGCAGCTTTTTCTTTGCAATTACCTCTTCCAATTAGTTTTTATTACTGATCCTGTGATCGTGTGTAATGCAACATCCACCCACTGTAGGACTCCCTCAGACCCTGCTAACAACATTCCTTATGGCTGCCCTGTTAATGCCAACAACAACACTGTGTAAGGAATAGCAACCAACTTAGCTGCATGCCTTTTTACTCCTACTCTTCTCCTTCCTAACTGCAAATCACTATTTGCATATGAGCTGCTTTCAGTGATATTTTTGTCCTCGTTTGCCTCTACCAGAGGCTGCTGCTGGAACATGGAGTTGCTAAACCACAGAAGGAAGCGGGTGGGTGGGAGAGTGCAGATGCCAAGGGGACTACAATCCTGTGGATGGATATTTCTCAGGTAGTTCACAATTATAATAGCTCAGTGGCATGGCTAAGCTTGCCTTTGTGGCCCTGGGTGCCATAATGTTATTCAATGTATTCCACTGATAGAACTACTGAAATAATTAAAAAAATAATATTAAAAAAAAAAAATTGTCATTCATAGTTGCTAAGGAGCATTAAGCAGTCACTGGCTTGAGTTAGAAACTTTTTGCAAGGTCCCTAGGGAGGGCCAAGCTGTTGAAGAATCAAGGAAAGGAGTGGTACAGGGAGAAATTCTGATGGCAAAGTGATGTACAATTATTTCCTGTAAATGACTTAGATACTTTATTGGGCAGAATGTCAGTAGTCATATTTATAACTGTGATCTGAAGCACCTAGTCAGCTGCATCCTTCTATGGGTTCCTCTGAATACCTGGATTTTAATAACAAAGTCTACTAGGGGCCTAATTCAAGCACTGTGGGTACAGAAAATTGCCCTAGTCTGAAGATCTTGGTGTCTAAATTTAACCTGATACCAGCATTTTTCTGCTCACATATCCTGAAAGGTTCCCTCCCAGGAGGATGCTCTGAAGTCACGCAGCACACACTGGCAGACATGATGTGCAGTGCTCTGCCCATTTACACAGTAACCTACTGGCTTGAGCTCATCCCTCTTCCCTGCTCAGTTTGATGGGCTTCAGTCTCCTGACTCCCAAGAGTACTCCTGGGACAGAGTAATGCAATCGTGGTTCTAGGTGAGGACACTGTCCTTTCTGCCCACTGCTCTAACACCCAAAAAATGACTCAGATTTATACTGAAAATAACTTGCCTTTTGCTTTTTATGGCTGCTCCTCTTATGAGTCATTTTTTTGCTTTCATCTTCATACACCAAAACAAAGTCAATTCTTCTCTGTCCATCACTGAAGAACAAGGAGTCAGACTTACCATCAAAATCAGCCTGTAAGGCAGGTAGGGTAGGTTAATATGAAGAACTTTACTCATTGGTTTCTTACCTGCTTCCTGTTACACAGTATGCCAGTGAACTGAGAAATTCAACATGTCACAATGATATAACATGAAGATTAAAATGCAACAAAAGTAGCACAGAGGAGAAAAAAAAGTTTGGGAGGTCTTTGCATGATATCAGAACAGCAGAACTCAGACCTAAATTTGCTCTTTAAAAATAGCATATGAGCTTTTGGCAATGGGAGGAGGATTGGGATGCAGCATCATTCCCAAATAACACATCTGTCATGGCATTTGCATGTCATAATGAATACAATGTCAGATAGACTGTCTACAAGATATGTTATTGCTTGATGGGAGTCTCAGATTTAGTGCATTCCCATCTATCCCCTTACCTGACAGAATTTTAAGCACCTCTGCAATTAAAAGAATCCCAAACCAAAAAGCTCATTAGTTTCATCTTAATACCCAAACTCATTATTATCCAGAGGATACAGAACATGACCAGGCTGCGGATGAACTCTCAAAATGGACATCCTGTGTGAGTTTATTTCGCTTTTTATTTGCAACATCTCAGCAAGCAAAAAACATTGTTGTAGAACACACATCCATCATGCTATAATACATGCCAAAATCAAAAGGATTAATATATCCCTAAGCCATTATCTAGTCCCTGGAGGAAAGTAGGATAGATTGTCACATCCACCGATAACATCTTAATGTGTTATTCCATGTGTGAAAGGATACAGACACATTGATGATGGGGAAACCTGAATCCTCCAGTTATGATTTTGTACTTTCTTAGAGGACTCTGAGGGCACTATCACATATACTAACTCCTCCTTTCCGGTAATATATATAGCTGTAATGTTATCAGAATCATCATGTAATGAGCACCAAACTCTCAGGTACTTGGTCAAATCCATCCATGGTGTTAATGAAGGCAGTGCCACTGAAGTTAATAGATATTAAATATCTGAAATGGGACTCAGTACTGCATTAGATATAGTAAGATCTCTAAAGCTGGCAAGACTCTCATACAGAACTGCAGAGGAACCTTGGCTTCCAGATGGCTGAGGATGCAGGCTGGGCCAGGGCAGGATGCACCAGGAAGGCACATGGAAACGTGGTTATGATGCCTGAAACCCCTTAAGTGTAGACTGAAATGGTTGTTCTTCAACTGTGATAAAACTAAGAAGAATGCCTGTCTTCAGTCAGGAGCACCCCACTCCCAGGGAGCATACAGTGTTTCAGGAACCACTTGTGTTTCCAAAACAAAATGTCCCAGGAGTTTTATTCTAAACCACTCCCTGTAGACTATTTTGTTACTTTTTATTGTCTGAGTCAAAACAGTTGACCAAGATGTGTCTCCCTGTAATTATGACAAAATTTCCATATTTTAAATAAACTCAGGGGAGTTTAAACTCACTATTTTTTTTATGTTGTATATGTAAAGGCTAGGACCTGCTGCAAAGAGGTTCTGTTGACCTAGTTGCTTCACACAGTCTGAGCAGATTTCTGGTTAAACATTTCTTTTTGAATCTCACCTGTGCCTAGAGATTTGTGACAAACCTGTCAGCAAGCAGCTGCTGACATACAGACATGCATATATATGTACATATATATATATACACACACACACATACTTGCATATAGATATATATATATATGCGCTGCCAATACACACATACATTCTATGTTAGTTTCAGAGTCTGGCCTAGGATTCAGCAACTACCTAGGCAGTCACCAAATCAACATAGAACTGCACACTGTGAATAAAGTCTTGGGAAAAAAAAATGCTTTAAAGCTTCAGATGTCACCACCAGACCACAATGACACCAAGTGTCTCTATCATCTAAAGCAAGTCACAGATGTGAATTTCTAAATTCTTGAGAGCTAGAGCTGGCATAGTCCCATCAAGCAATCAGACTTAACCCTGACAAGTTTTCCTCCCACTGAGGACTAACCCTGGGTGTAACACACAGCCTTGCCACAACCATTTCATGTTGACTAGATTCCCACTGGGATGAAAGCATCAGCAACAACAGCCAACAACAGCCCCTGCTGGGAGGCAGTCCGAGAGCAGCAGCAGAAGAGAGGGCACGGGGAGGTGGATGGAGGTGGCCCAGCACAGAGCCCAGCCCCACAGCCTCCCCTAGCCCCTAGAAAGCCAAGGAGGCTCTGGGCCAGAATAAAATTGCTCTGTGTTGCAATGCTGGAAACACAGAGACCAAACCTTGTGATAATGAATAAGGAGGGGAAGTGTCACCACCATACAAATCAGAAAGTTTTTATTTCAGCTTCTTCATCTTTTGAATCTTAGAAACAGCATTATAAGAACTTCTATTTAAAAAGACAGAGTGTAGTTGTGAAATTCAAGCACTTCAAAGCATAAAAGTAGTAACAGCTTTGAGGTTTTTTCTGCTACAGCTTTTAGCCCTTTTTCCTATATGACCTGTCAACAGGATAGAAAAGAAAGACATGGCAGACAGCAAACATCAGATCAAATTTTGATCTAACAAGTTTGGTCATAGCAAAACTTCACTGTTTAAATAATTTTCCTTTAAATGTAGTTTTCTTTAAGCTTATAAAACCAGTTCGTAACTTAGTGATAAATGGCTTAACTGGATTGTCAATAACCAGACACAAAGACTGCCTGTTAATCAGTATTTTTAATCATGAATTTACTTACATATGTGATTTCATTCACATGTGTACATACATGTTACCATAAACATATATATTTATCTCTCTATATATATATCAAACTAGATGATGGAATACGGCTGAAAGATTAATCTGTATTGGACTGCATGAATACAGATATACAGAAGTTGATACTTATGAAGATAACTTCTTAAATGTAATCTCTACTGCTTTTAATTACCAGGGTAATGTTCAATTGACCTATCCATAGACCCTTTATATATCAATAAAACAATAAAGAATTGACTCATTAAGCCTGAATACTTAAGAAATCAAGATTAAGACCCACACAAATCAATTGTAATGTAACATTAAATGTTGCTCAATTAAAAGTAAGAAGTAAAATGCAAAACGTAATGTAACAGTTAAGGTTCTGACAGCCACATTAATTTAGATGTGTGCTGTATCTTGTAATCCCTACTGGATAGTTTGCAATGAAAAATCATATATTTTTCAACATAATTACCATGGTTTGCAGGACTGAAAACCAAAAAGATGTGCTGTAACTCTGAAGTTAATAATATGTAACATTATTTGACATTATTTGACAGTACTACAAATCTTATCATCATACAAATACACACAAGCTGGTGTGCACAGACACAAAAGTTAATGGGGCTGAAATTCCAATACATAATTTTTCTTAAGTATCAGTAGCAAATTAGAACCCAAAATAATGGGCAGGCCCACTGATACCCCTTCGTTTGGCGAGAAACAAACACAAGGTCTGTTTACTGCACTATCTAATTTTCTTAGCCTCAGCATAATCACATTTTAAGTACTGCTGGAGGCAATTGGTTGTGCACTCTAATATTATAATAATACCCCAGTGAACAGCAGGTTAATATTGATTAACATCATTAATAAATAATAAAAAAATACATTTAGCTGTAAAATCCTAATTACATTTAGCACATACTCTGCAGTGCTTCTGGATTCTCCAAGTGCTATATAATCAACCGCCTGCCCACCACTGAGAGACAGGGAGCTATTAGCTGCTTTGTTAACAGAAGGAATGTGAAGGATTTAGACTGTGGCTAAAGCTTACTGAAACACTCGGGGTGCCCTTGCGTGTGCTAGCCCAGAGGCAGCACAGCCACATTCACGTGGGTGCACCTCTGCATTTCAGCTGAGGGCAGGTGAGCACCAGTGGCTCTTCACTCCAAGGAATGAGACTGGAGGTAGCCTGTGGTAACAAAAAGCCCAGAAATGTGTATAATGCATCCTCAGCACCAAATTGCGTTGTTCTACAGGCCCACTGCAGCAGACCCCCAGACAGCTGGTGGGATCCTGCCAGAGCTGGGAAGTGCTGCACTGATGCAATCACTCAGAAGGTCCTTGGCCAGCCCTGAGCAGCCTTCTGCCATGCCCACCCCCTGCTTAAACACCTTCTCTTAATCCTCCCAGACTCTGTCCCACTGTGGCCACCTCGGCAAATGAATGAGCTTCCTGCACTCTTTGCTAATCCAGCACAAGCAGTTCTTGGTAAACAGCATCTGCTCTGCAGGCCCTTGGGACAGAGTGGCACTTGGAGAAGGGACAAGTGAGAAATGAAGACAAGCTTGCCCCTCCACACAGGGCTGTAAGGCTGAGGTACAGCTTGTCCCTAAGAGATCAACACATCATGGAACCGACCCTCAGCCCCTTGACTCAGGCTTTTTCTCAGGAGGGAGGGAGGCTACCATGTGCTACTCCTCACTTATAACCAGGCTTGCTGGTATCTAAAGGGAGTTGCCATGTCTCACTTGAGACGTTCCTGTAGTCAGGGCTACATGTGACACCTGCAGCAGCAGAAGAAAGGAGACCACTCTAGTGAGAAGCTTCCTTCAGCAACAGCGATGCTCTGTGCAGGGGAGAAAAAACAGTAGTGTGACAAAGAAAACCATCTTCACTTTTCCAGGCTTCTCTAGGCATTATACTGTTAAATATTCAGCGAGGATAATGGTGGGAAAGGCAGCACCAAGACAAGCATGAAGAAAAATATGTGAACAGGATTGCAGTTATTTACCCTGAACAAGCACAGTATTGTAAGCTGATTTTTTCTAAATAACAAGAGATTCTGAAGGAATGACTTATCTAAATGGAAGGATAAAAGAAGTGCTTTATTTTGTCCACAGGAGCCTTTGGTGTGACTGTCAATAGCACCAAATACAATAATTACTGGGGGGATAAACTACTCGTCTGCGATCTCACGTAATTTTCAGATATGCTTTAAAACAGCTTCCTGCAGCACGGCAGGGAATAAACCAGTACTGGGAAACAAGCGAGCAGAGTAGAGCCTGTGTAACATCACCTCTGCTGACAGGCACCTGCAAAAAATCCTCCAGCTGGAGCAACAGTCTTGCAGGAGACCAGCAGGTGACACTTCACCTGTGGGTTTTACGTAGGTGAAAATTTCAGAGTGCTGGTTTAGGAGCACAGTTATTTCTCTCTACAGGCCTCAGAAAACTTCAAGTGAATAAAAAGGAAACAAATTATATTACGAGGATATTGTGACACATAATTATTTGTAAAGTGCTTTGAGATCATCTGGAGAAAATGTTACAGAAATATAAAATTCTTCTTACTATCACAGGTATGTAACAAAATCTGTTATTACTTTATGTTCTAAGTGACCAATAGAGACAACTTTCTGACATTAAGACCAGCACAAGCATTTACTTCTGGAAAATGTAAGATACATATAATATATAAGACAATTTAGGAAGAGATAAGTTTATTTGCACACCTCATACTAATGTTGATCTGTCTCTGTAGGGCCATAAAACTGTTGTGGCTTTAGCATTTTTCCTTGTGACTCATATTTGCTAATAACAGCAGAGGACTGTTTTAGTTCTGTTTTTAGCAACAATGAGATTATCAGCAGGCACTTAATCAGAAGAAGGTGGGTTGTTTTTTTTTTCATTTCCTCAACATGCAAAGAAAATTTTAATATATAAGAGATTGAAATAAACTAAGACTAAAGGCAAAGTAGAAAAATGCGGGGCATCGTTAGACTCATACATTTCTGTCAGCAGAAAGTGTTGGTAACTGGCCAGGCATTGGGAGGCCTTCTCCCCTGAGCTAAGTTTGGAGCAGACACCCACTTGACTTCCTGCCTGAGTGTCATGTCGCTGCTGGCTGCAGAAGGAATTCCAGTCACTCCTGATTAGAGAGAGACCACATGTCTGTACTTTTAAAGAAAGGTGAAGACAGTACTCTGCTGAAAACCTGCTTTTCAGCACCTCCCATCCTTCTCTGGATGCAGGAACTGGGAAATTCATTCTTTCAGACTTCCTTTAGGCCTTCTTGCTGCAGAAATTGTATTTGAGGGGCAGCAGTAACAGACAATTTGAAGAAGTTATCCCCTCCTCTGCCGATGTTGACCCTCAAAAAAATCTTATTTAAATCCAAATTCAAACTATCTATCTATAAGGCAGCTAAGACGGCAAAATGAAACATCTGGGAGCAGGAAAATGCTTGAATTAAGGCTGCCTATGCAGGTTTGTTTTCCTTGTACATATGGTTTATGATACATTACTTAGTTGCACAACCACATACTATACTTCTACCCTCCTTGTTCAGGAATACTCCTTATCAATGTCTTTTTTGTTATACCTCATCTAAACAGCTCAAATGCCTAAAATAGGGATTTCCCTCTGACTATGCCTGTGGTACTCTCACCACAGAATCTCAATATGCTGCAAATGTTGAGAAATTTAATTTCACCAGATCCCTCGGGAGAGAAATCAACAGTTATAACCCTCATTTTAATAGCAAACATGTAAGGCATCTAGAGATCAACACCAAAACCTGTTGACTCTCTCCCAAATTTAGAGTTCCAGCTTGAGACACCAGGACAGTGACATCTTTCCAGAGAGCTTAGCAATTTGATTTCTTCAAAGAGCAATACACTCACTTTGAGATCCACATGTGACTATTCTGAACTAATGCAAACAGGGCCACAGATGCACCTTTGGCATCCAGGAAATAAACAAAAGCTGGATATAACTTTGCAAGTCTTGCACAGAAATTCTGTAGCAGGAGCAGAGATAAAATGCAATTATCTAGGACTGCACCCAGTTTCTCTAGTCATAAGAACAGTTCATTCCTTCTTTGCAATTTCCTGCCACATTTACACCTTGCTGAAGTACTACAAACAACATTCTCGCAGAATTTGGGCTTTTTGGAGATTAATGTCCTATTCCTGTGCTGAATGAGGCAGCAATCCTGCAGCAAACTTAGCATGTGATCATCAGTTAAAGACAGCACCATAAGAAGAACAGGACCGTTTTTATTAGCCAATGACTTAGTCAGTTTTGGCTACTCCAGGATGACTTGCAAAATCAAATCAAATTTACAGAATACTTCCAGCTGCAAAGCATGTTCTAAGTTTAGACAACAGGCACAGAACTTCCCTTCTAGTCAAATCGTTTAAGTCCAGGCTTCCTATTCAGTTTCCATATCTAGCTACAGCTGCCACCCATCCATTTCACAGATAGGCTCAACAGATCTCAGTGTTATCTTTCGCCCCTTCAACCCACTGGAACTGCCCAGTGGCTGACAAGGACGACCTGATATGGCAGAATTAGTGCAGAAAAGATGCTGCTAAAACTGAGCAGAAATTACAACTGTTGGTAAACTTAAGTAACCAAAAATAAAAATTGATTTTGACAGTCAATTTTCAATAGAAATAAAAATAAATTCTACCAAGAATTTAGAGGAGACTGTTTTAACCACAAGGTATATGACACTCTGGATGTTTTGATGCTATTTCACTTCATATAAATACATTAAAAAAAAATAATTGAGCCACAAGGAGAGTCTATGAAGAATTTTTATAACATCCTAGTCAGGGCACTCAGTTGGGAAATTAGTTCCACCTCATGCTCCAAAAAATGTTTAAATATTTTTCCAGAGACCAAATCAGCTTGAAATGAAGAACACCATGCTGCAAAATGATGGGGCATGTATCCAGCTCCCAGAAGGAAAGCAATTTCCTGGTACTTTGGGTATTTGTTTCCTACAGCTGAGGCAGGAATAAACCCCCCTGTCCCATAACTATGACAAGTACCTTGCCAGATGACCTGCTAGAGCAGCTCCTCAAGGCTCTGGTACATGCTGGTGCAATGAAGCCTCAATCTATCCCTTCATTTACACTGCTTTCAAAACACACTACTACTACGGAAATCCCTTGCCTCTTTCTTTTTTGATTCTGTTTCCATTTCAGTTTGATATGAACCAAAACAGCTGCCAGTTTGGTGGCCAGGCCAAAAAATAAGTTATGTAAACAGCTCCAGACATAATATCTACATATAAGACAGGGCAGGCATAATTCACCACCCTGAATCTGAATGCTCAATTTGCATGTTTTAACTTTTTAGCTTGTTTTTCATTGTACTGTCTGTTCTTCTAGTTATATAAAGAAAACAATCTATTTCCTTATAGACAGAGAAATCAGCAGGACCTAGACCTCTGCAGTTGTAACACAGACCTCCTCTGTGCAAGCCAAAAGGACAACCAGTAGCAGTGGTAGCAGGCTGTCACTCCTGCAGTAGCATCTAGTAGACAGCAGTGAAAGAAACACACAGGCATGTTCAGTTATTTGTAAATAGCTGACAGTTTAAATGTCCCCTTGGACTGGGATGACTGAGAACCAGCTCCAGCTCTCATTGCTTGGTGGCACCACTACAGCAGTTTCTTGAATGATTTCTATATGTGAAAACTCTCACAAAGCCCCTAGGTGCTCAAAACTAATTAGTCCAACAAGCAATTCTTGACACTGTTGGACCTGTGTTTTTGCGCCTTGCCCTCCTGTAACACTGACCCACTTGTAGAAGTGGTTTGAACAGAAAAGAACCTATACACACCCAAAGCCAGTGGCACCAACCTCTGTCATTACAGTAAGGAAGCACAGAACAGGCTTTTTTGATTCATATGGAGTTGCCCTTCTAGCTTTACTATAAGGATATGATTTTACACCTTTTTAAATCCAGGTTTATAGCTATCTTCTTGTGCAACTGCAGACCACACTTGCACCATTCTAGGGGAAAACAAAAAACTCGACCTATCAGCATGCCAGTTGGGTATCAGGTTGGCAAAGCATGTGCCATGGCAGGGCTTGTTGGGGTCAGCTGGCCAGCCCTTAGAGATAAATGAGATCTGAGGCAGGAGATTTAAAGCAAGAAAACATTAGGCTAACTAGGAAACTTGAACTTTGGATAAAGGGAATAGACACCTCCAGGTCTTTTTTCTTCTTGCCACTTCAGTCTCTGACGGAGGGAAGAAATTTATTGGTGTCTCTCAAGCTTTCTGTAAAAACAATCCTGAACTTACATGTCAGCCAACAAATACCTGGGATGTGTATGAAACTATAGGGTACATGTGTTTCTATGTAGGGTGTGTTCGTAGCAATTTATCCTTGTATACACACACAGAAATCCTATACATGCATGTACAGAATTGTATACAGAGAGGAGGTGTATGTGTGTGTATCTGTTTATAATGAATATATATTGGTCACTTTTAATTGAGTTCAGTGCCTGTGTCACTGCACTTTCACATCCAAGTCAGTGACTTCAGGTACCTTTAGGGAAACAGAGATACATCAACTCAGATTCAGTCACACAGATGAAGTGCATGTGGTGCAAATGCAAAGGATGCTAGTCTTCTGGAACAGCTGCTGACTGCTGCATGTCTATACAAGAAAAAATTACAGGCGATCATAGTTAAAGAAGTACCCACCCATTCAGGAGTATGAAGGTTTTGCTGATCCGGCACAGTTCCATAAGTGGGAATAATCACCTGGTTCAGTCCCAAGACTAAAAATAAACATAAAAAATAAAATAATTTAGCATTTTGTGTGGTAGGTAGGTTTTTTTGGTTTTTAACTTTATTAATGGTTTGTGGAGAAGACACTTTATTGCACTTATTTAGTGTTTCAGAAACAGAATATTTGTCTCCTACACTTCAGTTATAATCAGCAGGTGTCAAGAGAGCAAAACATAAATTTCACCAAGATGACAAGCTAATGCTAAGAGAGCATTCTCACCAAGCTACAGTGATGCAAAGCATCCCTTTGCTATTATGTGTTATTTAGCATTTCAGAAACTCTGTCCACACTCTTGCAGTAGTTATGTTCATCTTTCAGTGAATAAGGGTACCAGAACTGGCTCCACCTGCACAAATAACCCTAGTTCATGATGACTGTACTTGTCAGGCAATAACAAATAACAGTACCAGGGAATTCTTCAGAAATCCTGGAATGGGTGTGATACTGGCAGTGATGCTATGACATTCACTCTATAAGGGGAATAATTTTAATGTAACCTAATAACACACCTACGAGTTCAATGTGTATTGATGCCCCAATGACTGTTCACCCATTTTGCCAATACCTGTTAAAAACCAACATCCTGCGAACTGCATTGCTTTCCTGAAAATACAGCCTAAAATAAAAATGGTCTTGTGAAGTAAGCTCCTACATGATTAAGCAATGAAAAAAAATGGCCACCAGATCAAGCACCGGATAACACACAAATTCATCCTAATACAGCTGCTGAAAATAAGTCACAGAAGCTCAACAATCGCTGCAAGGTATTAGTTCTAGTTTCTTAACAAGTATTTTTGGGTCTTAAGAAGAAGTCAGGTAACATCTTGAGGCTGAAGATAACATCAAGGAGCTGAAGGGAGAAAGCCGCTTTCTGCCTATGCATGGCACACAGATGGACCATGTGTAATTTTTAGATCCTTAAAAGAGAGAGGTGTGTTAGCTAAGTCTGTCCTGCAGTAAGGAAAGGGTCATGGATATCAATGGTACCTAAACATCAATGTTGTCTGGAAAGGAGAGCCTCGACATATCAAAAAATACTATAATACTAAAAGAAAATCCCCAACTCTAAAATAATCTAATCTATAGTACTGTTAGAAGGATAGCTAAACACCCATTAGATACAATGTCAAGACAAACATATCCGATATGCCTCTTTTTTTTTTTTGCTTAAAAACTTCATTGATATGTGGCCAAATTATAAAAAAAAAGAAGCTTTTTTTCACTGATGATGCTCATTTATACCATCTGAAGATATGTCAAAACACTTGGAGCACAACAAGACCGCTCTTTACAAATCAACAGAATTCTCTCATGGCCCCTAAGCAGCCGAATTCTCTGGTTTAAATATTCTTTCATAGAGTTTGGTAGGGACTTTGTTCCAGATGTTGAGCTGTCAGTTTCCAGCTCTCTACTGTGGTGATAGTGTATACACTAGGGAGGAGACAAAAGCAAGTCCATGAATTTTTCCATCAACACCACTTCAGAAACATTTGAGTCATAACCCAAAGCTTGGCCCAGTTGAATAATCAAAGTCCGTGAGCTCTCAAAAACATTAACATCTTTAGAAATGTTTCCCAGCACCTAAAAAGGGAGCAGGAAAATGTGTACTAGTGCAGCACTCAAATATCACATGCTGAGATCATAATATGAGGGCTCAGAGATCACAAGCATATCTCAGCAGCTACTGCAAGATTGCTGTATATGCACATCATTATATTTTAATGGGTTCAGCTCAGACTAGTGTGAGAAGGGCAAGTACATATCCTTGATGTTAGTGTAATGGGTGTCACCCTACATTCCTTTGGGTATTCTTTATTCTCTATCTGGAAACAAAGATACCCAGATACCAAGAGCTTCTGAAAGCCCACAGAAGAGAGAATGTTTCTGCCCACATACAATGGGCAGGATGAAGGAGAAATGTAAGCATCTTGCTTTGAAATATAAACATCTGCTCTGAAACTGTGTGTGCCATTACGTGAAGCAAGCAAATGTGGACACAGACACAGAGACTTCTGCCAGCCACTGAACTGCAATAACTAGAACTGTGAGTTAAAATGGACCTTGTGCTAAGTCCTCACAACGTGTTAACTGCACATCCCTCATCAGTGATGTCTAGAAATCCCTTCAGCCAGAATGAAAAAGAAGGGGGAAATGTGGCATTCAAAGCGGGAAGGATAACTCCAGGTCTCCCAAATACTGAGGGATCTGGGGCTGGACAAGAATTTCCTCTGGAGAAATTTATACATGGGGTACAATTTGCTTCTGCTTCAGTGTCTCTGGCCAGCATATCTTCCTCATGATATGGTAAGTATAAGCCAAACTAATAGGCAGAGAAATATTCTGAGAAGTCAAAACTGTTTTACAAAACCAAACTAATAGTACCTGGTACTTCTCTTCCCTCAATAAACCTGTGAGACATTACAAAGGACAATATCTCAGCTCTGGCACTGAACATGGTATCTCATGAGCAATCATGAATGTAAAGCCAGGAAGTGGTGTCTGGGATCCCCCAGAGTTCCCAGGCATTAATTCCTTGCTATAGATGTCATATCACCTCTCACTTCCCTCAGAGTATTATGTAAAAATATTGACTGTCTGTCAAATAAGTTTTAAAAAGCATAAGTCAAAAATTCTGTTCTTACAGGAGAAAAATAAATTAATAGAAAATTGTGTTCTCCTAAGTACAAAACTGATGTGCTCAAGATTATCCGCTCAGCTTCTCCGTGGGCTTTGCCTACTACATGGGGTGCCTCCTCCATAAGCAGGGAAGTTTACAGTACGGTTACAGAAAATGAGTTGTTGCAAAGCTAGAATGAAGCAGCAATGGGGCACATCAGCTTATCTGCATTACCTGGCTGTATGCACAATGCTGACCCACAGTAAACGCAAGCAGAAAGCGCAGGAGGGAAGGGTAGCAGGCATTTACTGAAGGAGAACACTGAACAGATGTCGTGCTTCAAACTCACACCCTAGCCTAGCTCACAGCACTGCCCTCCTGTAGCCATGCCTTAGACAACAACCTTCACTGCGTATGAAAAGGTAAAAAGCATGGACACATTTAGACATCTTAGATCCAAAAAGATTGGAAAGAAAATTAATATAATAACAAAATATTTTACTGACTGGAAAACATCAGGAAATATTTGCATGCGATTTTTATCTGGATCAGCACATTCTCCAAAATGCTTGTTTGACAGTTCTGTCACCACATTAGAACAGAAAAAGTAGTCATTAGTAAAGTCCATTTGTCCTAATGAAAATCAAATTTAAAGATCATATGAAGTTTGCCACCATGAGGCTCAGAGTACTGAATGGAGTCAGATTGTTCCCATTTGCTGAGATAAACAAGAAGATACAAAGATGGTGGGCTTTGTCCAGATACTGCTTTCTAAGTAGAGCTGATCCTGCATCACACAGCTCCTCAGAAAACAGAACAACGTTGTGGCAATGTCTTCCCATCTCAGCAGGCTGCAATCATGCTGGCAGAAGATGGGTTTCGTGATACCATAGCGCACGGCACCCAGGAGGCAACCAAGCCAAGAGAAGGCTTGAGGTAAAACACTGGATATGAAGTGAGTCCTGGATTGAATTAAAAATACTCTGAAACCCATCATCTAATCAAGTCACACTACTTTCACCTTATTTCATAAAAAAGGAGCAGTCTGGAATAAAACAAATGTTTCCAAGGTTCATCTTCTCAAAAAAGGATGAGTATTGATACATCCATGGATACCATGTGAAGAAATGGCAATCACTGCATCAAACCTGTGGAAATAATAATGAGGGGAGAGCACCACTAGCAGGTGAATCAGTCCAAAGATCCAGCCATCCGTAAATACCAGCTGGGGACTGCAGTAAAGCCACTGTCCTGAAAGGGACTTTACGTAGCTGGCAGCTTTCTTAAGAGTGTTCAGACCTCTGTCTCTTGATCCAAAATTAATAAAATTATGTCTCGGCTTTTTGGGGAGAGAAGGGGAGGAAAAGGGGGACAAATTTATGCCATGTTGTTTTAAAAAAAGGCAGAGAACTGACAATATAAAGGAGTTTCCTTACTAAGCAAAGATTTTGCTTTTCCGCTTACCCAAAAAGTGAAGATATTGTTACAAACATGACTACAAGCTCTGGGGCTATGAACAAAGAAAACTTTAAATATGCTATTTAGACTAGACAGAACAAATACTTTCTTTCCTGTTAATTTTCATCAGAAATATATTAGCTATATAAATATGTATTAAATTAACATATATTAATATATAAATTATATATATGCATATATAAAATTAAAAAAACTAAACTAATAGTTATTACTAAAACAAGCCTATCAGAACATATCACAACCTGTTTTAAGGGCTGATCACAGAATAAATATTTTTTTCCATTAAATTTAAACTATTCAATACTTGCTGAAATCGGAAGTGAAGTAAAACCATTGCACAAGTCAAATTTTTTCTGGAAACAGAAACTGATGTACTGATATATTGGTTTTTGACAGCCACAATCCCTTTTGCTGGTGCAGAATATTTCTTTATTGTAGTTTATTATTTCCTATGTTCAGTTAATTGTATAGGAATACTCTCAGAGCTAAGAAACTATTCAGGAATTGAAAAAGCAAGAATATGTACTTTCCTTTTTAAATCTACAAATCAAAGAAAGAAAATGACAATGAGATCCATAGCTCTAAAATGAAATTAATCAAGGCCATTAACTTCATTGAGCTACTTCATTTGTTAAAAAAATATGTTTTAATTGTAAAATAACCTTGATGGTATTGATCCTTATATATCAAGTCACATATAAAATAGTTTTGTTCAATCATCTAAATAATTCTAAACAAAAAATCCCTGTCCAATCCTTCTTAGCTAGGATGATAGGTTAACCTAATTTCTTTAACTTCACAGAGTAAACGAATAAAGTGTCTAATGTCTTAGGTTATCTTTCAAAAATGTAGGTCTGATCTTTTCACCCTGCTGCTTGCTATGTGGAGACATTACTACTGGGATTTTTTGCTGGTGAAAGGTTTGTCTGGGTTGAAGTAACTTTTCCAGACTTGTTCTTCTCTGGGATAAAGTCTTTTCTTCATTTGCACATGATGGCAGCCATTATGATCACAGATTATCAATGGTTTCACCTCATTCCACCAAAATACTGCTTGCTTGCATTTAGTAGCATTCATTCTTTTAAGTTCAGTTATTTGATTGGAACGTGTTTAAATTAGTTTTATTTCGTAGCCCTTTGAAGAATACATGCTGCTAAACCCCATATTCTTTACTTTCTGAAAAGTTTGAAGTGAAATTCTCAAAAGTATTTGAAGAGAAATTGAATTATTTTTAAAACAAACTATGGTTTATAACCTATTATTTATAGTCAATAAGAAATCTATATAGCTGCTTTCCATGTGAAAGTCTTGTTCTCTTCTTATGGTTGCCTGAAGTCTTACAGCATGTGAGAAAACCAATGATAATTAGTAATGTCAAAATGCCTTTCCAAGCTGTCAATAAATTGCATTCTTTCTACACTTACACAGAGCAGACCTGCAGGTATTGTTAAACCAAAACCTATTCTCTGTTACCTAGTAAGAAAAACATTGATTTAAATTTTGGACACACAAACATACCCTATATGAAGCTATAGACGTTGGATGATGAAGTGAAATGGCTGCCTTGGAAGATAATTGTTTCTTGTCTGAAAGACTATTCTCTCCATTAAGTTATCTTCTCTTACAGCTGTGCAAACAAAGGGTTGGGAACATGTGGTATGACTTTCAAAAATAAATACTCTTTCATGACTAACCTTAAACAGGAAAACATTCAGTTGGGAATATAATAGAGATTATTGTTAGTCTAACACCCCATGTCTTGAAACAGCCAGCTCTGAGTCGGGGTAGCTCATCAAAAATGATAAAGTAATTAGCAGGCAGTTATAGAACAAGAAATTAGACTTTGTGGAAATTATTCTGCTGATAGTGCCTAAATGTTCAAGAAACACTTAGTTGGCAGGTATAAGGGGTTCAGCAACCAAACTGTCAAACAGTTCTTATATGTTCAGAGCTTAAAGTGGGACACTTCCCCAAAACCTGTGGTAAAAACTCTAAATCATTTCAATGAGACCTGGAGTAGCCCCAGCTTCGGTTTTGAAAACAAACACTGGGTTAATGACTTTTTAATTACAGTTCTGTGAATCTAGAGTAATCCGCTGAAATGCAAATACTGACTGACTCCTGGTTTTCATGCAAAGACTGACTGACTGCCACAACATCCAGCAGGATCAACCTGTCTGCATCCAGTCTGCACACAAGTCAACTGTAAATCACTGCATAAATTCAGTTGCTAATTAGACTATTTTAAATGATTTTTCTGAAGCTAAACATTTCACCCACCTTCAGCTGAGATGGCTGTCAAAAACAACTACTTTGGCTCTCATCTGTCAATAGGCAATATATAGATATAGAAACAAGTCTTTGTTTTAGAATGTATTAACAAGCCTACCTGCTATAATTTTAAACAATATTTGGTGTGCTTTCTGTTGTACACTGAATGCATATATGTCAAACAGCTAGCATTGTCAGGGTATACAATAATGGAATAAACTGATGAAGGCAGAAGGCTTCAGATTGATGATCTTCAGGAGGAGGCCCCATCCTCCTCACACTCACCCTTCAGATATTTCTAAACATTAATGAGGTCCCCCCTCAGTCTCCTCTTCTCCAAGCTAAAGAGGCCCAGCTCCCTCAGCCTTTTCTCATAAGGGAGATGCTCCACTCCCTTAATCATTTTGGTGGCTCTTCGCTGGACTCTCTCAAGCAGCTCCCTGTCCTTCTTGAACTGAGGGGCTCAGAACTGGACACAATATTCCAGATGTGGCCTCACCAGGGCAGAGTAGAGGGGGAGGAGAACCTCTCTTGACCTACTGACCACACCCCTTCTAATGCACCCCAGGATGCCATTGGCCTTCCTGGCCACAAGGGCACAGTGCTGGCTCATGGTCATCCTGCTGTCCACCAGGACTCCCAGATCCCTTTCCCCTACACTGCTCTCTAGGAGATCATTTCCCAACCTGTACTGGAACCTGGGGTTGTTCCTGCCCAGGTGCAACACCCTACACTTGCCCTTATTATATTTCATCAAGTTTTTCCCAGCCTGTCCAGGTCTCTCTTCTGGTGTGTCAGCCACTCCTCTCAGCTTTGTATCGTCAGCAAACTTGCTGACAGTGCCCTCTGTTCCCACATCCAGGTCATTGATGAATATATTGAATAGTACTGGTCCCAGTACCAACCCCTGAGGGACTCCACTAGACACAGGTCCCCAACTAGACTCCACCCCATTGACCACCACTCTCTGGCTTCTTCCCACCAGCCAGTTAACAGTCCATCTCACTACCTGATCATCTAATCCACACTTCCTCAATTTATCAGCGAGGATGCTGTGGGAGACCATGTCAAATGCTTTGCTGAAATCAAGATAGACCACATCCCCTGCTCTACCATCATCAAGCCACCTTGTTGTGTTTTCATAAAAGTCTATGAGGTTGGTCAAGCACGACTTTCCCTTGGTGAAGCCGTGCTGACTGCCCCTAATGACCCTCTTATCCTTGATATGCCTAGAGATGGCACCAAGGATAAGTCGTTCCATCACCTTTCCAGGGATGGAGGTGAGGCTGACCGGTCTGTAGTTACCCGGGTCCTCCTTCTTGCCCTTTTTGAAGATTGGAGTGACATTTGCCTTCCTCCAGTCCTCAGGCACCTCTCCCATTCCCCATGACTTAGCAAAGATGATGGAGTGTAGCCTAGCAATGACTTCAGCCAGCTCCCTCAACACCCGTGGGTGCATCCCATCTGGACCCATAGATTTATGGATGTCCAGATTGCTTAATTGGTCCCTGACCCAGTCCTCATCAGCCAAGGCAAACTTCTCCTTTGTCCTGACTCCCTCTGGAGTCTCCAGGGTACAGAGCTCCTCAGGACAGCTTCTGGCAGAGTAGGCAGAGGCAAAGAAGGCATTCAGTAACTCTGCCTTCTCTGTATCCTCTGTCCAGGGCACCCACCTCATTCATCAGTGGGCCTATGTTGCCTCTAGTGTTAGCTTTATCTGCCATGTATTTGAAGAAGCTCTTTCTGTTGTCCTTCACCCCTCTGGCAAGATCTAATTCTAAGGAGGCCTTGGCTTTCCTAGTTGCCTCCCTACATCCTCTGACAACAGCCTTATATTCCTCCCAAGTGGCCAGCCCCTCCTTCCATGATCTGTAAACTCTCCTCTTCCACTTGAGTTTGCCCAGCAGTTCCCTGTTTAACCAAGCAGCTCTCCTGTATATACAGGTATGTATATACTTATTTTTTCATTTTTAACAACAGTGCAAACATTCTCATTCCTGCTGTCAAAATGCAAGTTCTTAGTTTCCAGGGTTTAGCAAAACAACTGCCCCAGTTGCATTAAGAACATATGACATGAAGGATCATCTGGGTCACTGAATCCAGCACCAGCTAACAGACAACTTTGATTTCTAGTTTTGTTAGTAGGTTCTGAGATAAAATTTTCTTCACTTGGAATAGTCAGTTTAAGTCCGAAAAAGGGATCAAGAAGAACAGGATGCTGTTTTTATCTTGCAGTGAATAAAATCCAGGTGGCAGAGGATAAGATCCACTAATTCTAAAAACCCAAAGGGCATTAGGACAGATTTGCAGAGGGTGCTAGGCATATAAAGCTACATACAAATTCCTACTGAGGTATTCAAACATGTGCAAGCAGATTGACAGATTTTATGCCAAATTATATCAAATACAGCGTATGGCCCTTAGTGATCAGAATGAATTAATAAATTTCATTAATCAATCCATCAATTTCATTAACTCCAGTTAATGTTTTCTTTGCTTAATAAACTATTTTAAATGCAAAATGTTTTATAAATTCACTTTCTTCTTAAGTATAGAGCATGTTTAAAATAACTAATAAACATGTTTGCATATTGTTTTTCTCTATGGTTAATTAACTCTACTTATCAATGAAATGCATCTAAATACAAGTTCAGAGTAAATAGTTATTATCTAGTAGACAAGAATGAAGTCATTCAACAACAAATTAAAAATCAGAGTAAGTGTGCATTGAGCTATATATTTGCTGAAATGATTGTGTGTCTATGGAATTAAAGAAGGGATGTAGGTACTTAAAACAGAACTTGGGAGTAATCAAAACATTCAGGTCCAGAAGTACAAACTGAAATTGCAGCTGCGCAACCACTGGCTAACAGGAGCCTCCTCTGGGGATTTCCCTTGGCGGGTCACCAGGACTCAGGTCGGGCGTAGCCCCTGTGGTGCCCTCAGCAATGTCATTATTCAGCAGAACACACGAGTTTTACTGTCTTACCTGCTCTACGAAGGAACAAGAAAAATATCTTTATTTTAGAAAGCCTTTACAATAAAAATGCAAAACGTGATTAAAAACTCTATACAGGTTACTATTTATTATAATCTGTAAATTAAACCACTAACTTCAATCATTCCACTTTGCTTAATGCTGCTTTACATGGTAGAATCTGGTTTTCAGGGCTCTTCAAAAAAACCCCAGAAATTCATAGCTAAATGTGGCAAGTGAGCAGTACAGTAGGACACTGAAATAGTGCTGGTTCAAGACTGTCACCACTGACGCTTATTTTAAAGAATACCGAGAAAGGGATTGGATCTTGGTCTTCCCATTTCAGAAGTGATTCTTACTACATAAAAGATAAAAAGTGATACCACTTGATCTAGCACAGGAGATGCTGGTAGATTTTAAAGTAAAGAAAGCATTTTTTTATTATAAAGCCCAAACTGTTATTCTTTTTTCCTTCAGGACCCCATCTCCTTTTCTATACAATATGGGGCTGCAATGAAGATGGGTCCAGATTTGGTCAAGGAGGAGGACTTGTCCATCTAGTCCTTTAACTTCTTTTTGCAAAAGATTGATAGGCTATAGAGACTGGAGGAAGACTGGAAGGAAGAAAAAATATCTGATTGTCAAAGAAATTGCATTCAGCCTTGGTGGTGGCCTACACCCCAACTCCAGCATCTAATAGTTGTGATGCTGAGCAAGCTACTTGAATAAAGTTTTGCCCAGCTTTCCACAGTAGAGTTTTCAAGCTAACTGCCCAGGGTGTCACAGCTGGGAAGCTCAGCACTTTCACAGCAGAGCTGAGGATCTACCACCAAGTTAGCTGAAGAAGGGTGGTGTGGTACTTGGAATAGCAAGATTAGAAAATGCTGTTACTTCTAAAAAATCAGTCCCAAAGCTTTTGTGATTGGTGAGCATTTTTGGGGAGCAACTTTGTATGAAACACAGACTTAATTGTACAAAAGTGGTTGAAAAATGAATTATTTTCTCGTGGCCCTAGATGTGATCTGGGGAGGCCTGCCAGCGGGATGTGGGTCTCTCCATACAGTGCTTTGTCTTTGCACAACTCATTCCAAAGTGTTTTACATTCCTCACACCTTATCAGTTCAGCAGCCTGCATTCCTATCACAGGGGTCTGGATTCCTGAAACTCCAGCTCTCCTTAAAAAGGGAGTTAAGGCAACCTGACACTCGCATCCCTGTTGGATGCAGTGCTCAGATGTGGTAAGAGCACCACAGAAACAGGGAGAAAGGAATGAAAATGTATGCTGTGCAAGGCTTGGATAATTTGAGTTAAACAAGGCTTGGAGCCATGCTCTTAATGAGGAAGATAAAAAGAAATCTGCAATTGCTACCAGTTTATTGAATGAGGCGGTGGACTTACAAGGAAAAAAGAACAGTATGATTGTGTAATTAAAAACTATAACATGCATGCAAACAAATGGCAGGAAAATGGAAGTTGCCTGGGAAACGTTATTGCTGACATTGCCCAACTTCTAAGTGCTCGAATTCACAACCTTAATGTTAACATTTTTTTAGATATAATATATAATTATCTGCAGCAAGTTAGGGATGCTAACTTTTAAAAGTCAGTTCAGAATAATGTAATTAGTATAAATTCAGTACCATGATAGGAAAAAAAAACCCCACAAACCAGTCTATGTTTTAGCTTATTGCAATCACTGTGAATAAAAAGTTCTGGATTCTGCTGACAATCCTGTTGGCAACTGGTAATATTTACATTTGAATATGGAGAAAGATTACTGCTGGCTATATTGTATTATTTAATTATACAGTCAGTTTAGAAATGAAATTATATCTGAAGCATTTGAGAGATTCCCTTGAGCAGAAGTGATGGAACAATTATTACCTCAATTTGGCATGAGGAAACTTCACTGAAAGTCTAGGATTTCACCTAATCAGACAATTTGATTAGTGGTCCATGTTTAGGAGCACTCTGTGCTGCTGCAAAGTAATTTAAAAATGCACTGTAAGAAAAGTAATCATAATAACTATGGACAGTTTTCCTTGGCAACCTGCATATCAAATGTATTAAGTTTTAAAAGTCAGTTCAGAATAATGTAATTAGTATAAATTCAGTACCATGATAGGAAAAAAAAACCCCACAAACCAGTCTATGTTTTAGCTTATTGCAATCACTGTGAATAAAAAGTTCTGGATTCTGCTGACAATTCAATTCATGATGTCCAGCAACTACAGCTGGGCAAGGTCTGACAGGTTCATGCCAAACAGATGTGGATTTGAAGACACAAAGGTTTCTAAGTTATTTTCTGGGAAAAGAGGCATTAAAAAGAAGGATGCATGTGTGCACGCAGCTTTCTAATAAGAGTAATGTGGGCAGACTGATGGAAAATAAGAATATGCTGCCTCTGCTTGGCATTGAAAAGTCCACTGTACAACTAAATAAAAATAAATAGATGCATATGAAAATACCAACTCAGGAAACTTTTACACAAACACATTTGGAAAATATGAAGGCAATAAAAACAAATTCTGGAGTGATCACAAACATTTTTCCTGGACTCTGACAACCTGGAAGAAGAAGGAGGTAAGATGTCAACAGTCATTACAGTTCTCTTACAAGAAAAAGGTGGAAAAATGCAGTGGCTTCCTTTGAAGAGAGAATGCCATGCTGAAGGTTCTGGTCATTTCAGCCACTGGTAAAGAGTCCCCAGCTGTAGGTAATGTGAATGCACAGATGAAGCATTGCATATTTATCAAACCAAGCCTTGAGCTTAGGCAGGGTTGGCAATGCTATTAGCTTTCCAAGGTAATGCCTCCAACAGGCCTGCACCTTTGGCTGCAATCAGCCTCTTGGGATGGGTGATCTGTCATCTGGCTTGTGAGCCTGATTGGTGGCTTGTCCTATTAGATGTAAGAAGGAAACTCATGATTTGCCTGCGTTCATGCAGCTACAGGCCCTAGCACTAGCTTCTGGCTTGTGTCCTTGGACAGACTGCCTGCTCCTAGTCGTCAGCTTTATGTTATAAGGGAGTCTTTGGCCTCCAGTCTGCCTTCTGTCCATGTTCTTGCCTTGCCTTTTGGCTATAAGGTGTTTCACCAGTTTTGCGCAAGGATTTTTAAGAAACAGTGTGAGCAGCCAAAGAAAAACAAGGGCACATATGAACACAATAATATGCTTATGGATCGATCATCAAAATGGCCCACCTTATTCAGCCTTCCATCCCCAAGAGATGCACCCCAGTGGTGCTCCAGGTCAAAACCTCCATTCAGTGTTCTGAAGTGTAAGATGAAGGAATGGAAGCAGTGAAGTTGCCATGGTATATGATCAGACAGAAGTAGTATCTTTTTGTTTTAGATCACCTCATGGCTTTTTAATTCATTAATTTCTCCCTACATCTTTTGAACCTCCAACTACTGGTTGCACTTCTTGGCACTGAGAAGAGAAGGCCAGTAAGTTTTGATTCTCCTTGACTCCATGAGGTGGCACAGTAGAAGTCTTCTCAAATATATTACGTATTACTACACACTCTGAGGCAGACACCATAGATACCTGAGGAAAAGCATTAACAGTGCTGCCCGTGGGATAGCAAGAGCTTTTTGAGTGCTTGATGTACAACAATGTTAATAATGTATTTGGTATCTAGATATATTTGTGCTTATAAGCAACACATGTAGAGGGATCATTCCCTGGGTCATATAATAGTTCAAATTTCATCATAGTCCCCCACCACCATTGTGAACAGCTCTTTCAGAGCAGGAACAGTGGAGACAGCTTTAGAACCATCAAAGTTAAGCACATGGTACTTATCTCAGGAGAAAGCGAAAAGAAGTCAGGATTACACACTAATGACACTGACAAAAAATGACTGGCTTTGAATCTTAGATACAATTCAGCTATAACAGAACCAGCAGCAAGAATAATGAGTAAAAAGCCAAACAGAAATTCTTTGTTTTCCTCCCCTCTCACCTATACCACGGTGTAATTCCATGAAATCTTAAAAAAAAAAAAGCCCATAAATGAGGAGATGCAAGCTTTGCTTTGGAAAGTATGGAAAAACATTTTACTTTGGTGTCTGTATACAGAGTCCTGCTAAACTATTTTATAAACATTATGAACATACCAGATGGCAGTAACATGGGAACAACCACAGGGCTTGCTCATGTCATACAACATTTCAGATCTTCATGAGAGTACAACCAGTCCTGAGAGACCAGCCATACCCCTCTTCACAAACACATTTCCACTGAGATTCTGATCCATTTCTTCAAAACTGTGGAAGTGAGAGGATGTAAAAAATCGAGTTTTGGATGAAAAAAAACCAAGCAACCTCTACAGAGTTGTTTCTCATTTAAGCTTAGGTAAGATTGCTTACACAAGATAATAGTAAGGAAAAAGCAAGTATGATGGGCTGTTTGGGGGCTAGTCATAATCCCTTGACATTGACTATGCTGAGTTTTGTTTTACTGTTTAAGAGGAGACCTCAGTGGTTTTACTGCAGATTCTATTTTTTGTATTGAGGAGAACAAAAATGACCTTTTGCAATGTGTGAATCCAGCTTGTAGACTGTAAGGCAAGAAGGCACCAACAAAGTCATCCAATCTGACCCCTGTAACACGAGCCAGAGGATTTCACCTCCTCTCTAATGTGTCAACTCAAATTTCTGGATGAAGGCGAAAACTTCTCAGTTCTAAAGACTTTGCTGAACTGCAGACTGACAGAATGATATCACGGAGACATTTTAAAATGGAAAACAAATTAGGATCCAGTAAACCCATCAAGAAATTTTTTCACTTAACACTTTATCCTAAGTATGGACTTCACAAATTAGTAAACTGACATATCGACACACTAATTTATAACTTAGTGAAAAAATATGCAAGCAGTGAAACAAATGCTGCAAGCAAACACACAGAAACAGAAGAATCCAAAGATAAACCAGTATCTACTTTCTCTATAATTTTTTTTAGGCAGAATTGTATTTATAAACCAAAACTCACAGTGATATTATATTTAGAGCTCTAAGTTTAAATGCAAACTCCATTTTGGAGGGATTTAGCACTTGGCCCTTCTAACTGGTTATTAGTTTTCTTGAAAGTCCTTAGGGTAACAGGTAGATGGAGATGTTGCAGCACATGAATCAATCTGCTGCTCTCCCTTCACATGGTGGAGGTGGGAAAGAGAAGGAGGAGAACAGGGCTTCAGGAGTAGCAAATGCCAAAAAGAGGCAGCAAAAAGGTGACAGTGTTAGTTGTGCCAGCCACTCTGTAATGCACAGAGGGGACTGAGAGGGGCAGTTCCTGGCAGAGCATCTCTGGTAGCCTCACCTCTAAGCTCTCTGCAAGAGACATGACCTAGCCTTTAATGAAAACCAAAAATATCACACACTTAAGGAATACTTCAGGTGGGACAACTGAACTCCAAGCTGTATTTTTGTGCCTAGAATGAACAATGCAAAACACCTCCACTGATTTCAACAACAATCTACATTCTAAAAAGCAGGGATATACACTTGAGATGGAAACCTTTAGCTGAGATTTGCCTTGCCTGACATCTTACTGTCCCATATCAAGAGAATATGGTAGACAAGGGTCCACAGATGTAGAAAACCCCACACTTAGAAAAGTACTGGCATTTTCATTTTCCTTGTCTTATCATAGAATCGTTTTGGTTGGAAAAGATCTTTAAGATCATTGAGTCCAACCCAAAACCTAACACTGAAATGTCCACCACTAAAGCATGTCCCTAAGCATCACATCTACACATCTTTTAAATACCTCCAGAGATGCTGACTCCACCACTTCCCTGGGCAGCTTGTTCCAATGCTTATGAAATGAAGCAAACATGTTCAGTTAGAAAGAAGTGGAAAATTCTCTTCATATACTTTCAGAGACAAAGAGACAAAGGGCAGTGCTGATGCCCCGAAACATGTATAGTTCAACATTTCAACCTCTCTGACAGTACTTTGCTCCCAAGACTGCAAGAAATTTTTAAAATATCAATATAAATTTTCTCACTTCTGTAGACTTCAGTTCCCTACATTAGCACAGTTAGAAAGCTGCCTGAACATGTAAAAGAAACATTTTTCAATCTTACTTACTTATTTTTTACCTGCATTCTACACAGACAAAACCTTAAAGGTTCTGAGTGCTTGCTGTATCAGTCCCCTGCTGCACATGTCACTGATGGGATGTGTTCCCGCTGAACTCACACAGCTCAGCTTTCAATAGTCACCCTTCCTGCAGTCACAGACTTTGGTTTATGTTATCATCTAGTTTACTATCTCAAACATGAAATCACTGCATGACTTCCCTCTCCATGTTCGCAACAGGTTGCCACTTTGTCTGGTGCAGTCAGGGCCCTGAGAGCACCTTATGTCACTTCTGAGTGACATTTCTCTTCAGCATGAGCCAGATCTGTAAATATGGAATCAAACTCGGCACTCTGAAGACCAAGAGAATCACTGACCCTAAAGGTAACAGAATGAAATGGTGAAGAAAACAGTGAAGGGGATAAAGAAGAACTGAAAGACTCATTTTGAAAGCAAACAGGATTTCTCTGGAGTTTATTTTTGCGTGCAAGTTGTTCCTGAGGAACATCCTGTTGAGGAGAATGATCAGTGGGTTTGTTCAGTGAACTGTACATAGTGAGAGATGCAGAAACGTCTCTGACGGACACATTTGGTCTTAGAGTGCAGGATAAACACCTATCCCCAAAACATTTAATTAAACTCAGAGGAAACAAACAAAAAAGGAAGATGAGGATAAAAAAACCCACCCCAACATTAAAAAAACCTGACTCTGAACAGCAATATACAGTCTCTGGAGGCTGCAACTGCACTTTTACACATTTAAATAACTTTTTGGATGCTGACAGTCCCACTTAATAGGATTGTTCTCATGTCTGTGGCATGTTCAGCTTGTAACACATCCCTACATGGACTGGTGTGCAGAGATGAACATCAGCCCATTACCTCAGAAGTTTATGTTGTTGTGTGAAGATCACAGCAGCAAACTGCAGGTAATGCTGTAAAAATCAAGATTTCTACCATGGGCTGAGAGGAGTACATGAAATTTTGGCGATGTAACAGCTATTGGCAGCATTACACTACTTGAGTCCAAACATTATAAAATGTCATTGTTTGTATGTGTTTTCTTTCCCTGAGAAATTTCAGATGAGTTGTTAGTGAGATTTGACTTAAATCAGCTCTATTAAACCACAACATTGCTGATATTTTAAGAGATACAAAGGATAAAACTACGAAGCAGCATAAGCTGTTTATCATTCTTATGCAAGCACTCTACCTTGCCTTCCTAGATCACATGTGTGCCCAGAACCTAGCCAAATAAACACGCATATCTGATTTGCTGAAGGACTGTGACCTAACACTTCAGTGAGGATTGTAGAATTAACCCTCTGGTCAAGAGTATGATAAGCTGTTTTTTCACCTGCTCCAGCACCGAAGCACATCATTGCACAAATGCACCTGGACTTCTGCCAGTCCCAAAGTGCCTTCTTGAACCTGAAGGAGTTTTCTTCATTGCTTAAAATAATGTAAGGTTGCTTTTTTTTTCATATCAACTAACCCAAATCAGTTATCCTCGGGTAGGAAACAAAGAAGACAAGCCATTTTTGCTTTTACTGTGAGACAGACTTGCCAAGATCAACCTTAAGCATAGTGTCAAAATAACTGCCTAATTACATGGGGAACGAGCGTACTCTGCCTTCAGTGTGTTTTACAGGAGGGCAGCCCATGAGCAGTGGCTGCCCCAAGCTACAAACTCAGCCTTTTTAGCAGCCAAGCTGATCCCATGGTGTTCCTCACCAATGCCAAGCCTCCAGGCAGCTGTGGAACCCTTTCATTGGGAACTGAAATGATTAACCAAAATTGTAATTGCAAATCGCTGTTTGGTTAGACTTCAATGCCTATGGATCAATGAGCTATCTAATTAGAAATCTGAAGTCTGAAATATGTTTATAAAATTACACTCATTGCTCTTAAATTTACATGTCTCCAAGGAAATATATTTTAATTTCTGTAATGAGTTTCTCCAAATGTTTGCTTTAAAGTATTTCCTATACTCAGATGTTATAGAGTGCGTTTATAGAACAGTCCCAAAAAGATACTTCTAATTACTTGGACTGTGAAAATATTAAGTTTAAAGTCAAAATAGGCATTTTTCAGCTACTCTGTGTGTGTAGGTGCAAAGGCTCTTGTCTGTAAGCATTCCCAGTGTTGGATCTAGAGTTTAGAAATAAACTGTATACCTTTGTTTCCTAAGCAGGAAACACTTTGTAGGTTTAGCAGTTGAACTCTTCAGATTTTTCTTCTAACAGCTGCAGCTTAATAACCAGCTTCTACCTAAGCCCACCTTCTTCTGCACATAAGAGGTCTAAAAAGAGAGCTGTGGACTTCTTGCAAACATCAATAAACTTACAAAAACATCGGGAGTTTTATTTGGCTGGACTGCATAGCCTTTGAAGCTTCTTCTCTCCTTGCTTTATTATCAGCAAGGAACAAGTTAAGAAAAAAAAAAATTCAGCATTGACCATTTATTCTTCAGGTAATCTTGATTTCTTCCTTTTTTTTTTTTTTTAAATAATTACATGCTTAGGTGTTACCAAATATTGTAGGAGTTTTTGCTAGGCTGTTTGTCTTAAAGACAGCCATCAGTTTACAGATTAAACTGTCCTTTTGTGCAAATTCTTTCTGGTCTTTTATAGACAGCAGAATAATTAAGTGAATTTAATTATTTTCTCTACAATAAATCAGAATGTTCGGAGATGATGAAAGATTTAATAAAGATATTTCTTCCATTAGGGACTAGTTCTGCATTCTCTACTATGAATAGCATTTACAAAAATAATGCTATTCCCACTCTCGACAATGGGTCTGCTCACAAGGGTAAAGTGTGCATTGTTTGACCTTATCCTTGCTCATTAACGCCTATAAAAACTCCATTAGACTACTTAAGGCAAAAAAAAAAAAAGAGAGAGAACACTAATTATTAGTAATATTACACACAAACTAATAGAACACCCTGACAATGCTAGAGCCCTCTGAATCATCATCTCAGTCTTATTTTGTTAAATGCTATTATCTCTAACTGCAGTGGCAAACTTGGAGCAGCGGAAATTTTTTGCAAATAATTAATGGTATAAATATAGCCTTCTTTTTCCTGCTGGATAAATTACCTATGAACACATAGTGATTTTTACTATAGATTAAAAATATGCATGAAAATGCCACAGGAAGAATTATATCAATTCACTGCACCCACAGTTATATTGCCTTAGTCCCTTGTTGTAGCTTATTTTCCTGATGAACTGACTTGGAAGTATCTTTATGCCACTGCTTATGAGTTCCTAATCAGATAAACAGGTGAATAGCTGCACTGGTCAGCTTTACCCTTGTGAACACTGTCAGGAATTCTTCCTCTTTCCCTTCTACTTACTTTCTTTCCCAGTCTGTGCCCAGGTCTCAACAGATGTTTTGCCTTTACTTCCATTTCCTTCCTCTTTCCCTCTCTTTGACACTCCTCCTTTTATCAGACCCTTCAGTCACGACCCCGCTCTGTGCTGCAGGAGTCTCTCCACTGATCCAAGTTTTAGTCTTTGGTGCTTTGTCAGGCTCCCTCCACTGACAGAAACAGACCCCAGGTTCTCCATGGGCAGGATGTGGCTCTTCAACTCCTCCACCGTGGCTCCACAGCAGCTTGTCCTCAGACTACCAATACTAGTTCCTAGCACCGTTAGCAGAGTTGCTACACCGACAACATTTTGTAATCAGCTCTCATATTTTCCACTCTGATCTGCAATCCAGATGACATTTTTTCAGTTAAATATTCCTCCCACAAAGGAAGGAAAGAACCCACAATCTTTCACCCATTGAAAAGTCACTAATCTCATCCCTTCTCCTGAGCAAAATGCATTAGCTCTGGCACCACCATAGCACAGGAGAGCCAGTGCGTTTCAACACAAGTGCTTCTTGCTCCCACTCTTCATTCCAATTTCTCTCTCCCACCCAGCTAAGATTCCTCATCTGACTGCAATTTCCCAAAGTAGTTATGGTTGAGGGACTCGTCATGGGTCTCTGCTGCAGCAGTGGAACAAGAACCAAGATCTTCCTGGAGACACCCTCTAAGCCAGATGCCTCAGCAAAAGATCCATCCAAGCTACAAGCCCACAGAGCAGAAACGCACCACGGACGCTCAAGTTATCAGACATTTCGCCTGCTGCAGCAACTGCTCTCAAACAGCACTTGTATAAAACAGAAGTGGTGGCTCTTTCCTACAGGAGAATACTGGTGCAGCAGCTCATTCTGATGACTGTACTGTAAGCAGTCTCCTATGCAAATATTTAATGTCCCATGATAAATCACACCTAAAAAATGCTGGAGAACCTGACTAACCAGCTGAATGGGGCCAGGGGAAATCCATCAAGAAAAAACTGAAAGCAAAATCTGCTATCGGTGGCAGTTCTTACAAAACTTTGATTTTCAGATATGTCTAAAGAATATTGATGATTAGCGGTGTAGCTGGAAATCAATGTAAATACTAAATTGAAGGATTCAATCTTATTCAGTCTTTATACAATATTTTGAAACAAAGCTGCAATTTCTACCACATGAGGCATAAAATCAATTAAAGAATGTTTATGCTCCAGCAGACTTGTAACTACACTGCTTAAAGTTCAGTCAGTTTGTGTTTTAATACATGTTAAATAAATTTTTGTTAATTTTTCCAATATGAGTCTGGTATTCATTAAAGATGTTTAAATGTAGTCTCTTTCCATAACCATTTGGTCTTCCTGGTTCTTCCAGCTAACGAGGTCTATGCTGGTCTGGACCTTTCCCTTTTACAAACATAACACACATTTTATTAACACAACTATTTCCACTAGCAAAACTATCTAAGCTATGCTTATCTTGCATTCAGTAATATAATGTCCTTCAACACATCAATTGCTGCACGGGAGATGGACCATCTATACTGGCAAAGTCTGGAACTGAAGGTCTTTTGAAGAGCAAGCTGCTCTCACGTGCATGTAGAATAGGAACTATAAAAAGGGATTATACGCCCATTTGATGGTATCATGCAGTGGAAGAGTATGTGCTGGGCTGCCTGACACTAATGAAAGGGTAAGTCTTCTCCTTCCCCTACCCTTTGGCACTCAGCAGTCCATCCCTGATAAACCAACAGCCGCATTAGGTGAGTTATCATTGCATAGGTTTAGTGTAAAACCACGTAAACAAACACAGGGCCTAAGCACACCTCTTGACTTCCTTGGGGAAGGTATCCCACGTGTACATAATGAGCTTGGGGAGTGATTCTGGATCCTGCAGAGGAGTGGGGACTGTTGAAAGATGAAATCATGCCATCTTGAGGTTGAGGACTTTTTTTTACTTAGCTCCAGTGATGCTTCAGCCTCTCACTTCTGAAGTCCATGAAGGCAATCATGCCTATATGTCTACTGTTCTTATCATAATCTTGGGTTTGGGACAGGTCAGAACAAGTGGTAAAAATCATTCCACTAAATCAAGCAAAAATACATTTCAGATACCTGTATAATTCCTCAGGAAGCAACCAAGACACTCACCCTGTCATGAAGCCTTCAGATAGGTATGGGATACCTGAGTAAAGTGTGAAAGGTGGAGAAGAGAAAGGATTCTGCATGCAGATGTTTGCTTTCTTAGACCGATTATCAAACAAAATCGATTGTTTGATGACAATTTGCATGACTGCCAGTTTCCATTTCCCACAGAAGTCCTGGCAGAAATAAAGGGTAGAGTGTCTTTCTTTATAGCTTTGCATTCCTACCATGCTGCCACTGATAGATCCCAATGAAAAAAAAGGCCAAAATGCCATGAAGACTTAAACTACCACTGTAAGGTGGTTGTGGGGGTGATACTTATTTTGGTAGCCAAGCCAATTTATGCTGACTTGACATGTCTGTGACATTACAGCCTACGGCTTTCATTTCAACTTCCACATTCATCAGACCTGAACCCTAACACAAAATGTTAACAATATCCCAGTGGGCTCTCATCATAGTAAAAGAACACATATGTTCTTCAATGGATTTGAATCAAAAACCGCTAAAAAGTTAAAAGCTATATTAGGTCCATGCCTTGGTGATTTAAAAAAAAAATTATATTGAAAATATCAATCAAATTATCAATTTAATGACAAAACCAGGACAATATTCTATGGAGCAACATTTCAGGCTGTTAGAAAGGACCATGCCAGAGACACGTGCTGTAGCGATAATGACAGACCAGCAAAAGAAAGATGATTTTTTCTATTCATTAGGATACAGAGTTCAGCACTTAAGTAATATTTCTGTCCCCACCTTTGTTTTCTGATTATAAGAACAATAAACAATCCAAACCTATGGCACCATTCTTCAGTACCTCTCCTTGACATTCACACCCTGTTAAAAGCATTATCTTGTTAAACACGCAGCTTCTATGGCTCCAGATGCTTAAGGCCTGCAGCACCTTTTTCAAAGATCTTTTCATGTCAAACACAAGATATTTAGTTTTATTATTTGTGCATTACTTATAAAGTAAGTAATGAGAAACAAAAATGAGCAACCCTTTTTCCTGACCTACCCCAGTTAATCCCAAACTTAGGCTAATGCTTTTTTATTTGACTTTTTTTAGGGAAGTACAAGGATGTAGTAACTCAAAATAAAAATAAACAATAAAATAAAAAAATACATTGTTCTTTATAAGGGATAAGCTGAAAGGCATTACAAAGACTATTTAATTTATGACAGGTAATTGCTGTCATATAAAAGCACCCTTGTGTTTGTAACTTTTTTTTTTTACCACAGTACAAACCATCCGTTTTACTACCGGTTCCTCCTTGGGGTTTGCCACATGTCTAGTGGCAAACTAGACCTTAATTCCACAGAATGAAACTCATGACTTCCTAGGAAATGGTACCAGAAATACTAGGATGAGGTCATTTAAGTGATAACAACTGTTGAACTTATCATGCACACAGTAACAAATCTTATTCATAAACCATCTTTAATTACTTCTAAAAGGTCCATTTGTGTGACTCACAAACTGACACAATGTCTGTTATGTCATGCAGAGATCATCCCTTCTGTGTCTCTGATTTTCTGAAATTCCAGCTCTCCACCTGCAATTTGATATACTGCCAAGTTGCAAATCAGCAGGTAATTTTGAGTTTTGGATCATATTACTTTCAATAACCGCAACACTACAGAACTGCTGGAGTACTGTACCATGTAACACAAGCCTGGTTGTTTCCTATATATCAATTTTAGTAAGTTTAATAAGTTTTCTTTTTTACATTTAAAATGATGCTTGAAGCATCATTTTAAAATCTAAGACATTTAGCATGTGTATAGAGTATTTTTCCTTTAAAAAAGAACTTTAGGGTTGTGTAAATAGAGGAAAATTTTAAAGGAACCACCTGTAACAAATATCTGACATAAAATTAATGCCTTAATAACTGGGAAAAGAAACAAAACTATTACTATTAAAGTTCTGCAAATGGCACAAGTTGGTGCAATGGCAGGTAAGAAGTCCTACCGATTGTAGACTTATCTGTAAACTGCACTCATATTCAGTACAGTTCAGTACAGTTAAATCCAAAATACAGAAACAAAGAATACTTTCAAAGTACAGGAAGTTTTTAAGGGACAACTGAGAATTCTGTTATGGCAGAAAAACTTTAAAAGAGGAAAATCTGGTAAATTTGTGAAATTTATCAGTTTTCTAAATTCCTGCCTGATTCTTTAAATACTCTGATCTACAGAGTTTATGAATTATAAATAGCTTCAAAACAGTAATTATATTGTAGTTAAATATTTATACTTTCACTATGTGTTTTTCAGTAGTTTTGTAGAGAAATCATTAAATCAGAATTAAAAAGTGAGTGGTACCAGCAGTGCACTGTCTGAATGTATCCACACTCAGTGACGAAGCTGTTACTCCTGTATGCCTTGGATCTGGTGAAAGTGAAATGGGTGGAAACTCAGAAAATAAAATTATTGCAGCATAAAGAGAGGAAGAAATGTAGGTAAACCATCAGGGTAACAGAGATAAGAAGGACATGAAAGCATGAAAGGTAGTTTAAATTTTGACCAGTATTACAGGCCAGTGTTTCCTGGACCAGTGCAAGTCCCAGTTTATCATGAAGAGTATCTCACTGCCTCAATAGCAAATCAGAATAAATGAGACATATTTCTACAGCTCTGCATACTCCTGTTCCTTGCCTCCTAAATGCACAAGTACAAGAACAATGTCACAAACAGAGCACAGAATCAAGGAGCAGAAATTCTTGATTCTCAGCTCATCAGACATACCCATCCCACAGTCTTCTTCCAGACCATGGATGATTGAAATGCACCCCAATAATTTTTAGGTTGATTACAAGACGGAGAAGAAAAAGAGAAGAAAACCAGGTGTAATAAGGGTGAACTGGGGTAGTCTTACTCATTACCGTAGGTAGACTGAAACAGACTATTGTCCTTTTCAGAAACAGAATTACCTTTTTTTTTCAAAAGAATCTGCTTATAAAGCTTTGCATATTGTAAAATTACCAGACCTGATCCCTGCATCTACTGCCAAGTAGATTACTTTTAAATTTCTCACATTTAATACATTTCAGGACATAACCACATTTTTCAATGAAGGAATCTAACTGGTCAGGCTTTTCATTGCCTTTAGAAGACTTCTATAGAGAATTGACCATTTCATAGCATCATGAAGGCAAACACTGGAGTAATTTGTAGAACACTATTTGTATACTGTACATTCATACTGAAGTACAGTGTATGGTATCAATAATATATGTAGGGTCATATAAGAAGCAGGTCAAGTTAATTAAGCTATTGAATAGGAAAAAATAGAAGCTCTAGGTAGGCAATATGATAAAATTCAGTATATTCCTGTGGTGGTTTCACATGGCTATCAGCCAAGCATAGCCGTTCGCTCACTCCCCTCCTCCCACCTGGGACAGGGGAGAGAACTGGGGGGCAAGAACAAGGAGACTCATAGGTTGAGATAAGAACAACTTAATAATGGAAATAAAATAACACAATCATAATGATATTAAAATAATAATGATAACAGTAATAAAATATGCCAATGAGTGATACACAGTGCAACTGCTCACCACCTGCCAACCAAGCCTGGCCCATTCTCAGATAATGATCCCGGAGGAGCAGAAATCCTGAAACAAAACCGCAGTCCCGGAAGAGCGAGAGCCCAAGTGAAAGCCAGAGAGAGCAAGGAAGGAAGAGACCCTCATTAATACACTAAGCATGACATTATATGATATGGAATATCATATCAGCATATCCAAATGCCAGTTTAGCTTATTAATTTATATATTACTCACTAGCCTTAGACCTGGCACTTGTAGACTAACAAAACACAAAGTCCTTCAACTTCCAGCGACAAAATGAAAACATTGGTATGTTATCAATGTTTTTCTCATAACAAATCGCATGCTGAAACCAAAATACAGTACTATTCTAGCTACTAAAAAGAAACCTAGCTCTACCTCAGCTAAAAACCAGGACAATGACATGAGGAAACAAGCAGAGAACAGAACAGTGAGCAAAAGTAATGAGGTAAAGAATAGCTACACCTCCTCTTCACCATTCGGATTACAACACCACCTCTTAGGACAGAGTTCCAGTTGTAAAGTGGGCTGCACAAAACTGGTTATTTTAGGTTACAAGTTCCCAATGAAGCTGCTTGAATAAGCTAGTACTGTTGTACATTTTTAGTGTAGTTGGTAAAAATGTGTGATGAACAACAGCATGAAATACTTTTCAGAAAGAATAGCTGGAATCCTCACCAGCACAGTGTCTACACTGTGTGACAAGAAAAGGTTAACGTATGAACATCAATTTTTTGGGCATCTATAAAGCATGGCTTGATGATATACTGCAGTAGTATCAAAATATGGGAAGAGGCTATACACTCAAGGCTCAAGGAAAAACTAGGAGATATATTTGAGCAAAACCAAAACAACAAAGAGCGAGCAAGATGCTAACATATCCCAATGGAGAGAAAAGTATTTGATGTGGAATGGTTATTCATTGTGGATGCCTCTGGATATTGCCTGCAGAAGTTAATTTTTCTAGAGACCACACTCAGTTATTCTGTAAATCCCAAAACACAAGCAAGCTAATTTAGATATGGTATGAGGTTTGGCATCAGGGGAAGAAAAACTTTATAGTTTACTGTCTGACAGTTTGGATTTTAAATCCTTTAGCAATTTCAGCTGAATGTCCTTCCCACCATTTCTGCTTGTGGTAACAAGATATCTTAGAAACAAATTGATGTCACTAATGTAACAATTCTCTTGAAAACAGCCTTGACTCCAAAAGAAAAAAGTTGCCTATCATCTCGTTGAAGCACTGGAAGAAAAAGGTTTTCAATTTGTCAAAAAAGCCTAATGTTATGTCAGGACTTTCTTCCTTAAGTTCAGGTTTGACCAAAACAATAAATTTCAAAGCTATGTATGGCTGGCAGCCTGGTTGTGGTACCTTCCTGTCAGTTGGGACTCATGAGTCCAGCTCTTTCCCTGGTCTCAAGTCTGCTTCTGATGTAAGTGGTTTGCTAGTCACCAGCATGGAAAACCAAAATCAACTATATATGTCAATAGAAGCCAGAGCAGTCCCTTTATGCACTATGGCTACAAATTTTGATATGCCATAATAATGCTTTTCTGATGAACTATAAACACTTGTGATTGATCTTGAATATGACTGGAAAGAGTTGAACAGAGTCCTGCTTACTTGCTAAAGCAGGGATATCTTTATTGTGAAAAATGTAGATGCAAGTGGTACAATAAAACTGGAGGTAAATGGATGATTTACAAGTTTCTCAGACTAATAAAATAGCCCTCCTAATTAGCTCAGACTAATTATACCTCATATAAAAACCTCAAGACTGTTACCCATGCATTTTGCAAGACGGAACAGCAAATGTGACAGAGCTGGGCGCTGTGTAACAGACTTTGCATAACAACTCATGAAATCATCTTTGCTCAGTTTTTAGTCAATTTTGCCACAAGCAGAACATGCAGCTTGTGATGTGCTGGCTCTGGGAGCTGAACTAACCCCAAATTTGATAGAGAGTCATGAGTAGGAAACTATTTTGTTGTTCTCTGGTGTAAAGAATGGAAAGAAAAAGGCCTGTGTTGATTAATACATTGCAGTGCTGATCCACCCTTTAATTCAGGGAGTGGAGTCAAACAATTTGCCTGCCTCACTTCTTACGGAAAACTGAATTTGTCTTTGGACTATTACTGTAAAGCACTCCCACAGCATCTGAAACAAAGGCCGATAATGTCGGAGGAAAGACATTCCCTGATTTCCACAGACACTGGGTGAGGCTCAAACTTTATACACTTTTGGAGTGAGATAACTGAATAAATGAGGCAAACTGTATTGGCCGTTATTAGGGACTAGTTTTAAGAGGCAACAGGAGTATCAGAGAGAGTTCATGTCATCAGACTTCTTACAAATGTGGTTCCAATATTAAAAAATTATAAAAATATTGTACTTCTCAGTAAAAACATTCACAACCTTTTGAATAATAATGAGCAGGAACTCTTTTTATTTGATAAAAATCTATATATACAAATCTACCTTCTACTTGATTGTCTAATTGACATTTGCCTGCATTCCTTGTTTCCATTTTAACAAGTTAAGTGGAAATAAATGACTTCAGAACATCTGGGGTATTGCAGCTGAAACCAGCTTCTGAACCTAAGTAAATCTGTGTCTCTTTAGTGAAACGAATAGACCCCTTCAGTCTGAACCAGCTGAGAACTAGCCCTTTTGGGGCTGTTTTCTGGAAATACATTCATAGAACTCATTCCCACAGTAAATACAAAATCATTGTCCTGGGTTGCTGCTCTTGGGACAAGACTAACATACGTTGCCTTTGGACTGAAAACTCTGGTCATTTTTCTGTCTGCATTTCTGGCAGACACACTATGCATTTTTTCCCAGCAAAATTACTATATTCCTATGCTTTGCCAATTTTCTCCCTTATGTATTCGAGTGTTGGTTTTTTTTGAGGGGGGTTTCAGGGTAATTTCCCCCTCCTTTCCTCGGCTGTGAGATGAGGGCAGGCGGGCCGGGCGGTGCGGGCAGCGCCAGCTGCCGTCCCTTGCAGCGGGGGTCAGCCCCCGGGGTGCTGAGTGCAGGGGTGCGGAGGCGGTGCCATTCCCCGCGATTTCCCCGGGAGCGAGGCTGCCGGGCACGGGCTGCTCCTGTGCCGGGACATCACCGTCACACCAGGGCTCTCCAGCCCCACACGAACCGCGAAGCGCTGCCTCCCTGCCGCCTCCCGCCGCCCCCTGCCAGGAGAGGGAAGGGAACAGGGGAACTTCTCGGTGCTCCGCTGCCAACCAAGCCGTGGCCGCGGGAGCACGGCAAGGCCACTCCGTGGGGAAGCTCCACACGGCGCACTAGGGTGGGAAGCTGCGGCAGACGGAGGTGAGCTGTGGTGCCAGCACCCTGCCTGCCCCCCCGGCACCCTGCCTGCCCCCCCGGCTCGCTGCCCGAGGCGCCGGCAGTGCGGTTCCCTCCCCACCCGCGACACCGGCTCCGTCCGGGGCTGAACCCGCGCCCCTGCCGCGCCGCAGCCCCCGACTCACCGGTCTCCCCATCATCATCATCTTCCTCCTCTCCCTCCTCCTCCTCCCCCTCCAGATCCAGCAGCACATCTTGGTTCTCCACACTCATCTTCACGAAGTTGCGGCCCCCCGCGACCGCTCTCCCGCCGCCGGGGAGGCGAGCCCGCCCCGAGCCCTCCTGCCTCGGAGGCGGAGCAGCAGCAGCAGCGGCGGTGGGGTGGGGGTGAGGGCTGGGTTGGGTTGAGTAGGGTAGGGTAGAGTGGGGTGGGGTGGGGTGGAGGTGAGGGGGGGGTGGGCGGGGTGGCCGCCGCTGCCACCTTCCCGGCGGGCGGTCGGGAGACGCCTCGCCCCGCGGGACAGGGGTGGTGTCGCCCTGCGGGCCCTCGTCCTCGCAGGCAGCGCCGCCTCCCAGCGCCCGCAGCCCGTTCGCCGGCTCTGAGCCCTGCACAGCTCCGGCCCGAAACCCCCGGGCTTCAGGAACGGTGAGCTCCAGGTGCGATTCAAGGCAGGCGGCAGCGTATTGCCTTAGTCCTTGCGTCACAGAATCACAGAGGTTGGAAAAGACCTTTAAGATCATCAAGTCTGAATGTGAACTGAATGTGAACACTGCCGAGTCCACCACTAAACCGTGTCCCTAAGCATCGTGTCTACACACGTCTTTTAAATACCTCAAGGGTCGGTGATTCAGCCACTTCCCTGGGCAGCCTGTTCCACTGCTTAATAAATAACCCTTTCAGTGAAGAAATTCTTCCTAATATCCAATCTAAATATCCCTTGGCACAACTTGAGGCCATTTCCTCTTGTCCTAAACTTGTAACTTGGGAGAACAGACCGACCCCCACTGCGCTACACCCTCCTTTCAAGTATTTGTAGAGGGCAATAAGGTCTCCCCTTGAGTCTCCTTTTCTACCAACTAAAAAATCCCAGTTCCCTCAGCCTCTCATAATACATCTGCTCCAGGCCGTTCACCAGCTTCATTGCTCTTTGGACACACTCCAGCACCTCAATGTCCTTCTTGTAGTGGGGGCCCAAAACTGAACACGGTACTCGAGGTGCAGCCTCACCAATGCCCAGTACAGGGGGACAATCGCTTCCCTGGTCCTGCTGGCCACACTGGTACTGACACAGACCAGGATGCCACTGGCCTTTATTATTGCCTTTCAGTGTGCAACTTGCTGGAGCTGTTGGAATGGGGAGAAGGCGCTTACTGATTTTTGGGCAGAGAGAGGCAGAGACCATTATAAAAATCATGCTCTGTAAGCAGGCACATTTACTTCATTAATAGCATTCTTAATGATTAAAAGGGAGAAGCTGGAAAAGTATTATATTAATTATTGTACATTTTGTTCTGTTTTTTGCAGCTGGCCATGTCATAGAATTCATAGAGATGATCATATCATAAGCTGATTAAATGCCATCTTAAATTAATTAGGCAACAGTTTTTCTTAACAGGATCTTAACAGGATGTTGTAAAACAAAGATTTTACGAAGATTTCTCTGGTTTCATCCATATGTTTACCTTTTGAAAAATGGGTCAGGAGTGAAACTTCTGGGTCTTTTTAAAAATGTCAAATTATGCACCCAAGCATTGAAGGACTCAACCACGCTAAATACTTCTGAAAATGTGAAGCCCACATGTGTAAAAATCTCCAAACCAGTAAGTATTGGCAGAGTTCTTTGGAGAAGATAGCAGAAGCTGGAGGGGGAAGGCACAAGGACTGAATAAAAAGCCCACCTCTAGAGCTCTCCTGATGTATTCAACTCAGCTGACTGTTTCACAGGTGAGAGGTTGTCCCCATCATCCATCTGCAGATACAAACTAGGAGAATTTTGCAACACAGAGAATGCAGAATTTTCACTATGCAGAAATGCCAAGTGGGCAGAAGTGCTGACAAAAAGGGATTGGAGTGCTCAGCAGTATAGCAATCTACTCACATGTATTGGTTCTGGGTGAGAGTAGGGAGTTCCTCAAATGGAAAGACATCTGGAGGGATGCCCAGAGAAGAATTGGACTGAGCTTGTATAATGGGAAGAAATGCAAGTAAGACTGTAAAAAGGGATTGAAAAAACAGGGGAGTCCTGTTTGGGGAAAGGAGAAAAGAGCAAGAGAACACTTCTTTTTTTCCTCTGCTTAAAGCAATAAATATCTATAAGCAATCTATTTTCAATCTCTGGTCTATTGCTGATACCAAAATGGCCCACAGGACCCAGGATGTCTAAAGTGTACAAACAAGAATCTGGACCAAAAGCCATTTTCCAGATAAGCTTGTTGCTTGCTAATGTGGTTATCTGTTGTTGAGCAGCTGTGGGTTAGGGTCACAGCAGGGCCTGGCAGTACAGCTAGTATAAGTGCAAGCACTTTCAGACAAAAACTAGTTGAAAAATTTGATTGGGAAGTTTTGCAGCGACTATGCTTAGTAAGGACTCAGTCACACTGATTGCTTGAAAAGATAAGTAGTCTGTAAGGACATCAGTGAATTCATCAGAACAGAAACTACCCTCTCTTGTCCTTACTGATGCCAAGCACTGGCATTAGCAAACGGGTGTTATCTGCAGCATCTGACACCGAGCATTTTTCTCACTCTGTTAGATCACGAAAGCAGCACAGAACTGAACCAGAGAAGGAGAGCCATACGATAGGGGGTACTCAGGAGGGGGTAATGGTGCATAATAAGACATGTTTTCTTGTGTCCCAAGTTTGATATTTATGGTATGCTGCCCTGTGACATTGCCAGTCTGCCTCTGACCATCTCAGTATGTGCCTTACTCATTGTCAAGACTACTCGTCACGGTTTTGCACTTGGTGAGGTTACAAGGAGAGAGTGAATTACGTGGCTCCTTGCCAGGAGGGTTTTCCCCAGGCTGACTCAGCTACAGACACGGCAGGGTTTCAATATGTCCAGAAACAGTTGCAGGGACAGCTTTATGAACCTCTATTGTGTAAAATTCAGGTGCTGTCCTTTCTTGTGGGTCCTCCCCAAACTGTGGTCCTGCTGGTGACATCTTACTTCCTGAATGATGGGTGGAGAGCAGGGATTGTTACAGACAAGGTACAGTTTATGACTGTGATGTGAGATTTATGCACTCTCAAATATGCACCAGGAACATCATTGTTACCTTAGTTACATTCTTCCTATTTTCACATTTCATGAACACAAATGTAATTAAAAATCTGCAAAGTGCAAGAAAAAATGTGTAGAAAAGAGGAGCACTTCAAAACCAGGCTATACACAAACTGTTGGGGTTTTTTTAACTTGAGGCTACTGAAAATACAGGTAGAGGATCTACCTCTTCAGTCCTGTTCTCACTGTAAGATTTCTCCCAGCAATTACAGAACATAAAGATTTTGTAAGCTTAATTCAGCCTTCAATACCTGAATACTTGATCTCATAGATTGCTTTAGAGCTGAGTTTTGCAGTTATCTGAAAAGGCCGTGGGAGTACTACGTCTAAAATTCCCCTAAAGCTTTTTGAAAATGCATAGCTATTTGGTTTTTAACTTTATACCTGATGCAAATATTTCCATGTGTACTTTTGGCAAATCACCAAAGCTTCAGAAGCTTGGTTTGGTTACTCCTGAAAAGCAGAGATTAAAAATAAAAAAGCAAATGAAGAGAAAAATGCAACAGCACCACCCTGCTGCCATCTCTTTGTCAGACGGATGATAACAAAAGATCCGCTCAAAGAACTGCAGTTGTGTAACCTCTAGCCAACAGAGTTTTGAAAAAGTCAGCTGAAATGAAAAAGTTAGGCTAAAACAAATTCTTTTTCTCCCCCAGTTCAAGCATAGCTGTTTTCAATTTTATTGAAAAAGAAATAAAAATGTTTTAACGTTGCTGGTAGTGAGAAACAGAGCAGAAATCCACTGAGCCAGTGGAAAAATTGCTTCCATGAGTAAAGGTTTCATAGCAACCACCCACAACATAGGTCAGGAAGAGACTAAAAGAGATTGTTTAGTCCAGTGGTGACAAAACTTTGGCGCAGGCACCAGGTTTCTAACTGACATGGATCTGGGCTGGCACCAGGGTCTCTGAGTCACAGGGCCTTTGACAATAAATCTGGCACTAAGCATCAAAAATGCACTGTTGACCACTGGTCTGGTCCAGCCCCCAGCGGTAAGATGGGTTTGAACGTATCCAGACATTGGTGACAAATATTTGCTGGTCATGTGCTTCACAGTCTCCAGTGAGGAGACCATAAGGTCCCCAGGTAAGCTCTTGCCAGGGTTTCACTCCTGTAGATACTCAGCCAAAATAATTTTACAGCAACTGAAGCTGTCTCCTTCTTGTCCTTCTCCCAGCATTCAGGAGAACAGCTGGTTGTTATTGTCTTAATAATAACACATTACATATGGAAAACTATCACCTTAGTTCCTCTGAAGCTTTTCTCATCCAGACTACATAAATCCAGATCCTTTCAGACTTCTAGTACACATCACTGTCTGTGTTTCCCTCTCTGCTAAAAACTTAGTGTAGAAAACTCAGTGTGAAACTCCATGGAAGGAGGTGACATTCTTTCACAAAATTTCTAAGTGCATTGGCTTTACCCACTCACAGTCATTTTCTCAATGATTTAACTTATTTACACTCCCATACACACATACTCACAAGAACCAAGATGTAAGTGTTCAGGTGGTCTGGTCTGGGACACTTGTGTCCAACACAGAGGACAAGGGGCTGTGGAGTGTCTGTCCTTGCAGATATTCAAAAGCTGTCTGGACATGGTGCTGGGCAACCAGCTCTAGATGGCTCTGCTTGAGCAGGGGGGTTGGACCAAAGGACCTCCAGAGGTGCCTTCCAACCGCAACCCTCATGACTCTGTGAAGAAACACCAGGTATCAGGTCTTCATCACATCTGTTAAACAATGACAAACTCATTTTTTAACATCTTTTATACTCAACAGCAAAAAATTGCTACGGCATGATCCTTTTACATCAGAATTTGGCTTACTGCTTTCTCCACAAATTTTAGACAAGTCTGCTCCAAGTTCCTTAAGGCCACAGTCTGTATTCCAGCAGGGCTGAAAGGAAAAGGAATGGCATACGTGATGTGCTGTAACCTCCTTTCTATCTTCCTGTTGTTACAAGGCGGAGTCTTCTGCTGACAGGTAAGCTGTGGTTGGTTTTACCGGAGTACAGGCCTCCTGGGCTTAACACAGGCAACAGTTCTCAATTTTATTCTTGCAGACTATGTCCTTGTTTATGAATATAGTAAATTTTTTACATAGTTCTGTTGTTAATTCCTGCAGCTGAGTTCTTTGTCAGGCTATTTCCCTTCTTGTATTTCTGTAGTTGTTTCTCCTCTTCTAAGTGGACATTTTTTCCCCTTCATTTTTATTATATTTCCTAACTTGATCTACTCTTTCTCATGTGTCAAGATAACTTTGAATTCAAATGCTGTCTTTCACAGTGTTTGCAAATTGCTGGGGGACAAAATCTGTACTGCTTAAACTGTAGTCATAGCAGAATAAAGACCATGAGCATCAAGGAAGCAGTCAGGAAATGTGGAGGACTGATAGGTCAAGTGTGCTTAAAAAACCCCCAAACACTTGGAAGGAAAGAGTTTCGTGGGAAAGCTATCAGCTATTGAAAGACACTGTATTAAGGCTACTACAGAAAATTATATCAGTGAAGACAAAATTTGGGAAGAATAGCAGGAGACAAGTATATCACTATTTGAGGAATTCTTTAAGGATCCGAAGGTCAAAGTGGTGCATCACTCAAAGTGGTCCATCACTGTGGGATTCGTTGCAGAGCAGAGAACACGGCCATCTTTCCATTCTGCATTCTTAGATGGAATGAAAGAAGTAATTATCCCAGAGACCAAACAAAGTCTAGTATTTCACATTTCATAAAACATTAGACTTTTTAATAACTGCTGGGATATTGTACCTCTGTGTCTGAAAGCAGGTGAATTTTATTACTGAAAGAGTTTGAAACTCAGTAACAGAAAGGAAACAATTTGAAATGCTTTATTAGATAGCCTGTAAAGCCCGTTCTAGTGCAGAAATAAAATCAGAAAGGAAATAAAACCAAATAAAATGGTCATTCCCCACAAGAAATTCCCTTAAGTGCACCAAATTATTCATAAATTTGCTGCATTAAAAGTCAGCAAAAGAAAATGTAGGTGAATGTACTTCCAGTTCACCAAACCAAATATTTTCTCTACTACTGTTAAATTAGTGCTTACAATTTGTTCAAGATCAGAGAAAAATGATTGTGAAGAGTTTAGAGTTAATTTTGTTTCACCAGGCACTGGTGTTTATTTCAGTAGGATTCAGATAGGGAGAGCAGTGAAGCATTAAGGACAGTTAAAATTACCCAAACCCTGTACAGCTCTAGTATTTTTCTTTTACTTTGCTCATGTTTCCAATTTTGTATGATCCTCAAAGCTTTCTTAATTCTTACTCTTGCATGCAACCTCCAGTCTGAGATGACAACTTCAGTCTCTTTTGCCCTCTATTGAAGTGAACTGGTAATAACAATTGCCAATAAAATGTGAGCTACAATATATAAAAGAGGATATAAATAATTGATCTCAGCCCAGTGGCGTGTGTAATTACTTTATGGAGAAGTCTCATAAGTGCTGCCAAGACTTCTGCTGGCTCCTACCTATGTATTAATTTTACCTGCTTTCACTAGCTGGCCTTAGTATGGGATGTAGACACAGTAATTATATGGCAAACTTTTTGTCTTCTATTTCTAACCTGTTTTAATACAAAGCTTTTAATTTTTAGGAAAGGTCTATACCTGGGCAATTGATATCTTAGAATACTAGACTCACAGTCCAAATAGCTTTATTTTTCTAACACAAACGTCTCACCTCAAATAGTTCATCATATTTAAATTTCAAGGAGTTAATGGGGTTGTTTCACTAGGTGAATTATGAACAATCACATCCAATCATGTCATTTGCATTGTGCTAGGCTAGTTTTACAATACTTTAATTGTACTTACAAAAGTTCCATTTAGTTGCATATCTGTCTGGATATCCCTAAGTCACAGGAAACGACTGTAGCAGATCTTACTCATCAAGAGAGGGCATGTTCTCAGTCATCCTGCCTTACCCCACAAATGCTCAGTAGACTACAAATGTTACTATAGGTGGGTGGTACAGAAGACAAAGTCACTCACATAGAATCATAGAATGGGTTAGTTAGTTCAGGTATGGTACATTACTAACACAACTTGTCCCTTCAAAGCCTGCTAGTAGCTCTGTATGTTGCTGCCCTTTGCATGGGGATATACCAAGCTGCTCTGAATTAGCTGCGGTGTCTGGGCATCATGTTCAACTGTTGGAGCAGGTATGTCCCACACTTGTGAGACTGCAAACAGATTTTGCCTTAGTGCTCTGAGAAGATGCAAAGAGCTACATTTAGTACTGACTTGAACCCCATGGAAATTGTTAAACTAATTTGAGTGTAGTGCAGCATTATTGTGTCCGAGTGCAGGTACAGTCTGGATTGGAAAGCAAAGGAGTACACACAGCCATGTTGTATAACTGAGTGTTCAGACTACACTGGGCAGTGCTGACAGTGGGTTATATATTCTCAGAGGGGCAAAAAACCTGAACTTATCTTGTGATAAATATGCATTTGGGAGTTTATCGACAATAAGGTCAGACAGGGCTGACAGGGCACAGTCAGACTAACTCACGTGGGTTACAGCCCCTCCCCTCATTGTCACCATCTCCCCTTACTGTGGTGGCCGATGCATCCCACTCTGCAGCCAGTGTTCGCTTTTACTGTACTTCCAGTGGGATAAACAAGTACTCCCTCCGTGTGCTTTCAGAAAGGATGTGTTTGTGGAAAGCAAAGTGCTTTCAGGGGCTGCTATTATACATCTCCCCCAGCACTTTCAAGCACAGATTGTTCATTAAAAGTTGAAGAAAGGGGAATAAAGAGGAATTCTGAAAACAACCCCACAATTAGGTGGGTGGAGACAATGTCAAAATACTTCACAATACTTTTAAGGATAATTTGGTTCTAACCTGTGGCCATGAAACAGTCTTAACTTGTCAATAACTGTATCCTGCAGAGATAGAATAAAACCTTCTGACTTCAATGAAAAACCTGTCCATCAAGCTTCCTAAGGCTTTGCTTATAGCTGAAAACATGAATATAAACACACAAGAAAACACTTAGCAACAGTTTGATTAATGTTTGAGATTTTTATACTCAGCAATTCCTCCCAACAGTTAGAGGGAAGCTTCAAACTCCTTTGGCTCCTTCTCTTCCAGCAGAAATGAAACAGCTTTCTGCTATTTCTGGATCAGACTTTTAAAATAACACGTAGCTCTCCTGCTAGGGCTGGTCTTAATTTGCAACAGTCCCTCATGTAATCTTTAGCAACACCCCTGCTGCTGGATTGTTCCACTGTTGTATGCTATGTCTGTACTTGCTTGTGGTCATGTAAGTCGTGTACATCAGTGAACTCCACAACTCATGATGTGAGAGCATTCTGTGACAGGCTTTAATGCCTGTGCAGGAGTTGGAGGAGCACGTGTCTGTCTGTATGGGCGTATCAACACCCCTTCCTCTCTTTTGTAAAAGGAAATGGTCTGGTCACCAGCCCTTCTTCCTTCTCCATTCCATTGTGCCATGTTGCACCTCACTGTATTTCACATTTACTCAAGGAAGAAATTATGCTGATAGGCAGATAGGGAGGGTCCATATCCTCCTGAAAGATGTGGAAGGAGGGGTTGTGCAGTATGCTTGTTTGGAGCCCCAGGAGGAATACCAATGTGCTCTGCAAAATCTCTTTATTGCACTTCAAAGAGAAACTGATTATTTTTCACATATCTTCCATGCCATGCAAAATGCAAGATAGAAAAACACTCTTGTTTACTACTATGGAGCATTATATATATATATATAATGTAAATATGTATATATATATCTCTCTCTCTACAGAGTGTGGGAATTTTCTAATCTCAAGGTATGAGTTGGTTTTAAGCAGCTCCCTTTTTCTCTCCCTGTGTCATTTTGCTATTTTATTTTCTGGTGAAAGTGAACTTATATGAGCCTTAAGATGTTAGTTGAATAAGAATGATATCATTCACCAGATAGAGGCAGGGAAGGAAATAGATAGATGTGCAAGGAAGCTGGGACCACAGACTGAGTAACCCATCCTTTGCCATGCATTTGACACCTGCGGTGATTTTAAAGTGAGGAGTTTGTTCTGTTTGTCCCCGTGGTTTTGGCCTTCTTAGCTCAGGGTGCTGCATCGCCAGGAATGTGGATGCTTACTGCTGCCCAGGAGCCTATTTAGTTACTGCTTCCTCCTTCGGCCATCTGCCAGAAAATCACCTTGGAAACCCAGGAAAACCAGTTACCATGGTCACTTGGAGGAGAATATCTTTCCTTCCATTGCATTGGGTATTAGGAGGAGGAAACCCACAAGTAATTTTTTGCCAGAGTCAGTTTGGTAGGATTGAACTCAAAGAGCTGCATCCTGACCTTATTTCCTCCATCAAATCCCCAGTGAAACCACTGGAGCTGCAGAGTGTAAACAAGGGCAGAGCGTGGATGTGCTGACGCTGAGCTGTGACACGACATCTTATAAACAGCTTGCCTCTGATTTACTACCAATCCAGAGAAACTCAAGAGTGAGATAAATGTGAACAACCTTTTTCTCCCCCAAACGCAGGTGCAAAAAATTCCACGAACAAGAAATAAAAGCCTTTGAAAGCACTCATCTGATGAGTGAGGTGAAAACCAGCAACAGCTGGTCAAGCTAAAGGTATGAATTTGCCAGTATCGCGTATTCAGAAATGGCTTGGGAAGGGTTGTGGAAAAAAGTGTAAGAAATAGCATGCACATTTTTCCTGACTCCTAGATTCCTGAAATCAGTTAGTTGGGTTCAAGCACTGTAGGATCAAAGGCTAACCATGCAGATGAAGAACTTTTTGACTTCCTCTAAGAAAAACCAGAAATGTTCCTGAGGCTGGCGTGTAAAGACCTGAAACTTCTCTTTGTTGTGACCACATATGCTGCAGCAGAAATATCCTCACATTAGGTACTGTATTCAGGCCAGGGAAAATACAGCAAATACATAATGCTTCTTCATGGCCTGAGCTTTTCCAGCTAAAGGTTGTCACCATTCCCCTTCCATCTCAAAGCTAGTTAACTTCTGAAAGGTGCTATACCCACCTAGTTCCTTACAGAAACAAGGTGTCTAACCAAAGGGTCCAGGATGCTGATCAGCTGGTAGGTTAGAAAGTGACCAAGGCCATATTGTGGCCTTGCAGAGAACCAGAAGATCTATTTAACACTTTGCAGTAATTTTCCAGATCTACAACTTGAAGGCATTGTGATTGCTTGATGAACAGTAACTCTGCTCATTGCAATTGGAAATGGATCCTTCAAAGCAAGAAATCTTCCTCCCCATTTACAGATGCAACCATTCTCAAACGTGGGTCTGAGACACCAAATCACTACAATTCCTGCTTCTTAATTCTTACTTTTCCTTACTTTCTGTTCTGAAGAAAAATTATTAGGGAAACAGTAAATCCAAAGTCAAATACCACAAGAATATTTTCTGCTAAATTTGGTGTTTCAGTATGGGGATACGAGTGGAGACAAATCACTGCCAGTGCACAGAAGGGTGTGAGCAGATTTGAGCTTATTTTGTCCAAGCTATGAGCTGACTAGATGCCAGACAGCCAGTACAGAAGCTACATAAGCATGGTAGTGTGCCTGATGTGTTGCTGTCTCTAAGCCAATATGCCCTTGCAACCCAAAATAGACCTGTATATTATTTCCTACATTATACTGAAGTATGCAGAGACTAAATTACATGATTGCTGTGGCCCTTTTAAAACCAGTTGAAAGACAATCAGTTCAGTAAATTCAGGTTGTTTGGGGCATGCTCCATTCACGCTGGATAATCCATTAAATCACACTCACTCTCACAGCAACATATTAATGGAAGCTACCGTTGAAAAATCGGTTGCTTCCCCATTATGTGATATTCCCTCAGAACACCCAGGATGCTTTTACTTACTTGTATTGCCATCAGCAACTTTGATTCCCCTGAAAGCAGCTGATGGTTTTCAGTAACCACAGCTCAAACTAAGAGTTCATCTCTGCATTGATCAGTTTTGTGCGTACCCTGCAGAGTTGTGGATAGAGTTACAGCCTTTTACTGTTAACAAGCAAGAAGAAAATCAACTCTTCTTATACTAACTTGCAAGTTCACTTCAGAAACATCTATCTGCACCTTCACTACCTACTTATTTGTAATTTCACCACCATATTTTAGTTTTGCATCAGTTATGAAATTCAGTTTCTAAACAAAACTTACGTAAAACTTACGAAGCCTTCATCTTACAATGGGTAGGGTGCCATAAGAATTGAAGCTCGCCCTGCTCCTCAAGAGCCCCCCAAGAGGTTGTGTTCACTTTTAGTGATTTTTTTGTTGTCCATACTGACCAATTGCCCTGCACATGAACTGTTCTAGCAAAGTCTAATATTAGACCTGGCTCACTAACCTTTATTTACTTCTTTATTATGAGATTACTTTATTTCTAATTATCCATCCCTAAACTGCAAACATCAGTTTCTCTTTAACCTCCCTCCCTTAACTGGACAAGACTAATATTAATCTTGTTAAAGTTAATTTGTGCTGAAATTGTTTCCATTAATCCATTATTTTCTGGTGCAATTATTTAGCCAGGAGGAACTTGGCTTGGCTGTAGGAATGTGGCATGTCAAACTACTCTGTTTGTCACTCTTTGTAAAACGACATTAAAAATAATTAAACAACATGAAATGGCTGTGATATTAATTAAGAAGAATTTAGGAAATGCCAAAATGCTGTCTCTCTGCACATCCTTAGTGGGTTTACCCAGTGTATGTTCTTTAGTTGACACTCCATAAAACAGCATCATTTTACTTTTTTCCCGTAAGTCCTATGGGAAAAATAATAACAATAACGTAATTACCCATAATTATTATGTGGACAAAAAGGTCCACATAATAGCTAGTGCTCAGGAATGGAGCCTTAGCTAGCTAAAATAAGATAATATTAGAGCCCTGTCATGGAAGTCTTACGAATACGTGCTGGTGACAGAGCCACTTCAGGGGAGGAGTGTCAGAGCAGAGCCCACAGGAAAATTAGTTGAACACATCCCTGCACACAGACCATGGTAGATGCAGGGTAGCATGGCTAAAGCAAAACACCAAACAGTTTCCACTCTGAGTGGGTCCCATGTTCTTCCTGAAGGGTGAAGCAAGAGTCCTGAGGTGAAAATACTATTTTATAATGTAAGTGCAGTTAGTGTCAAAATGGAAGTTGCAAAAGCCTTTTCTAACTTGGAGATACATGACCTTACAATTTCCAAGTGTATTCAACGGCAGCCTTCATGCTTGTGTAATACAGATCAGTTTATATGATCCATGGTATTTATGTAGAATAGAATACCAGGTTGGAAGGGACCTCAAGGGCCATCTGGTCCAGCCTTTCTTGGGAAAAGCACGGTCTGGAGAAGAGGGCCCAGCACCCTGCCCAGCTGAATCTTACAAATGCCCAATGCTGGGGAACCCATTACTTCCCTGGGGAGATTGTTCTAATGGTTGATTGTTCTCATTGTGAGAAATTTTCCTCTTGTGTCCAAACATCATTTACAGCAGAGAAGGAAACTTCTATAAAATAATTTCCCCAATTGTTTCTGTGAGTGATGGACCTCAGCTGCTGAAATGTTGCAGAATATATTGTATCCAGCTTTATTCTCAGTCAATGAACGTAAATGTCTTGCTCCACACTGGACTCAGTTGCATCTTTATTGTGATTTTTCTGCTTCCAGATGTGACTGGCAGCTCTTGAGAAGTCTCATCAAAAAACATACACATCATGCAGCTACCTGTGGATGTGATGCTGTTAACTTCCCTCACATTTACCAACACATGTTTACATTTTGGTGGCTGGTAACACCCTTTTAACATAAGGTCTTCCATTAGAGAAGGATGTGGCAACTTAGCCAGGCACACAGCCCAGAAGATGGCTGCCTTGGCAGTGACCTACCCTTTGCATTTGCAGCAAGAAGGTCCTGGTGAACCCCCACATACTCTGCAGTCCATCTCAGCACTGGATAAAATTGATTTTGATATGTTTTTTGGGCTTGGTTTAAGACACAGGAGGTTGTACAAGCTAGAAGAAAAACACCCGATTGCTCTAGTCTGGAGACTGTGAAGTGAACAGCACTCCAACATTTCAGGGAGGAGATGAGGATTTTAAACCTTCCTATCCCATTCCTGGGGAATGTGGGAATCCACGTATCTCTCTGTTAGCAGGGGTTGAAGGAGGGGGGCAGCCCGTGGTGGGACTCACCTCTAGGCTGGTGTGAGGGAAATCTCATCCCTTTTCATCCCTTCCATGCATGCCTTTCTGCTTAGGGCTCTGGAGATCCTCCACATATTGTGGTGCTTCTCTGCTTGGAGATACACCTCTCCCAGTCCCACAAAGGGCCCTAAACATGCTTTTTCCCAAATATTTCTCAGGATCACCCTCCCGGTGTGGCCTTCCAGGGATAAGGAACAGTAATGCTTTGTGACATGCAAGAGATCTGAGTGTGCTGCCATACTGAGGGACATCAGACAGCACTGCTCTTTAAAATTACAGCCAGGCACACCTGGGTGCAAGCTGAGACTGATGTGCTGATGGGTCGGCTGAGGATAGAAGGAGCCCGGTGTAAGACAAGAGTCTCCTGTGGTCATGAGAGGAACAAACTGAGGTATCAAACTACCCCCAGCTGTACATCTGGAATTCCCAGATCAGCTGTAATCTCTGCCTCGCAGTAACATGATACAATATCTTGGTTTGGTTTTGTATTTCTTTTTGTTGAAGAAGAACATTTCTGACTCTATAGTCTGAACTTTCAGCTTTGATATATCCAGCTAGTGCAAGAAGTTTTCTCTAGGAACCTCAGACCTTTGTAAAGGTCAAATCTCAAAGTCAGAATTTCATTCTGAAAGATGGTTTCAATGAGTATTAGGGTGCATTAGGCTAGCGCTTGGACAAAAGCTTGTAGCTGGTGGTCTTAACAGCTGTTTTTAATTCAGAATAAAATGCAAGAAACAGAAAAGCTCCTTTGTGGAATTAGATAGCTGAAACAAAAAGAGCTATTGCCACGAACACAGCAATATACACCCTTGTAAGGATCCCAGATGAAAAAAGAAGGTTTTCTTTGGGCTGAATACAAATGTAGAGGTGTGGGCATGGTTTGATGGAGCTCGATGTGAAGAGGAGCAGCAAAACTATCACAGGTTGTCATAGAAACATCAGAATAGCAAGGACATAACCAGAGCAAGCATTAGGCCCACGGCCTCATAAAAAGTCTAAAGTCAGAGATGACTTTCCATGAGAACTCTGCTGAAAGAATTTGGAAATTGAGAAGAAAGTGCTTGCCCTTTTTTGATAACTTTGTTTTATTCTTTGTATGTAAAAAGGACAAAAGCTGGAAAAAGATCTGACTTTAACATCAGTTTTTCTTCCTAAAGGACAGTTCCAATGAGATTCCAAACACTGAATAGCAGTTTGTATCCAAAAAGGAAAAGCATCTCTCCCCGGAATCTTGGCATTGTTCCAGCAGGTTTGGAGGTGAGCTGGGACAGCCAGGGTCCTGCCAGGCAGAAGGGAATTAAAATTGTAACCATTTAAAAATATTGTATCCATTAAAAAAAAAAAAGTAACTATTTTAAAAAATATGGAACTCCTTCATTGTACCATGCCATGAATACTTAATAGGACAGTAACAAGAGCAACAGATATATATATAATTATAACCTGCGCTTATTTTGTACCTCAACTAGAACAACTCCACCTCTCGTCCCCTACTTTCACACCGAGCTAGGGAAGGTCAGGTGGGCCATGGTAGGACCTCTCTATGGAGACATGCTGTTCCCTGCCAGCAGGAGCAGGGTGTCTCACCTAGGTGCTCCTACCTCAGTCCACCTGGAGGAACCTCCCTCTGCCCCTTACTGTAATCCTGTTCACAGACTAACTTGCTTCAAACCAGCACTTGGAGCCTTGAATGCCAGGAATAGAGTTTTTTTCTGGTCCCATAAGGAGCTATAGTGGATCATGGAAGCATTGTGGAAGGCCAGCCACTAGGTCTAACTGAGTTTGAGCATCAGATTCTCCTTCTTTGGTGGGTTTCTCACCTGTGCAGTAACTTGGGCTTCCTTGAAGGAAGCCTCTTCCTACATAATCTGCAGAGCTTCCTCATAGCTTCCTCAGATGAGAAAAATCTTTCTTTCCTGTGAGGTCAAAAGGCCAGCACCTGTGGAGCATCCTTTTGACTGAACTGGTCAAAGTTTAAAGAGACTATACAGCATGATGTATAAAAAAGGAAAGGGGTGTTGTAGCAGAAGGCCTTCAGGAGGTTGTGCAGACAAAATGAGTCACCAAGGGAAACCACATATTAAAGTGAAAGTAGGTAGGAATCTCAAGCCTGGAAGCAAAGACCAGCAGCAGCTCCTGTGAAGTTTGTTTGTGCATTCGTTAGCCTGAGCCCTGTGGGATTAGTTAGTTCTTTCCTAGCTCTTTCCATTTCCTAGAGCTCTTTCAAACTTTCTGTAGTTGCACTCATCCCTGAAAATCCAGGCTAGGCTTAGTATTTAAAATGTGTTTATCATTTTTGAAGTGCAGAATAAGGGAAGAGGGTGCTGACACCAACAGGATACAGACAGATAACAAAGCAAAATGATAATTTTCTAAACATATGCTTTCATTAAGAATGAATTACCAGATGGTTCTGGCTGCTTTAGTTATGGCCAGTGGTACAGTGCACTCACAAATTCAAAGGAGAGCCGCTGTTTCTCGTGAATAGGAGAACAGCTTAGTAGAGGAAATAGAATAAATACCACCAGTACAAAAGAGAAAAAGGCTGCCCATTAGCTCCTAATAAAACTAAAAAGTAGGTGATTGTTCTAAAGAACATAGAGTGCTCCTTGAAATTTGGATGTTCCTATTTACATATTAAAATAGGTATGGCTATACAAACGTTACAGGCTTTGAATATCTGGACATTGAGAAGTTGCCTCTTCCCAATTCCCATCAAGTAACCCAGACTGCTGGGATCTGTCTGGCTTTTGGGAAGGGCGCAGGAAGGCAGAGCAATGGGCACGGGCAAGCCACGTCTTCTGGCTGATTTCGGGACCTCAGGACCCTTCAGCTGTGCCTGCCAGCACATAGGAATATTATGAAGCTGCGTCATTTCCCACTGCCACACTGGCCGCCTTCAGATGGTCTCAGTGTTCAGTGAAGGAGCCAACTGTCTACCCAGCATGATGGATATTTGGGGTTTTTAAGGGGTCTAGATGAATTGTATTGCTAACACTGGTAGTTTATCAACCAGTGTTCATAATGGTGTGTGTAACAGTGGTACTGAGATGGTGTGTATGAAAATTGTAGCTATTTGTAAGCTGCTTCACCCTATAATGTCACTCAACACTGTTGGAAATAAGCTGTTACTAGAAAACCTCAGCAGATGTTATTGCACTCCCGAGGGGAAGGGATGCCATTAGGCATTTTGGCTGGGGGGGAAGGCCATTATGCTTCAGAAGTCCTTTCCAGTCCCATAGAGGTTAATAATTCCCAGTGATTATGTAGTTGATCTTGATCTAAGGATTACAAGACACTGCTGGGCTAAGAAACTCTCCCAGGATCACAGGACAAATCACTGATAGGCTGAGGAATGGCAATAGAAAGAATCCAGACTCACAACTCTGTGAAGACAAGTGTGCCTTATTTACAGAGCACTCGTGCTTGTCTGTAATAATGAATCTTTATGGAAAAGGTTAGCTGAATAGTCCAGGATTGGATAATTAGATTCTCTGGAAGAAAACTCCTCATTAGCTTTGGATAATTTTTTTTTTTATGTATAAATTTTTCCACAAATAACATTACATAAATTATCAGAGCCCATGAGAGCAGCATGTAGCTGTAGTACCAGCATTTTTCTACAGAGAAATTCTTAGGGAAAGCTCTTCAACTTTATATACCAAGGTAGCTCCAGTGACTCCAGTTGCATTACGAGACTTACACCTGCCCAGTATGTATGTATAGCTCTGTAATCTAGAAATGTATTTCAATTGTTACTGCAAGTAACTGAAAAAAAAACCCCAATACAAATATAATGTTTTACTAATAATATTAATAGTATGAAATTGTCATGATCCTATAATGAAGAGTACATAGTTACTTCAACTGGACACTTCCTAGTTTCCTGATCCTGGTTGGAAAGAGTCAGCGCTAGTGTGGAGCGGTTTCACTGCTGTATTGAGCAATACGTGGCAGCTGTGCCAGCGCAGTTACCCGCACACTCGCTCATGCGTGCCCGGCGTAAGCACTAATAATAACCACTTACCCACAGTCACCTCTAGCCAGAATTCATGTGCAGCCCTGGGGTAGCTCATTAGTTCTCTCCCATTGCTATTTATGTACCCACGAGCTTTGTCAAAGACCCGGGGTTGGTTGATAGGTGCCTGCGAAGCAGGCGATGAGCTGCGGGAGCGAAACGCGGAGCCGGGCGGTCTGCCTGCGGGGGGCAGCACCCCCCCACCTTCCACCGCGACTCACCCACAGGCAGCTGGCGGGGCGGGGGCAGAAATACAAGGGGAAAAAAAGAGAAAAGAAAAAGAGAAAAAGGAAAAAGAAAGATTTAAAAGAGGAAAAAGAACAAAAGCAAAACCAAAAAGAGGAAAAAGGAAAGAGAAGGGGAGGGGGGGGAGAGGAAGAGAAGAGAAGAGAAGAGAAGAGAAGAGAAGAGAAGAGAAGAGAAGAGAAGAGAAGAGAAGAGAAGAGAAGAGAAGAGAAGAGAAGAGAAGAGAAGAGAAGAGAAGAGAAGAGAAGAGAAGAGAAGAGAAGAGAAGAGAAGAGGCTTGTTATACTAACAGGTTGGGGTTTGGAAATGTTACTCAACAGAGCAGGTTAGGTGGCATTTATCTATAAAAATAAAAATGCATTTAATTATTGTTTTAAACATCTGGAAACCTTTAAACAATCAAAAATATTAGATATTTGTTGGCATTTAATGTAAATTTGACCACATACAATGTAAGGAGGAAAACAATCAGTATAGTTTATATTCTCATGTATGCACTCTGTATTTGAATATAATGACTTATTTCCCCTTTAGTAAACAGGATTTAACACATAACTTAAAATGAGTAAGAATGCTTTGGTATTTTTAACCATGCAATGGATTAATACACAAGAAAATATACAAGTGCTGGTCAGATTTTGCCTCCAAGTTACTTACTTCAGTGCCTAGTAGATGATGTTTCAAAGGAAAGAAAATCTTTCACTTGCACAAATGAACTTTAGTACTGAAAATTTAGGTTTGCCTAGACAGCCTGGGGGGTGCAACAAAGAGTAGCAGTGCTATTTACTGCATGAGAATCTGAGAAACAGACTTCTGAAAAATTTTTCCCCCAAATAGGTGATGTTGGTCCCAGGGAGTCCTTTCTTGACATCTGTGTAATGGAAGCAAATTTGCAACAAGCAGAAGCTGCCCTGGTGCAGTGTACTCATGGAGTTTCCATCCGTTCCTCCTGCTGATCCTCATACCAAGAATTAAAAACGTAGGCAAAATTGAAGAAAGAGAAGATAAAGAGTGAAATCCTTAACATTTCAAACAACTGTAAACTTTTTTTTTCCTTAGATTTACCTTCTTCCCTTTCAACCTTATCCCACTGAATCTATCTCACCAACGAGAAAAAGGAATTATCCCACAGGTTTTTTTTTAAATACATTCTTTTTTTTTCAGCTGGGACACTGTAAATTTCAACCAGTACAGCTCAGCAGGAGAAGGAACATAAAGGAGAAGCTGACAGGGAGCTTATAGGAATTTCTTGAATTTCATTCACTTAATGCTGTTGGAAAACCACATTCAGGTACAGGCACGTCCTGTCCTGACTGGTTGAAGCAAGGTCTGTCTGGAGCTCCCATCAGTGGAAAACCAAAGCAAAAACTGAGTTCTGACCGTGAGTCCTGTGTGCTGGATAACATGCTTTCTGTGTTGAGAGTGGTGCTTAGAGGCTGTGTGTTCCCTGTGTTTCCCGTTGAACATATTTTCCTCTGTCTCTGTCTTCAAGAGGCACTATTTTTTTCCCCAGAAAATAATAATCCAAAATGGAGGTAACCCTTATACAGCATTTCCATCTTTGCCAAACACTTAAGTAGAAGCAGTTGCCTTAACAGAAGAAATGGGCTCCCTATAGAACCCCATGGGGTCCACTATAGAACTCCATTTTGCTGTGAAAGCAATGTCCCCAAGTTCTGAGTGCTGAAGTAAAGTAAACAAATTCAAAGAGTTTGCCTTTATATTTTACAGTCTTCTTTCTCTACTCTCAGCCATGTGAAGAAGTGTGTTATCTCTGTTTTTACTGTGACAGACTGGTACTTAATCTGACTCACCAGGCTGCAAATTCACTTGTAAATAAAAGGCATTCAGATAGGATGCAACCACTATGCAGGAGTGATTCAGATGTTTGATTCTGCCTACAAGGGAAATTATGTCTCATGGGCTATAAAAAAGAGGGAAGTTAGTGGTGCTCACATGTCCTCTGTTGTTGCTCAGAGTCCTTCCAAGGCTTCCCTCTGGCACAATACAAAACAGAGATGATGCATTGACATGATGCTTCTTCAAGGGTAGAAGTAAGAGACCCTTCTGTACTTAACTGGATGTGAAAATATTTGTTGTTACATGTTTTGTACCTTCATGCTGGGAAGAGATGGTCCATTATTCCAATCGTTTGAGTGTAAAGTTTTGAGGATTTGCTTAGGTTTGAGACTGGAGTATTTATTCTTCACTTTGTCATTGGTTTTGTTTTAATTCTGTTTAAACAAATAATTGTTAGTTTACAATTACTGGAGAAGAAATCTAAGCCCAGAACACTGACTGCTGATCAGGCAGGATTTCCCCACCAGGTTACCTATGCTCTCAGAAACTTTTGTAGACAGAGCTCTCGCTGCCATTGCTATAATGAAAAATGGTATTTTTTCATGATGCAAAACAGATTCCAGGTTTCCAGGAAAGGAATAGTATTGCTAATTTCATTGTTTACACTATAACTTTCAGAAGATGGAAGTCTTTTGGCTTGGAGTTACATATACTTGTACTCTTAACTATTGTGATTCAAATTTGAAGTCAAGTTAGCCTGCTCCTACCCATGTTTCTCCAACTGGCAGATGCAGTCCAGGATGTTGGTGGCACTTGGGGGAGAAACCTGGCCACAGCTCTCAATGGTTGTTTGCCAGATGGCTTGTCTGATGGTGTTAGTGCACAGCCTTGTGCAAAGGCTGTTACTGGAAATGCATTTACTGAGCTCTGTCATTGCAAAAGAATTTAACAGGATAACAGGTTATCACTGTATTTTTCTTGTCTCATCTTTGTCAGGGAGCAAACTGTACTATGCTTGCTGTTAGACTATTGCAAAATGGCATACGTTATTAATCTGAGTATATTAATATGGTAACATATAGTAGACATCATTCCTGAGGAAGGCTTCCTACAAAGCCAGAATTTTGTGGCAACGGCTTTTGCATCCCATTTCTGTTCTCTCCATCACCAGAAGTGAGATACACCACCTCTGATAAGATTTGTTCTGGACTCTGTGAGCACTTACATAAGTGTACCAGCACTTATTGTACATCTTTGACTGCTGAGAATGAGAAAAATTTCAACTAAAAGCAAAGTGATATATGAAATAACACATTATTGGAATGAATACCTACAATCTAAATACAAGAGACTTCAAGATCGAAGATACACAGCAATGCATGTTCTGGAGAGTTTGCTCCAGTTGTTCAGAGTTTGTTAGATCTCTCTCATTTAGTTGTAACACTGTAAACCCAAGTAAACAGGTTTTTTTATTATTTACAGTAAAGCAAGATGGAGCAACATCTACTTAAGTGACTATTTTATTAACAGTAGTATAAGTGTTAAAATATAATTCAGAAGTTATACAACTCATGAGAAAGAAAAAGCATTAAAAAGCACAATCCTAACCTACAAATGGAACGTTCTGCTTCTGCTCCGTAAGAGACTCTGAGTTCTTCAGAGCCCTGCATAATATAACAGATTTTCAAATTTACTAGCTCTTTTTCAGAACTTGACACATAAGTCTGCCCCATATCTAGGCAGAGATATATTCAATATAAACTGGAATAAAACTTACTATGTAGAAACTTCAGATTACTGTATTTTGCAAGGTTTTTTATTTTTTCTAAGTATGTTATATTACTTTTTAAATACACACACACATATATATATCTATACATAAACATAAGGATACATTTTTCTTACTCCTTAGGAGGGATTTTTATTCCTCATAGGGAAGCTGGGAGTCAGACAAAACAATTTCTGTAGTCACCTCCTTTGGAGTTCATGATTTTTATATTTTGAGTGCAAGTCTGCTGCATGCTAGACTAATGTCTAGTTGAGTATGGACCTCTGAGTATGGATTGTACTTTCTTATTGAGATAGAAAACCTGGGACACAGAGTTTTCTCTGGAGAACATCAATGTCTTCAGGCCAAATGAGAACAGCAAGAAGCCTGTTATACCATGCTAGCCTGAAGAACCTCATGATTAAACTAAACTGCATGGTATGAAATATCAAACAAATGAAATCAGCTGGCCATAGCTCTAACCCTCATGTTCCAAAGACAGTACAATCTGAAGATGCTATCTTCTCCCTTAACTACTGAAGCATCCACAGCAGACTTCACGAGATGTGTTCTGAGCCAGATCAGCAAAAACCAGAGTATAGATCCCCTTTCAATCAGTGCATCTCAAACTTGCTACCTGAAATTACACCTGAAGAGTGATCTAGAAGGCCTACATGATAGCAGGAAGCTGTCTAGGCCTAACCAGTGGAAAACACAAGACAGAAAAGCCTAACCTCCTGCTTGCCTCTTTAGCTAAGGCATATGTCATACACCTGTATATAGTCATAGAATCATAGAATCATAGAATCATAGAATCATAGAATCATAGAATCACAGAATCATAGAATGGTTTGGGCTGGAAGGGACCTTAAAGATCATCTAGTTCCAACCCCCCTGCCATGAGCAGGGACGCCTTCCACCAGACCAGGTTGCTCAAAGCCTCATCCAGCCTGGCCTTGAACACTTCCAGGGAGGGGGCATCCACAGCTTCTCTGGGCAACCTGTTCCAATGTCTGACCACCCTCACAGTGAACAATTTCCTCCTAATATCTGATCTAAACCTCCCCTCTTTCAGCTTAAAGCCATTACCCCTTGTCCTGTCACTAACTGTCCTTATGAAAAGTCCTTCTCCAGCTTTCCTGTAGGCCCCTTCAGGTACTGGAAGGCCGCTATAAGATCTCCCCAAAGCCGTCTCTTCTTGAGGCTGAACAGCCCCAACTCTCCCAGCCTGTCCCCATAGGAGAGGTGCTCCAGCCCTCAGATCATCCTCGTGGCCTCCTCTGGACTCGTTCCAACTGATCCATGTCTTTCTTGTGTTGGGGGCTCCAGAACTGGACCCATATTTCAGTACTTCACATACCACTTGTTCACGAACTGCGAGAGCAGGTTTCAAATCTTCCGCTGATCTTGTGCGACATAAATTCTTGATTTAATGTACAGTGTTTCCTTGATGATTTCACCGACTGCTCAAAATAATTTGTGACTTCATAACATTTTATTTATACAATAATTGCTTTGATTCTCATTAAGCTTGATTCATAACTGGATTGTTTCACTGTAGGTAGTTTTCCTAAAGTTAGAATAGTTTGGTTCAGATTTTAATTAACTTTGAATTGGTGTTTTCATAATTTTTCAATAAAAAGCTTAAAATCCTGCAGAGTTGTTTTTTTTCCAAGGCTGCAACATATGTTCACCAACTGTGGATGGTATGAAGTAACCTCAGATGATAAACTTGAAAGTTGCTTTGTTCTCCTTCTGATCTGAGAGTCTCTGGTCACCTTGCTTACACTGCAATGGGGAAAAAGGCACCTACTGTCCTGGATCTCTGAGTATGTCCTCACTGACAGATGGAGGAAGTTGGTTTTTTAAGTGCCTGAGCCAAATTCAAAATGGAACAGAGTCCTCAGTCAGGGAAGAAGTTTTGAAGGTGTTACTTTAATTTCACTCAGTACTGATAAAATTTAAGCTCATAATTCATGCAGACATGCACAGTCCTGCAATAGAGCTGCACTTCCACCCTGCATGGTTGTCTAGCAGAGCCTCACCTTCTTGACTGACTACAATTTTGGTGCCCTTGTTCTTAAGATAACTTGCAAGTGGTGCTGCTACTGGAAAGCACCAGGTTCAGCTAGGTAGAGCTTCTCCATGCAAAGCTTTGAGCTACACCAAGGTCTAGGCAATTACATTATAATACTTGAGTTCAACGAGCTTTCCTTCCCTACTCATGAACACTGAGTTCCAAGTTTTAAAACACAGAGAACTATATATTTTCATTTAAGAATAATGATTAATATTTAAAGGATTACTATGTTTTATGATGTTTTAATAATTAAATGAAATGTTGAACCACTAACTTTCAAAAATGTAGGATGAGCACTGAATACTTCTGTGAGAGGCAGCAAATAGAAAAGTCAGCAATATTAATCCTCTTTGGGTGCCTTGGCAATTACTTTGGCTCCATATTTTTCTCTAGCAGTCACAAGAGAGATGTCAGTGAAGCAATTTATCTCTGCTTTTCACAGCTTCCTTCTCCATTATACATCCTAGCTTGCTGTCCAAGCCTGAGAGGTCTGGAAATGTGGACAAGCTCATCAGTTGGCTTTAGAAACACAACTTTCATGGGCTCAGTTTTCGTGCTGCACAGGAAGGTCTCCACTGGAGTCCTCCGGTGAAATAACCACAGTTCTCTGCAGTTTCTGCTGCCAAGTCTGGACGTTGGGCTAGCCCAGCTCAGCATCTCCTGCCATTGCCCCAGCCAACTCAGGGAACACTCAGCAGCATGTGAGTTTCTATGCAAAGTCCCTGGGGGAAGAAAGGCACTCTCAGAAGAAGACCTGTTCTCCATTAACCCATCATCCTTTAAATAACCACAGAAGGAAGAAAAAAAATCTGTATTTTAGATAACCTGTTTGCAACTGTCCTGTGTCAGAAAGCAGGCAATGCTGCTCCATTATTTTCATTTGCTCACCAAGAGAAGAGACCGGCCCTCCTGTCTGCCTGGAGTCCCCAGCAGGTCGGGGCCATTCTTCGTTCCCATCACTTGCAAGCACATACTGGTGAATACCAGGTCAGAATGACGTCAGGCATCTACACACAGAAAAATTTCTTTTTTTCAAAGTAAAATTATTTTTTTATTTTTGTCAGATTAAATACAGTTACTAACTTTACTAATATTTATTTTGCTTAACTTTCCTGTTTCCCATTTCAAGCACCATACATCTGTGTGGGGTCTTATTTCAAAAGGACAGTACACATTCCTCATAGAGTAGCTGCTCCTGGAAGTATATTATTAGAAAATATTTTCCTCTCAGTTAGTCATTAAAAGAGAAAGCAAACTCTGCCCAATGAATTTTTGGTTTTTTATAAATGCCTTTTTGCCACTTTCAGAAAGCTCATCAAATCACTATTTATATCTGTATTTTAATTCTTCTAACAATACAAAGCGGAAACAATAATAAAAGCTCTGTATCTACAAATAAAGTTTAATAGAGGGCTATTTCAAATATAGTGCTAAGCAGTTCTGGGCTTACAAACGTATGCCTATGAAAATAAGTTAAACAATTATTAAATAAGCTGTTGAATTGCTGATCCTTGGTGCTCCTAAATAACGGTATTTTATTCCTTTGCTTTAATTAGAGCTTTCATTAGCACGTGCTACTTTATTTTTTCATATTAACATGAATGTTAGAGTCAAGAAGGCTCAGGCCTCCTATTGGTTCATAATTTAGCATGAGTTATTAATTAACTTCATTAGTCAGATTAAATATTATTTGCACAAATAAGCATTTCATCTCACTAAAAGTGAGAAATCTCGTTCACTTTCCAATAAAAACGTTGATGTGTCAGTGCTGGAATCTCAGCCACTGAATGAATAAACTCTTTGCTTCTCATATGCAAATATTCTCTTACTGCAATCTGATAGATTAGAGAAGTTTTCTTACATTTAGGCTTTTCAAGGTCCAAGATTAATGAGAAGTTCTCAAGAATATTGTTGGTTAGATATGACATTTAACACACATGAATGTAATTAATCATTTAGGGCATGTAGGTAAATTGTGGTGTTTATAATACAAGGATGCATTGCAAAGTTATTTCATACATGGGGGATTTTCAAAGTCCCGCATGGTGACATTGATATAGTGCCACTACTCTGTTATAATCTTCGTATATTATTTAAGTGTAACAAATACTTCATTCATTGCCTGCCCTAAACTTTGCATTTGGTGACATTCTTGCTGCTGTGTTAATATCGGGTCTATTAAGCTGGACCTCATGGTCCATTACCCTTTCTTTAGGGCTGACCCCATGAAGTTTAAGGGTCTTGAGCACAGTGTGAAAAAGCAAAGGGTTTCACTCTCACCCAAGGAGCTCATTAGGACTTTATAGAAACACAAAAAATACTCACACAGTACCAACATTTGCACTGAGGGATACTCACCAGACAAACAGCCTGGTGTCAGGAGGTGCTCATTGTTCTCTTTTTCCAGGCCTGCACACCAATTTAGCAGGCTAACTAAAGGCATCGCTCATTTGTAATCCCCTATTTCAGCCTTTGTAGCAGAGATTCATTTACCAGCATCTTTTAACTTTGCTTCCTTGAAATTCCCGTTTCACTTGGGACAGTGTATTTGCAACAAACTGAAACAGGCTGGCTAGGATTACACTCGCCAGTTGCCATAGTGGGATTTGGAGGTTGTCTTTGTTTGCCGCCTCGAGGCAAGTAAACAGTCATTCACAGTACTTTAAAAAAGTCCTTTCTGCAAATCACTTACTGACCGCGGGCCAGGTTCTGCTCTGTTTACCTGCCTTAAATAATGCCGCTTTTCTCCTGGATTGCAGTTGAGTTACTGAAGGAGGAAGGCACTACAAATGCTGCAGAAGGCTGTCAGAGTCTGACCCTAGCTGAGATAAGAATAAAGAACTGCTCCTCTGCCATTAACAAAACAAGTTTGCTCTTCTTGGGATGTAGTCCATCTGTCTACCTGTCTCTACAAAGGGTCAGCATCTTTGGTAAATATCCTGTGTGCCATTAGTGGATGATAACACAGTTCACTATGGCTTTGGGTTCAGCACAAAACCTCTCCCTATAAAAGACACTGGATCGTTAAAGCTTTTGCAGCATTCAGCCTCTGAGCACAACCATGTAGGTAGTGTCTCAGCCATATTTCAAATCGTACTTTTGTACTTAAGACTCTGACATTAAAACCTGAAGTAGTGATTTTTAAATCAATTTTCTTTCTTTGAAAGCTGGGCAGCAGCAAGCAGCTCGTCGGGTGGCAGCCTTTGGTATAATTTTCAGAATTTCCACCCTTTCCATAAAGACAGTAATAATAGATTTGCAAACCAAAGGGATACTTTACATCAAATCCTAAGGGCTTTTTATTATTCAGGGAAATAAGAAAATTGTGTAGATAATTTTGTCTGGAAAAGATTCCTTTTAATATTTCACAGTGAGGTTTCTTTCCATCAGGAGAACTTATTTAGATTCCTGACCATTTCCCACATTCACTACAGGAGGTTTTGCTCTAAGAAAAGGCAACTGACATTAAAGTAATTACTCTCGTGAGTTTGGCCAGGTGTGGGAAGCTGAGGTAAGGAAATTGTTGTTTGCATGTAAATAGCATCTAGGTGGAGTACTCCTCTTATTCCTTTATATTGACATACATTATGCTATGAAATCAGTGGAGAATCATATGGCAAGTATCTGTTATTCTGTTTTAATATAACAGCAACACAAAAGTAGCACTGCATGACACTTGTATATGTTCACTGTGAACAAAAGTAGTTTTGTAAGTAAACGCAGAAGTTTTCTATTTTACAAAGAGCTACTGTGTAAGTTAACTTGGTGCCACCAGCGGATACAATGTAAAATAAATACAAACAAAAGTTGGCAAGTAATATCCCTTCAGACTCACCAGAATGCAACTGAGTCACTGGCACTGTGCAGGAATGCTGTACCTTTGCTGACATAAATACATAGTCAATTCTTGGTCAATGAACCCTGCCTAGCAAATCAGGTATCATTTATTCACAATCACTGCCTGACATAGAAAGCCTGTTTACTGCTTGTTTGAGAGCCACTACAAAGCAAAATCCTGGGATTCCTACAGCCACTGTTTGGTCATTTTTTAGTTCCTATGTCGTCTCCATATAATCGTCTTGACTCGTAAGATTACAACTCTCGGAGTTCCTTCTCTCCAGCCCCTGTTTCATCTCAGTTTACCTTTCACTAAGCCAAAGTAGCTAATATAATTTCACAAGGAATTACAGAGGGGAGGAAGAGGCCAAGGGATAATTCAGTACTTCATTCAAAGATGATTAAAAGAGTGAAGGCAGATGCTGAGGAGGGTGCAATTAGGTGAGGTGGTAGAAAAGGGAAGGAACCACTGGTCACCTGGGTCACATGCAGTCTGAATGGGGAATTTCTGAAGACAGCACCACCTACAACTTCACAGTACCTTCGACAAGTGGGAAGGCCAAAGGACAAAATATGGAACTAGTTAACAGCAATTTAACGCAGCCTCAGACAGCAGCGTGTCCAAAATGGCTCGTATGAGGACTCACACTGTCTTCATTGCAAAGTCACCGTGTTTATCCTAAACAGCTCTTCATGGACCATTAAATTTATTCGATATTACTGATATTTGGATACAGGAAGATGCAGAGCCACTTACACAATCTGTTTTGGCAGCTCCACTTTGGAGATGCAGAGAAAGGGGGCACGGGGGGCGGCGGCGTTTAAACAGGCACTGTCATTTCTGCAGTGAATGTCTGATTGTGGCCTCTGGCCTCCACATGTATTTAATCCGAGGCATGGTCAAGACACTGTAAACAGGAAGGCTCCTGAAGCCATCACATCAATAATCTGGGATTTTCACTTTGTTCTCTCAGAAGCAGCGCAAACAAACAAATACAGAAACTGTTCCTCCAGCTGCTGTTGGTTTTAATTACAACACAGAGGAAAAGTTAAGTCAGCAGTTAATTGAGCCGAGTCCACTAAGTCATTGCTCTTTAACAGTAAAATTATATGGCTTGAAGGCTTGTTAGATAAATCGTAGCATAAAAATCACCAGTAGGTCATTGATGATTCTAGTGTCTCTTGTACAGATTTATAGGCATTCTTAAACAGGCAGAGGCTGTGAGTAATATTATTCTTTCAAAATTTTTCATGATAACATTTTAATATTATATTAAATCATCACTGGGAATAAGCTGCATCTTTACTCTGGTTTTGTGTTCACCAGAATTTCACCCCCTAGGAACAAGTCCTTGGTGAGATGGGAGAAGTTAAAAAAGAGTGTCTGCTGCACACCATCATAGGTGCAAGAAATAAAGTAATACTGTATTAAAATCTCCCAAATCGCATGGGACCCTCACTGCTGTATGTCAAGGATCCATGCTCTATCTGATAGTATTGCTCATCTTCAAAGTTTTTTTCAGACTTACTTGAAATAGAAATCGAGGATTCTAAGTGCTATCAGTGAATACTGAAAATGTACCTATGGCTAAAAAAAACTCATATTGATTTCAGTATCTGCATATACAGCTCTTTGCACAATGGCCCATGAATAGCTGATCTCTAGACTTTCCAATTATATTACCACTAATAATGTAAAAATAACATAATATAGTAAGTATAATATAACAGTAATTAGGACAACTAATAGGACAACTAAAATAGGTGTAAAATAAATTGGCTTTTTCCAGTGTTACCTCTATAAAAAACAAACCAGATATGCAGCACCTGTAAAGGATCACATGTAAAACTGAATAGAATCCCTTACAATGGTATGATCCTGTATAGTGATATACAGTCCTAGGCCTTCTGGAGTGGTATCACATGGCAAAAAAAATCATAAAAGAGGGTTTAACTAAGACCAAAGAAAAGGGTGACTGCATGAGATCTGAAGAGAGAGATTTATTGTATGAGGTACAAGAGGTTGGGCAGGGAATAAGGGCACATGATGCGAGGGTATTACAAATGCCTCTTCAAGCTGAGTTATGACAGCATACAAAAATACATGTATGGATTTAATATCTAGGGAAAAAAACAAAGAGATGACTTCAAATCAAAACAGAGCAACATTTTTGTAAGTTAGACACAACAGTAAGAAAAAACCCACACTGTCAGCAGCTGATAAGGTATTGGCTGTGTCAAAGAGAAGATTCTGTAGTGGTGACTGGCAATATTATATCTCAAGTAGCTTGAGAGAATCAAAAATGGCCCTTGCGTTGAGGCTGGAATGAAGACAGTCAGAAAACATAAACATAAACCTTGCAAGTAATCTATTTCATGATCGCTTCTGACCTTTTGAAATTGCATTCCCAACTGGAATAATAACTTGGGATATTACTATTTCCTATAAAGGGAAATTTCAGGTAAGTGTTGTTCCTGAAACTTGTAGATTATTTTACTGTTTCATTTTGATGAGACTGATTACTTGGTACTTTAGCATCAAAACCAAGTGACAATAGTAACAAAATGTAAGTTTTCAGTTTTGTTAATGGCTTTCTAGACAAAAATTATTGTGGTATTTTCAAATGAGCATTTTCCAAACAAAAACATTTTGTCAGCAAGTGTTTGGCTAGCTGTAATGACTTTAATAATGAAAAGCGAATGGTTCTTACGTGATACCATTGAGATGTTACACATTCTTCTGCAGAGTAAAAAAGTAAGACATTTAAATTACGTGAATGTGTGGGCAAGAAAAAAGAGAAGAAGTAATTGGATACAAGGGAGTAAGTGCTATGCAAATACCTGGCTAGATTGCAATCTATCTTAATTGAGTAATTGGTCACATCCTTTTGACTTCTATTCCAATGACCTGAGAAGATGAGTTAAATAAGGGTTACTGGCTGCAGTAATGTGCCTATAGATGGCTAATGCAGAAACAGAGTTTATGTACATAGGATAGACAAACTGACAAACAGTGACAGGTTAAATAATACATGGTAAGTATGTCATAGAGGGCCATTCCCTGGCAATTACACCTCTTTGTAATATTAGGATATCTCCTAAATAATTTCTCCCTGTTGGCCCAGTATCTCAGTTAACTGATCTACAAATACATGCTACCTAAGTATGATTTGTTATATAAAAAAAACAAACACAAAAAAATGTTTCAGTGATTATTTGGACAGATAACTGGGAACATATGAAGAGATATGTATTAATCAGCATGGATATATAAAGGGAAAACTGTGTTTGACTAATGCGATTAACTTCTTCATGGGAAAGACAATGAAAACTGACAAGTGTGAAGGAGGAGACACCCGAAGTAGACTACAAAGAGGCTTCTTGATTTAGCATCACATAAAAGATTGATATGTAATATCAATCAAATGTGGTATTGACAGTGACATTTTACACTGGGGAAAAATGGTTCCATAAATGAAATAAGAGAGCTGTATTAAATGGATATAAACTGAGAGACGTTGTAAGAATTGTAATGAGGTATAACATTTTTCCAATAATATAGAAACACTCTGTAACAGATATGCATTTGTGCAAAGCAGGAAAAAATAGTAAGGCTGAATTTTAGTGAAGAGAAAGAAAATGAATAAAGTGAAAAAGAAAATTAAATTGGAAAAGACAGATTTTAAAGTAATGAATCTTAGGTAACATTTATTGCCAAAATTTATCCTTGCATTTCTGTGAAAATAATCAGAAAAAGGTTTTTAGAGTAATAACAGAAATTCAAGTACATTGCTTGATACTTCTAAAAACCTGGGAAAGAAAATAGCTTCTTTGCTCTTTGTTTGCTTGGAGAGCAAAATGTAAATGAACATCTACAGGATGGTATGCTAATTTGGCATCATATTAAAAGCAGACAAGTGAAGAATGCAAAAGACACTGAGTGCAGGTAATAATAGACTGTATCTCACATCTAAGGAGCTTCTAATCTACAGAAACAATTATTTTCACAACAACCTGAATGTTATGAAAAGAAGAAAGAGGATTTCTTATATGCAATCTTGTATCTTCACCACAGTACTGTTCTATGCATACTGCCTTGCACCTCATGATACTGTGAATCCCATCACTCTTAAAATATTTAAGGTATAACCTTAATCTTAAGTGAAAGATTAACAGTATTAACACATGAGTGAAATAGTGTTCCATGTCAGGAAAAAGCCATCAGTACATCAGGACAATGAACGCTATTCTAATTGGAGAAGAAGTAATCCTAAAATAGATAATGAACTTTTCACTAATTTTGACTTACGAATTTTCTACGTCAAATGCCCAAATTGGTTAATAACCAAAACAAATAGGAGACAGAACTTTCATTTTTGTATTTGACTTCATGAAACTTGTGTAACTCCGTGGTTGGGACAAAAAATACTAATGCGAGTTCATAGGAATATTCTTTCTTCACCACCTTCTCTCAGCCCAGGAAACTCTCTCTCAAGGTCCAATACACATTGTAAAGCCTACTACATGGAAAATTGCCAATTACATTATTAAAAATTGGTTTGATGTTGCAGCATAGTTTACACAGATCTGTCATCAGGAATTTTGTTCATGAAAACTAGAATAGGCTTATAGGATAATTCAGACGGGAAAGGACCTCAGGAGGCCTCTAGTTCAATGTCCTGCTCAGAGCAGTGATGCTTCTGAGCTCAGACAAGGTTGCTCAGGGCTTTATGCAGTTGGGTCTTGAAAAACTCCAGGGATGGAGACTGCACAGCGTCTTTGGGCAGCCTCTTCTATGGCCTGACTGTTCTCATGGGGAAAAAGTTTTTCCTTGTATCCAGCCTGAACCATTCTTGTTTCAATCTATGTCTGTTGCCTTTTGTCCTCTCTCCATGCTCTGCTGTGAAGAGCCTGACTCCATCTTCTTGTTAACCTCCCCAAAGGTACTGGGGAGGGCTGCTGGTTTCCCCCTGAAGCTGTGTCTGCTTCAGGCTGAAGAAGCCCAGTTCCTTCAGCCTCTCCTCACTGAGCAAGCGTTCCAGTCTCCACCTAGCCTGGGGGCCTCTGCTGAACTCACTCCAGTTTGTCGATCACTTTCTTGCACTGGTGGGCCGAAAATTTGCTGCAGTATCTAGATACGGTCTAACAGGTGCTGGGAAATGAGAAATAATCTCTTTCTTCAGTTCAAAGGCTGCATCCCTGTTCACACAGCCAGGAGGCTGCTGGCTGTCCTGGCTGCCAGGGCACACGGCGCATGGCTGCACTCAGCTGCCCACTGGGCACCCAGGGCTGTCCCTCCCAACTCGGGCTGCTGCAGAGGTGCTTCCCTCTCAGGGACACCACTGGGCATTTGTCTTTGCTGAATCTCACAAGGTCCTTTAGCCCTTGTAGTTCCCCAGCTTGCCCTTTTTGGGGATGGGTGCAATATTTGCCTTTCTCCTATTGCTAGGGACCTCTAAGATGACAGATAACAGAGAATCATGTTTTATACATGAGGATATTTTTAAATACAATTTGTTCCTATTTGTTACGGAAAAAAAAATGTTTTAACAATGTTAGGGAAACATCATTTTGTTCAGAGACCTCAAATGCAGTGGGTGAAATCTTGGCTCGTTGGAAGCCTCCGGCAGAGCTCCCACTACGTCCAGAGGGAAATGTAATGGCATTTCAGTTTGTACTTGGGTTTCCTTGCTACGAAGCTGTATTTGTCAAAGTAATAAAAAGTAACTTTTATTTTTTTAAGTATACCTGGGTTTGCTCTAAGCATGACTCAAAGCCCCCCTGACAATGAAAAGACTATAATTTCTTATGTTTGTGTATATTAGATCAGATATTTAATGTGAAAATTTCTATAATTAACTAACCTTGTTAGTCAAGGGAAAAACAAAAAAACTGCAGAGAGCTTCTAGCTGGCATACAAAGTCAGGAGAGTTAGTACTGCTGTACTGTGGTCTGTATATCTCTGTTTTGCATTATTTTAATTGCAAGAACAGAGGAAATTTTCAGAAGAGACTACATAGATGCAACAGGTTATTTTTTTCTAATCAATCTTAGAAAACTATGCAGATTTTATTGCTGCAGGAACACTTGGGCTAAGCGTATTTATTTTACTTTATTTAGATCTAAAAGTTACTTTGTCTGAAATCATCTTTCTATCTGACAATCAAAGAAATCGTGGGTTCCTGTAGGGATTAAGTCAGGAAGCAGTTTTTAACAACAACAAACTGAAACGTTTACACAAGGAAGTGTTGCTTTTATAAGTGATGGGAAACTTCAAATTTGATTACAAGCAACCTTTGGCTTCCTATCTGTTCAACAATAGGCCATGTTGTTAAGGGCAATTTCCATGCACAGCATGTGGGTCCCATTTTTTCATCCTTAGACATGGTTGTTTACTGTTCAGAACTGTTTATGCATTTTAATCAGGCTTATTCAGCAGCCCTTAATAAATCACCACTAAGTGAATGTACCAAAACAAGAACTATTATACAGGATTTGTTCCCCTTACGCAGTATTTGCTGCCCTCAGGTTCCACTGGATATAAAAATAAAGAGTAAATGGGTAATTGAGTCAAAAGAATAATTATGAGACATATGATTTTAACGCCTTTCGCTGAGCCGTTGCCTCCAGCAACTTCCGCTAGCTACAGGAGCCTGCCTTTAAATTCAGCCCAGGCCAGAATGACTTAACAATTGGAACCTGCCTTCAGCTCATGGCACGGGAAGGCTTTTGGATGGGACGAAGCTGACAGCCCAGTTCCTGCCTGGCAGACGTTCACATGAGACAAGGCTGAAATCATATCGATAAGCGCTTAAACATTCAGGTAGCTTGGGCTTTGGCAACAACGGAGGACAGCACTGTTGGTAAGAAGTTGGTACACAGAAATAAATGCATCTTTTCTGTTACTTGTATGAGGAACCAGCCAAATTTTTTTTTTTTCCATAGCTTGGTGAAAAAAAAATTTTCAGAGGAATTTTAATAAATGCTAATGGTTTCCTGGTGATAGCTCTAGCTTATTAAACATCAAAAATTTACAGAAATTAAGTTATTTAATGTTAAATAAACTATAAAGTTTATTTATATTCATTTTATTTTAAAATAAATTATAAAGTTTATTTAAACTATAAAGTGTATTAATCCTGAAAGAGTTTCCCAGTCCTGCTTTTACTGGATTACTATCTCTTCCTGTGAAATCCAGGGGAATTTTACAGACCTATAGATCATGTGTGGGAAAGATGTGACATACATGGCAAGGTGCTCTATGCATGTCAAAGAGTTACGTCTGGGAAAAACAAAGTAAAACATAACAACAAAAAAGGTGTGCACCACGTAGGGCAGACTTTCCCAGAAATTACTGTGGAAATGCAAAATATCATTTTGGAGTTTATTTAGCAGGGTCATTGCCTCAGTCTGTCAGTTTGCCCCACTGAAGCCACTAGGAGAAATGAGGGTGGGTAGGTTTGAGCTCTGTTCTCTTTGCTTGCCGAGATTAGGCTTTCCTTTGGGTCGGTGTGCTCTGACAGGCTGCCCGGTCCCTGTGTTGCTCATGGCAATAAAAGCTTTGTCCATCAGTCAGCAGCCATGCAAGGTTCCCCACCTACTCTCCTGCGGGACCACAACCCCTGCTGCAGCTCTGCAGACCTTTTATTTTCTCCCCTCACCTCCCAAATCGTTTGTGAAGCATTCATGCTTGTTTCCTAAGAAGCAGGATATTAGCGGGTTTTGCTTCAACCTTTTCTTTTTACCATGGCAATGAAAGGTTCCTTTGTGAGCAGAAAAATTGTCACAACATAGCAAAGCTCTGATAGCTAAATAGTCAGATTTCCTTTGGGAAATTATAAGGCCCAGTTCTCCAAAAGCCTAACTAATATGAACAGTCATTTTCACTTTAGTGGTGCTCAGCTATCATGATCAGCATGACATGTACCCTTTCAGCTAACTGGGCCAGGTAGGCCTTAACCTTCCAAGAATACCACACTTAAATGCTACTATTTTCTTCAGTAACACCTTGGCTAGACCTACACAAAAGATGGTCCCTGGATTGTGCAGGCAAAGTGCTCAATTAATAATATCAAACTGGCAGGTGTATCATTCTTCCTTTTAAAATAGATTACAGTCATTCTACCCGCAGAAAGAGAAAAGATGTTGTCCTTGGATAAATGAATGGCTACATTCAACAAAAATGCTGTTTTATTTAATTGTTTGCTATAAAGCAAAATGTGGCCAAACCTCTATTTCTTGTGCACTATTTGCAAAGCATGTCCAGCTCAGACCACTGTCCTCTTTGCCATGAATTTGGATTTATTTTTTGTTATTCTAGTAATATCCGTGCTTCTCTTGGTGAAAAAAATATAATCTACATGATGTTACCATGGTGCGCTTTGAAGAGAAACCAACACAGGAAACCAGTCTAGTACTTCCTATGCAGTGTTATCTGAGCAGGACTTTTGCTTGACTTAATGGACCATGTGTTGAGAATGTTGGGTTAAGACTTAGCTGTCAAGATTTTTTTTTTTTTTCATAACTGCAGAAGTTCTGAAGTAGAAAAAAATAATTTTACTACTACCACTTCAGTTAGGAAGTAACAGAGTCATCCAAGTCAGCCATTTGGGAACTAATCAAATTGTGAACCTTCACCTGTGAGGGTAAAATGTTTCTGAATGCTGTAACCCACCTCATGTGCTCCTCATGTGCTGCATTACATTACAAAGTTTAAAATAAATTAATGATGTCAATAAGTGGGCATATATTATATTTTTCATACATATCCCCCCTTCCTTGATTCTCTGCTATTTTTTGTGAAACAAGTATTTCTAATGTTTAAGGAAAAATGTTTTTAAAAAATTCTGAATTTCTTCTTTTCAAAGTAAATATGAGAAGGATATGTACCCTCTGATAATATGCTGGTGACTGATTTCTCTTTTAATAGCTTTATCTGCATGTATCGTACTGTAGGGGCATTCTAGGTACAGCAAAAAACCTAGTACATTAATTTAAACCTATGTAGGGAATAGAAAAAGATTGTTCACCTGTCCCAGTTATTTGGAGCAGTGCAGCAGCATGCTGTACCCTCTGACCTGAAGATGTTAAAGCTTTGGAAACTGTGGCAGCAGCCATAAAGTAGGAAATAGGGAGAAGATGGCCCATGGGAGAGAATGGGCAGCGGAAACCTCCTGGAAAGGGAGGGGAAATAAAGAAAACTGATACTCTCACCTTCTTTAAACTGCTTAAATCTATAAATTGTTAGAAGGACATTTAATAATTTAGCATTTTGCTAAAAATACAGCCTGAAACTATGATCTGAGAGGATCACAGTACTCTGACCACAGAAGTAGCTGGTACTTTTGAGGACTGGGTTTTCGATTTCAGCTGGTTAATCCAATATTGAAAAACATTCCTTAAAACAATAAGCCTCTAACACCATCACTTTCCCAAGAGAGCAAAGGTACACAATAGAAGTTGTGTGAAATACTCAAGACATTCAGAAAACGCCTTGCCCTGTTTTTTATATCACCAGATGCCTGAAATATCAACACTGCTGTAAATCAGAACAAGGTATAGAAGACAATGCTGGACAGACTATCGGATAAGCTCTGTGTTTCACATCAGCAGAGTTGTAAATATGATTTACTCTTAGGAATGCAAGTCATCTTCTGAGAAATCACTGTATGCTTTATATACTGCCTTCTGAATCCTTTGTATCAGAGTAAGAGCAGTAGATCCTGCTACCGTCTAATTAAATGTGAATTACAAGTTCCATTCTAGAAGCTCTGTTTCACACACTCTTGATATGTCACAGAGGTGAAAAAAAATCCAAACTATGAAAATGAAATTTTCAAGTAAAATCCTGCAGGACCAAGGTTTTCCATGTGTGGTTTCTGCAGGGAGAAACATAGTTTTAAAAGTCTGAGTCACATCCATACAGCTAGCTTTCAACATGTGCTAAAATCAAGCATGAAAGTCAGGGTGCATGCTGCAGTAAAAATTTGTGCACATCTGCAACATAACTTGACAGGGAATCAATTTCTTTTCACACTTCAACATTTAACTTCTGTGTATTTTTTTGCAATTTGCTGAGATCCAATGCCAGCCAGATTTGGCGGAAATTACTTCAGTCATTTGAAACTGAGCTCTTGAAGCTTTTTATGGAACTGGATTGAAAGAATGCTAATTCCATCTGTTTGTTCCGAATGATGGTGATTCCTAAGCACAGCAGTTTCCCAGTGAACAGTTAAGTTCAGCCATGAGTGCTGTGAAATGCTTTAGCTAAATCTAGACTTCTTAAAAGCCTGACTAACATGGCAAAGTTTATGTTGCTTTCAGGATGTCAGGACTGTAAAAAAAAAACCAGCAGGAGGTAGGAAGAGAAGTAAGTGTCCAGGCAAACTGCCTCCTCAGAAATCAAAATGGCAACAACAGGGTGCCTCAAATCTTCTAATGTTGTGGGCTGGGTGCCAGTTTTGCTCTTCCCTCATAAAGCAGTTGTGGCTTGTGAGTTTTGGGCAGCTTGCAAGTGGCTTGTGTGGGCAGCTACAGCTGAAGCCCATACCCAGCACAAGCCCACCTAGGCTCTCCTTGAGGCTGCCCCTCGCTGCTGCATCCAGAGCAGGACAGCAGCAGTTTCCTGCTCTGTTTTCAGAACACTGCCTATGTCTCCCAATGCACAGAAAATATTTCCAAGCCAAATGGAGAAAACACTGAGCTGTGACAGGACCCCAGCCTGCTCACAGTGCACAAATCTAATTTTCCTCTCCTTCCACACACTGCCCTTTCCTGGAAAGAGACACCAAAGGCTTCCCCAGGCTGTCTGTGGGAGAGTCATGAAGTGGTGCAGGTAACACTTGTCCAGCAAAAGCCTGTACAGTGCAAGTCACTGCAACATTTTTTGGTGTCAGCTACACTTAAGAAGTCAGCTTATAACAGGTTCATGCCTCACATCATGCAGGTGCCATACTTTTTATATGAACTGTGCCCCAACCTTCATGGTACACAAAGCAGGTGTAAACGAGAATAGTTTGGGATGCTACAATAACATAGAAATAAATTTATGGTCAAAACTGAAATCCTGCCTGCAGAGCAGGAGTTTTGCTCCCAGATTGCTGAGTACCTGTGCTACTTCTATCACTGCCCTTCTCTGGTCTTCTCTGGGCTGGAGCTAATCAGAGTGGTTTGTAGCCAGGTTAGCATAACCTGACAGTGTATGGCTTTCTCAGACCAGCACACTCAGCCTCCACATATATGATTATCACCAAAACATCAAGGGAGGGATTTTTGAGTGGCGAGTGGAAATCTAGAGCAAAATCTGCTTAAAAGTCTGTAGCAGCTCTGCAGTGATGACAACACCCAGCCTGAGCTTGTCAAGCTGGGTATTATTTTGAAAAACACACTTTTTGCAGACTGTTGTCTGCTGTGCTCAGGTTAGATGTAACAGTGTGAGACACCTATCTCCAAGAGTGTGGAAAATGCATCTAACTCAGAAAATGGCAGATAACTATGTTATTAGAAGTCCATTTTGATGCCTAAGTCCAGGGCATTTTTTGCCATAGAGCGTGCCTAAGCAAAGGGAGCATCAGAAAAGACCTGTATTCAATTACCTCATCTCTGTCTCCTGCAAGTGTGCATCTGTTTCTCTGTCAAGATCCTTGCTCTTGGCTATATGGAATAAAACGGCAGTAACACAGCTTGAGCATCTCAGGCTGCCAAAGAGGAAGATTGTTTGGAAGCATGGAGGCAGACGGCTCACACCACTTGAGGTCTTCACACCCAGAAATGGCAGGTGTGCTGAAGTTTTTGTGTATCTGATTTTAATAGAATGTAAAGAGCATTTAAATGACCAATTTATCTTCTTAAATAAATTTTAAGCATTTTATCCACGACTGGTGATGTCTTTGGGAAAACTCTTAGTCACAAACAGTGGAGGTGAATTTGCCCGGGGCCAGGTAGGACTTTTCCCCTATTTACTTGCTTCTTTTGAATTACAAGGCTTTTCAGAAAAGCTGCTGCTGTCACAAGGCCCTGGAAAATACATCTTCTGAGATACCTATGCTAGCGGTTTCCAGCATAGCCTATGTAGTAAAATAAAGGAGTCTCCCCATTACCTTTTGGATACCTTGGAGTAATTCACTGAAGTGCAGACCTCAACCGTAGCTGCTTAAACTTTAAGCAGCTGTCTTAGCCAGGGAGGTTCTCCTTGTCAAAAAGGGCTTGCAGGAAAATTAAATGTATGTAGTAAATCTGGCAAGTAATGTAGATGCTGATAGATTGTAGTAGAGTGTAAAATAAAGAAATGAATAAAGAATTGTTTCTGTTATTTGGATTCTGTGGTTGACTGCTGGAGCTTATGACTAGCCATATATTTGGCAGCCTCAGAAGAAAGTAAGTAAAATGTCAACAAGTTAGTGAGAAATTACTGAAAAGAAAGTTGAGAAACCTCTGACAGCTAATATGCATGCTTCCCATTAAGCAATGGGAAGGTCTGTAAAAAAAGTTTGAACTAAAGGCAGGATTCAGCTTAATGTGAACTGCTACAGGGAAGGAGCTGCAAGGGAGAGATCCCCCAGCTCAAGGATGGAAACACCATCTGAGAAAGAGCAGAGCTGATGTAGAAGAGGAATCATTAGGGAGACTGATTTAGTTGCACAAATCTTGTGCTTGGTATGTTAGTCTGCTTTGGCAGTAAGACTGTACCCAGGACTCCCATTAAGGAAGGCATAACAGAGGGTGCTGAGTATTTCACGTATGTTCCATGTACCCCTGCAACCCGAGATGTGTATCTTCATACTTTCCAATCACCCAGCACAAGCCAAGATAGTCAGTTAAGGCAAAGTTTCTTCTCCTTTAGTCTGGTTAAGGTAAAAGTAAATTAATACATTGGCAAAATCCAAATACAGAGTAAGTACCTTCCAAGTTTGCAGAACCAAATTAAAATCAGTCAGAGCTACTCACCATGTGGATACCATCTCTACTTATTTATGTATCCAGGAAATATACATGCAATGACTTTCACACGTTTCCAAGCTGCATTCACTGGAAAGGATCTGGGTTTAGGAATGCTACTTGTTTTTACACTCAAATCAGTTCATACTGCAGATCTGAATGAGGTACCTGTACTTTCCTGTACCTTGCTCTCCAGCTTTTGACAGGTAAGATATCTTGGCCCTGACTGTACCCGATTATCACATGCCCAGAGAATAAACAGGATTTGTCAGCTACTGCTCAGCAGGGTTACAGACACGTGTTCCAGAGGAAAAGTGCTCAAAGGCCACTCTGGCTTAGTAAGTTCATTCAGCTGTTCTATTCTACCACCCTTACTAAAGCTCACACAATAGGTCTGCAGTGGGTATCATCTCTTGAAGGATACTATTTTCTGATTGTCTTATTTAAAACCTGGATGAGTTCTCTGATCTGGTTCATGGTGCTTTGTTGGTACAGCTATGAGAGTGGAGATAGAATATGAGTGAGAGGCCACTGATGAAAACAGCAGAGAGGAAGGGAACTGCTTAAATTTCAATGAATGGGCTGAAGCCTGGAACTACAGATGAAACCTGACATGAATAGTTAACCCATCATGTGGCAACCAATCACTCTACTCCATGGAGCAGAGCAAAGTGTCAAATGCTACGTGTTGGGCTTGTATTTTACAGAAATGTGCAATTTGTTCACCATACTTTACTGAACTACACAGCTGAGATTAACATAATAGTAGCCACTTCGGCATGAGAAATGGCTTTCGAGGAAACTAAACCCCAAGCCTGTCTTTGAAGGCTACTGTCTTTGACAACTGTTTTTTCCTTGGTAAATACCTTTTATCCATGCAGCACAGCTGGATGGACTAACCTGTGCTTTCTCAAGTCTTGAATTACAGTTTTCTGTGTCTCAGGTCCTTGGGAACTCTGTGAGAACTTGGTCAATGAAAGACAGAATAAATCCTTAAGTGGGAATAAATTTATGAGGGGTAATAGGAAAGGCAGCAACTTGAAATGCTCAAAACCAGGTACCCTCCTGGGAAGACTCATTTCTTTTGCTTAGAAACATGACAAATATTTATTTCTGCATCTTAATATTACCGTGATGCATATTACTTTCAGATGTACTCTGATATCCACTAGGCTAGATTCTGTCCTTTTCCATGGCAAGAGGCAACTTCAGTCTCAAAATGCTTGCAGGTAAAATACTTGCATTAATATCCTGAGTTTACAAAGATGAAGGCCTTCAGATCTGTACAAGTGCTTACACTGTGGAAATCCTTTAAGCTGAGAACAGTTAAAAGAATGGGAGTGTATCAGGGCAAAACTATCAGATATGCTCGTCTTGATCTTATTCTTCCTTATACTTACAGCCACTGCTGAAGACAGATGGTCACACAATGTGGGCCCCTGGCATAAAGCATCCTTATCAAATCTAAGGTTCCCATTCACCACAGATACCACATCTTGGTGCCAATGGAGTTAAGTATCCAAACTCTGTCAGGGCCAATTTACCTAAGGATATGAAGGAAAGCTTGGGACACCCAAGGGCTTAATTCACATTTCCCAAGGTATTACTTACTGCCACAGCAGTGAAACCATTCTTCCCATCTGCTGTCTGAAGACATGAATGATTCCACTTCTCCAGCTGGTTTCAGCTAGGAGCTACCCTGATGTCCAAGGGGATATGCCCCTACTGATATACAAAAGTAAGGAAGGGGCACAAATGCTCCAGAGGATTTTGCAGGAAATACCTCTGAGATGAGGCTGGTGAACAGATGCCTTGAAATAAAAGGATTCCCCTGTAAAACAGGGAGATGCTCTCAGGTCTTTAGGAACAGCATTCAATTTTAACTTTCTGCATGTGTGTTTGAACTGGAAAATGAGACAACTCTGTCACATTACATGGTTTGTAAGAAAATAAATAAGAATACATGAAAGGAAGTAGAAACGGCCAGTGCTACCCCTGCCAAAGGATGTTTATGCCCACAGAAAGTACTGTCCCACATCTCAAGGAAAACTTGATTAACAGCGCCACGTTGATCTCAATCAGATTTATTAAGACAAATGTTGAAAATCCAGCATGTGTGTGTGGAGGTAACTATAAAGAAAAAAAAAAAAAGGCCAGAAAAAATGCCCAGAGGGACTGAGCTAATGACTATCTTCTCATTACCTCATGGGATCATTAGGTCGACATGATCTCGCCGCGGCCAGCACCGGAGCCACCTCCCCGCCGGGACTGAGGCCGGAGGCCTTTCCCTTCCCCTCCACACAGGTGCAGCCCCGCAGCGGGATGCGCGCACCCGCCGCCATGTCGGGAGACCAGGGACGCACCCCGTGCCCCTGGCCTCCCGACATGGCGGCGGGCCCGAGGGGGCGGGCGGGTAACGCCGGGCGGCCACCCCCGCGCCAGGACGCGGCCAGGGCCGCTCAGCTCCCCGCCCTACCCCCCCTTCCCCCGGGGGGCTGCCGGGCAAGGCGGCATTGTTGGCCGCGTCCATCACTCCCCGTCCCCGGCTGACATAATGAATGCGCTTGGACACACCTTCCAGCCCGGCGAAGAGAGCTGCGTCTCCGCGGAGAGCCCCGCTGAGCTCTCCGCTCCCTTCCCCTCAGCCCTCGGGGAGGCGCCCCGCAAGCCCGCCCGGCCCCGGAGCCCAGCGCCCCGTCCCAGCCCAGTGACGGGCCGCGGCGGCCGGGCTGGGCTGGGCCGGGCCGGGCAGGGCGAGGGGGGTTAAGAGCCCTTCGCTATGCTGCCCAGCGCCCTGTACTGGGACCTGGTGGGCTCCTCGGCTCTCCTCAACCTGCCGGCGGCGCCGGGCTTCGGCAACCTGGGCAAAAGTTTCCTCATCGAGAACTTGCTGCGGGCCGGGGCGCCGCCGAGCCCTGCCCAGCTCCGTCCCCTCCCCGCCAGCCCAGTCCCACTCAAGCTGTGCCCCGCGGCGGAACAAATCAACCCCTCAGGGGGTCCCTATCCGACAAGATGGGCTTTTCAAGTGCTTAACCCCTCCGCAGCAGACAGCAGCCGCCTGCCAGCGCGGGCTCCGGCGGCGGAGAGAGGCGGTGTCTTCCCACCAGCAGCCACAGGTGAGCGCCGGCCCCTTCCCGCGTCCCGCCGCCGGGGAGATGGGGCAGAACGGGCTTCGCGAGGGCCCCGCGCCGCCACACGGCAGAGAGGGCGGCAGGGAAGAGACACGATTGTTCGCGTCCGCCCCGACGAGCCCGGAGGCGGCGGCGGGACGCCGTGCCCCGCTGGGTGCCGTACCCCACTGGGTGCCGTGCGCCCGCCCCGCGGCGGGCTACTGCCGGCGGGGATTCGGCGGAGGGTCTTGCTTTGCCGCGGGCGACGGGACGCCGAGGCGCGGGCGAGGGGCTAGTCGTGAGGGCAGCCAGGAGGTGGCTCTAAACTGCGTGGGCCGGCGCTCACCTGTGGGTGCAGTGAGTGCGGCAAAGCCGTGTACTGGCGGTGACGAGTGCTTTCAGCTGCCCGGAATGGCAGTTCTTTCAGGTGCACTCGTTCGTCACAGGCTGAAGGGACGGCAGAAGCGCGTTACGGCGAACAAGCGCTCCGGGAAGGTCTGAAATTCCTGGTTTTGAGAGAAAGACGAGCGGTCCCGTACCGTTCGGTAGCGGTACGTCGGGAGCCAGGAGGCAGCAGCCGCCTCCCCAGTTGCCCCGTTCGAGGGGGACAGCAAGGGGTGAGGGACTGGCCTCTTCCTACCAAAAGGAAAATGAATACGAGGAAAGCAGGCAATTTTCCGGAAGTTTTGACAAAATCAGAAGGGAAAAAAAAATCTTTAAAGCTGCGTGAAAGGTCTGTAATTAGCAATCGGGTGTGGTGCTGAAGGAAAAGCCAGCGCGTTAGTGGGTGGTGGGGGACGTGTGGCTCGGCCGCGGTGCCCGGTTCGTCACCAGCCGGCCTGCCCACCGCACTGCTGTGGCGGGGCTGGCTGCAGCTCCGCCGAGCGGGCCCCGGTGCAATGGGAAACAAATAGTTCTACAAAACAGGAGGTGTTTCTTCAGTGTGCCGATTTTCATATAAATGTGTTTTGTCTGGACAGGAATAGCGTTTTAAAGCCATTTTTAGGAATGTGCACTTTGTCAGTCATGGGACTGTTTGAAGTTGAACTCAAAGTTAATCCATCACATTTGATATTAGATTCGCCATATATTTTGTATTTTGCCTTTCCATTATAATAGATCAATTTATTTTAGCCTTGTGTGCTGTCTTCAGAATTTTTATATACGATCACGCAGTTTAAAATGTATTTAAAATGAAAATAAGACAAACAGTCATATTTATCTAAGTAAGGCTTTAAGGTATGAAGCCAAAAGGCTCGTTTTAGAACTAGAATTAATAACATTTGTTTTCTTTTAAGCATAATTTTACTTTAGTTAAATTCTACAAACTGTTCTGCAGAATCCAGAACAGTTTTTGATCCTTTAGCATGATGCACTTTAAAGGTAGGCAGGAGGGCATCAAAGAACTATTTCCGAATATTTGGAACCTCAGCTGCTGTGTTATCTTAAGCATATCAGTTATTTAGACATGTTTATTTTAACTAACTATAGACCAGGCCAGGAAATAGGACGAGTATAATTTTTATGTAATTAGGTGCATATTCTCCCCCCCCACCCCAAATCTCTAGAGAAAATGCTACATTGATGTGTACAGAGCACACATAAAAGGGGAGATAGCAGATGCCCTAGCACTCATTGCTACAGATAAACTTATTCTAAGTATTACAGAAGATCCTGAATGCGGTTTTTCAAACGTTTGCTTCTAGAATTAGTTCTTTCTTTGATTGGCCTACAGTGGTACTTGTGAATTTAGCAAAGGTGTTGCAGCTCTGCCTAGTGATTTTGAGTCCAATCCTACGTTTCTTCTGATCCCACGGTTCCCAGGGAGTTCAGTGTGAGCTTTGGGCAAAAGCACCAGGCTTTGAGCAGTCAGAAATACTGAGTGCATTATGCACTCAGAAAAAGTCTCCTGCCAATGTAGAAGATGTACAACAAAGAGGTATATATTCTAACAAGGACCTGTTGATTCTGATCTGACTTATGTGTCTTAAAGTGATGAGAGCTCTTAGGTGTCTGAACTTGCATAAATGTAAATTAGATTTCAAATGTCCTGCTGAGCCATATTTTGTGGTTTCAAAGGAGTCTGTTCTCTCTAGTGTATGTGTATGCTGGTGGAACTGTTCAGACTGAATGCTTGCATTTGTGAGTAAGGCTGGGGTGATGTGTGTGTTATGTTTCTTGTTTATGCAGTGATAGGGCAAAAGAGTGTTTTGGAAGAAAAAGAATTTTAGCCTTGAGGGACTGATAAAGGTATTTTAACCAAGGAATTAATACTAGGTAGATTTTTTTAAAATTTACTGATTTTTGTGAGTTTTTGGAGGAATAAACTCCTATTTGGAACCCTCCTATCACATGGCATTTTGGAAAATCATGTTCTTTATAATGCTATTGAACATGATGAAGAAAAATGTTTTTTTAGTCTTTCTGAACTAGCAAGTGCTTTATAGATCATGCAGGGACTAAAAGTGCTCTAACAAACTAGCTTGGCATAATCCAAAATTTTTAAAATGATTAAAAAAAAGCTATAGAAAAGAGAATTGAAAAATACTACATTTTTTTGAATCAGTAATCCATATTGTTCATGTAGTCACAAATTCTGGTGAGGTCATCAAAAGTTCTCAGAAGGGAAGGAATATAAAATCACACCAGGGACTGAACTGAATAAGCTGTACCTCTTTTATAGTTCCAAAACCAACATGTATCCACAGAATCTATCAAGGAAAGAGGTGAAAAAGGGTACCTTTTACCACTCTATAAAAGTGCTAAATAATGAAAATCCTGTTTTCTTTCTGCAAACTGTAAAACTGCTTTCCATGCTGCAAAGGAGACCGAGTGGGATGGCACTCTGGATCTGTAACGTCTGGTCATGGTAGCTTTTCCCTTTGTAACTCTTCAGCAGCAGAGTTTTATCGACAAGTTTCCATTCCCATAATTTATAGGCTTCAAAGGGTTTAGTTTGACCATTTTAAGTGCTTATCTGCATAAGTATTTTGAGTTCTTCAAAATTATCCTAAATGAAAAACTGAAAAAGTACTCTCATAAGATACAACATCTAATAAGTGGGTTTGAAAGAAATACATTTATGTTGTCTGTGAAAACTTAAAATCATAACTTTCTACTGATTTCTAAAAATGAAATGTAATAAAATCATAGGTTTTAAAAATTAATTTTGTTTATTTTGGCTTAAAAATACAACTGCATGAACAAGTAGCATATTACATAAAACTTAAGAAGGAAAAGCAGAAGGAGCATTATTGCTAGATGATAAACTCACTTAGCTTCTGCAACGGTATGCTGGTTTATACCAGCCTGAGATTCCTGCAAGCTTTCTGGCATCGTGCTCTGAAGCCCCGTTGCTTGTGATGAAATGCTGCACTGGGCCCACAGGCTCCAGTGGGCATGGTGAGCACTGTGTTTCTGTCTAGCTGAACTGAATTTGTCCTAACCTGTGGGCTGTGGGCCTGATTCTTCTCTTTCAAGAACCTTTTGCCTTGATACAGTATGTGCATAATGGTGCCTTCTGCTTTGTGAGAACTTTGCATGCAGTGTGTATTTGTAGCCCTGACTGGATAAAGCAGTGCAGAATCTGGTTCTGCTTTTTAAACACTGGCTGCCAAGACTGTGTTCTTCTTGGCTAAAAGCTTTTTAAAACACACAGCATTTCCCAGTGAAACATATTACAGTTATGCAGCTTATACTTGCACTGCATCTTAAAGGGTGAGGGAAGCTCCAGCTAAAAGTTCTGAGCAAACTGTTAAGCACAGAGGAAGTCCTCAATTTCTGTTTGGTAATCTGGTATTTGGTCCCTCTCCTTGCACTCCAGTCCAGCCATTGTCTTCTGCTTAAAACAGAAGACTTGACAGTTTTCCTCAGTGTTTTCTGACAGAGGGAAGTTGTCCAGAGGGTGCTGACATGCAGTCTGTTGTAGCACAGGTGCTTTAAAGAAGTCCATTCCACATCTTTCCTCCTGACTTGGTTTCCAGAAGTATTGGCTGATACCAGGTCAGGGTGACCTCCTTGAAAAATGCAAAGTTACTCTGCCACCTGAAATTGCTTTCTGAAAATCTGCTCTCAAATAATTTGCCCTGGTTGAGGATGACAGTAAGTGCTTTACAGCCTGAGTACAGTCGCTAGTGGTATGATCATGAATATGGTCATATGTGGCAAGAATCTGCCTTCCTGCTTTAGTCTTGGCATTTTGACAGATTAACAGAGAAAGTAAACTGTAAAGTGCAATGAAACAAATAAATTTAACAGTGAGATACTTCCACTGCAAAACTTGCTGAAAAATTTAGCTTATGGGATTTTTGCCTAAAGTATCAGAATACAATAAAGCAGAATAAAGTACAGTACATAACACCAAAAAAAGGCAATTAGAACAAGTATATCATAAACATAAATTGGACTCATAGTAATAAACATCCATTATGTGATATAGATGTATCTCTTCTTTCTGTAACATTTGAGTACTCTACATTTTCATGCATTTTTCATCACAATGTGCCAGTGAGATAGCAGAGATCTCTGCTGCGTAGAGGAGGAACTGAAACAAAAAGAAATGAGGTGACTTGCCTAAGGTAATACAGAAAACTGGTAGCATTGCAGGGAAATAAAACCAAACCAAGCCTTCCTCTGCAGGCTAACTCTTTGGACCAGTGTCAGTTTTTCCCCCTGCAGGTGATGACAGCAATTCTATCCTGCTATACTCATATTTTAAAAAATATACCTTATTGCCCATTTTTAGTAAAATCTCTTGGTTTTTTTATGACAACCAGGAGATACTTGAATTACTGAAATTAAGTGATTTTTTCCTTCATTTTAGACCCCCTCTTAGTGAATAATGCTTATTAGTTATTGATTTCAAACCAAGTGGCAGCCAGAGTGACTCTGCAAGCGACATGTAACACTAACTTTCAGTAAAATAAAAGGCAGGAAAGAGCCAAGTGTTTTATCTCATCTCCCTCTAGGCTTGTACTAGCTTCTGGAACATGCTGCCCTCATTCAGGCAACAAGTTGACTAACAAGTCTCAGGATTTTCCTGTTTTGTTGGTGTTTTCTGGGGATAGAAAATCTCTTTAGAGTGGCAATATCTATTTGGCATCTTTTCTTACGCCCTGATTGCCAGGAGTGTTGAGACACCCTCATTATTTTATAACTTTGTCTTTGGAGACAGGGAAGTTTCTGTGTATATCATAAATCACAGAGTGTGTGCAACATCTTTTCCTGCTTCCAGTTAACTTTGTGGGCCATTTAATATAGTTGATTTGGGGTGCCCTGCATACCTTAAGAGCGGCTGCAGAATGGCTCTTAAGGGACAAATCTTTGTCCTCATAGTAAGGTTGCCAGAGGTAGACTAGTGCCAGTGGTGCTCTCCAGCGCAGCCACCAGTCTGGGCTCAGCAGGGAGTATGAGCCTTGGCTGGCAGAACTCTTGCCTCTGGGTGACTCTTGCTATGCAGCCTCTGAGAAAGGAAGAGGATCCCAAGTTTGGTCCTTAGTAAGATTTAAGCACTACCAGAAGATGTCCAAGCTGCGCTAGGAAGACGAGCGGTGGGGTTTGTAGAAGAGCAATTCACCAAGGGGCAACCATGGAATCAGTCCTGCCTACAGTCAGCGAATTGACTTCTGTAAAATGTATTTGGTGTTGCAGAATGAACTGGTCTTCTGAAATCACGTAGTGTATTCTTTGTGTCTTTAGAAAACCCATGAATGTGGTAAGGATTAATGTATCAGGCAAGTTCTCTGCTTGAGTGCAAATTTCAGGTTTCACTGTCCTGTGATTTTTTTGCACTGTCAAATTCCCCGGAATTTTGGAAGGCGAGTTGTCTGCCTCCATTGCCCGCTGAAGGCGTTATGCATTCTTGTATAGTGCAGCTCTGCAAAATAACTCTTACTCTAATTTTTCTACATGGTCCTTTTGTAGTCAGTCATCACCTATAGCAGAATTGGGAAGGTGGTCTCTTCAAAATGAAAACAAGTGCAGGTATATAAAGCAGTAGGAGGCTGTATCAAATGTCAGATATGTAGACCCAGATCCCTGTAAAGTTATGCATCTAAATATTTTCAGTAACCTGGGCTGTGTTTCTTTGGGGTGAGTTGTTGCATTGGAAAAGTAGTCTTTGCTTTGTGCTGAAAAGCTTAGGAAAATTTCCCTTGAGAGGCTGCCTTTTTCTGAAGTTATAGCACATAGTTCTCTTGAGATATTTTGTATGTATGTTGAGGATTTTACTTCTTTCCACACGAATCTTGGACAATTTGGTATTGTTCATTAAAGTCTCTACCCCTGGAATCTTGTGACTATGTGAATATCTCAAGATTTCAACGTGGAAAAGTATTTCCTTGTACAAAGGTAAAAAGACTAGAAACCTCATGTGTTTTAAAAAAAGGGGGGTGGTGAGGAGAATTCACCGTTTGTTATTTGTTCAGTCTAACAGTGTTTAGCCAATCTTGAGACTTTTGGCTGGTTGGAGCTGGCAATACTGCAAGAAGACTGGTCCAGATAGGAAATTTTAGCTAATGGGTGCATACCTCTGGAATAAATGGTGCTTTTTAGCCTATTGTAAGATTTCAGATAAGGGCTGTAACAATTAAAAACCAGTGAATTGTCCTGTCACAGCATATGACCGTAATTTGGCCCCACTTGAGGAAATTATTTCTGAACAAATTGAAATATTTTGAAAATCAAAGAAAATAACTTTAGTGCCTTTTATTGCTGAATTTTTTATTTTTTTACGGAGTATTTATGGCTGCACAGCGGATTGTATTCTTTTGATGTTACCTATGAAGGATAAGAAGAATGTCATAGTAATTCAGCTGTTCAATAAAAAATAGATGTCGTGTCTAATCTAGTTGTCTAAATATCTTGTCTAATCCATAGTCAATACAGAGAGATGCCTCCAGAGGATGACACACATTATCTTCTTAGATGTCTATTTTAAGGTCACAAATTATTATATAGAGCTGCTTATCTCTTCTCATTGTACAGGAGGCTCAGACAAGGAGCTTAGACAACACATTGAACTTTTAGACAGAGAACTGACAGTAATGCCCCTTTTGACAAGAACTGGTAAGCAGAAAGCGGTGGGGCACACTAGCGCACGGGCATCCTGAAGGAGAAGGACAGAGCCGGAGACAGAGCTGGTAAATCCACAGCTTTCCAGATCCCCATCTTTCTTCTCCATTGCAAGGCTGCATACAAGGCATGGAGAGGGTGGAAGCCACCTTTAATGCTGGAACCAGGAGACCCATGGAGCCTTTGGCAAATGGTGTGGGGTTTGGTTATTGGCTTGGGTTGTCACAGAAATGAAATCTGACCATGCATTGTCACCAGCCTGAGGCACCCTTGTTTCCTCAGGTGGAGAAAAACATGTACAGCAAATCATGCCCTAATAGTAAGGGATGTGAATGATGCCTCTGAAAATTGACAGCGATTCATGTAATCTCAGCTAATCTGCAGTGTGACTCTGTCAGCCGTTACGTTGCTGTAGATGTAAGGAAACGATGATCATGCTGTTAGCACATTTCAGGGCCTTTTTGGCTTGACTACTATGTTAATTTTTGAAAGCCCCACCAAGACTGTGGGGCTTTCAAAATTTATGAATATTTCTATGAACATTTGCCAGTATTTTAAAGCTGATTGGTGTATGCTGCTCTGGTCTGCCCTTTTGGCTTGGCTTCCTTTGAGCATTCAAGCGATTGTGTTTTACAGGAATGAATGGGAAGCAAATAGACAGTGGCTTTGGGAATGCAAGAAAGCCAGCTCTGAGGGATACTGTACCACAAGCTTCTTGCAGTAAGTTTTGCCAGGTTCATATGGTGGTGACTGCCCTTGGTGGGATATGGCAGCAGCTGTAGCTTCCTTCTCATGGCCAGGGGTTCCCCTTCAGCTAGCTGAAATGCTTTGAGGGTGCACAACTCCTGCTGGAGCACTGAACTCTAAACACGGTAACTGCTGAGGCCATAGCTGTGGATCATTGCAAGGCCCAGGGCTTGTGATTCAGGAGCAGAAATGGTGCCTTGTGGCTTGGCTGGACCAGTAACCTGGCAGAGCCACTGCTGGAGTATTTGTAGGGAGCTCTTCATGACGTGAAACTTTCCTGCAGCTTTGCAAAAGCCTGCTTTAATCATTGCTGAGAATGGATGTAGGTAAGGAAATGCGATTTACTTGTGCCCACTTCATGGGTGCAAAGCATCTGAGGTTCTCAGGTGAAATGGGATCGTTTTACTGATGATATTTTTAATATGCCTGCCAGGACTGGAGCCTGGGCATCACTGTAGAAAGCAGTTCATATGGACTTAGCAATACTCGGAGAATTTAAGGGCTGTGTTTACGCAGCTTGAGATCTATCTGGTCCTGTGCTTACTGTTTCTTGTTAGTTGGCTCTAGGCAGCTTTCTCAATCATTCTTCAGAGTGTTTCAGCTCTTTCCACAGGATTACACTGCATTTTTATCAGTTAGCTGTAAAAGACCCCAACAAACTTAACAGCATGTGTAGTGAAGGAAGGGTAACACCAGAATCCTACCATCAGTTTGCTTTTCCTCAATGGTCATTTTTTCTTCATCCCTTTCACCTTTCCTCCTGGTTAATGGTCTACACCATTTCCTGAGTCATTTCACAACACCAGGATTAGGAAAAGCAAACAGTGTCTTGAGTAATATACCATTTGATAATTACGTATCTGTTTGAAATGAGTTGTACTTGGGAGCCTTACTCTTAAAATGGTGGCTAGTAAGAGGGAAAACTTCTAGTCCCGTTATTGGCATGACTTTTTAGTATGGGAGGTCTTTTGAATTTAGAATATCTTCAGAGCTGGCAGTATGTTTTAAAATATCAGTATATGAATTAATCTCTGAGTTTTAGCACTGGATGAACTTGAGGTCCATTTGGATGTTTAGTGTCACTTTATTGTCTGTTTGTAAAGCACTTTGAATTCACAAAGCTAAATGTAAATAAGCATTATTACTAAAATTTTGAATGTAGCAAGTGTCAAAAGAATTTGTTTTGTGAAAAAATAAAATGATTTATTTAATTTTAGATATTTAATCCTTTTATATTTATGACCCTATACATGGCTTATTTAGGGTTTTCTTAAGCACAATATCTTGAGTTTTGACCCTCATCCATCTCCTGACCTTTATGCTTGCAGCTTGCTTGTTGAGAGATTTAGTGAATGGAGAAAACCTATCCTTTCCTACTCCTCTATTTGCAGGAACATAGTATCTATCTGAAGCAGTAGTTTATTCAGTTCTGATTTATCCAGATACCTCCTGGCTGTATCACATATCATTATGAGCACCACATTATCAAAAAAGAGCAAGGAACTGGAGAGAGTTGAGAAACCCTAACAGGGAACATCAAGGACAGGCCAACATGTCTGAAAAAAAATGTGTGGCATGAGTGAGGTGCTCAAGCAATGATTAAGGGGAACAGGGCATTACAGAAGTCAAGGAATATGTGAAACCTGTGAAGAGGAAGCAAAGAAATGGAGTGTTGTACCTTCTGTAACTAAATTGTATTTTTAGAAGTGGATGACTGTAAGGGAAACTTGAAAATGGCATGAGGAATGTGGCTCCCATGGCAAATAGGAAAAGTTCTTCACCTGGGAGTTTGGAAACTGCAGCAGATAAAACGTTAGTGGCAGACAAAATATGTTGTCAAGAGCAAGCTCTCATGTTCAGGAGGATGGCTGAGATTATCTGGCAGGTGTTTTCCTTCTCCATCTCCTCTGCTTCTTCAGTTACAGTCAAATCTTTTCCAACTTACACACCCCACCATTTGTGTTGAAGCCCCTTGGGTATACGAGACAGGTAAAATTTGGCTGCACATCCTTCACTCTTTCAAGTGCCCTAGGACACAGTTCCACATTCGATGGTCTTGTGTGAAAGAGAAACTTTATAATGCTAGTGCCTGAAGTAAATAATTCCTTTTTGTAAATGTTTTGCAAACATACACCTCAAAATAGGCAATTAGTTCCTCTTGGGAGCATATTTATATTTTGTTAGAAACATTAAAGTGTTGATGAAAAACTGTAGTAATAAAACACTTCTCAATTTGTATTTACAGTTGAAGAAATTTTTGCCTAAGCTTGTATGAAATCAGACAAAAAATAGAGGTAATTATTTTCAAAATGTTCAGAGTTAGGCTTCTACAGCAATAGTTTATTTTTATTGCTTTGGGAGGTCAGCAAATTTAAACATCAGAAAAGTTATTAAGGTGCCCTAATATGTACTCAGGAACCTAATTTTGGATGATTTTTGATTTTAATTACAGAAGAAAAACCTTTAAAAATTAAGAATGTGGCTTAGCTACTTTTGTCTATTTAGCTGTCTTTCTTCCTGATTATTTCTCTATTTTTTTTTATCTAGGTATGCAATTACTTTTTTTTAATTAATCAGGTTATTTATAGATATTTAGAAAAGCTACAGTACAAAGTCTGGAGCTATTTATTTTCTGCCTAAACCGAGGCAGGAAAGTGACATAAATGTTTTGGTGATGATCACATTTTACAAGCGTACACTTCTAGCAAGCATGATGTAACTATTTTCAAAAGAAAAAAATATTCTAAGTTTCATAGCTGACTAATACAAGCAGAAATTGAAAAATAATTAAGATTAATGGAAAAGCCCATGAGCTTTATAGAGGAAAAAAAAAAGGATTATTAGATAATGAAGAACTTTACAATATTTGGAAACACTTTTTAGACATATGAGAAACTTTCGATTAATTGGTTCAAAAAATTATCTAGAAATTTTACCAAGTATTACCTAATTCTCTGGGATAATTTTGGAATTTTTCATTGTATTAAGCAGAGCCTTCTTCAGCAAGTAGTTTCTTTAAATTTAGAGCACTTTCCCAGCAAGAACAAGTTTATCATCAGAAGAGCAGAATCAGACCCTGTAGTTTATGCCTGTAGACCTCAGCTGGCTCATCTCATTGCATTTTATAGAATTTATTCATAAAGATTTCTTATTTATTGAATATCTTATTGACCTGAGTACTAATAACAGCACTGGAGTACAAGCGGAAGAGACAGGGTTCAATTTCAGATTATGCCTTTCTAGGATATCAGTCTTACTAGAGTTATTTAAAATAACTGTCATATGTGCTATACTCATTATTTCAACAGTTTATTATTTAAGCATGTTCAATCATAGAAATTATAAAAGTAAATTTCAAATCTACAGAGTTTCATTCTTATGATAAATGTATTAAGAGTTTTGCATATTGTATTTAAGCTACGCATGTGAAGTAATCTCGCTAAATTAAGGACCAATTACTTGGTTTATCATTGTTTGCCTTAAAAATATCATGATCTGGAAAAAAGGAAAAAGAACTTGTGGGGCAGGACTCTGCCCACTGACTTGTTGGAGGACTTTTGTTTTGAATATCACCTAAGCTCAATGGATAATCAATTAGATCTCTGCTTTCTTTGCAGCCCTTTCCAAACACTTTTTTCTCCGAGCCCCGCCATTCTACTCAGCATGCTGCGGTGGGTCCTGTCAGCACCCTGCATCCCCCACTGCTTTTCCAAGTAAGTTTTTATGCTTCATCAGTAATGCTTGAGTTATTCTGTAAACCAAAGCAGCAGGATTTAATGTGTTCTGGAAAACTAATTGGTAATGCAATGGCAGCAGCTAATTCCTTAGTAAAATCACAGCAATCCTATTCAGAGGGCTTCCAAAGATTTATCAAACTTAAGTACACTGAACAATTGTGAGAGGTTTCTAATGGCATTGAGACACCCAGACAGGGCTAACCTAGGAAAGCTCGTTGTTTTCAGTTTGTTAGAAAAGATTCTTTAAAATCAGTAACTCTTTTAAAAATCTGTGTCAATAAACATTTGCAAATAAAAGAGCTGAAAGATCTTTAAATGGATACTGCATTTTAATGTCTGTTAGGGGTAAATTATGATTCGGGAAGCTCTAGAGTTATTTAAATAAATCAGTCATTCTTTCTGTAGCTGTCAAATGCATGCACATGTTTAATTTATTTTTCGTTTTTAATTATAATGTAAAAAATTGAAGAAGTAAGTTGAAGATAATTTTGGACAGTATACTATACATTCAGGATTAAGACCTGGAACACACTTCTGTTTACTGCAAATCTAAATTTAACCTTGATTGTGAAGTTTGTGTGCCATAGTGTAAAAATGGATATTCATGTTTTCACGTGTTTATGGCTCAGGAATGCAAACAGAAGAGGCATTTCCTAGTCTTTCAAAATGGAGAAAAAGCACAAATTGCCTTGCAAATGCAAATGAAAATTGGAGCTTATATGTGCTCTAGCATACACCAGAGTTGCATTCAGACCCTTCCTGACTACGTGCATGCGTTTTATGAACGTTTCAGAAGGGCAGTTGCTAAGTTGAATGATTCTTGACAAGTGAGGCAGCAAATGCTGGCAGTTTAATGAGCTGCAAGCTTCTGAGCACCTCTTTAGGGGGCTGACACTTTCCCACAGAGCGTTTTACATGGCCTCGGCTCTCCCACAATGGCTGACAGCACCATGACCAATCACCACTTTCACTTTACTCATCCACACGCGACCTCACCACAATTTTTCACTGTGCAGATGAACTTTAGGAACCATTTCACATTGAAAAGGCCTGGGCAAGGGTCAGTTGCCCTTTTGTATGGCCATAAAGCAATACTCTATGTGCCAGTCTTTTCTCCTGTCTCACATTCCAAGAGATTTTCTGGACACCATTTAAAGCACTTGACTGAAAAATAAAGCAGTGAATGAAACTGACTTTTATAGACTCATTCTAGCTCATCTTCCCATATAACCCTGTCTACCTGAAAAGGGATTTAGTGGATGAGCTGAGTGTATACAGGGACTTGCTGAATACATAGGCCCATTATCAACTGTGGGGATTGTTTATTAACCAGGACTGATACACTACTATTTTGGAAGTGACCTATTAATTGTCCATTTAACTAGAATGTATTGAATTCAAATGAAAAAATGGAAACCATGACTAAAGCTTTTACTTGCTCCTTCAAGGTGGTCTCTGCCATGAAGGCAAATGAAGATTGTTCCACAGATTAAGAGGACATTTATCACTATATATTAGGATACAAAGGAAAGATTTTTTTTTTTTAAGTGAAGCAAAACAAAAATCAAGCCAGCAGTGTAGGAAATAGTTGTTAACAGATCCACATATATGTCAGAAGCTTTTGATGCAAGTTTGGAGCAACAGGTTACAAACTGACTTATTTCATTTTGATGGAATTGTGTAATGTATGAATGAGTGTCAGTCCCACTGTACTAAAAAAATCCTTGAATCCACAAACTGAAATTTAGTTTTTGTGTGAGCAGTCGGAATGCATTTTGGAATATGAGGTATTCTTAAAAAAATTCTCTAGGCTAGTCAGTTGGGGCTGAGTATTCGTTATCCCAGACACAAGTTACAGATTTTTCGACTGAGTGGCTGTTTGCTAATGCTTGTGAGCATTCCGCTTATCACTAAATTTTGTTTAGATAATCTTTTAAAATCAGTCACATATTGGCCTTAGAGTGTGTGGATTCTTCACTGTTAAGTTAGTCTAATACAGGTATTAAGTTGTACCTGACATACTGCCCATACAGGAATTAATTGGCGCTTCAGGGCTCTGGCAGAAGGTTGTTTCTTTGCTGATTGACTGTTAACAACCAGCCAGGCAAGACAAATTTTAAGGGGTCACATATAATCTGGCATCCTCTGTCCTTGGCTGACAACTCCATTGTGGAATGGAGGCCAGGAGGCAAGGACCAGTCCTGTTACGCCTCTTCCCTTGCTGGTGTCTCTCGTCCCGCAGTGGGGATGAGAGAAGGTACCAGCTCTTCTGCTGTCTGACTACACCTTCCAGAAAACTGGAGAGTGGCTGGTGGTTCATCAGAAACTACTCGGAGGCTACCTGGAAAAAGGTACCTAAATTCACCAAATTCAAACAAGAAGGAGAGGAAACATGCTTGAGGAAGAAGAGACAGTGTTTGCCCCCAGCTTCATGGGCAGGACGGAAGCTTGGGGTGGGGGATGTGAGGAGGCTGCGCACTCCTCAGAGAAATGTGAATCCAGCTTGCCCATTACACAAACCTGCATTGTGGCATTTTGACTTTTGTTCTGCAGATAGTTTATTTTGGTTTCGGTGGAGTCTGACTGTGTCTCACTGTCATAAATATCAGGAGATTAACCAGTAGGTTATGATTTTTGCATCTGATCTCAAGTATAATTTTGAAAATTGAAATGCTTTTTTATAGATTCACACTTCCTTATATTGTAACATTTTAAATCATAATAATTACTTTTTGCCACAGGTTATTATGAGGGACAAAATGTAAAGATGGGTTCTTAAGGTGTAGAAAAATTCAAGAAAGGCATGTCTACCAGAATGCAGTGGTCCCTAAATCAGTTGTGTTTGACAGTGGCAATGTGTTTTAGCGAAGGAACATTGTATATTTGCTGAGCTTCTAATATTCTTCTCTACTGGTCACAGCTGGAGGCAGGATACAGCGGTAATGTGTGTAATATCAAACCAGTCACACATGCACCACAAGTATTTAGTCAGTTTTGCAAGACATACACATATACACTTCAGCTTTCCATCATTATACATGCACAGTTCTACAGTATCCTCAGTATATGTGTGTTTGTTTCTCTGTGGGTGTTTAAAAATACACATACCCGTGTATATATGTACAATATACAGAAGTTGAAATGTGGTGTAGCCCCAAGGCACAGTTTGTGAAAGTTGCATCTGGATTTAATTTGTATTTCCAAGAGCATTATATCTGTTGAACAAATGTATTTACCACCGCCCCCCCTGCCCCCAGCTAACTAGAATGGATAGACTTTTTCGTGAAAGAATGTGCAGTCTTTTAGAAAATCTGCTTTACGTGGGAATTTTGCCATTGTCTTTGATACAAAAATGATCTTTGATGGAAATCAAACAGCAGCACACCTTTGCAGCTGCTCTAACTATAAACTAGGATGGCAACATTGGCCCATGTACGAGGGAAGGTACCAGCAACAGGGGGACAGCTTGTAGCAGTAGAGTCTAACTTGCATGTGGTACAAACCAAAGCTATCTTTGTGGCTGCCCTCTCCCAGGAGGATTGTAAGTGTCAGTGGCTGTATAGCCATGGCACAGGTTTCTGAATCAAAGGACAGCTCTTTCCTGGCCTGCTTGCAACTGCTCTGTGCCATTATCACATCCAGCGCTTAGTGAGAGGCCCTATTCAACTGCCTTCTGGTACTGCTCCCTAGGCAAGCGTTTGCGGAAGCCAGGAGTGCTGGAGGTGTACCAAGCCTTACCAGGGACTGCTCCCCATACACCACATTCTTCTAGAGGAGAGGGAGCATGGGAAAGCACTATGGGTTTAGGCTTTATTATTAGGGTGTGACGAAGGCAAGAGATTTATCTGGATTTGGGTTTTCTGTGCTCTTTGTGAGGCCAATGAAGGGACGATGTGAACACTTCTACTTCTCTGCTGTAGCTCTTTCTCCCAGCTTTGAGGATGTTTTCCAGGGTAGGGTTCCCTCTAGGCACGGACCAAGCGGATGTGATTGGATTAATTGAAAAATGCCCCCTCAGTACATGCTATGAGATGGCAAAGGATTAGAAACCAGGCTGAAAGGAGTAAGTTCAAGTACTCCCCAAATCCTGTAGTAAAGAAATTGCTGCAGTTTCCAGGATGACTAAGTGAATGGCCATGGATTTTCTGACAGTTAACTCTGAAAGCCTTTTGTTAGTAAACAAAACTAAATAAAGCCTATTTAGTTTCTTTGAATCAGTATTACAGACCACTTTTATCTGGGTCTACATTTCACACAAGGAGAAAATAAACTTCTAGGAAAACTTCAGTTCGCTCAGTGATGATAACATGCAAAGGAAAGTGGAGAAGTTTCTTCTTGACTATATTTGAATTTTACAGTAGCGTGGGTCCTGTGTTAATGTTCCTCTATGAACTCATCTGATTTACTTTTTACTATGTCAAGGGGAGACTTTTGACCACTGCCAACACCTCTACATCCAAGTGAGGATTTAATCCTTAATGAACATGACTGAGGCATTACGACACTCTTAAAAAACACCAACAAATCAAAAGAGGGACAGTAGTCTTCTAGTATTATAATGAACAGCACTTAATATTTCTCGATATGTGTTAGATATTATGTGAAACTCTCCTCCATTTCCACTAGGAGAGGAGAGTGTCCTGCCTCTTCTGACCCAGGAGTCTAACTCCAAAGCCCGGAGAGGTATATTAAGAAGAGCTGTCTTTTCCGAAGACCAGAGGAAGGCTTTGGAGAAAATGTTTCAGAAGCAGAAGTATATCAGTAAAACAGACAGGAAGAAACTGGCCATTAACCTGGGTCTAAAGGAGTCTCAGGTAAGGAAAGGCAGAACATCTGTGACTTCCTGTCTTTTTGAGGAAAAATCATTGAAATGGCTTTAATGGGATTTTTCATGTAAGTCTGAGTTGGCCTACTGCAGGACTTCAGAGTTTAGCTGGGGGTGTCATGCCTCCAGAGAGCTGTTCTAACTGAATGGGTAAGTTGATGGTGGTGCTGAGTGGCAGTAGCCCTGTCTGGAATCTCAGGGGCCTGACCTAGCTGCAGATTAAAACAAAGGAAAAGTACCTGGCTTGAAGAGCACAAAACTCAAAAGAAACTGGAAAAAATGTTTGTGAGGGTACTTAACAGCAGAAAACGTACATGGTAGCCACTGGCAGGTGGGATTCTGAAGGTGCTGGAGTAGATGCAGAGTACAGCTGGAAGAGAGTGAGAGAGTGATGGTATGATTTTATTTCTTTGCATGGAGCAGGAGTGAAAGTGCTTAAGATATGTGTGGCAGAAGCTGTCGGGGGGTGGGGGGACAGAAAAGCCTGGGAATGGCAATCGGGGCACTCATCCTCTTTCACTTGGAGATTTTCAGAACTTGACAAGGCCCTCAACAATTGATCTAACTTTCCAGTTGGCTCCACTTTGCGCAGGAGGTTAAACCTTGTGGTCTGGAGTGGTTCCTTGCAACCTGAATGACTCTGATTCCATGACAAGCGCTGGAACTATAAACAAAAACAAGAAGCAGAGTGTGGTTCTTATCAGTGTGATGACCAGAGCTGTAATCTCTGCAGGATAAACTATTTTGATGGAAATGCACAATTGCACTCACCAGTGCGCTGCCTAAAAATTTCCCAGTATCTAGTCAAATTCCCAATATTACAATCATTTCCTTGAGTTTTTCTTCTGTGCTTTTGATATTCAAGAGAGCCTGAGGGAGTAAAAAATATTAGAATGACAAGTGGATAACAAGTACTACTACAGGAAAAGAATTTCATTATAATGATAGACCAGCTGATATCTATGTCTTTTTGTTGTTGTTTTTTCTTTTTTTTCCTCATGAAAGGAAGAGCAGTTGCTGTGCAGGTTACTTCTTCAATTTTCTGACCAGTTGTGCTGGAGGAACAGTACCTGCCATCTAAGGCAATGATTTTCAGACCTTTGAAAGCATAGCCCTTCTGTCTTCATATCACATATCTGAATTCTAGAACTAAATGCAAATATTTAAGGGAAAATAGAACACAATCTGAATAATTTGATTGACGTCCCTCTCATTTCTTCTCCTTATGTAGAACCAGCTCCTAGATGTATATGTTCCCAAGCCTTTCCCAGCATTTCATAAATGCCTTTGAACACTTGTGATCAAGCTTTGCAGATCAAAGTTTTTGTGAAATGTATTTTATCTCAAAAGCACATGTATTCTAGGCAACTCCTGGAAAACTGTAGTCAGGCAGACAAGCTGTCTTTAAATCCTCACTGCCGTATCATACGTCATAACACACGTTTTGCAGTTATGTGGTCAAGCTGTTGATAGCTGTGCTTGTGAATGGGACAGTCATAGTTCTTAGTGTCTGTTTTAAATAGAGGACTTCACATCGCCAGCAGTATCCCTTAGATTTGTTAATTATGATGCTAATTTACTCTGGAAATCCTTTTCTGTCTAGAAGGATGATGCTATAGGAAATTGCTCTCACCCTAGACACTGAGCTGTCCTTTTTCCAGTGTAAGCCAAATGAGGTGGTGAAAGTCAAGGATAGTATTTGGCCCAACTGTAGTAAATAGTGATGGGAAAATCCTCAGATAATGTCAATTAACAGCTTCACTGGATCTACCATAGCAAGGAATAAGGAAGGAACATGAAACTAAGGGGGTGGAAATGAAAAAAAAACATGTTAGGGCAAAGTTGTGTAAAGAAAAGAATGATGATGAACTCTCATTAACTTGCAAACAGGTGAAAATTTGGTTTCAGAATCGAAGGATGAAATGGCGAAACTCCAAAGAAAAAGAAGTGCTTTCAAGCAGGTGCCTCCAAGAAGAAGGTCTTCAGGAGAACTACCTCTCACGATCCACCATGAATTTTACCTCCCCATGCCCGTCTGTGTGGGAAGTGTCTCAGGAGCAGGCTAGTCCAAGTTGGAGGGAGAATTCACCAGGAAATTCTGAAAGACTGACTAGTACACAACCACCTCCAAGAGCAAATTCATCGCAGAGCCCACAGTATTTGTATCCTGACCAAGACACTGCAAGTAAGGCAGTTACATCATCAGCCTAAGGAAATAGGGGCAGTTTGTAAATTGAGTGGAGAGCACAGGCTTCAAATGAGCAGTCTTCTAAGATTAACAATATTTGGACATTGTAAAGCTAACTAGTTTATGCCTCATAAATTTGCTAAAGTCTAACACCATTAAAATGACAACTAATGATTTAAGAAGTATTCTTCAACACTGTCTTTTCTTGTTTCTTTTCCAATCTTGTACTGACCTTAAAAGTAAAATAGGAACTGATGGTAAGTAAAATGAAGTGAAGAGCATGAAGCTGAAGTTGTGCTCTGTTTTATACATCTGCACTGTATATGATATTCATTAAAAACACACTGATAGAGAATAACTTTTATCTCTCATTGCAGTCAGACCAATTAATTTCTTTTGTGCACGAGGTAAGAATAATCCTGTTGCCCTCAAGATAGTAAGTTGCTTCGGGTTCTTTTTGAAATTAATTAAATGACACAATAGGTTCATATTAGACAAACATGAGCATTTTTAGTATGTTTTCTCCATCTGTCCTCACCTATATCAGTATTTAGTTAGTTTTAAATAGCATGGTCACAGGTCAGCTGATAACTCTGGTAAAGTATGCAATACGAAAAGACAACCAACCAACTCTATAAAATATTTTGTGTTTAAATCACTTTGATGAGAACGTGTACTGGGAAATGCAGTTTACTAACGTCTCTCTTTTCTCCTGTGGATAAACCTTCCAGCATTCTTAACTCTGAATTTCAGTGGGTTTTGTCAGACTGTTAGTGCAGTCTCTTGTAATCCATTCTGTACTTCAAAACTGTGATGGCCATATGCAGAATTGTAGCCCAAGTGCACTAAGCAACAGAACCATAATAGGAAAAATTGCCACTGCAGCCATCGCAAGAGAAGTGCTTACAGAGATGGCATACCGTGGTAGCCTTATTCCTGACTTACTCCTATTTAAGCTGGTGCTAGTAAGGACATTTTAGCATATGTCTATATCAAAGACAGGTTACTATTCTATGTAATACAAGTAGCCTCAAATAATGTTATTAAAATTGCTTTACTTAAAATTACTTGCTTGCTTTATCCACTTTAAGGAGATCACTTTATGAATTTGTCTCATTTTTTGTTTATTTGCAAGGCTTTATAGCTCAAAATGGGAGCAGAATTTTTTTTTTCTTTATGATATGTTTATGAAGGTATTTTTTAATAAGAAAAACTGAAGGTATTTTATGTTACAGGCAAAATCTTTTGGAGAACATTATGGTTTTATAGGGACTGTTTAATTTCTGGCAGATTGACGTATCTCGTATTCAAAATAGATGATTATGATAATCTAGTCTGTCTTTCCGCGCCATCCGTGCCATTAATGTTTCTAATTATTCTTGCCTTGAGCTCCAAAGCTTTTTGAACTGTAGTGTACATCTTTCAAAAAGCAATACAACTGTTACTTAACGTTTAACCTTTTGGTGGGTGATCTGCTATTCCCTTGTTATGCTATATTACCTATTTGCAGCTAAAAAACTTGAGATTGCAGTGAAGCTCATATCATAAACTTTATGCGTGATCAGGTGAGGTTTGTGTCCCACCTTGTACATGTCCTGCCTTCTAAATGGTCAGCTGTGCAGTCCTAGTCTTGCACTAGTGTATCATTATTTGCATGTGATTTCCTACGCTTGGTTTAAAGAAAAAGGAAATTACAGAAAAAAATAAGAAGTCATCTCTTCCTATGGTTACAAACCCTCATTAGCATAAGCTGCCTGGATACCTACCCTGAGAAGGCACTTGAACACATCCAGTGTGCTATTTAGTAACTTGAGAAGTTTGTTCCTATCTTGCGATTGAAATCTGAGAACCAACTCATATTCTGCCTAAAACCTTTAGGGGTGGACAGGCAGAATGAGTACCCACAGGGATGAATTTACTGCCCAGTTGTCCGTTGAAGTCATAGTTCTGCCCTGTTGGACTAACTCCTGCTTGAAAGGCCAGCAAGTGTTGGTGGCCCGGATTCTTCTGATGAGGCATTTGCTAGTGTCTGCTGACAATGAAAGGCCTGCAGGTATTCCCAGATTGCCATCAGACAATCAAGTGGAGGTCTATGTGCGGGGGGTATTCATCGGTGCTTCCCGTTTTGGAGGAAATCTGTGTGCGGTGGGGGTGACTGCGGTTTCCCCATCTTACCTTTCAGGGAAAGGGAGTCTTCACACGTGCTCATACTGCAAGTCAACTGAGCATCAGTGTTGGAAGCAACCCTTCTGGAGAGGGGAGATGGGATTCAGGGTGTTCCCCAAGAAATTCTTTCACTTGATGGTGTTGCAAGCACTGAGTGTGAACTGCTGTCAAAGCTCTGAGCTGATGTGCTAAACAGAATGCATCTGACAGATGACTGACAGGCAAAGATCAAGCAAGGCTCATGTAGAATTGGTTTCACGGGTATAAATATTATACTTTTTTTTTTAAATTAAACAAGTTCTGGTTTCACTGCAGCCTATTAAAATGTACACCATTTAACGGCCTTCCAAATTTCTTAACACCACCTACCACCAGTATTCTTATTCCACAGCTAGCATAAAGTTTCAGTATGCCAGATAAAACATTCTTTACTTGAAAATTCTGTTCAAACTTTCTTGAAAATCATAAAAGTATACATGTGAATTTTGAATTCTATTTAAAATAGTCTTATCGAGTTAGTCAGAATGGATTTAGGCCTGTGACTCATACAACCTTGATTCCTCTCATTTTAACCTATTTAAAGGAGAAATTTCCCTTCAGTCCATACTGTGAGAACTTGGTAAATGTGAAACAGCACCCAGTATGAGTACAAAAATATTATATATTTACAGTGCCAGTCTTTTCTGTGTGAAGGATCAAGTAGTAAGTATTCGTTTTCTTCAAATATTGTATGCACACTAATTATAAAACAACAAAGGGAGCGCAAATTATATGCAAAATGCCCAGCAGATGTTTGAAGTGTTTTGTAATAGACACATTACAGAGGCATAAGGTGTAGAATGCATCTAGTGTTGTTATGGAGTGATGTGATAGATTCCGATGTCACCTCACAGCTAAAACCATCAACATGTTACTTTGACTTCAAAGATAGGACCTAGCAGATACCCTACAACCATGCCACAAGGTAATCTGAGGTCTTTCCTATATGTGGCATTTTGAGACTATAGTTCCAGGCTGTAGTGTATGACAGAGGACATTAGTTGGGATCCTGGCGCTGAGGAGAGTTCAGGTACCTCAAATTGCGACCAGCAGTAAAAAACCCCAGCTCTTCAGAGGACACAAACAAAGCAGATACTTATACTCACTGCGCCCTTCTCTGTTTAGTCTGGCAAGTTATCAGTGCTAATGTGGTAGACAGTACAACGGGGAGAGGGAGACAGGGCTGAGAGTCAGTACTCGCTTTGTTGCCGGAGCTGCAGGCTCATCCTGTGCCCTCAGGCTGTGCTGCTGACATAGGGGTCTTGCTGCCCAGTGGAGGCTTTTCTCACCCTAACTGGTGGACATCCTCCAGACAGGTCTGAACGTGGATCTCGAAAGTCTATTCTTAAGGTCAGGCACTTAAAGGAGCTTCTCTGATACCTAACAAGAAGGTGCCAATTTCCTTTTCTAGGTTTGGCTCTTTGTCTTCTCAGAGGTATCACAAATGATGCAGGTTATGCCAGTCTACCTCAGGCACAGCCACAGTCACGTTTTATTGCGTGTAAACAACTGAGGCCGTGAACCCAAGAGGCCAGTTGGCTCCTCCATGGACCTCATATAACATCGCTAAAAGCTGGATTTGCTGACCACACCTATGTCAGTACTTACACCTTGGTTGTACAGATTTATAATATGAACTAATTTTCTAAAAGTTGTCTTGTTTTTACTGATTCTTTGCCAAACAGGAATTAATTGTTAGTGATCTGCTGAGGAGAACAGGACTGCTTTAAAGCACAAATCTGCATCCCTAACTTCAGTGTCAGAACAAAAGTACAATGGTCAAATGTCACTCCTGAGCTGCAGTAATACATCAGATTTGTTTTATCTGCTGTGATTTACTAGTACTGGCTTTTAAATACCAGTTGCCGTCACTGTAGCTGCACAGCTCCTCTGATGGATGTATGTTCCACAGTCAAAAGACCGACATAAATTAAATACATACACACGCTTCAGCACCCTTTACCATCAAGACCATTACTGATTTTCTCAAACTAGAAGGAAAGACAAACCAATTTCAAGCAAGTTAGCTGTAAATTCAGTGCCTTAAGAAAGGAACGGAGAGGAATTAAGGCCCAGTTAACTTGAGACTTCGCTTTGGACCATGGGAAGACCAAAAAGCTCCTGCAGGGGAAGGTTCACAGTGGACAGGATTGCTATTGACTGTAGGAGTCTTTAATGACTGTGCTTGTAAGTTTTGTGCCTAATAACTGCTGCTGTATAAGATAAACCAACCCAGATCGGAGATGCTCTGCATGCAGGCTTGCATCTACAGTAAGAGCTGGAAAATGGCAACTCCCGCTCCTTGGTTGCCTATAGATATGGGTTGTAATTCTAAGCAATGAAGCTGGGCATGGTGGACAGGGATGTCACGAGGCAACATCTCAACAGTGATCCTCCCGTACTCACCCAAGTGCACAGAAATCTCACCTTTTATAAACATCCAGCCCTTGAGGAATTCTTAAGTTTTTCCAAGTAATTCTTTCTTCACATGTCAACATTTGAATGTAATATGAGATAGCTGAACATTAATGCCTGTTGTTCAAGGAATACAGTTTGTTTGTTTCTGCTTTGCTATCATATGGTTTTAAATAAGGATTAAACTACAAGTGACATCTGTCATTTAATCTGTCTTGCAAACATCAGTGCATACCAGATTCAGCCTAAATTTAAGATACACTATCAAAGCCATTTAGCACATTATGAAAGGAACAAAAAATTTTCAGTCACTGAGTGTCATACTCTTCATCATCATTCTGAAAAGATGGAAAAGTTATGATGAGGAAATCTTAATGCACAAAAACAATCTCTAATAACTGAAAAAATGAATGGGACTATACAAAAATGTGAGTATTCTGGGGTAATCCTGCAGTGTTTCATGGAATAAGGTCTGAAAGAAGAATGAAGATTTTTTAAAATTCTTAAATTTATTTGGCTGACAAGGAAAGTTAATGGAAATGGAAATTACACCATGACTTACCTATAACAGACATTGTTGCAGGTTGTTGCACATGAGCCCAGCACTTAACTGGAAGCCAGTCCAAATTTTCTGATTTTCCATTAATTTATGAAGTTGTTTCTCCTAAGTTAATACTCTCAGATGCAAATAATGCATGCTCAAACTGCAAAGCATTTGACTGTAGCACACAATCTTACATTTCAAAATATTCCAAACTAGTTTTGCTGCTGTCTTGGAGAGAAATCATGCAGGAGATTAAGTCTTCCCAGTGTAAAAAGCAGCCATAACTGCCGTTTCTCTTTGAGGCATCAGTGGCCGCTTTGAAAAACATGCCCTTTTCAGCCAACTGCTCGCTTGTTTTCTCAATCAAAAGAGGAAGCAAGGCCATGTTGGCAATCTAGGAAGGCTTTTGTTTCACCAACATGCCTCACTTCAGCCAAAGGCAAATCTTGCAATGTAACACTAATTTGTGACGGCAGATGAGTGTGAATGGCTGTGGGTAATTCTTTGGTGCGTTGTTCTTCTGGTGGCACCGGCTTCCTCAGTTTTCTCTATTTTCACATTTATCTACAGCAAAACATTTCAAGGGGTTTGCCCTTTGAAGGAGATGAGCACTATTTTCATGATCTGCACCATTTGCATGTTTTCCCCCTGACCCTCTGCTGCCACCCCTGGGGTGTCTTCCCAGCAGCAGAAGTTCTCGTAGCAGTTACACCTGATTTCCGACACACCTTGCAACGTTCTCCGAGAGGCATCAAGCCCCGCGTCCGCAGGGACACGGCCACCACCAACCCACGAGGACACACACGGTGACCACCCACCCGTGGTGCCCACGGTCACCGCCCACCCGCGGGAACACACAGCCACCACGCACCTGTAGTGCCCGCGGTCAGCACCCACCCGCGAGGACACACACGGCTACCACCCACCCGTGGTGCCCACTGTCACTGGCCACCCGCGGGGACACACACGGTGACCACTCACCCGTGGTGGCCGCGGTCACCGCCCACCCGCGGAGACGCACACGGCCACTACCCACCCGTGGTGCCCGCGGTCACCGCACACCCGCGGGGACACGGCCGGCGGCGGCGCCCCCCCGTGGCAGCGCGAGGCGCAGCGCGTCATCCCTGGCCGCGGGACCCCGGGGAGCGGAGCGGGGCGGGGCGGGACGGGGCGGAGTGAGCGTCCTTCCGTCGGCCAGGTTTGTCCCAGCGGCCCCGCCCGTGTCTGTCACCTTCCGCTGCTGCTGGTGGCAGCTGTTGCGGATCTGCCGTGCCCGACGGCGTCTTTGCCGGGCTACGGAAGGGTTACACCGTGACACCGTGTTCCCCCTCCGTGAGTGTCCGCGGGCCCGGTTTCGGCACTGCAGGGACAGGAAGAGCCCGTTGCCAGCACAGGAGACAAACGGCAGCAGCTGCGGTACTGCGGGGCCGCGGCTGCCCTAGGTGGCGGGATACCGGCCATCACCGCTAGCTACTACAGCACCTTCCCTGACTGCGGGTAGGAGCAGGCGGAGCGGGCACCCCTCTCCACTTCTCTCTAACCGTTTGCCCAGAGGAGCCTGACTTTACTCTGTTTGGAGCTGTGTTTTATTTCTAGGATGTCTTCAAAATTTTGTTACTTGGTGGTAGCATCTTACTGCCTGAGGAACTGCAGCTAGGAACTTCTCCAGGGAAGGTACCACATAACCCCTTCCATTTCAACCCTCCCTGGCTCAACAGATGTCAACTGTGAAGTCTCACAGCTTCTAGCTGAGAAAGTACATCAGCTGTCTACTAGATATCTGAGGACAGCAGCAGTTACAGAGATGTAACTGGAAAGGTTGTTCCTCTGTTCTACAGAAATGTTTCTTTGAAACGTTTCCCTGCTGAGTTTCCTCAAGCCCACATCCAGTATCACTGTTAAATAACCATCAGTATTTTACTCTCCATTCCTGGGAGCCCAAGCTCCAGCTACTGTCAACAACCATCAAGATCAGGGGAGGCCAGGAAAGAGCATTCAGGGATGAAATAGTCAAGAATAGTAAAGCTAAATCCATGTTGATTATAAATGCTCATTCAAATGGCTCATTTAGGATTCAAATACAAAGACGTTTTGCTCTGTGAACAGCTATCAGCACCACCCCACTGCTAGGAAAATGTGATTGCTATAACATATCTAACAGCTTTCAGATTTTTATTTTGAGTTTGTCATCATTATTGTAAAACCCAAGCCCTGGGTCAGCATCTGTTTCAGGAAAGAGACTTACTGCTACATCAGCCATGCTCAGCCCTTGGACTGAACTGGTATTTGGACCAGAATTCTGACTTACCTTTCATATAGAAACTTAAAGTGTTTCCACTGAAATCAGTGAAGCCATTACAGGTATACGAAAGCATTCAAAATGAATAAAAGTGCTAGAAACTAGAACTTTTGGAACACATGTGAAAGCCCACAGGAATTAGTAAGAAGTATGATGTGAACACAAAAGTCTCCATGGGCCCTGACGTTACATGAACTGATCAACAGCAATACCACTCCTCAGTGATAAGCAATATTCTGCAGGCAGAAATGGAGGGAAACTTTTTTTTTTTTAACATTAAAAATATACTTTATTTATAGTATGTAGATCTATTTGTACCAAAGTTAAACAAAATGAATTTCACTTTCAACTATGTATATAACTAAACAGTGTGAATCAGCCGTAATACACTTTGTCACAGTAAAACGTGCAGGGACATTTATTTATCTGCTACTAGAGTACTCTTTTTTTTAATCTGATTCATTAATCCACATATACACATGATGCTTTATTTAATATTTCAGCTGCATATGTCAGCTGTGTCAAGTATTTGCTAAAGAATTTCAAAACCACAGTCCTATTTTATAAAATTACTGTTAATGTGATAATTTATGACTTACATTTTTCCATCTTTATAAACAACATGCTGAAGACTACTTGTCAAGAGATTACAACTCAACAACTATTTTCTGGCATAATCCTACATTTAAGAATTTTTAAGTAGCTTTGTACTTTATTGGAGTCTCTCCTGAAGCAGTGAATAAAGTCAGAGTCACTCATCATGTTTGCTTCATTGCTAACTGATAAACCAGTGGCTTCAGAAGATGCCATTCCATTTAAAGAATTGCTGATGATCCCCATTGACTGCATCTGTATTGAAAACAGGAAAAGAAGTACAACTCGTAAGTACCCATACAACAAATCTGTAAAATACTAGTGCAGAAGTCAACCAAGGCATCATTATGTTGGGCTGTTCAACTCCAGACCTTTCACATACATATTGACAATATGTGTAAAGCTTCCTTAGGGAGAATAATATTGCCTTTTTTATCTTAACGGTGTCTACACAACCTAAAGACTAGCCTGAAATGATCTAAATATACTAGTGATGCAGCAATACTGCAATATAACTCCATCTGAATTTAAGTAGAGGAACTCCTATTTGGTAGTCGTTATTTCCTCTTGAACTAATATAGCAAATCAGTCTTGAGATTTGTAGCCATTTATTTTAATCAGTTTTATTAAGGGAAGCTTCTAATGTGAGCATTCACCAGTGCTGTTTAACCTGATGAACTCTGAAGTCTGTTACCACCTCTCAGAGGTAGGAGCTTCACAACAGAACCAAGCTTAGAATTAGTATCTTACAGGAAAACACAGCTGCAAAATAGTGGAATGCATTTACATTGTTTGCTTCTTTCTTAAAATTGTATTTCTACTGTGTGGTAAGTCCACAGTACAAAGAGGTCAAAACTTTCCTTCTTAATAATTTCCTCAAAGGTTTTTTAGAAAAATAAAATCAGGTAAATATAACAGAAGTGTGTAGCTAGTTTGGAGTCTGATGGCTTGCTTCAGTTACAGAATGAAGCAAACAAAGGTCAAGCTTTGAGGTTGAGTATCTCTGAACTTTAACACCATTTTATCCCAGAAGCGTGGCTGCACTTGGAAGACACACTTTCCATTTGTAACTCTGAGTTACCCTAATCAGCAGCATTTTAGAGCAGGGTACAGTTTCTCCTATTCTACTGATAATTTTAAAACTTGTATTCCCCACCTTTATGTGTTCATAAAGCTGAAAGGTGATCTGTGAGTGTAAGATATTAGTTTATTAATCACTTTTTAGTGAAACAGACACCTTGGCAGTGTAGCCATTTCAGAGAATGGACAAAAAGCCATCATTTGTTTAGCCAAAACTCCAAATTAGTTTAGATATGAATGCACGAGAAACACAAAGATCAGGATCTAGCTAGTAATGAGAAGATAGAAATGGAAATAATAAAAAATTACATCCAATAATTTATATGTGATCTGGTAGAATCTGGAATGGAGTTCTGAAATGGTTTTGTGACTGGCATCTAACTTAAGCAATGCCACTATTGTCTTGAAGAACTTAGCCTAGCATAAAATTGTTGCCTTAGGAAGAAGGTCTTTGCAGCAGACAACAGTGATAGTTGAATCAGTTAGAATGTAATTCCAAATAAAACTGAAAACAGTAAGTAAGTACTTGTTACAGTCTACCCACATCTCCTCTACTGCTCTAGGAAAGTCAAGTCATTACTGGCTCATATATGAAGCTGTAAATGGTCTAGTCTTTGTACTTGTTTCTTTCTTTCATATATTTCATATTAATAAAATATTGCTCTACACATATGGATATATATAATGCCCTCTACGTATCTGCCAATCCATAAACTAAGTCGCATCCTTTGGCTGAAAAATTGCTGGATCTGTAACAAAGTCCAGCATAGCTGGATCAGAGCCTCTGCTGGCTTTAAGGCTCTAGCCCAAGTGAGAGCGGACATGGTCCCTCCAAAGTCACTCACGCCACATGACTGATATACAAAACAAACTGCATTGAAAATCTTGCCTTTTCTGTTACTTTTTCAACTCCAGTCTTCAGCTCATGTACCATATTGCTGATTTGCTTATGTATTGGGTTTGCATGGCAAGGTTTTTGGTAGCAGTGGGGGAGGGGACATGGGGTGGCTTCTGTGAGAGAAGCTGCCAGAAGCTTCCCCCATGTCCGACCCGACACAGCCAATGCCAGCCGGCTACAAGAAGGGACCCGCCACTGGCCAAGGCCGAGCCAATCAGTAACGCCTCTGTGATAACATAATTAAGAAAAAAAAAAGGAAGGGAGAAAAAAAAAGCTGCACACTTTGCAGCTGGAGAGAGGAGTGAGAAGATGTAAGAGAAACAACTCCGCAGACACCAAGGTCAGTGAAGAAGGAGGGGGGAGGATGGGCTCCAGGCGCCGGAGCAGCGATTCCCCTGCAGCCTGTTGGTGAAGACCAGGGTGAAGCGGGCTGTCCCCCTGCAGCCCCTGGAGGTCCATGGTGGTGCAGATGACCACCTGTAGCCCGTGGAGGACCCCACGCCGGAGCAGGTGGATGCCGAAGGAGGCTGTGACCCCGCGGGAAGCCCGCGCTGGAGCAGGTTCCTGTCAGGACCTGTAGCCCGTGGAGAGAGGAGCCCACGCCGGAGCAGGTTTGCTGGCAGGACTTGTGACCCCGTGGGGGACCTGCGCTGGAGCAGTCCCTTCCTGAAGGACTGCACCCCATGGAATGGACCCATGCCAAAGCAGTTCGTGAGGAACTGTCGGTCATGGGAAGGACTCACGTTGGAGCAGTTGGTGGAGGACTGTCTCCCGTGAGAGGGACCCCACGCTGGTGCGGGGGAAGGAGACCTCCCCCTGAGGAGGAAGCAGCGGCAGAAACACCGTGTGATGAACTGACCCCAACCCCATTCCCTGTCCCCCTGTGCTGCTGGGGGGAGGAGGTGGAAAATCGGGAAAGAGATTAAGCCCGGGAAGAAGGGAGGGATGGGGGAGGTGTTTTAAGATTTGGTTTTACTTCTCATTCTCCTCTAATTTTGATTTGTAATAAAGTAAATTTGTTTTTTCCCCCAAGTCGAGTCTGTTTTGCCCGTGCCAGTAATTGGTGAGTGATCTCTCTCTGTCCTTATCTCCACCCACGAGCTTTTCGTTATAATTTTCTCCCCCTGCCCATTTGAGGAGGGGGAGTGATAGAGTGGGCTTTGGTGGGCATCCGGTCTCTAGCCAGGGTCAACCCACCACAGTCTTTTTTGGCGCCCAACGTGGGGCATGAGAGATTGGAGATAAGGTTATTAACGGAGAGAGGAGAGGTAACGGGCAAAACATGGACTGAACATGGTTAAGGAGTGGTGAGTGACAAGTAGGACGATTATGGGGGATTTTATCGATTTAATTGTGGTGAAGAGACAAGGGGTGGATTATGTGTGTAAATTGTCCACTTTTGTCTGGTGTTGTGATGAAGTTATTTTGATTTTGGTGTGGGGAATTCTTTTTTTTGTTGATGTGAGTAGAAGTTTGTGAAGATTGTGTGATGAATGTGGATTTTAGTGATGATTCTTAAATATGTGATTCACAGAGGCGAGGGGTGGAATGTATTGGGTTTGCATGGCAAGGTTTTTGGTAGCAGTGGGGGAGGGGACATGGGGTGGCTTCTGTGAGAGAAGCTGCCAGAAGCTTCCCCCATGTCCGACCCGACACAGCCAATGCCAGCCGGCTACAAGAAGGGACCCGCCACTGGCCAAGGCCGAGCCAATCAGTAACGCCTCTGTGATAACATAATTAAGAAAAAAAAAAGGAAGGGAGAAAAAAAAAGCTGCACACTTTGCAGCTGGAGAGAGGAGTGAGAAGATGTAAGAGAAACAACTCCGCAGACACCAAGGTCAGTGAAGAAGGAGGGGGGAGGATGGGCTCCAGGCGCCGGAGCAGCGATTCCCCTGCAGCCTGTTGGTGAAGACCAGGGTGAAGCGGGCTGTCCCCCTGCAGCCCCTGGAGGTCCATGGTGGTGCAGATGACCACCTGTAGCCCGTGGAGGACCCCACGCCGGAGCAGGTGGATGCCGAAGGAGGCTGTGACCCCGCGGGAAGCCCGCGCTGGAGCAGGTTCCTGTCAGGACCTGTAGCCCGTGGAGAGAGGAGCCCACGCCGGAGCAGGTTTGCTGGCAGGACTTGTGACCCCGTGGGGGACCTGCGCTGGAGCAATCCCTTCCTGAAGGACTGCACCCCATGGAATGGACCCATGCCAAAGCAGTTCGTGAGGAACTGTCGGTCATGGGAAGGACTCACGTTGGAGCAGTTGGTGGAGGACTGTCTCCCGTGAGAGGGACCCCACGCTGGTGCGGGGAAGGAGACCTCCCCCTGAGGAGGAAGCAGCGGCAGAAACACCGTGTGATGAACTGACCCCAACCCCATTCCCTGTCCCCCTGTGCTGCTGGGGGGAGGAGGTGGAAAATCGGGAAAGAGATTAAGCCCGGGAAGAAGGGAGGGATGGGGGAGGTGTTTTAAGATTTGGTTTTACTTCTCATTCTCCTCTAATTTTGATTTGTAATAAAGTAAATTTGTTTTTTCCCCCAAGTCGAGTCTGTTTTGCCCGTGCCAGTAATTGGTGAGTGATCTCTCTCTGTCCTTATCTCCACCCACGAGCTTTTCGTTATAATTTCCTCCCCCTGCCCATTTGAGGAGGGGGAGTGATAGAGTGGGCTTTGGTGGGCATCCGGTCTCTAGCCAGGGTCAACCCACCACAGCTTAGCTTTGCTAAGGCTGTCATCAGGTAGCTCTTGGTGGTGCTCAATATGCTGGTTAAAGTGGGAAAGTGGTTCTTTCCAGGCTTGCAAAAGTTTCAGTATCAAGTGAGTTAGTTCTTCTCTCTTATAAATTATAACAGTAAAGAATTTCTCCGTTAGTTTGCAGCAAGTGATATGAACACTGTTAGACAGTCTCACTATTAAATCTCAGTGGGATTAAGATTTATATCTGCAATTCAATATTTTCAAATATTCAGAACTTAAGGGCCTATCTCTGGTTATTTACTTAGATATAAGCAACAACTAAGAGTTGTATTTGTCTTGTTTTCAGCTTTAGACTCCTAAGCTCTGTAATACCTAAAACTGTGGAGTACAGCATTAGCAAAATGGTGACATTCCTATCAAACTTAGTTGGTACTGAAAAAGTTTTCAGGAACTCCTAGATGTCTCAAGAACCCAAGGAGACTCATCTAGACATCTCTGTTTGCTGGTGTGGAAGTGCAGGTGTTTCCTCACACCTGCTGCGGCTATAGCTGTGTCAGCTAGAGCTTCCCTGCAGACACACTTCTAAGAAGGTGTTTGGTGGTCAGGACAGTTGCTTCTCTAACAGAAACTCAATGGCCGTAAGACTTCTCTTGCAATGCAAGTTCAAAAATACAGCTGACAGGTTAAAGTTTTCTAAAGTAGGCAGAGCCTCATTTCTCATTGCCCTTCAAGGGAAGAAAGTGTTTTTCTAAATGTCTCGGGGGAAGCTCCGCACTCCATCACAACCAAAGGGAAAAATGCTGACGTTTGTCTCGTTTGCCTCCTCCTAGAGACAAAAATTTCTCCTGCTGCTGTATCCTCAACTTTACAGTCTGCTTCTCCTCTGTCTAAAGAAACTCTTCCCACTCTTCTCTAAACTAATAACGATTTTTTTCTCTTTCCCATTACTTCTGTCTAAACCAATTTGCTGTTCTTTTCTCCTCACCTAACTACCGATTCAGGGATAGTGACCGTTATCTTTTTTCTCCCGATTGCTTTTTGTACTTTGAAGTGACAATGATTAATTTATCTTATGCATGGTTTTCTAAGTTTCTGTTCCACAGAGACTGCCACAACAAAATCAAAAGGATGTCTGTCTGTCAGTCATCTGGATTAAGTACTTCTTCAATACCTCTGTTATAACTAATAAATATGATTTAAGCACGTGGAATCACATACAGCGTTTTTAACAGAACGAGCTAATGGTTCATATGCAAAACCTCTGTGATGTGCACCTGTCTGGGGTCAAAACTTATCAGCTTCTTCAATCCAAACTGTCGATGAAGCACCGCAGGCAGAACAACCTCTCTGCCTGTGCCCAGCTCGACTGGGGTGCGGGACCACAGCAGCGTGATGGGTGAGACATCTGGGGGCTCTGACGGGACGGGGACTATTCTTCCCTTTCTTCAAGGGGAAGAAAGGAGGCGCTGAGACCCGCGGAGCCCACTCCCAACCCCACGGTACTCCCCGCCCGCCCTCGTTCAGCCCCTCACCGGGATTTTTTGGGCGTATTCTTTGCCATTGGGCGTCAGCATACCCGACGTGTGGCACTTCCGAGCGGGCCTCCCCAGCTCGTTGTCACGGGAAGGAAAGTGTTTTTCCTAGGGAGGAGAAAAACCTAAAGATACACCGAGAGTACCCCCTGCTCCGCCCGCCGGCAGCTACTCCCAGGGCGGCGGGCGCCCGGTCCGCGGCGGCGGGGCCGGCCCGGCACTCACCAGCTCGGCGTGGAGTGCTGTGGAAAGGCTGTGGATCCTGCCCGAGTGCCGGATCACCCGGTCGAAGAGATCGGCCACGGTCAGGGGGCGGCAGCCGGCGTCCCCCGGGGCGCAGACCAGCAGCCACAGCAGCGCCAGCGCCGCGGCGGCCCCTGTGGAGAGCCCGGCGGCATCGGGGCGTGGTGCTCCGCTGGACACGGGGCTTAGGGGGGCTGGCCGACCGCCCCGCCTTAGTCCCTCTTCTCTCACCTAACCTCCGCCCCGCCCCGCTCACCGCCCTTACCTGCTCGCCCCGCCCCGCCCCGCTCACAGCCCTTACCTGCTCGCCTCGCCCCGCCCCGCTCACCGCCCTTACCTGCTCGCCCCGCCCCGCTCACCGCCCTCACCTGCTCGCCCCGCTGCCCAGGCCGAGGCCATGTTGCCGCGGATGCCGCTGCCGTGCGCGGAGCGGCTGGGATCAGCCGGCGCGGGAGCTGCTCCCGCATCCCCTATATACACCGAGTAGGGAGTGCGCAGTGGGGGGAGGAGGATCTCCTGGCCATGACGGGCCCCGCCCTGACGCGCGCAGCCCGCGGCCGCCCGGATCGGCGGGCGGGAGCGGCCCTCGCACCGAGGGGACCAGTGATCGTCCCCCCGGCAACCCGCAGAAATAGATCTCCCGTGCCCTGTCGTGAGGCCGGGGCCGCCCCGCTGCCGGTGTCCCGCACAGACGTGAAGTGGCCAGGTCTGTCCATCGGAGGGGGTAAGGGTGTGAGAACTGAGACCCAGCCACCAAACTGCTCTTGTCAGTGGTAACAGGGAGTTTCTACAAGGACAGAAATGGGGCAACATGAGGGGCAGGAGGGGGGCCTGGCCTGATGACACCATCTCTTCTAATCACACAGTTAAGATCAGATCTGCTTTCCCTGCTCCCTTACAGCTGGTCAGAGGTAGGACCACTGCAGGTGTGATAGCTGGTGACTGCGTGCTTGGTGGTGCAAGTGTGCCTGAAGATGGCTGGTGATGCCCCCCGTATTGCTCAAAGGTTAAGGGAGTAACACAGCAAGGCACTCAGATCAGGATCCCCAAAGGGATGAACGCCCTACGGACTTGGTTGCTGTCATCAGTTTCTTGGCGTGAGATCCTGAGCAGCCCTGCAAGATATACAAGGGAAGCTGAGATGTTTGTCGTGAGGCTCACAGCTGCTGACATGTCAAATTAGGAGTTGCTTCAAGCTGACCAACAGGGGCACCTGAGCACAGGGTCTTACTGCTGTGTTTTCTGGCTTCTCAAACCCTACCCTTTTGAAATTCAGTGGGAACAGCTCAGAATCTGGTAGATTTTTACATTTCTAAAATTAGTTTTAGAAGTAGTTCATTAAGATGTGCTTAATGATCTACACTCTTCGTCAGAGGTTCTTCTCATTCTCTTACCTCTGCTTTATCGCTAATGAATAAAACAATGCTGTTAATTTTAGTGGTTAGAGCTCCTAAGCCAGTTCTTAATGAGGATCATACAGGAAGCCTTGGCAATAGCTTTGGTAGCTGATAATATACTTCTGGCTTGTGGTCCAACTGGAGGCTTGGAATGTTAGTATTATTTCTGATAGCTATCAGAAAACGGGCAATCATGCATATGACAGGATCAAAAAAAGTTGGTAGTGTATGTACAGAAGCGTGTGGATCAATGATTTATTTTTATTGGCCAATAGCCATTTTCTTTTGGTTTTCACATGCCTTGGAGAAATCCTGACATAAGCAACTCTTATGCTGGAAAAGGTTCCTTAAAATGCTAAGAGAATTTTTGAGTTTTGAAGGAGCTGTGAACTTGTGTTGTGTAAAATGTGAACGACTAGCACAGCAAAAAATGCAGTGCAGCTTAGAGGAAAGAATCCACAGTAAATGATGAAGTTTTATTTAAGGTTCCAGTTTCTAAAACTAATGATATTTTCTTAGCCAGTGATATATCAATGTTCAACGAACTGTTTTTACTGGCTTTTCACTGATATTTTAAGTTTGTAGATGACACCAAACCAGAAAAAATCACTTGCATTTTAGAATTTAACGTGATCTTGAAAATTAGAGGACTGGCTTGAAGAAAGTAGGGTACAGTCCAGTGAAGAAAAATGCAAAGTACTATACTTAGGAACTTAGACTGCCCAAATATAGAATGAGGCAGCAGTTGCACAGAAGGGGATCATGACTTGGAAGATGTAACAAGGAAATGGAGTTGTTTTCTCTCTAGCAGGGAAAGATGATACAAGAATACAGTTTTCAGATGCGCAGAAGGTAGCAGCAAAGAGGAAGGGAATCAGTTATTCACCACATTCATTACAGATACAAGATATAATGGGATTAAACTGCAATAAGGGAGTTTTAAATTAGACTTTAGAAAGAACTTCCTAATGGTTAGGAGGGTTAAGGACTGGAACAGATTGCTCAGGGTCACTGTGAAATCTCCATCATTATCTAACCTTTTTTATAAATTTTCAAACAGTTTTCAGACAGTCAGCAGTGGTGTTAATGCTACTGTGGGCAGGAGAGTGAGTGGGCAACATCAGACCTCTCCCCCTTCCAGCTTGCCAAAGCTTGATGGTGCAAGAGCAACTGGAGCTTATTATGCATTCAAAATCACTCCTGAATTTCCATCATCAAGGCGTAAAAGCTGAAATGAAAATGTTTGTTTCAACCAAATGCTGTCTGCTATTTGTTCTTTTCATATAACATAGCAACAGACATATTTTATGGTGCAAGAAGGGTCAAGTCACATGGTTTTGCTCTGAAAGTTGATAATGCGAAGTCTCAAATAGAACTATGGAAATTATGTAACCTGGATCTTAAAAGTTAAATGAAAATAAGAGCTGACTACCCACTTGATGGATTCAGCCATTTTCTGAATGGCTGAACATTTCCTAGTTCTGTAAAGAAAAAGGCATACTTCTCTTTTTACCATTTCATTTGGCTTTCCTCTTCTCACCTCTAATTCTCCACTCTTTTCTCTCTCCTCTCATGGAAAGAGCTGTGTCCAATTCAGCGTCTTCCATCCTGCAGTCATATACTAATCACTAAACTTACTGGAATTGTCTTACTTTGGATTACTCTTGATTGTTGCAGCCCTGAAAATCCAAAGACATTGATACTACAAGGTAAGTAAGAGCAGATACTATTTTTTGTTGGATCAGTTTATCTAGCTGGAAAAAAAGGAAACAAGCTTTCGGGCTAATGTGACCTTTTTCAGAGTGAATGCTATCCGTTTAAAAAAAAAAAAATTGTTAGCAAACCGTTTGTCTTGCTCTTGGTTGTATATTTCTTGCCTTTATATCTTTCTTCTCCTCCTTCCTCTCACTCTTTCTTCACAATATAAACATTCTTTAGTTCCCTTATCTTAAAACTACAGGGCTTGACTCCATTTGTCTCTCTGGGCAAAATCCTTCTCCACTCTCCATCTCTTCGAATGACTCTTCACTCACTGAGAAGTTGTTTACCTTTATCAAATAGATCTATCACCCTTTTAAGCTTTTTTTTCTCCGTTTTGATCTTCACTGAATCTGCGCTTGCTTATATCATAGAATCATAGAATGGTTTGGGCTGGAAGGGACCTTAAAGATCAGCTAGTTCCAACCCCATAGCCATGAGCAGGGACACCTTCCACTAGACCAGGTTGCTCAAAGCCTCATCCAGCCTGGCCTAAACACTTCCAGGGAGGGGGCATCCACAACTTCCCTGGGCAACCTGTTCCAGTGTCTGACCACCCTCACAGTGAAGAATTTCTTCCTAATATCTAATCTAAACCTACCCTCTTTCAGCTTAAAGCCATTCCCCCTTGTCCTGTCATTAACTGCCCTTGTGAAAAGTCCCTCCCCAGCTTTCCTGTAGGCCCCTTCAGGTACTGGAAGGCCGCTATAAGATCTCCCCTAAGCCTTCTCTTTTCCAGGATGAACAGCGCCAACTCTCTCAGCCTGTCCTTGTAGGAGAGGTGCTCCAGCCCTTGGATCATCCTCGTGGCCTCCTCTGGACTCGTTCTAACTGGTCCATGTCTTTCTTGTGTTGGGGGCTCCAGAACTGGACACAGTACTCCAAGTGGGGCCTTATGAGAGCGGAGTAGAGGGGGAGAATCCCCTGCCTCGACCTGCTGGCCACGCTTCTCTTGATGCAGCCCAGGATACGGTTATTGGCCTTCTGGTCTGCAAGTGCACATTGCCGGCTCATGTTGAACTTCTCGTCCACCACCACTCCCAAGTCCTTCTCTTCAGAGCTGGCCTCAAGCTACTCATTGCCCAGCCTGTACTTGTGCTTCGGGTTGCCTCGACCCAGATGCAGGACCTTCCATTTGGCCTTGTTGAACTTCATGAGATTAGCACAGGCCCACCTCTTAAGCCTGTCAAGATCCCTCTGGATGACATCCCGTCCCTCCAGCGTGTCAACCACACCACTCAGCTTGGTGTCATCAGCAAACTTCCTGAGGGTGCACTCAATCCCCCTGTCCATGTCACTGACAAAGATGTTAAAGAGCACCGGACCCAGTACCGACCCTTGAGGGGTCGGTAACCACTTGTTACCGGTTTCCACTCAGACTTTGAGCTGTTGACCACAACTCTCTGAGTGTGACCATCCAGCCAGTTCCTTATCCACCGAGTGGTCCATCCATCAAACCCATATGCTTCCAATTTGGAGATAAGAATGCCGTGTGGGACGGTGTCAAACGCCTTGCACAAGTCCAGGTAGATGACATCAGTTGCTTTGGGCTTGTCCACCAATGTTGTAACCCTGTCATAAAAGGCCACCAGATTGGTCAGGCACGATTTGCCCTTGGTGAAGCCATGCTGGCTGTCACCAATCACCTTCTCATTCTCCATGTGCCTTAGCATAGTTTCCAGGAGGATCTGCCCCATGATCTTGCCTGGCACTGGGGTGAGACTGATCCGCCTGTAGTTCCCTGGGTCTTCCTTGTTTCCCCTTTTAAAAATGGGGGTTATGTTCCCCTTTTTCCAGTCTGCAGGATCTTCACCAGACTGCCAGGACTTCTCAAATATGATGGATAGTGGCTTTGCAACTTCATCTGCCAGTTCCCTCAGGACCCGTGGATGCATCCCATCAGTTCCCATGGACTTGTGCACCTTCAGGTTCCTTAGATGCTCCCAAACCTGATCTTCTTTTACAATGGGCGGCGTTTCATTCTCCTGGACCCATCCTTGGATTTGTAGGACTTGGGCAGTGTGGCACAAGCCCTTGCTGGTAAAGACTGAGGCAAAAAAGTCATTGAGCACCTCAGCCTTCTCGATGTCCCCAGTGACCAGCCCTCCTGTCACCTTCCAGAGAGGGCCCACATTTTCCCTGGCTTTCCTTTTCTCCCCTACATACCTATAAAAGCTTTTTTGTGCTGCCCTTGACATCTGTGGCCAAATTTAATTCTGTCAGGGCCTTGGCTTTCCTAACCTGATCCCTGGCTTCTCGGGCAATTTCTCTGTATTCTTCCCAGGTTACCTGTCCCTCTTTCCACCCTCTCTAGGCTTCCTTCTTGATCCTAAGTTTATTCAGGATCTTCCTATCCATCCATGCAGGCCTCCTGCTGTTTTTGCCTGCCTTCCTCTTTGTTGGGATGCATCGTTCCTGGGCTTGGAGGAAGAGACCTTTGAGTATGTTCCAACTGTCCTGCACCCCTCTTCCTTCCAGGAATTCATCCCATGGTATGTGACCAAGCAGATCCCTGAAGAGGTCAGAGTCTGCTCTCCTGAAATCCAGGGTAGTGAGCTTGCTGTGCACCCCCTTCACTGCTCTGAGGATCTAAAATTCTAACATTTCATGGTCACTGCAGCCAAGATTGCCCAAGAGCTTCACGTTCCCCACCAACCCCTCCTTGTTGGTGAGAATGAGGTCCAGCACGGCACCTCTCCTCGTCGGTTCCTCGACCACCTGGAGAAGGAAGTTGTCCTCCATACATTCCAGGAACCTCTGGGATTGTTTGTGGCCTGCTGTGTTGTCCCTCCAACAGATGTCAGGGTGGTTGAAGTCCCCCCATGAGGACCAGGGCTTGTGAACGTGAGGCTGCTCCTATCTGCCTATAGAGGGCCTCATCTGCTCTGTCTCCCTGGTCTGGTGGCCTGTAGCAGACCCCCACTGGAACATCCCCTTTTCCTGCCTTCCCTTTAATCCTGACCCAAAGACTCTCAGTTAGCTCCTCATCCGTTCCCAGGTGGAGCTCCACACACTCCAGCTGGTTGTTGGCATAGAGGGCAACACCCCCTCCTCACCTCCCCTGCCTGTCCTTCCTGAATACCCTGTACCCTTCCATTCCAACGCTCCAGTCATGGGAGCCATCCCACCATGTCTCGGTGATGCCAGTGAGGTCATATCCCTGGAGGCATGCATACATTTCCAATTCTTCTTGTTTATTGCCCATGCTACACGCATTAGTATAGAGGCATTTAAGTTTGGCCCCAAGTGAAGTTGACTTTGACTTACTGGCTGGAGCAGCTGGAATCCCAGTGCAGTGCTCTTCAGGCATGTACCCCCCACAGTTACTACCAGCAGTCTCAGTTATATCCCCTTCCACCTTCCAATCTAGTTTAAAGCTCTGTCAATGAGCCCAGCTAATTCTTGCCCTAGGATCCTTCTCCCCTTCTGAGCCAGGTGTGTCCCATCTTTTGCCAATAACCCTGGTGCCATGTAAACCTCCCCAAGGTCAAAGAAACCAAAACTCTGCCTGTGGCACCAGCCTTTGAGCCCTGTGTTAATCAGTTGTGTCTTCCTGTTCATGTCAGGAGACCTCCCTGCCACTAAAGGGATTGAGGAAAAAATAACCTGCGGACCTGATCCTGCAACCAGTCTCCCTAACGATTTGAATCCCTTTTTAATCACTTGTGGACTTTTCTCTGTAATCTCATCACTACCAGCCTGGATGACCAAAAGTGGGCAGTAGTCTGAGGGCTGCACCAGACCAGGGAGGTTCTTACTGATATCCCTGTCCCGGGCCCCAGGGAGGCAGCAGGCTTCCCCATGGGAGGGATCTGGCCGGCATATGGGGCCCTCAGTTCCCCTCAGAAGGCCCTCAGTTTCCCTACCACAACTACCCTCCTTTTTTTCTTGATTAAACTAGTCCTAAGATGTGGGGATTGATTCACCCTGGATTTCTTCCTGGGTGGATCTTCCTTTTTGTCCTCATTCTCCTGGCTCACGATTTCCAAGGCCACATACCTGTTGTGGAGTGGTAACTGGGGGAGCAAGGGAGGCTGGCACATGATCTGGCTGCCTCTTCAGCCTCTCCGAGGCGGGACCTGTTTCCACTTCTCACTGTCTCTTGGGTCCTTCCCTCTTACTGGTGGCAAGAGGGTAGGGGATCCTGTGCTACATGTAAAGCCTGTTGCCCTTGGCTCAGGGATGGGAGGGCTTGAGCCCACTTGTCTGTCTCCCTCTCTCCCTCCCTTATAGCTCTCAGCCTTTCTACCTCCTCTTTCAGCTCAGCCACCATGCTGAGCAGGTCATTTACCTGCTCGCAGGGAATACAGCTGTCATCCCTGCACCTTTCCATTTCAAGTGAGAGGCTCTAGCATTCTCTGCAGCCAGGGACTTGGACAGCTGCATCTTTACATTCAGCCTCTGTCTGGGTTGCTACATTCCTTTTACACACAGCTTTTGACCGAGTAGCCACCATGGCTGTTCCTGCCTGTTCCTTCAGCGATGCCTCAGTTGTTGCTTTGCTGAGCTGCCGCAGGGGCGGTTCAGCTCTGGAGGTTGATCGCAGAGCCTGACAGTAGCAGCGCCCTTCCCTGCGCGCCCCCCTTGCTCGCCCTGCCTGCGCTAACTGCTGCGCTAATTGCCGCGCTAACTGCCGTGCTAGCTGCTGCGCTAGCTGCCGTTATCTATAAGGACTTTTTATAATCAAAACTCTCCATTACCATCTTCCCTAATCACCCTCCTATAAAGCCTCCAGTGTGCCTTGTCCTCACTTGGCTTCTACAACTGTACCCTGTACTGTTTCTTCTGCTGCTCTCTAATTTCTTACACAAAGAACACCCCATGTCTTTTCCAGTTTTATATGAAGGCTTTACAGGATTCTGTCTTGCATTTTACAATCTCATCAGCAAAAGCAAAAATTCAGCTAGTGCTTCTTACTGCCACTTGGAGCCTGCCTTCCTGCCCCATATGGTCTCTAATAGGCCTCTTCAATATGTGATTTTGGGTGAGCTTTCAGCTCAAATGTAAAAGAGCAAAAAGGAAACTACAGCTCCTTTTCTCCCCCCACCCCCTATAGAAAGCATTTGATTTTTATTTTCTCTGCATCTGAGAGAGCTTGAAATGCTAATATGTTTGTGTTTGATATGTATGCGGGTGAGTGCTTACTTCAGATCCGTGGTATTTCAGAAAAGGAGTTTGGTTGAAGATGGGCTTAGGCTGCTGGAGCTGCTTTCTACATCTGTCATGCTAATTTGGGGAAGATGGTTCAACAGAATGAAGTGTAGAACCGTGGTTCCACCTCATTCTCTCTGGCATTCTCTTGCTTATGCCCTTACTCTGACCAAAGGACTCATGTCTATAAAAGATCTTATCCTATTTTCAGCACTCTGGAAAACCAAGTATTAAAATAAGACTTTTCCTGAGGAGGTCCAGGTCTTTATGGGACAAACTTCTGGAGGGAAGGGTCTTGTCATCCTTCTTTTGCAAAATACTGAAGAGAAATGTGTGTTGAGAGCTCACAATGCGATTTTCTTCCAGTCACTCAGAACAGGATTTCTCTTTTCCAATTTTCGGCATCTAAAAGTTATAAACAGGCACCTTCTCAGGTTCGTCTGGAGATAGGTGCCCATCACTAGTCTCTGGTGGTGCTTGGTTTTGCCTGTTGATTGCCAGAGGAGTTTAGGGTGATGCGTAGACTGAGTTAGGACAGAGGAATCTCATTTTCTGTTTGCAAATATAGACCAGGAGCTAGTGGAGCATGTGCTTGACACATTAAGTGGAGCAGAAGTGCTGCTTCTCCAGCTACTTCTCCCCTGGGCAGCCTGTTACAGATGTTGCATGTTTGCCTCCTCTGAGGCTTCCAAGACTGTCCTTAGCAGCCAGGAAAACATCCTCTTTACTATTTGTGACAGTGATGGTAGCACACAACTAGAGAGAAACAGGTTTTTGAAATATCTGCTTTATTCCAACCCTCTGGAGGATATTAATTCCTTAGCTGATCTGCTGACTACTCATCAGAATGAACTGCTGTGCTATTTTAGGGAAGACTTTTATGCACATAAAGATTGAGTAAAACTGAAGATAAAATTCCAGTTACAAATGCAGGTGCTTTAAGTTTTGGGTAAACTTAAAGCACCTGAGGTGCTTAAGTTTAAGTTTTCATTAGACATCCTGCTAAGGAGGTAGAATCAGTTGTGTAAGGATGGATTAGGGTCCATGTGGAGTGATGTTTCTTTTGGATATTTTATTCAAGCTCTTTTATAAGAGAACATTTTTGTTCTCAACTCTGTGGACTTCAGTGGGATTGCTTACATGTGTGAATTTAGGCCTACCTGATTTACTTAATATTAATGATTTGGAGGGACTGATCCAATCACAGGGAAAGATAGGTTCTATGAAAACTGATCTTCACTGAAACTTGAAAGGGTAAAATGCCCTATGAGTTTTCAACTTCGAATTTTAGATCCTTTTCTACACGCATTTTTGTTTGTGAAATTTATTTTTTTTTTAATATTTATCTATTTTATATTAAATTTTGTATATTTCAATTTCACAACTCTTGTGACCTGGAGAAACAAAGTACTGAATTTGAACATGAAAGGTAGAATCTATAATTCAAATATTAAATATTTAGAAAATGAAACACTAGGAGAAAGTAAGCTCTGCACTCTAGGATGTACAATTCCATTGAGGAATGCACTTGTAAAATATTTCTAAAATATAAAAATAAAATAATAGAAAAATAGATTTTAAAAAGAGAGAGGCATGTTTGAATTCTACTATTTGAATATCTACAAATGATCTTATTGCCTGAAAAACACAGAGATGGGGTGTCGTATTCACAGTTTTTGTGAAATGTTTCAATGGAACTTCATTTTCCTCTAAACTACCGTAAAAGAAGCCAGTCTTCTCAAAAGATAGTGCACCCTAACTATGAATGTGCACCACCACCCTTTCTACTCCTTACAGTGGCCGTATAGAATAGTCTGTATAGTACCTCTGATGTGGTATAACAATGCTAAATATCTCAAGCTTGGCCATGTTCCTCCTCATATGAAAAGCGTCACTGCTGTGTCAGCAGGGTCAGTAGTAGCATAGTAAAGAGGTGTGTTCAATTTTGAAGGAGATGGACTTGTATTTAGAGCAACTTTTTTTGAACATAAACATAAAATTCTACATTTAACGTCTGTAAGTGTGTGCCTCAAGCAAAAATGCATTTTTTTAGCTCATTATCAAAATAAGTTTGAAATAAATTTCAGGTGAAGTCATTAGCCCAAATCTGGTATTTTTAAGGAAATAAAGATATCTCCATCATACACTGGAGACAATCTCAAGGCATTACCCTAGTCCTCACTAAAATCTCTAGTTGGCTTAGGCTGACTGTAGTAAACACTGGGCTAGGCCATCATGCTGGTATAGCTCTACTAACTTTGATGAATTTGCTTTTGGTTCACACTGGTGTCACAGAGGTGGGGTTCAGGTCCTGAGTCTGTATTATGGATAAGCATGCACAGTTGAAAATGAACTGTAACCCCTGGGGTTAGTTCTGCAATACCCATCTGGAGAAAATGCATGTTATGTCCTCTGTTTAGGAAATCAAATTATTTAGAGCATTTAGTGAAGTAGGAAAGAAGACACTAGCACTACTCTATGCACATTTTGTTTTTTCAGTACTGTCCACAAATTTGAAATGACGCTTCATTTAAATTGTGACTTCCCATCTGCCACCATATTGAAATCATCATTGTAGAAGAGAAGCATGTCAGAGGTACCGAAGGTCTAAGTTTTTTATGAGTGTAGTATGGACATAAGTTAACTGCAGTTCATTTAACATCTGGCTAATGTCAGGTGTTGCCAAGCTGTGTCTTCCCCACTGGCCTAATAATATTTTACTGCACGAGTAGTTGGCAAGATCTCAAGCTTTTGCGTTTTTATAGCAGGACTCGTGGGCAAAATGACATAAATATAAGAGTCCTCAATTTTGTCAAATACGTTGTAATTTCTGCTACATTCTCTTCATGTTCACAAATGTTATAAAGAAATTTGTTATAAAATGCTCCTTATTGCAGTTGAAATTACTTAGTATGTGATGGAATCTTCCTTTGCACTCCTCATGCATACAGGCATAATAGGCTTTAATGACATGACTGAATGGTATTTTCTTCACGTGATTTCTGCTTGGTTTAGTATACTGTACTTAGCTGAATGAGCAACTATTGAGTTTTGTTTCTCTCTTGTTGTTCACTGTGTGCTCCCATGCTTTATTTATTGCACACCATTCAAACTCATTTTGAATACATAATCATTTTCCTCCTGGATTCTCTCTATTGCTCTTGAATATCTGTTCACAAGTATTTATTATCCTAGCATATTGCTGAGGTGAGGGGATGGTATCATACCCATTGTACAGATAAGTGGAGAAGTAAAGTGAATTTACAGGTAAGTGAAATTACATACTCATTTGGACAGTCAATTTGCGATGCAAAAGATATGAATCGTCTTGAGGAATATCCTCACATCAGATCATGAAAAACTTCCTATATAAGTACTGCTTTTACTGAATTCAGATATAAAAATCTTTTGTTTAGGTCCCAGTTCTACTGTTCTCAAGATACTTCCCCCTGCCACCAGAGGGGAAAAAATGTGTAGTTTCACCCAGCTCTGCTTGGAACCCTGAGGTCTGTTTTCGGACTTTTTTCTTTTAAGGTAAGAAACTGATAGCAGTGGAAAGTTGTCATTCATTTGTGGGGTGAGGGTAAAGATATTTGCTGACACTAAGATGATTTTAAGTGAGACCTGAGAACATTTTGTTCCATTTCAAGTTGTAGAGGGGCTGTGCTGTAGTCAGACGTAACTGATCTCTGTTTCAGTCTTGTCTCTTTGGTACTGAGACACCAACACATGGTAAGTATTCCCTTCACCAGATGTGCCTAGTATCTGGATATTTTCCCTAGTTCTCCCCTGCCTTCTTGTTTTGAGATACCTATTCAACCTGTTGCATTCTTTCTTCCTACCTCTTCTAGCAGTCTTTCTCCTCAAACTTATCTTCTACTTATTGTGTCAGCCCCATAACTTGTCTTCATTAATCCCTAATCTTCACTCCCTTCCTTGCACAAGACTTTTTGCCCCCTTTTATTTGTCTCTCTCACTAGTCAGGCCTGAAGCTTGATAGGACATACCTGAAGCTTGGTGGGACATACCTGAAACTTGGTGGAATAAATTCAAGTCCTACTTTCCTCCACTCGTGCTTCCCGAACTGCTCTACATGGCACTAGTCTGTATCCTCTCTGTATTTGAGTCAGACACATTCCTCTTCCAGGGTTTCAGGGCACAGCATGGACGCAAAGGCAATGCAGATGAGATGCTGCATATTCTGAATTCAAGTGTCCTGGCAGATCCCGTAGTAGCTTAGGGCTGCATCATCTCTGGGATGGAAGATGCTGTGTGGAGGTGGGATCACTTGGAAAGTTTGCAGCTAGTACCAAAAAGGTTCTATTGCATGAATACAGAGTGTTTTCCTTTCGCCAGGGATTACAATTTGACCATATGAGGGTAGATTTGCTCATAAATACCTATCCCAGATATGAAAACAACTCCTGATAACATGTTTCCAGTCTCTACTTTGAAAGAGGAAGGTGAGATATAAAGCAAATATTACCTGATCTTTTTGGAACATAAACAGACCAACCTTTTCCCCTCTCCCTCTATTTGGAAATAGCCTCAATGATTTGGGCTGAAGTCTTTCAGAAAATCAGTAAACCTTCACTAGATCCTAAAATTTTGGAAATTTAAATCTAAAAAAAGCAAGGCTTGGGAAATTATAAGGAATCAGGAAGCAGGAAAGTACGCAGACTCCTTTGTGATAGGCAGTATTATCTGTCTGGATTACAATAAAAAATAACAGAAAAAGATGAGAAGTCATTTTTAGTATGCAGTTCTCTAATAATCTTTGAAGGCTGTGTATCCAAGATGCTCTTCAGTCATGACACCTTCCCTGCTTTTCCTTTGTTTAAGGGAGGGTGGCTGAGGATTTTCGGAGCTGCTTCCATAGGCAGTATTTTCTTATTTAGCTCCATTAAGATGCCAGCATGTGGGCCAGTGAGTGTGGGTGGAGAGGAAACAAGGTGCAGAAACTATTTCCTCTCTCCAGTTCTCTAGTTTTCCAATTCTTTCTTTCCAAGGAGGAATGCAAGTGAGCTAGGAGGCAGTTGGCCACATTATACCTGCAGAATGAAAATCAAAGAAAAAATGGACTTTTTTTTTCTTTTTTTTTTTTTAACTTTTCCTCAGCAAGGGTAGACTAGCCAGGAGTTCACACCTCCATATGTGACAGGAACAGTCTTTCCTGTTTTTCTTGACAGATATTTCTCCTGCATTTTGACTCATGCCACAAGACACTTAGGTAGGACAGCTTGTAGCTTATAGCTGTCCTGTACGTGATTTCTGCTGAACAAATTCTGTTCCCTTAACTTAAAGGCTTTTCTAGTCCCTGCTAATCACACCAGCAATACTCAGGGGTTGGGGGAGGCAGAGAACCAGATCTCTTTTTCATAGGAATTACTGACAGTATGCACTGTCCCACTTAGGGGTTAGGAGATGGATTTTGATTATTTACAGATGGAAGAAGCACTGAGTGGAAAAGTGATTTTTCCAAGGTGGTGCAAGAAGCTTTCCTGGCTAGGAACAAAACCCCTGCCTTTTGATTCCTGTACTTTAACCTCAGGAATCCTTCCATGAGCAGACTGGGGCCTCCTTGCTGAGGCATGACTGGTGCACACGCTTCTAACATTTATGTTCTGGGATCTGTAGGAAGTTCCAAATTATACTTTTGTATAATAAATATTGTATAAAGTGACAAATTATTCAGAATCAGAAAAGAAGCATTGCTCCCTCTTGTTCTATTAATGTTGTTTTTCTGGAGGTTTTTTTGTGTGTGTTTCCAAATCACTGACTTGTGATTCCATTTATATTTACATGCTTATGGGCTTTATTCTTCTGTCATCCCCTGACTGCAGCCACGTGACAGCATAACGATAGTGAGAAACCCTGCAGGTTTTCTTAACAAACTGCTGCAAACCATTTAATAGCTTGGAGTAAGTGGCTAACCTTCCACTTTGTTATATAAGATGATGAACACAGATTATTTATAGAAGCTGCTGTCTCTAAATTTGTTTACTGTCACATGGAATGTGTGTCTGTCTTTCATGTGTCTCTGTCAAAACTCCTTGGAAATAATCAACCTACCACCATGCTAAGAACTCACTGGTCCTGTTATGTGTTGTAGTTGACAAAGATGAAAAATGACATACTTATAATAAACAAATTGGAATGAGTAATTGTGTATATATATATAATTATTGTGCTCATGTGTTTACATCTAACTCATGCCAAAGGAAATAATTAAATACCAAATTACTGTAATGCAAGTTAAGACTTCATTTCAGTGTTTCCTATTAATCCTTCGTGTTCCCAGGAGAGGAGTTATTTTAAATGAGTGGCCAGAATGTCCTTCCAAAAGGGAGAAGCAGTCATGCAAGGTAAAATTTGCTTTCCTCTGTGTGTCTGCTGTAACTGACCTTTGTGTGAAAGAAATATGGAGAAGTAAAAATCCTCCTACCCTGAACCAAGCATAACCAAACAGGATTACAAGATACTTCCAGTCTGCTCTTCTCATCTTCTCATATTTCTTAGAGAAGGAGTAATCATCTTTGCTACACTCCATATGGGAACCACAGGATCTGTGCACCTGTAGGGTTCTTCTGAACTGTGCTAGGGTGTGTCACGTGCTGAGGTCTCCACAGCCCTTGGGAGCAGCTATTCTTGCTCTAGCTGAGCCCAGGATGCAGTGGCAGCAGGAGGCCAAGCACCGCTCTTTTTTGTGCACTGGTCCTCATCTGGTGCAGTGCCTGGTCCTGTCAGGAGCCAGTGCTATTTGAATGACAGAATTTAAATCAAAATGGATGGGAAGAGTTTCTGAAAATGCGTGCCAACATCCTCGATTTATACACCACACACCCTGTCACCCCTACATCCATATCTGCTGACAGCTATGAGTTGTTCCAGCTGCAAGCAGGCACAGAGTAGAGACTGTCAGAAGAAAGGGGAATTGCAGCTTCAAGCAGTCCACAGCCAAGTGCAACACTGGCATGGAGGAGACTTTCCCTCCTCCTGACTCCTCTCTGATATCCCTGACCACAAGAGAGGATAGAAAGAAGAATGGCACGAGCAGAGACAATGTGACCAAGGAAAGGCCTGCTACAGAGCATAATGGTTTGTATTTCTCCATGATGTTGTAAGACTCCAAGCCTAACCGTCTTGTGGTGGTGTGTGGTATGTGGTCTGAGTGCCTCATTCACCCCCATCCCTTTCTGAGGGGTTTATAAGTCTGTCTCAAGTGTAGGTGGCTGGCTGTTTGGTGGCCTTAAGGCATATCCAAGTAACACCCAACTCTTTTCTTATTGGGTGTCCAACATGGCAAAGAATATGGTGTTGGAAGAAGGAAAAAAGTGGAAAAAGTGTTATGGAATAAATTGGCTTGGGCTAAGAGAAAATTCTGTGAAGGAAAAAGTAAACAGTGTTACAAAAAATGTAAGCCCAGCTGGAAGGAGCTAATGGACTTCCCTGCAAAAATGGTTCTAATTGTTCTTCCCTGCAATGGCAAAGAAAAATATGAAGCCTGGAAGGAATGGGACAAATAGGAATGGAAGCAATTCTGAGGTCTAGCTACCTTGGTGAAAGGAGGAGGATCCCAGGGGTTCAGAGTATTCAGCACTTCAGGTTCATTGCACAGACTGATCTGTCACTCAGCAAGAGAGAAGAATGAGCAAAGTTTTTGTGAGCTCTGAGATAGGCCAGAGAAAGCTTTGTGTTCCATTTACTTGACAAGTAGACTGTTAATAGTGTTGATTTTTTTTGTTGTTTTTTACTGTCAGCAAAAAAGATTTCTGTAGGAAGGAAAAAGAGAAGAAAACAAGACTATGCTTTTCTTGGTGTTGTCCAGTTGGGGGGGGGTTCAGTTTTTCTTAGGCATGCAGGTATTTTGGTTCATGTTTGTACAAACATGAATGAACCATCGCATGATCACATGGAAAACTGTATGCGGCATTAAGAAATAAGTTATAACTCTGTGTCACCAGCTACCAATGGCTTTTAAGAAATGGCAATTCCTATCAGTGAAAAATTGTCCTAGACTTTGTAGTGGAACATGTGAACCCTGAAGGAACCATTACAGGCAGACTCATTAGGAAATGCTCATTTCTTTAAACCACAGACAGAGTGTGTTGACAGTGAAACCTAATTGTCAAGAATATGTTTGGTTTAAAATTACTGAAACAAATACTGGGAGACTTTTACACGAAAGTACATTGTCACATCATCTTTCTTATTTAAATGGGGCCATTAATCATCATACTACAAATCCAAAGCTTAGCTATTCCATCACTCTTCTCTCCTAATGTACCATTAATATTTTCTTATCTATCTCCTACTACCAGGTCTGTCATGTAAGTGTATGTAAACATATAGGCACTAAGTGTGTGTTTAAGTAGCCATACTGAGTTATAGTAACTATTTTCTTGAGTAGCAGTACAGGTAAGCCTGAAATAATGTAATGAAAATGGTATAATTGTGTTTGTCAGTGGCAGAGTATGCCTTTAGAAGGGAAAAACTGTCAAAGAAAATAAATATAAAGACATCAGCTCTACAGAGTATGAACGCCTACTTGTTACTATGAATATATGCTAGTTGGCCTCATCAGTCTTGCAGCTGTAGGATTACTCAAAGTTACACTTGAATACTTTTTTTGAACTGAAGCCTGAAATCTTAAGGGGTAGATTCAGATAAGACCTTCTGCAGCTGTGGAAAATCCAGGCCAAATACAGTGGTGGGAAGGACTGGTGGCACCAAGGAAGCTCTGCAGAACCATCATATTTTAGGAAATGGCAGTTGAAATTAAATACTCACAGCTGTGATTTTCCTTTTACTTGGGACTCTCATTCACATCCAGAGCTAATATAAAACTAACTCTAGGCAAGATTTTAAAGGAGTTCTTGATTTGGAGTAATGACTATTTAAACCAGAGATATGACAATATTAACTAGCATGAGTATTATAGCCTACAGTGCTAGTGAATAGGTTGATTTTCTCTTTTCTCTGTAGTTTGCATTGCATGTCCTTTAATGGGAGAGATCTGTGTTTTGAAGTCACCTTGCTGCCTAAGTAGTCTGACATTTGTTGGATGATTTTTCAAAGGGACAGAAAAACAAAACTGCAAAGAGATGGGAAAGTCGGTGGGAGCTAGAGTCAGGGTCTTTGAAAATGTTATCTTAAATTGTTTTTTAGGTAATGTGTAAATATTGGCTGAGAAGTTCAGTCTATTGTTTAACAAGTTAATATTTTGTCTTTGCCCATTAGCAAATATTTGACTCATACAATTAAAATCATTAAAAGTGTGCTTCAAGCATGAACATGTGTGGAACTAATTTCTGACTGGTATCCTTATCATGTGGTAGATTTTCAATTATTAGGAGCATCAAATGAGTCACTTCATAATGCAAGGTTAAATAAGGATGACTTCTACTAGGGTTTATTCTGTCTTGAAGGGAAGGAGGTCAAAACACGGATTTTTCTCCGTTGCTCTGTAAATTCACCTTAGTTTTGACCTGCAGCAGTAGCCTCTGGTTAGGCAATAGGGAATTTTAACTTTATACCTAACTAATTTTTAGTCATCCTTTGATATCGGATGCTGGCCTTACTGCTTTTGTTGTAATTTGTGGTATTTGTCAGTTACATGAGAAAGTGAAGTTGATTTGGATTAAAGGCTACCAAAGGCCACCAAACTCAAGCCAATTTTAAGCAATAAATCCAAAGGTGGTATAGTATTAGTGTTTTATCTTGTTCTAACTAGATTTTTTTTCCAAAAGCAAACATGCTTCCTATCTATTGTTCATGGTATGTGTTGCCTTTACTGTTAGTTCAGCTTTTTATCATGGTTATTTGGCTCAGCATCACTGACCTCCATGGAGTTGTGTTTGCTTATAGCAGTAGATCTTCCAACTCTAACAGTAAAGTTTGATACTTTGGCCTTGTAGAGTTTCTTTCTCTGTTCTGCAGATAAATACTCCATAACACTTCTGAAAAGAGAAAATCAAGGAGGAGATTAGTGACCTGAGTGGAGGTGGGTGTTGGACAGCAGAAGCAGTACTTCCACAGAGCTGTGGCTGGGTATTAGGTAGCAACTAAATACCAGCCTCCCGTTAGCCACACCCCAGTCAGCCCTTGCTTCTGGGAACAAAAACTGGTGGCATAGCATTTTATGCTCAATTTGAAGAGCTTAAGGAGGATCAAAGACCAGGATGGCAAGGCTGAAGGTGATGACAAAGGGTCACTGATGAATCTGGCGCTGTGACTTAATGGATACAGTGACACTGACATTGATGAAAGGAAGATCAATAACACAGAGATGCAGAAAACTATAGTGGGACTGGGGAAGGGATGATGACAAAGTATGACCAGTCTTGGGGAACAGTGCAACTGACTGCCCTGTGGCACTGTTTAGCAACCAGGATGCCCTGAAACAGGACAGGAATACAGGCAGATCTCCTCAGCATGGTCTCTGGTAAGCAGATTGTGGGGACATGATTCAGTGGAAACCCAAGGGTGAAATATGGGGCCATTCAGTCAGTTTGTGAGGATATTTGTAGACTGAGTTGGAGAGAAGCGCACTATTAAGAGAGAGCAAATGGAGAAGGAAAGTGCAGGGCTGGCTCACTTACAAGCGGAGTGGGTCACTGCGGGTGGCAGAATTACTAGAGATGGACAGATAATGTTTGTTTTGGCTTGCTGAAGGCAGTAGGCCATTCACTTTGATGAAAGTTTCATGACATATTAATGCAAGTGTAAAGCTAACTGAAATTACATGGAATTCAACAGCTTAAAGCAAAATAATTTTTCAGTCCTTATGGGAAGAATAAATCAAACCCAAATGGATGTGTCAGTTTCCTGATACAAAGGAAAGAATAGGTCAATATGATTTCTAAACATTCAAAGATTCATCTGGCAAAAGCAAAAAGACATTCAAACAATGGGCCCTTAACTGAATGTAAACGTGCCAAGCCTCCATGATATTTAGAGAAGATGTTTTAGTTAAAAGTGCATGTACATTCTTCCCCCTGCCACCCTGTAGAAACGTAAAAGGTACGGAGGTGAAGAATTTCTTCGAAATAAACACTATTATTCTTAGAAGAGTTTATAATTTATTCAATTAAGAAATATATTTAAAATTATATTTACAGTCATAAAGCAGTTACTGAAAAAAATATTTTGCAGCTTCCTAAAAACATAAAACTCCACACTTTCTTCACTTATCAATTGTATAATGTCATTCACTGGAAAATGTCAGGTTTTGGGAGGCAGCTTTTCTAACTGTGTATGTAAAAGGGGAAATAACGTGAAATACTTTAAAGCATTTGCAGACAGTATTATTACAAGCTGTAAATCATGTTAAATGTTTCTAGAGGAAGAATTTCTGAAACAGTTCAGTGCTCATGTTTCAGTTCAGCTGAATGGCAAAAGAAACAGTGTTTTGATCTCTAACTCTGCATTGTGGTCACAGGCAACACTTATATTTGCAATCAAGAAGATAAATGTCAGCACTCTGCTTTTTATTCAGATATGAATGCTGGTGAAAGCTTTTTGGACATGTGACCTACATGTCTAGCATATTACTGATAATACATTTTTTAAAGACAGAAAGGTAAAGGAGAAATTAAGATTCCACCTCGCTTATAGCAGTTAAAGCAAGATGGCTGCAGGGAAAAGGGTCATGGCCTCAGGATCTGCTTCACCGTGGATTTATGCCTCCTGCCTCTAACAGCATGTGTAGACAGTTAACAGAGGATTGATAAAACTACAATATATCCCAGAGTAAAGAAAAAAGCCCAACATCCTAAACAAGCAAACCCTTCTTTCTTTAATGTTGAGGCTTTTTTCTTTGCTGAGGTGAACACTGAAGAATATTGCATTTCATCCCTATGTTATCTCCTTCTTCCTCTAAAAATAAAATGAAAAGGAGATTTTTTTTTTTCACTTGGGAAAAAACTCCAGAAAATTTAGACCAGAACTATTTTTCCCCCTCAAAAGCTGTCTTTCCATTAAGACATTCAGTTTTATTTACTTCGATCTGATAGTTGTCTCCTTGAATTATGCAGAGTGTTAGGGTTATATGTAAATATTTGAAGGGCTGGAGTTTTACTCATCATCTTTGATTTCTGTTGGACCAACTGAATATCAGAGCATGAGTCTTCAGACCACTGCTGGTTATGAGAAAATTTATACTGAAAGAACGCTTCCCAGGAAAGCCTCTCAACTTTGTTATTACCTTGCTGATCCACCTGTTCTTTCCCTAAATTTCAGCATTACTCTGTTTTTTTCCTATACATGTTTTGTCATTAACAGGTTTTCTGGATTCCTGATTTTTAATTCTGATCTACTCAAGGCTTTCGTTAATCCAAACATACTTCTATTCCATGACAAGGTAAGACATCTCCCAAGTCAATGGTTATAACTTGTAAAGTATCAGTAATTTTATACTCTTGCCCAATCTGTGTTAGTCTAGTCCTGCAATGTTACACTTAGTTTTCACATTTTCTACTTCTGTTTTCTTTCTTTTGTTTTTCCTTTTTTTTTCTTTTCCTTATCAGGAAATTATCAGGTACTGCAAATATCTCTGTCTCTAGCACATGTTTATCCACTATCATCACAAATGCTGTCCTCTTTCATTAAATACCTGCAAAAGGAACTAAGCAAGTAACATTGTATAATGCTTTTTATCTGGTTATGAGCGTGCTCGAATTAGATCTGACAGCAATTAAGTGTTCTCAGATTATCGCACATGTGAGTTGAACCTGATCTGCACTGCATACTTTGTCTCTGCCTTTGAAAACTGATTGTTACTGACTGTAATGGGCTGGGCAGCTCTTGCTGGTTGGAACACCCAAAAAAAGTACAATGTCTCCAGCTACCTGAATAAGAGCTGCTGAATGTGTAAAGAAAATTGATGATCCTTTAAAACAAAGGAGTCAACAACTTGCTTCAGTGATTTTTCCACTTTATGCGTCAGAACTAGTAGTCTGTACAAACAAGTAAGTGACTTTTGTTTTCTTTCTCTCTCACTGGGATTGACTCTTGTTGAGAATATCTGCAGAATGATGAGTACTTTATCAAAGCACTGATATGTCACACCAGTATATAGGAGATTTTCTAGCCCATTATGATTAGGCATGGGAACACATACTAGGGGAGCTCAGCAGCGATTTCCAGAGCTTGAATCTATTCATAAGTGGTATGGAAGGTCCTCTAAAGATTTGCAGGGAAAGTTTTACAGATTTCTTCCTGGTGCCCAGGTAGGTTCAAGTTGTAGCTGTTGTAGCAGTGTTTCTGAAACAGATAAAATGCTTATTTAGCAAAACTAAACATTCTAACTAGCAGGTAATGTAACTACAATATAATAGCCAATTTTTCATGGTTCTTTGCATAACATTCTGTGCAAGCAACTCCATGAGGTGTACATTATGGAATTATTATGGAACTTAAGAATTTCATCAACAAAACCTATCTAAACCAATGTGTATATCTGCATCTGTGTGAGGGAAAGAGATGTGGAAATGCTCGAGCTATGGCATGAAGACAGGTTGGTGTCAGGTTCATCACACAGAAAAGAACTCTAAGCAGTTTCTGGGATAGTGTCAGGGACAGATACCAGGTGCTGGGTGCTTATGGGGTTGCTTATGGGGCTCTGAAAGCAGCCAGGTTTTCTGAGGGTGCCGTGAATGCCAAAAGCATCCTGAAGATGTGAAGTTGGGACTGTTGGTTTAGGGGATTGAGGGTTAGTTACCTCAAGCTACTGATATTGTCAAGAAGTTTGTGTGGTTCCACTGCTTAAAGTATTGAAGATCTTTTATTGGTGGGTTTGACATTACAACTCAATGTGAGAAGCTCTTGCCAAGAACAGAGCACCTCTAAGTGCTTGGAAAACTCTTAGTGGAAATGTGGTGAAGAGTGGAGAGAATTACTACCTTCTACCCCCTTTTAGAAAGCATCCAGCATAGGCTAGTTATTCCTTAAATCAGCTCCTTTGTTTTATTTTTAAGGCTTTTTATTTAATTTCTCTCTTGGCCCCAAACAGTAGCCTATTGGTAATTTTAAACAGATTTTTGTGCCACACGATGGCACTGCAATCCTTTAGATAACGGAGGGACGGTGGCAAACTTTATTTTCTCCCCAGAAACTTTCAGAACATACACACAAAACAATGCTTTGAAGAGACTGTTTCCACCAGCTTGTAGAATTTAAGGAAAAAGGGCATGACAGTTGTTTTAGCTGTTATTATTCACAATTGTGGACAAAATAATTCCCCCTATGCCTGAACACATCCAACTGCTGTTTAATTATTAGGCACATAAAACTAGTCCCATTAAATCGATTTGTACAGCAAATGGGGGATTTTGTGGTGATACACTTTATAGGCTTCCTAGGTGGCTACATTATATGGATGGCTTATTATAGGAAATTTCTTTTGTGTCTACCTAAATGCAGTCTCCTTCTGCCAGGAAGAAAGCTGGATCTTAGAGTGTGCCTAAGTGTTTTGCAGAAACAAGATTCTAGACCATTTTTTAGCTTGACATCTGGCACTTCCTCAGCTTCCCCAACCTCCATGCCACAGTGTAAAATTAAGAAGAGCATTGTTGTGTTTTATTTTGCTTTTGTCAGTGGCCCAGAAGTTTCCATCTAGGTACCATCTGGAATAAATTCCATGAAGAAATGAGGAATCCCAGCTCAGAGAATGAATCAAAGGTGGCAAGGTAAGAAAATGAGATGAGCCAAGGACCACAGTTCACTCCTCCAAGTGCTTCCTTCATAGAGCTGTGGTAAGCTATATGATTTGGAAAGTTCCTTGAAGGAGTTTTCCATTCTTTTTACGTACAGTCAAAGTCACTCAAAGATAGTTTGAAAAGGTTAACTAAAAATACTTCCTTGTTTTTAAGGATTTAAAAGACAATGCCTGCCGTCAGTATATAATCAGCATATAATAAAGGCAATTAAGGAGACACAAATTTGTCTAATTAAGTATAATAAGATATGCCAAAATGTCGCATTTTTGTTGTTGCATTGACTTGCAAAAGCTGCTTTAGGTAGGACATGGTTAAAATCTGGGCTTGGCACTAGAAAGCAGCTGAGTGCAATTCTGCTCACTGCCATGCTTCTGCGTGACCTTGGAGTCAAGGAGATGCAGAGAAGAACAGGGAGAGTAGTTTTTCTGTTGATGTCTCAGTCCTCGCCCCTGAAAGCAGAATTACAATTCACCCCTACCTTCTCATCTGGATATCTCACTTATTTTTAACATAAACGCTTTAAATGCTTCTGTTTCTCTACATTTGCAAAATTTACTCGACTAAGTTGTATCTTCCAGCTATGTGGTTCAGCTAATGTTGGAATTAAATGCACTGTCATTGCGAGAATTAAACTCGGGTGTGACTTGGCAATCTTGTGTAAGATAAGACATTTTCTCATGGATTTATTATATCAATTCAGTGTTATACACTGTCCTTATTTAGGTGCTTGCTAATATGGAGATTTTTTTTTTCCCTCAGAATACTTCAACTCACCATTTTTCTTCAACAACACCACATTTTTCTATCAGTATGAAGTGTTACAAACAGGCTTTTTGTTTGGCTGAATTACTAACAGTCAGGACAGGTGTAAGTGAGGTTAACAGGAGCTACGGTGACATGTGCATGGCAGATTGCAGTCTACTGCATGCTCTATAATTGATAAAACAGTTCGGCTTTTGGAGAATTGCTTTCATAAAGTCTATCTTTATTCGTAAAAAATAATGCACTGTCGATGCATGAGAGTCACAATTTTTTGTAGTTTAAATCTTTCCAAGCAAGCAGGTCACCTTCCTTTAGTGGCTGGCAAAGGCCAGATGCTGCAGTCCCTGCCCCATGGTCTGCCTCCATCTCCTTGACATACAACCTACAGCTGCCTGGTTCAGTGTTCCCTGCTTCTGGATCCACTGTGGGTATGTGCAGAGGAACGCTAGCTGCTGCCATGAGACCAACCCTGGGGAAGAAAGTAGACAGCAGTGAGCTGTTAGTGGCAGAATAATCATAGGGTTCCTTCCCAGCTTTCCTCAGTCCACTCGTTTGGGCAGGTCAGAGGATGGTTGGTTCAGCTGTGCCTTCCTGGGGACCCTATGCCACAAGAAGAGATGGAGAGGACACAGGGCAGCCAAGCCTCAGGGAGGCAGCGACCCAGTGCTACCTTCAAGAACAAGGTGTTTGCCCTGGAATAGCTGCTGGGGAGCATCCAAGTACAGTCTGGAAGGAGGAGGGATGTGGTTGCTAGACACACTGGGTTGGTTGGTTAGTTGGCTGACACCTCCACCTTAAAGAAATTGCCAAGGTGAGAATGGTGTATTTATAAATAGAAACAAAAATTTCTCATGCTTACAAGTAATAAATGATTCCTCTTTTTTCTTAAGAGTTACATTGTCTCCCGATTTTGCACTGTATGAGGAAGAGCATGAATGCATGAAACCTAGCTGGAAAGAGCTGAGTTAGTGTCAAGAACATCTACACTTGTTAATGAAGCATGAAATAAAACTGTGCTGTAGCAAAAGAAAATTAATACTGACCATGAAACTTTCTGTTTTATGAATTGGAGTAAGTGTATCCGGTGCAGTATAAAACTTTTAATAGATTATATTGCTTCAGTAATCCTGTAGCCTGTAGCACTACCTGCTTGATTGTAAAAGATGATTTTAACCAATTATTAGATCAAGCTAAAGTCTGTTTTGTTTGAAAGTCTCCATATTGAGATTATAGCTTCTCAGCAGTATTATTTAACAGTTTCAGCTAAAGCAACCCAGCCATTCATTGAGAAAGAGATTGTTTTCCCCAGCAGCCTAGGGAAGGAGGCCAGAGACTCAGGAGGAAGTGGGAAGTCACTGGGCAAGGATGTGATGATTCTAATGTGAAGACTGTGACTGGGTATTACTTGGCAGGAGGAGACAGATTGGAGAGAAATTGAAGTACTGGACCCTTCTGGAAGGAGAATTAGTAATGAGATAAGAAACTTCAGAAGTGGAAATGCAGTTTTTCTAGGAAAGAAAATACAATTGTACTGGATGGAGAGGAAAGAGACTGACAAAGAATCTTGAGAGCATATTAGAAAGAGCTACAGAAATAGCAAAAGCGTTTACACTTATTAGTGAAGAGCTGGAGGAGAAATAGTCTGAGGACAAGGATAAGAAAGCAAGCATTGAGAAGAAAGCTTGGAGGAAATGGTCAGTAAAGGTCACATATCACTCTATGCTGGAAAGGGAACCTTGAGATTAACAGCAAACATCTTTGGACTACATGTATATGTTACTGATTTTCTAATGTACAGAGGTTTGTTGCACATTATTAGTTTCACTCTTTTTCTTTTTTCAAAACATGAACATAAATACTATACTCCAAAGGAGAGGTTTCTCAGGTTAGTGAAGGAATTCTTAATCAGGGAGGGAAAAAATACATACATGAAATCTAACACCTGATATCCTGCACACTCTGAGCCCTTCTTGGACAACAATTATTAATTTTCATATTATTTTTATTATCACGTCAGAATGTCCCACACATGCAAAGCAACCTTCACAAAAGCCCTGTGAGATGTGTTTGTGTGGGATTATCATGATCCTTTTCCTCAGATGAAGACTTTAAGCATAAAAGCTTAAAGACAAAAGTACCCCGTGGTTCTGAGATGCCTAGGAAATGGCTTTCAGAGCACAAGCTCTTTGCTGTCTGGCACAGTTTCCACTCAAGAATCTGCCTTAAGTTTTGACTGGGACATCAAGAAGTTCCCATGGCCCTTTTTTTTAATCCAGTTTACTTTGCAAAACACCCTTACCAGAACTGGAAACCTTGTTATTTGGTGGGCCCACACATCCTTATACCTGACAGAGAAGAGAAAATGTGGATCCAAGCCACAGGAGTATGACACAAAGGTATGAGGTTGCTTGTGGCATTTCCTCCCCTCATCTTCATAGCTCTCTTTGTGGTTTCCTCACTCTACAGATACTCTGGCTTTTCTATTCCTGAAGTATTAGTTGCTACAAATCACTTCAAGATGGTGTTACTTGTGTTTTGAGACCTGTCCCTCCTTTCTGACATTTCCTCCTACAGGATGCACAGAGCAGTGCATGCTGCATATGAACTGCCCATGGATGCTTGGCAGCACCTCATGTCCCCTCAACCAACCTGAGTTCCTTGTCAGTCACTTGAATCAGCATCCAGGCATTCCAGATACACCTCTCCTCAGATTGCTCTGTGATTTTCTTAAAAATCCCCTCTGTGTACACATTATATGCAGAGAACTGACTCTGAGCAGGTGTAAAGAATTATCATACTCAGAAACTTACTGAGCTTTGAAAATATCTGTTTACTGTGCATGAAAACACCCGCAGAGAAGAGCATTTGATTTCAATAACGTGCATTTGTTTTCACTAATGACTTCTTCCCTCATTCTTCTACTAAATATTTACCAAGCAATGATGGTAAGTTCACCAGGGCCCAGACCACCCTCACGCACATGATATCCTTTCTGGTAACTGGGCTTTTATCTTGTCCTCCTTTACTGGCCAGTTTGGGCTGTAAGCTGTGATGCCACCCATCAAACCTTGTCCTCCTTTACTGGCCAGTTTGGGCTGTAAGCTGTGATGCCTCCCATCAAACCTTGTCCTCCTTTAACACAGCTCTGTTAAAGCTGATTGAGAAGTGCCGGAGCCACGCAGATTGAGAAGTGCCTGAAAAGATCTTGTTCCATTTTGTTTCTTGTCAATCTCTGCTTAAAAACAACAGAGTTCCTATAGCCCTAAACCTACATTAAACAAGGTTATTAGGACTGGAGGCTGAAAATTCACACTCAGTGAACTGAGTCAGGTTGTTATTTCTTCCCTTACCTGTGAGCGCCTTCTGTGCTAGCAGATGAACTTTCTACCAGGAGCTTCTGGTAATATGATATAAACACACCGAGACAGTGAATATATGTTTCTAAAATTGCAAGAGTATTTTATTGGGTGTCCAGTCATAAAATGACTTCAGCTATTTATGACTATGTTTGCATCATTTGAACAGATTTTGCAGGAAATGGATAATTCTTGCTTTAATTTTTCTTTGTATTGTTTCTGGTTAGGTCCAGGAAGATCATTAATTCAGCTTAGCCAATTAAATTCTGAGGAATTGCATCTTTCCTCCCTGAACCAGAGTAATTACACTGCTGCAGCACTGGCTGTGGTCACCCCTGCTAATAAAACCCTGGAAAATGCAGTCACAAAATCCCTGTTGATTATACAATACTTGGGAATCCAGTAATTTATACACAGGGCTTTTTTTAAATAGGAGGGGATAGTACAGAAAAGCATATTCACCAGCATAATGGAGAAAAGCTTTGCTTTTGCTGAAGTTAGTTTAAAAAAAAAAAAAAGGCAAAATCCAAATCTACAAACCCTCCCCTTATATCAGGACAACAGAATAAGTCTAGGCTCAGGGTTAACCATCAGAATGATTTAAGGCAAAAGCCAAAAGCTGTAGAATACACATCTGATGGCTTAATTTTTCCTTTTCAGGAAACATTGCTGTTTCCTTTAACTATTCTCTTCTCCCATCTCCCATTTGGGGTACATTGGGAAATGCATAAAAACCAAAACGAATGAAATGAACACAAGTATAGAAAGAAAAGGCAGCTGCAAAAATATAAATCAGTCAAAGTAAATACATCAGAAGAAAAATAAATCAAAGAGCATATTAGAAATTAGGACATTAATTTAGCTGACGTGATTTATCATTTGGGGCATTTCACCATTGCAGCTGAGATTCATTCACTGAATGAATTATAAGTGTTTGGGTACAGTGTCTGTTACCATTTCTGTGGGAAAGGAGGTCTTCTGAATATGGGCCTAGTTAGTTCACAGCTGATATTTTCAGTGGAATAAAAATAGATGATGTGGGAGAAGGGATCATGGAGTGTGGCAAAAAGCAGGGACTCGTGGGTGTAATCCTGAAGGACTGGTGGAGAAGCTACTCTCTCTGCTACAGCAGCCTCCTTCCAAGGTGAACATATGCTGTTCAGCCCCCAGAAATGCAAACAGTTTGTGGGAAGTGTTTTTTAAGTCAGATTAAAAGAAGCTTCAGGAAACCTTCCCTATCAGCAGCATGGTGCACACACAACCTCCTTGTTGGTCTGTGGCCCAAAAGGCTCCTCTCAGTGAATCACCACCTGGGGCTAAGAGAAGCTGCAGGCTCTGGCTGAAGCTTTAGCAGGTTGATTTAGAGGGAAGTGAGGTCTCCACACAACCTGCCTCCAAAGTGCAGTATGAATGTGCTCAAGTTTACTCAGGATTTTACTTTCTCAGCTTCTTTGCTAAGCCTTGCTTCTACCAGTGCTCTGTGTAGCCAGGGTAATGTTGCCTTGGGTCCTAAAGATTTGTGTAGCCTTGGTTAATGTTGCCTAAACGTCCTGCCATTTCATCTCTGACACATTAAGGGCATAACCTTTACCCCCTATGATTTCGTACTTATTTTTAAGGGAAAAAATAGAGCTTTTGGAGATTCATCAGTGCCTAGTCAGAGAAATCTAGTTTCACTTTACCTTCTCTGAGGCTTCAGGGACTTTAATCCTTTAGTTTGCCTGGAAAATTGCCTTGGATATTTCATGCTGAGAAAGACAGAGAGAATGGTTTCACAAAGGTAACTGGGCTACACAAGTGACTGATGAGATCACGAGGCAAAACTGAACAGAATAAACTCTCATATAGGATTTTTTTGGACTATCACTTGTTACCCAAACTCCAGAGAGAGAACAGAAGTTGATACTTGGAAATGGAACTCAGTACTATACTGCTCATTGACCTCAGTTTAAGGATATACTATTTCTTAAGATAATTCAGTGTTCTTGATGAAGGCTCCGTTTAAGCCCTGTAAAATGACAAAGTCTTTCAGAACAGACCCACACATCTCTGGCAAGCACAAAAGTTTCATTGCGTAAGGCAAAGCTGGTGGTGGAACTTGGATTGATTTCCTAACTTGCTTTATTCTGTGAAAATCTTGCATTGGTACACATCTAGGTCTGAGCTGGTTATCTAGACTTCCTTCATAGAGAGAAATAGGGTCTTCTATGACATTGTTATCTCACCCTGAAGCTGACATCTAAAATTAGTCAGATGAATCAACACTTAGAAGTGTCTCTTTCAGATGAAGGGAATTTAGCGTGATAAACTCAGACGGAAGCACGTGTATTGCAAATGTCTCAAGTGAGGTGAAATGAATCTGCCTATCCATGTTTCTTTCCTGGACTGGACTGTCCTATGGAAGACTGAGAAACTTTCTCAAGGATAATTCAACCCCTACCTTCGAATTTCTTTAGTTCTACTGGATCATGTTTCCTGGACTATCTGTTTGAGATCATTGGTTATCAAAGCAATATGATCTTCATTCTCTAGAGTGCTCAAATCTCAGATATCTTGAATTATATTCTGCAAGGAGCATGTTACAGTTTATCTTGAACAATACTTTGTTGAATTGCTAATGGTGGTCCATATTAACAGAAAAATATTCACTTTATCAGTTCTTCTGTGACAAAAGAAGAAAAATTTGATGCTTTCCTCCATAAGAAGATAAAATCACAATCCAATCAAGTGGAGGCAGGGAGGTTGTGTTACATCACCATAATTTACACCCTGGGATGACAGACATATGTGCTGTAATAGGTCATGCTGATGGTGAAATAGGGTGGTTAGAGCCACTCTGAACTTTCCCTTCTCTGCATCCAATAAATCCATACCTGCCTTACTCTTGTCAAATGAGAGCTGGTATAAAAATACAGTGCAACAGGGGAAATACTTCCTTTGGGGAAGGAGTAAAGTCTGTCACCCACTTGTCTTTATATGTAACCTATTCACCCCATATTCGTCCAAATTAAGTGCCAGTCTACTTGTTCCAAGTTCCAAGATGTGCCACTGTGGCACTCTGCTACCCATCACCCTATTGCCTGCAGTGCTGATATGAAACGTTATGAGCTTACACAAAAATACTACATTTCCCCACAGGTTTTCAATTAGTTCTGTATCATTTTTCAAGGCACATACTTACTCTGTTTTCTCACGCGCAGCATTTGTCTGACTCAGAAGTCTAAGCAGGTAGAAAGCTGGCACAATGGATAATTGTAGAGACGCTTAGCTGTCAAACAGAAGATCTAAGATGCAAAACTCTGGACATTCAGTTGGTACTGTGATGTTGTTTTCTTAATATTTTTAGAAACAAGTGTACAGTGTGTAGAATACATACTAGAAGATGAAGCAAAGCTCTGCCTTCCTGAAGAAAATGGAAGTCATGTAGAATGTTAACTAAATTGTTCTTGCTTTCTTTTTTTTCTGCATGACAAAAAGAGCTTTTTTCCTGCTCTCCTAAAAATAAAAGATTGATGAAAACGATGCATGACATGCACATCAGGAAAATGCACCCTGACATTTTTGCACAGAATATGCGTTGCATGTTGACAGATTTTTGCTATAAAACTGACAGTTTTGGTGCAAGCTGTTCCTGCCACGACTATAGGGAATAGATAGCAAAAGGGAAAAGCATAATTTACACTATGCACGCTTGAAATGAACCTGACGGGCTACAAGGTGGCTCAGTTGTTCCATGTAAAGGTACCATAAGGCATCTAAAACTAGTTCCCTTGCCCTTTATAGAACAACATCCCTAAACATTATACTTGTAATGTGGTGTACTGATTACAGGAAACTCACTGGTATGTTTACAGATTTTCACACATATTCTAAAAGTATCCCTGTGGAAGAGTGAATTGAAGTCTTTGTGAGATTCCATCTCTTCACCCAAACATTCATAGTGCAAGACCAAATTTCCTTTAAAAATTTACATGAAACAAGACTGCTTATTAATGAAAAGATTAACAAAGGTTACCATGCTGGGCCTGCATAATTCTAAAGACTTTTAGAACTTTAGTTCTAAAGAAATAAAAATGGTAGCAGTCCTTGTAGCAAATTAAACATTTGGCTGCACAGAATGTATATCTATTAATTTTGAATGAGAGTACATCCAAAAAAATCATTCTTGTTGTATAAAGGTTATCATCAAAGCTATAATATATTCAAATCCAATACAAAATGTAATTTTACTAATAAATTCCTTATGCTTTGAATTTTCAAAGAAGTGGAAAGATCTTTAAAAAGCAATGATTAAATATGCAAATGCAATACTTGCAGCCTATTTTTTTAGAGAAATGTACCTTTTAGAAACCTAACTGCAGAGAAATCTTACTTTTTTTCTCATTTTTCTTTTCCTCCTCTTCTATTTTTAATGACGGATTGCTGTATAGTAGGCTGAACACCACACCGCTTCAGTCTTCTCTATTTAGATTAATCTAGGGAGAACATTAGATTTCTAATCTTGGGCAGTCTCACTTCCATTCTTCCATTGCTTGAGGGCTTGCCTCCTGTCACCTCAAGCTAAATCCTTCTCATTTATTCACATGAACCATCAACTTCCACGAGACTGACAAAATAAATAAGACCAGCAGGATATAGCCCCATATTTGTTTCAGTAACAGCTTTCTTCAATATAACTGCTGCACAGAATGACACCAGGGCTCTGCTCTTCACACCCACTAGTTTCTAGGAGAATGTCTTGATTTTTGTTTACTTACAGCGTGAGCTATTCAGTAAAGTTGCAAGAAATGGGTAGGTTAGGCACATCCTCCAAACCTAATTCAACTTTGAGGTATTTTTGTTTTCCTTGGCATTATGGTTTGCTGCTATTCTGCTCAGTACCTCTTGAGGCTCTCTTTTTTGACTTTTATATGCATGTTCTAGGTTTGACTCCTTTATAGAGGTCTCTCAATGGGCCATGTTTGGAAAGATACACAGTTGATGATAGAGTTAGTCTGATGAAGTACTGGGGGATCAAGGCTGAAATTTTAAAGCTCACTCAGAAGAAGAAGAGAAGAAGAAGAGGAAGAAGAAGAAGAAGGAGGAAAAAATCCTTCATATTCAGAGAACCTGCTGCACACCAGCTAGTGCTAGAGACCCATAAAGCAGCTGGAGCTCAGCTGTATACTTTGCTGCTCATCCTACCTGAGTGAAGGAAACAAGCCCTGGAGTTACATAGAAGAAAGCTGGGATTAGAGCCATAAAATAATTTAAAAGCCCACATAAGAGCTTGTGATCCTCAAGACCTCATATTTGGGGGTATTTTTATTGGAAATTAACATTTCTCTGGACCCTGTGTGTACTCTACTAACCCAGAGACCCTCCTGCACCTAGGTGGCCCAGCAGGCTACTGTGGTCAAGATGTGACTGTGCCCAGCAGCAGTGAAAGGAGTTATGTGGCTGGCATTACACCTGGCCACCTTTCACTTTCCACCTTTAAAGACTCTAAGTCTAAATAGTAAAGGCAGCTACTGCTCAGTGCATGAGGGAAGGCAGAAATGGTGCAGAAAGGTATTCTGAGTCAAGCAATTGCAGAGTCCTGGCAACCCATCTGGTTGTTTGTTTGTTTTTGTTTTTTTTTTAATCCTATAGCAGTGGTTCTCTGTTTTATTTAAACAGCTTGTATGGGGTCTGTCTTTTTCTCCTTGCTGAAAGGGACACAGGGCATAACCAGTCTCCCCATGCTCTCTCTTCTTCCCCTTTTCACTTTACTGGAGCTGCTGTGCTAAGTCTCCCAACATTGATGCTGCCTCTCTGTACCTTCCTCGAATCAGCAACTGGTCTGGGGCTGCAAGGCAGTGGCACAGCAGAGGAGGGAGGAGCTGGGGGAGATGGCGCAGCTGGTCCAGAGTGGGCAAGGAGAGACTTACACTGAGCAAAATGGATCCCCGACTTCTGCCTTTTCTTTATACATCTGGTCAATGTGTAGTGCTGCATCTTGTTAAAAAGGCAGAAGTATGGCTAGAAAAGTGTCTGCTGCTGCCTACCCCATTTCTACATTCAGAGTCAGGGTTTCTTACTGCTAGGTGAGACCCTCTGCCAAGGAAGCTGCTGCTAGTTTCATACAAGCAACAGCAGTGGGAATGCAAATTCTCTCCCAGTCTATCCCTCTCCCACAGGAGATGATGGAATTTAGGGGCAGCTGAAACTGTAGATCTGCCATCTGCTTCCACCGAGCTGTAAGAAGGAGACTACCGCTGGTCGAAAACACAGATGACAGATCAGTACAAGACAGAAATGTGCTGAGCAATCCAAAAGAAGACAAGTTTCTCTCCTAAAACCAAAATGCAATAATGATTCTAGAGAAAGCAAGGCTGTGGAGTAAGCTGTTAAAAAATTATACTCTGAATGATACCGAATTACGGGATAATGCTAAGTTGGAGAGCCAAGAGTTCACTCCCCACTTTTCTGAGCTCAGCCAATACAGTAGTTTTGTCTTGGCTATCTTTTCCAAGAGGACCTGAGATCCTCCATGGTTGCCTACCTCCCCCACAGCATGTCACCCGGAGAGCAGAGTTATGGTGTCTCATAGGGTAGTATCCAAAAGCATCTTCAATGTGATACTGATTTGTCGCAGAGTGATCTATCATGAATGCAAGCCAGGAGGAGGTAGAAAGAAGTAGGAGTGGAGGGGAGAGGAAGGCGTGATGCTTATTGTCATGGAAACATTTCCCCACTGTATTGTTGGCCAGCACTTACAGATGTGGCTCACCAAACAGCAGGGCAGACCTACAGAATCCATCAGCAGCGGTACATATGACCCAGTGTGTGGTGAACAGGGTATTTGCAGTTTTCCTACCATTGCATAGCTACTTGTATATCACAATCAATAAACTACTTGAGCCTGGTACTTCAAGACACTTGCAGTAACCTGGATACTACACTGCTGATGAAGACAAATGTAGGATATCTGCAGACAGCAAAATCTGCTATGAGGCTGTTCTGCATTCTAATGGTTGATTCTAAGTAATGTATTTTCTGACCTTGAGCTCTGCATTTATTTTTGAAGAAGCCTGAGAATCAGTTTCAAATTATTGGAGGGATAGTTGTAATCTCCATTTTCTTCCAACTGCATTTCTTTCAATTCCCATCTGTCCTTTTAGACACTTCCTCTATTAAATGGTCACAGAAGATGAATAACAGTGGTGTGAATTCTTCAAAATTGCATTACATGTTATTCTGCTCCTTATTAATGTTCTGTGTTGTTTTATTTACAATAACCTTGTGAACAGCAAGATGAGGTAACATCCACATGGTCTCTACATCCAGCTGAAAAATGACACAAGTGTACTGTTAACATTCAAGGATAGGGTAAACAATAAAAAGCAGGAACAAAGGAAAGAAAGTAGGTTTTCATTCAAAATTAGGTCAGAAATTAAAGAGGACTGTTAGTGCTATGTGTTTGGATGAGGTCTTTCTTAGTTACCAAGGTTTTAAAGATCTATTTGTGTAATTCATTTAATTGTCAAAAAGTTCACACACTCCTCTTGTAACACCTACTGTATGCTAATGTGTCTTTTTCTAATGGATTTTACTCAGAGTTATTTAATAGACAGAAAAATGAACACTGCAAATTTAGCATTGCCTTTATGGGCTCCAAATACAGTGTATCACAGAGAGCTTTGAGATCAAGAAAGTTTTCCTTTTCCCATATATTTGCTTTGTAGATTGGACTAATCCAGGATTTTCAGTATTAGGATGACATGGTTCATATTGCTTATTCAAAGTATCTTAACAGTACAGTAAACATTCCCTAGATAAGGAGCATATAGTAGGTGGTTAAACCATTTTCTACATAACTGCATCTGCAATAAAATATTTTAAAGTCTATTATATGTGAAACTATGTTCTGTACCACTTTCCTGGCTGCTTGAGAAGACTTTCAAGTTATGAAATCTGCTTCATCTCGTGGTTCCTGGTGGCAATGACAGAATGATATGTGCCATTTTAATACAAGCACTGTGAGTCTGCAAGTCCATTCTGTGTATTGGTTCCCCTTTGCTTTTCCACAGTGTACACAGGCATCGAGCGGGCTCCAGTTCTCTGTCCCTCCATTTAGCACAGTCTTGCCACCAAGCTCAACACTTGAAAACTATAGTTCATACTCCAAAATTCTTGACATTGCTTGCATTGGGATTTTTTACAAATTCTTTTCAGATATCTCTTCATTTCCTTTTTAGCTTCAGAGTGCTTAGGTACATCTGAGTTCAAGCTTTTATCTATGAACATGAGCGATGAACACTTCTTTTTTTTTTTTTTTTTTTTTAATGAAAGCTGATGGTCTCATGCAGTTGCTTGCTACTAGCTGTGGCCTTCAGAAAAACAGCAAACGTCCCAAGAGTCAAAGTAGAATGTGAATACTGCTGAAATAGCCATCAAAACGCCTCTGCTTTTTAGGCTTTTTATGGGGAAACCACATAATCATGAAGGGCAAGAAAAGGTGTTAGTAAGTCATGCAGGGCTTTATGGTGGGAATAAGAGGTACAGGAACAGAAGCTTTCTGATGAACAGAAGGCACAGAGTGGAAAATATGTTTCTGTCAGAGCCATCTGTTGTGGATCTCCCCAGGCTCAGCTGTGGATGTGAGTGGAGATCTCTGTAAGATGATGGAAGAATTATCTGTTGGTAGGAGTTTTTAACTTGTATATATAGATTGCAAAGTTATGCTACCAGTAATTGTAAAGTCCTGGTATTCTTGGATGAGAAAGTCTGCATATTCTGCTATAAGGTCACTATATCAACCAGAGATTATCCTGCTTTAAACTCGGATCCTTACAGAGTTACAAAGGAACTGGCTGTCAAAAATCATCTTTGATCAGATGATTATAAAGCAGTTCATACAGGTCTGTAACTAAGGTTTTGGATTCACAATAGCATTTTTTTTTGGTGTATGATATAAGGTTCAGTGGAGTAAGGAGCTCAAGAATTTTAATGTGAAGGAGGTTTTGAGTTAATTTAAGTCAGAGTGTGTATTATTTAAGAGTTTTCTTGTGTATTGCAGACAAGGGGAAAATGGTAGGAAAGGAAACTTGACCTGCCTGGCAAAAATAAGCACCCACAGACTGTGTTTAAGAGTGAGAAGAAACCTGTCTCTAATAGAAAAGGAGCTGACAGTTAGCAGAGCTAGATCTCAACGGTCAGAAAATGCAGAGATAAACTAAAAATGTTCCAAATCCTTGCTGAGCTGCACCTCATGAAGAAAATGACGAAAAAAAAAATAGCAGGAGATACCAAGTCCTCTGAAATAAAAACAGAACAAGAAGGCAAGAAGTGGAGGAACTGCTGACTGATGGAAATGAAAGGTTAACCCAGGTATGGCCAAACAGTAAATGAACCCCGTTCCCAGGACCTGGGAAGGGGCCAGTGCTGGGATGTGAATGAGGATGGTGGGGTGATGGAAGCCATCTTTTCCCGAGGCAAAAGCAAGGCAGGCGGCCGGCCCGCACAGCGCGTTGCAGTCAGGCGTGAAGCAGCTCCGGCGCTGCTGCGGCCCGGCCAGGCGGGAGGCAGCGGCCCGAGCGCAGCGCTGGCGGTGAGCTAAGGCGCCCGGCGGCCAGGGCCTGTGTCTGTGGCCAGCTCTGCCGCCTGGCGCTGGCTGGCAGCTCGAAAGGCCTCCTCCAGTTCTCAGCCATCTTTAGTAAAAACCTGAAGTAATCCTGGCTTCATCGCCCATTTAGAAATGGTGGAAACCCAGTTCCAGCCCGGGCAAGCAGCAAGTGACACTCCCCCGCTCCCAGACCACGAGTTAGGCAGATGGCCTTAAGCAAACAGAATTTTTATTGCAGGGCTTAAACATTTTGAGAGGGGAAACCTGAGCAATCTGCCACGAGCACAGCAAACACTTCAAATAATTTCTTGGCAATAATCCTGACCACAACTCCTCCACCGAGTGCTGGGTGAGGTGAGAGCAGTGCTGGCTGGCTGCCAGGCTGGCACATAAATGGGGTAGTGAGGGGCCCAGAGAGCTGGTGCTTCCCTGCTCTGTAGAAACTAAGGCAGCTGCATATGAATCAAAAACTCCACAAGCCCTAAGTTGTCAGAGCCCCGCACGTGTATCTGAAAGGCAACCTAGTTGACTCCCTCATCCAGCTGAGAAGCCAATGGATGTGGGAGCTGGTCCCTTTGAGCTCCTCCTGCTCATTTTTTTCTGGATGAGAATATCTCTCGTCATTGCTCAGCAGTCCTGCCCTCTCTGCTCTGTAAGTCCCATCATCAGGCTGCAGTTTTATCCTACTTCTGGCACGGCCTGGCACTCAGCCCTGCCTTTCCCAAGAACCCTCCCCTCCATGCCCCAGCATTCATTTGTTTTGGAAAAGCTGCAAGGACAGCCAGGATCTATATGGAGTCTTTGCCAGTACAGGGAGATTTTTCCAAACACTCTTTTCCTTCATTAAGAATCTCTCAGGGTCTTTTAAAGAAATTCCCCCAATATTATTGGACCTGCATGTTTGTTGAACATGTTAAAAGATTTAGAGGAAAAAAAGAGAAAAATTACACCAAAAGTAGGACTGGGTGCTGTCCCAAACACTACTTCTCTCTATCACTCAATAGCTCTTTCTTTCCCCAGGAGATGCTGGCAGAGTACTTGTCCTCTGCTGGTACCTCTCCTCCTGCCACTTCTAGAGAGAAACATCCTGCTTCATGGCATGAGCAAAAGACAAAAGAAGAAGTGGAGGAGGGAGATAATCACAGCTCAGCTGGATTTTGTCCTATATGAACCACAGAAAACGCTTTAGGGAATAAATATGGATGAAAAGTAAATAAAAAGTGAACTGAATCTATCTAGATTTGAGGAAATTGTTGAGATAGGGTGTGCCTCACAGGAATTAATATTTGAATAAGAGATGACAGAGGATTAATTCTGGCATTGTAGAACAGAGGAGGCTGCTAATTTACAGGAGTTGAGAGCAATAGTTATGGTCCTTGTAAGGGCAGCCCTGGGCCCAGTCTGTTTTGATGTTTTCCTTCATGACCTTGGAGCAAGAACTAGACACGTGCTTACAAAATCTGCAGATGACACAAAGCTGGTACGTACAGGTAATACAGACCAGAGGAAGACTTGATTATTATGCAGGAAAAATTAGATGACCTTGTGGAACAGCAGAATAGAAACAGCATGAAATTTAATAATCCAAAGTGCAAAATCATGCCCTTGAAGACTAATCACCAGAACTTTTGCTGTAGGAAAGGGGTTCATGAACCGGAGGAAGGAGGGATGAATGAACTGACTGACCATAGGATGGCCATAAGCACCTCTGTGCTATACGGCTGTGAAAACAGCTAATGATGCCCCAAAATATACCTGGTGAAAATTTGCAGTAGTGATGGGAAGGAATTAATAGCAAGGTAAAAAGTATTTGGCTCAAAAGATCATATGCTTTTCCATTCACCTGTGTTCAAAAGATACTTTAAACTATAAAAAATGCAGAGACAGGCACATATGTAAAAGTAGGAAAGGTCAGATGGGGTAGTAATGATTTCCATTTCTGTGTCATGAGCCCTTTATTCTCCTTCCCCCCCGCAAGCTTTCATATACCTACAAAATCTGCTGCTCTGTATTTATGTTGTCCTTATTGAGTTAATCCCATCCCCTATGGGATATTCCAGTTACCTGAACAGGTGAAGTTAATTTCCCTTTCCACTGATGTATAACTTCATTCTGGGGGAAGGGGAAATGTTTACCTTCCTTTCATTCATTAGAGGCTGGTTACAGTAGGATATTAGGGCAAGCATGTAGAGTTTTCTCATAGTCCTGGGAAGTCAGCCTGTGCCTGTCACCTGTACCCCCTTCACCTGCTCAGGACTGAACTGACCCACAGGGCTCAGCAGGAGGGAAGGTGATGCCAGCAGCATCCACATTGTGGGGCTGGGCACTGCCAACGACACCTCAGTATCAGAGTGCTGGTCCATCCCCACGCTGCTCTCTCTCACAGCCCTATTGCTGAGTCATCTCTTTGCTGAACTTTGCTGAGCTACTCCCCATTTACATCAGCGCAAGCTAAAGAAGAGGCTCAAAGCTCAGTGTAAGGTTTTTGGTGCACCTCTGGCATTTTCCTCCTCTTCCTTCTGCCTTTCATGTTTTCTGGACTCATTTGGGGTGAGAAGGAGTAAAGGAAATGCTTCAATGGATTGGCCAACGGGAGCTTTCAGCAAACCCTCTCCCACCAGCACTGTAATCTGTGAAAAATATCTTGCAATAAGGACAGGCTGTTCATTTTCCTCTGTGCACAGTCTGGCTCTCCTTGTGTAAGCAGAGGCTATCTTTAGCACATCGTCGGTCTTTTTTATGAAGAGATATAAAAGCTCCCACAGCAGGAGTCCTCTGGCTCTGAGATTGGGTGAAGGAATGAGGCTATGACAGACTGCTTAGCTGGCCCCACCATTCAGAGCCATCTGCTTGCCAAGATTTCTCAGCTATGAAGAGAGAGGCAGACACTGCCCTTCTCAGCGGTGGTATGTCACCATATGTATTGAGCACTACTCAGAGATTAGGAAAGGTTCAAGCAATTTAAATAGATGAACAGAAGATACTTTGTACTATCCACTATTTTAAAATAATCCCTGTAGTTGTAAATAAGCAACAAAATGTGGTAGTTCTCCTCTCCCACATGCAAATCAGCAAGGCTCTCCCATAATTTGTTCAGACCCCATTAATGAGTGTAAGCAGTTTAAGCAGTCTGTTTTATGGCCATATCTGTGCAGTTGCTTATGCTGAACATAATTTCCTTTCCTGTTGCTAGCTTTGCAACAAGTCCCAAGAGTTATTTATGGACACCTTAGTTTTATCTAATTTAACAGCTTTGTGTTGTCAGCAGTTTTGCCATCTAATTGTATTCCCTCTCTTCCTTATCATTAATAAATAGATGGGTCCAGAGAAAGTGGAATTCATCCTAGCAGTGATCCTCTGATACAGTCTCTGTGGCATCACTCTTACCACCCTTTCATTCTAATCATCTGCCATTCATCCTCATCCTTTTCTCTCTCTTTAACCTGTAACAAAGACCTTATCTCCTGCCCCAGGGCTACTGAGTTTCCTTAAAAGCCTCATGTGAATGATATTATCAAATGTCGCTGTAAATGCCTATCCCGTGATTCTCTTTCAGTCAGTATTTTGCTAACTCTTTATAACATTTGAACAGGTTAGGAAAGCACCATTTATCCTTACTGATAAGTATATAAATTTATCTCTGTTGGTCTGTGCTCACTTGCAATTTATTAATCCTGATATTTTCTCTCTCTCCTACATATCACCTGTAGGTGTTTTATAACTACTTTAAATTACTTTCTCAAATATTTTCCCGGTTAATGAATTAAGATTCTCTAGATTTCAGTCCTGAGGATGAGTCTTAAGAGCTATTTTAAAGATTGCTACAGTGTTGGCCATTTTCCAGTTATCCAGCAGAGTGGCTGTTTTAATGATTAATTACATTATCTTTAATGATAAATTATGGTAGGCTGGAATTGTGCTTCATTCTTAGGATTTCCTTAGAATCTCTAATGAATTTCATTTGGTACCATGAATTATTGGGACATATATTTCTGGAGTTGTTACACCACTGATACTTTTAGTATCCTTTATCCAACAGGGCTTTCACATCATTATGTGTAACTTCAGAGTAAAGATCACCCCCAGCCCTTCTTTTCTGACACCCAAATAAATAATTTGCCTTCACTGCAATCTTTTCTCATCCTGTGCTTTCTTCCTTTATACTTAGCAGTCTAGTAAAGCCTACGTATAATAGTCCGCTTTCCATATGTGGTTTCCTTGCATCACTTACTGTTTGTCATTGTGTGTTTGTTTGCCTTCTGAGCTTCATCTTACTCTATGAGGTTTATCTTGTAAGGCCCCACCTGGAGTACTGTGTCCAGTTCTGGAGCCCCCAACACAAGAGAGACGTGGACCTGTAAGAACGAGTCCAGAGGAGGCCACGAGGATGATCCAAGGGCTGGAGCACCTCTCCTATGAGGACAGGCTGGGAGAGTTGGGGCTGTTCAGCCTGGAGAAGAGAAGGCTTTGGGGAGATCTTATAGCAGCCTTCCAGTACCTGAAGGGGGCCTACAGGAAAGCTGGGGAGGGACTTTTTACAAAGGCAGGTAGTGACAGAACAAGGGGAAGTGGCTTTAAGCTGAAAGAGGGGAGGTTTAGATTAGATGTTAGGAGGAAATTCTTTCCTGTGCGGGTGGTGAGGCACTGGAACAGGTTGCCCAGGGAAGTTTTCGATGCCCCCTCCCTGGAAGTGTTCAAGGCCAAGTTGGATGAGGCTTTGAACCACCTGGTCTAGTGGAAGGTGTCCCTGCTTGTGGCAGGTGGGTTGGAACTAGATGATCCTTAAGGTCCCTTCCAACTCAAACCATTCTATGATTCTATGATTCTATCTTGCCTGTCAAATCCTTTGTTTTATTTGCACTCCTTTAACTGGGTATCCCTTCCTGAAAGACACTTTGGAGAAAAAAATTAATCCTTGAATTTTACCATTTAATTATCCTGTGCCTTCCCTTGTATCTTTGTTCTGAACGGTGGAGATCTGCTAAAGCAGAGGTTATAAATAGCTTCCATTCTGAAGTTATGAATCACAGTTTTAAAAAATAATTCTTTCTCTGGAAGAAAAAGTCCTGTTTAAAATATCGATATTTTATTTTTAAAATGCTGATATTTTGTGTATAGCTTCAATTATTTAGCCTGGATATGATTCCATTCATCCATACTTGTAATTCTATCAGCTTCAAGGGAAATATTCACATAAATAGGGATATCATAATTATTCTCATTTTAATTATTGTACTTGGGACCATACTCTCTGAACCAAACCCTTTTGTTACTAAGCTAATGAACACCATTACACATAGTATTTCTTTGTGCTTACTCATTTTGATCCACAAGTATGTAGTGTGTTTACAGCCCTGGATTTGTTTTGCTAGGATCTAGAATTTGTGTTCTAACAGTCACTTTCTCCTACACACCCTGAGTCCCCCTCAACCGTTTAGGTGGCACACTTTAACTCCTACCTTTATCCTCCTCTTAAAAAAATGATCATAATTGAACATCTTTTTACATTCCCTTCTAATAAAAGCTACTTATTCACAGTTGCTCCATTTCTTCCCAACTTGGTACTGGTGTCTCAACCATCATTAGCCCTTCCCTCCAGTATCTCTGTACCTTTCTGTTACTCACATGCATGCCTGGCTCCCGAATCCTCCTCCCCATCCAAGAAGAAACCAACGGTGTTATTTTAGATGCTGAATTTATTTATCAAGGTTACACTGCTGTCAGAATTCAAAACCAAGAATGTAAGGTATTCCCAGCTTCTAAAATAGTTTTTCCATCAGTGTTAGGTACTGAACCTATTAACTGCCACATGTCCCTGTTGACAGTCTAACTCCCATAGCCAAGCAGGTCCGTTAAAATACAGGATCACTAGATTTACATGTGCTTGAACAAATAAGGAGTAAAACTGCAAATGGTGTTCTTGAGAAATGTCTAGTGCTCAGACTTTTGAAAAACAGACCATATAGATTAGGAATAATCAAGCATTTTATGGTGATATAATTTTCTGCTAGAAATAATTTGAGAGTGGGGTGCTCACTAGCAATAGAGATAAGCCAGGACGAAGCATATGTTGTAATCAGGCAAAGCAGGTACTTGAACCTGGTTCTCCTAGCCCTACGTGCACTTTTGCCCTTAGCAAGTACAAGGAGTGCAATCTAAAATACGTTTTAGAATTTGTCTATAGATGCTAATTTTTAAGAAAATATATGCCCAAATATTTATTTTCCTTTTGCTTGTTCAAAAAAGGAAATAATGGAATTTATTTAGTATCATGCTCAATAATGATTTTGCTGTATTGATTAATGGAGAATTTTAATTTTGTGGCTTAAAAAGCAAAGCTAAAATGACACAAATTCTAAAATGCAAGATGTACACATGCACTCTGGAATTGACGATCAAATTTATTACCAGATTCTTGGTTCTGGCTCTTTGGAACTGGGTTTTATTTTATTACACCTGTAGGACTAACCCAGTGAAGTGTGGTCCAAGGTGCAGCATGCATTTTTTTTCCTGATGATGCAAGTCAGGAGGTCTCCCTGCAGCTGCAGGAAGATTGGCGAGACTGGCATTGGGCGTATTTAGTCTGTGCATTGAAGGAGGGCTCAGAAATCCCCGTATGTTGCCATGCCAGAGCACAGCGCTCTGCAAACTTGCCTCATCAGGTCCAGAAGCCACTCAACATGTCCCAGAACCACAGGATCTAAGCCAACAAGTCTTTACAGATCTCCCAGCAGAAGATGCTGATATGTCTGCACCAAAGCATAGACAGCCCCTTCATCACCCAGGTTGTTGCCTTTATTTTACATTTTTCTCTCTAGGCAGTAAAAATCCAAGGTGCTTTAAGAACTGCGGTTTGATGATGTGTTAATGCTATGCACAATGCTACACTACTTAAAGGTCTTCTTAATTATCTGATAGACTGATAGAATCATTGACGCTATTCCAGTTTGCCCAATAAATACACCTTTGGGTATGAACACTGTACAGATCAAGTTTGAAAAGCCTATTATTTGTCAGGCTGTGTAAGAGATCCTGTGATACTTTTTCTTCTGATATTGCAGAAATAATTGGACTATACTAGGAACTGTTAAATTTGTACTTTTGAGGTCACAATCACATTTTAAACTATCTTTTTCCTCTCTCTACAATGCAAGAGCCAAAATCTGTCTTTGCTCAACTGAGAACTAAATGGATGTGTGATAGGTATTAATATTCTGTTCCACTGTAGTCCCACTCATGACACACCAGGCAGACTGATTTTCTTTGAAATTGTTTCTGCTGGATTTGGGGAATTTGTTGATATGGCAGCTTGTGCACATGAGAAGGAAAGCAGAGCCCAGTACCACAAGTGCCTGCCACGCTTTCTGGGTGAGCAGGGCCTGGGGACAGGGTCTGGATCTGGTCCCTGATCCAAAGTTGCCTGGAATCTCTCCACTGACTCTGACCACCACCACACCACCTCCTAACATCTGTGTCAAACCTGTAAGAACAGCATGTTCTCTAAAATGGCATCTGCTTTTAATGAAAATAAAGCCTGGAGAATTCATCGAGCCCCTTGTGGTCACTAACAAATTCTGATGACAAGTGTGGATTTGTTCTGATTTGATTGTCAGCTACTGGATTTTGTTTTCCATTTGTTTTCTACAGCAGAGAACCTTCTACTGTCGCAAATCCTCTCTCCGCTTTGGTACTTGCAGATGGAATTACCACATTACATTAGGCAGTGGAAGAAAAAAAAATTGCACCCACTCTCTTTCAGTGACTTGTACTGCCGCCAGTGTCTGGCTTCAGTGTGGACAGGGTAGATCTCTTTTTCTTTATTACAAGGGTAAAACATAACAGATTGAAGTCCTTCCATGCCAGCTATGTTATCATAAATATTTGCGATGGATATGCTGATTCATTTTTTAATAGGGGGTAATACTTCAGATGGCAAAATGATCAGAACACAGAGCACACTTAGGTCAAGGTAAATTTAACTCTAATCTTGCCTAATTGTTATTGCGGTCCATATTGACAGTACTGAGATAATTAAATCCTGATCATGAACTATCCTTTTCTTACTTACATGGTTCCATATGCCAAATACAATGCCAGCACTCCTAGCTGACATTTTCTGTGAAAAGACATTTTTAGGCATCATAATGTGTGAAGGCTGCCAGCAGGGCAGTCTATCACTTCTACCTTACATGAAAGGGATTATGTACCCTCTTGGAGGAAGAAAATAAAGCTAGTATAAAAGCCAAGACTCTAGTAAGGAAGGTTAATGCGGGCAGCTTGCAACTTCGAAGGTTCAAGGTTCAAATTTGGGAAAAAGAGAGCGCAGACTGCACTCTCAACCTTTCTTCCTTGCCCTTGAATCAAATAAGGATCTTTGGGAAAACTTCTGAAAAATACCTTCATCTCTAACTCTCACTAATGTAAGTGCCTCCATTTCTCTTTCTGCACCCAGAAGAATGCGGCCATGACAACAATCTTGTAATTTCCACCACTCCTGCTTCTGCAGTGCTGACTGCACCAGTCTGCTTGCCAAAGCTGAAACCTCATGTGCAAGATGTGGAGTATCCTCAAGTGAAGATGGTATAAAAAAGCAAGAAGACATGAAACTTTAAGAGACGTAAAGTGTGTTCCTTAAATAGCTATAGTCTTTGTTTCACAGCTCTATTTTCTGTTCGTAAGTAATTTTTGCAATTACAAGTGGGGCAATATCAAATCAGTATGAAACATTCATAACTGTAACTAAAATTGGTGATGTCTCTTCAGCTGATGTGTGCTTGAGAGGAACGCCTTTGATGCCAAGGCATTTTAACTGGGCTGGTACTGTCATGGTCGAGTGTGTAGCTTAGTCATTTTGACAGTCTCTGCTGGGTCCTAGCCAAGTGCTGTATTTAAATCCCAAGTTCTTTGAGGCTTTCCTGGTCAGAAAGGCAGAGTGCATTTCTGAGATGGGAAGCCTGCAGCGTGCAGGATGCTAATACAGATACCAGCTCTCACCTAGGGGAGGCTGCAAGACTGACAAATTGCAAAGAGATGATGAGCAAAGGAGTGGGGGTGTGTCCTGGTTTTGGCTGGGATGGAGCTAATATTTTTCCCTCACTAGTTAGAATAGTGCTGTGTTTTAGATTCAGTAAGGGAAGAATGCTGATAACATACTGATATTTTTAGTTGCTGATGGAAAAGCAAGGACTTTCCCACTCCCTGTGTTTTGCTAGTCTGCAGGTGCAGAAGCAACTGGGAGCGCACAGAAGATTTGCAGACCCAAAATTGGCATTTGGATATGCCAATGGGACATCCCATCATATAACATCATATTCAGTATATAAATGAGGGTCAACCAGAATGCTCTGTCTCTCTCTTCTGAGACTGCGGTTTTGGTTTCAGGATTTTCAGTGCTCTGGGATTGCTGTGTGGGAACGGGTTGGGCATTGGTCGGTGGGTGGTGAGCAATTGCACTGTGCATCACTAATTTCTGTATTTGATTATTATTATCATTATTATTTTAATTATTACTCTAAGTGTTGTTTTATTTCAATTATTAAATTGTTCTTATCTCAACCTATGAGTTTCCTTATCTTTACTCTCCATATCTCTCCCCTGTTACCCTGGAGAGGGGAGGGAGTGAGTGAGTGGCTGTATGGTATTTGGTTGCCGGCAGAGTTAAACTACAACAGTGAGCATGCATATTTTTGTGTGAGAAAGGGGGAAAGAGAAAGAGCACCTGTGTGACAGACAGCTGCTACAAGAGCAGAAAGCTTTTGAGGAATCAGGAAGTGAAGACTATGCAAGGGAGGAGCTGTGAGGAGGCTAACAAAGCAGCAAAAGTAAATCGCCTGCTTTATAGAAACAAATAGATGTGTGTGCGTGTTTGAGGTAGAAGACGCCACAGGAGAAATTCCCAGATCTGATCAGGAAGTTGGCAAGAAAAAACTACCTAATAAACACCTGTGGTTTATTCAAGAACAACATCTGAGTTTTGTTCCTCGCTGTTGAAGCCATCATTTAGAAAACAAGTGAAAATGAGTTTGGTCGTCTCACCTTAGTCCCACACGGCATTTTAGACATCACACAACAACTATACAGTCTGTACACGCGACTGTTTTTGTAGAAGGAAAATCTGGATCACAATGATATAATGGTGCAGACAGAAGTCTACATTGAAAGGTATTAACAGTAACTGCTGCAGTATAATTTGCCTGCCTTTTCCCTGACTGTAACTAATAAAACCCCTCATCCCCAGCAGTATCAAATTTACTCAAATTAAAAAGCTGCTCCTCTATGACAACAAGCTATTCTCCTTGTTCCACTTCAAAAAGTATTAATTATGGAACATCATGTTTTACAAATATTTTTCTGTATAAAAGCTGCATTAAAGCACTATAATGTTGGATAAACAACTACGTGTGTTTGACAGTATAAGGAAGACTGTTTTCTATACTGTTTTCAGACAAGAAGTTGCATCAGTGTTTTATAAGTAGGTCAGTGACAATTCCTTATGTATTTCTTAAATTCACATGGACTCTCCAGGATCTGGCATAGGAATACATGGGTAAAACTACTGTGAATAAAATATTCATGTTTTTCTTTAAAAATAAATAGACTCAGATAAAAGCTGTAGTAGGAGAGGTAATGCTCTCCCAGTGCAGGATTGTCATCTGCATGCTTTAAGAGCTTTACTCAGTTTGGTTTATTAGCATATAATTAATATGAGCCTAATTAATATGTAATTCCCTTTGCAATGAAATCATTCATGAATTTGGGGCTTGTAACACAGCCCTTAACTCTTCATTTGGCATGAAAATTGTGAATATTAGTCATTACTCAGAAGATCTACTTATTTTTTAGGATCTAGTAAGGGGTTTGGTGAGGGGAAGTGTGTCAATATCATGGTATCTATTTAATCCAAAATCTCATTGAAATTGAAACACTGATGACCAGAAGACTGTTTATAAGTCAGTTGTATTACAGAGCATCAAAAGTTGTGTTACACAGTGTGCTCCTGCTAGTGTGACTGAAGCATGGTGGGCTGACCTCCCTGTCAGGCAGGACATCACTGCCAGGGCCATGCCCCTTTCCAGGAGATTTGGTGGCTGAGTCCCAGGTGAGCTCCTCAGAAAGCCTTTTCTCTTGGACAAACCGTACATGTGGTACTCTTGACCTATCCATTGCTGTAGAATTACAGGATGTAATTTCACCCTAGAGGTTTCGTAAAAGAGAAGGCTGTTTCACTCTAGATGTGGTAATACCTATGAACAGGTGGTATTCTGAAGAAAGTCATGGGAGAAGTCCCAAAGTCAGCACAACAGATGAGCCTTCTCTCCTACAGATGTTTCCTCGAGCAATCCTACCTCTAATGTGTGTAGAGACCAGAACTTAGCTTGCCAAAAAAAACCCCAAAAACCCCCCAAAACCCAAAAAAACCCTCTGAGACATCTAGACTCTGGAGAACTTTGAAACTTTCTGAGAGCCTTAAAAGTTAATACCTGGAATGGGCTACTTCAGACAGAGACCTTACTCAGTATAGAAACCACTGGAATATTGTGCTTTCACCAATACATGGTTATTATACCCTGTACCACTTCCTTATGTCTGTCACCCTTTGCCATGTGTGGAGTAGACTATGGTAAGCTTCAGTGTGATGGATATGTAGATGTCTTGTCTAAAAGACATGGTTTCCATCAAAGGGAAGAACATTCCAGCCAACTGAAGGCAAAAAACCCCAATTTTCTTTTAGATATTTCCATAATATCCAGGTTTGAGTAAGGACATGCTCAGGAAGACTACAAAATGGTATGTTTCTACAGTGATCAGAAAATGACTCCATGGGTAGAAACACGTTAGGTTTAGCCAACTATTTGAAAGATCTAATGATCAACATCATAGTCCTTGTGTTGCTAGAAATTCTCATTTTGTTGTTCACTTACTTTTTGGTTAGCTGAAATATGTCACTACTGACATCTCACAGAGCAGAAACACAGTTCTGTGTAATGTGTAACGTCTGCCCTGGGCTCCACATGGGTGAGAAGGAAGAGATAAAGCAGATTGGATGGAGTTTTGAGTGATTTTTCATGTATATGACATGAAGATGAGTGGCTACTCCCCAGAGATCTATTGAGAGAGAAATGGACTATCAAAGCGGTGGATTCCACCTGATTTAAATGCTTACTCCACTCCAGCAGCCCCAGCTAATGGAACCTGTCAGTGGCTGCTGGCAGATGCCCAGAGTTCAAGGCAGATGTTTGCCTTTTTCATTCACTTTCATGCCTGGCTCAACTGGCAGTGGGGCTCATTATGCACCATTATTGCTCTGGATTTTGAATCTATTTCTTCTCAAATTAATTGCTTCTGGTTCAGTTATCTGTAACCAATGTGATTGAAAGAGCATGAAAACAATCACCGACATGTGGCTGTTGTCCACTAATTCCCTCAAGGAAACACAATCTGTAGACTGCTCTGGCAGCCGGCAGATTTCATGAGTTCAGAAGCAACAGTTCCACATCACCAACAGGCTGGAGACAAAGCACTGGTGCAGAAGAGGTTCTCAGCTGATTAGGATAGGGATGGGATGTCACTATCTCCTCTGCCTATGCGAGACACAACACCAGGGACATCGTGTGACCAGTTACACAGCTGGTACCAGCAGCAGAACTCCTGTTTTGGTTTTCAGACGAGTTGCAATGGGAAGTGGCTGTAGAAATACCTCTCATGGGGCCGAACCTGCTCCACCACCTGGAGGAGAAGCCTGTAGCTCTTCCAAGGGTGACATAGGTTGTGGGGCACACTGGAGTTGTGTTCTAATGCCCATGTTGTGCATTTGGGTTGAGGGATGGATTGCATTTTCCTGCTTTCACCTTTAGGCACTCCTCTCTCCTTTTTTTGTCTTACAGAAAGAAAGTGTTTGCTTTGTATGTTGCTTCGGATCTCAGTTGGTTAATCTGGCCTGGAAAGGACCTTTAACCATTGACTCCCATGGTTGTCTCTGGAAAAAAAAAAAAAGAAAACGGAAAAAACCCTCCTCCTTTTAGCCTTTGGAATTATCATCAGGAAAGATTTGTAAAGGTTTTATTATTTGTAAAGATCACAGAGGATGAATTTGGGGGAGGTCAATAGACAATACTGGAATCACCAGTTGACACCAGGGTCTTACTGACATGCATGTGAAACTAGAAAAAACACCAAAACAAACTTCAGTACTTTATTCCGCAGAAACTGACAAACTGGCAACAAGACATTTCTGCCTTGCACATTAAGTGTCTATGAAAGGGAAGAATAAGGCTATTCTTAGCCCCCTTTATAGGCACACAAAGTAAAGCAGAGAAATGCCTCTTGCTGAGGAGGAGGAGGAGAGTCTGCTCAGGAGCCGAGGACAGGACCGCTGTGTTCCTGCGGAATTGTCCTTCACCACCGGGCACACGGGAACTCGCAGCTGACCGAGCCCTGTGTCCGCGGCTGTGTCTCCGCACAGCCCAGCGTGGCCAACCACCAGAAACCTCCTGGTGTCTTTTTCCCGCTCGGTTTAGGGTTGAGGCTGAGGTCTCGCCAGAGCCTGGACGGCTTTACCTCGGGATGGGAATTCCAGCGGTGACAGAAACACGGGCGGACGACAGCCAAGCGCGGAGGCCCCACCGCGGACGGAGATGCGGACAGCGCCCGAGGGTCCCCCGCACGCGCCGCCTGGCCGCTGTCCGCTGCGGCCTCCGGCGGGGGTGCCCGGCTCTCCCTGCCGCCCCGGCCCTCCGGCGGCGGGGCTCCGCGGGGACTCTCCCCAAACTTCCCAGCCCGGAGCCCCCCCCGACAGCGGGCCCACGCCCGCCCCTTTCGCACCCGGCCATCCCCCCGGCGGACGGAGCGGCGGGGCGGTGCCTCCCCCCGTCCCTGCCGAGGCGGTGGGCGGCTCCTGCGGCCTCGCCATAAACCGGCGGCCCCACCCGCCAGCACCGCTGTCCCTGCTGGACAGCGGGGAGGAGGCCGGGGCTCCCGCGGGAGCCGGGCGGAGGCTGCGGCTCTCCCGCTGAGGGGCTGCGCCTGCCGGCAGCGGCGGGGCGGGGAGCTGCGGGCACGGGCGCGCCGCCTCCACCTCCCGTGGCCTCGCTTGCACGGCGGCGGTAGGCTCTGGCGGGCTCCCCCCATTGTCTGCCCGCGGGCGGAGAGCTGCGCTGCCCGTTCGCCTTCGCCTTTGTGTTCTCCCGCCGGTGGCGGGGCTGCGCGGCGCCCGCCGTGATGCGCGCTGCGGGGCGGCGGGGGTTCCGCTTCTCCCGGTGAGAGGCGGGGAGGGACTCAGCCTCTGCCCCGGAGGATTTTCACCCGCAGCAGCCGGAGGAGGGGGCTATGGACTGAGCGCAGCGGGGTACCATGGAGTCGGGCATCCGCTTGAGCACGCTCTGCCTTCTCCTCTGCCTGGGGCCAGGTAGGCGGATGCCGGACCCGCCCGGCGGGCGCCCGGGAGCGGGGTCGGGGAAGCTTCGCGGCGGCGATGCCCTGGTTCCCGGGCGGCCGCAGGTGCGGGGCTGCGGGGGATGCTCGGAAAGTTGCCGTGTCGGCGGGTGGGGTAACGGCACTTTCTGGGTCAGTTGCAGGCTTCGGCGTGGACCCCTCGCTGCAGATCGACGTGCTGTCCGAGCTACAGCTGGGAGGCTCCGCGGAGGGCGTGCGCCAGGTGCCGGGGCTGCACAACGGGAGCAAAGCCTTCCTCTTCCCAGGTACCCGGCCCGCCTGGCCCCGCGCAACTTGAGCGGCCGCGCACGGGGGGCTCGCCCGCCCCACAGCGAGAGTTTTACCCGCTGCTGAAGCACCCGCGGACCTTTCCCTTCCCTTCCTGCCCGCTTTGCTTCCACTCTTCTTTTCCCTCCCACCCTCGCTTTTTTCCCTCTCTCACCCTCTTTTTTAAAAAAAAAAAAAAAAAAAAAATTGTTTTAATTTCCCCTGTAACTAGTAGACAATTAAAGTACAGGAGGAACGGGGATGGCAGATGGCTTGTTTTGTGAGTCGTGGGGTGCAGCGATGAATAATAGCACCACCCACTCCTCTGCTTTACTTGGGAAACGCTAAACATACCCCAGTCCTAGCTAAGGAAATGCTCACTGAAAGTTTCATGTGAATTGAGCAAAATGCTGAAATGAGGTGCCCTGGAGGAGTGAGGCAGATGGCTGAAAATAAGACAAACCTTTTTTACCAAGGAAAAGTGGTCCTTGTGAGCTTCTATGTCACACCCCTCATGAGAAACAAAGAGTTTTTTGTTATTTTGTTCATATTCGGAATAGAAATAAAATAGTAGTCTTGTTCTATCTTTCAAAAATACACTTAGGGGGCTTATTAAAAAGAATTAAACTTCCTTATATTGTAATTCATAAAGGACTATAAAATAACTCTCAATGGCTACTTGAATTTATTGGGATAGGTTACATTGCCTACACTTGCTAATTTTCTGTGTATTTTTGAATTACACTTCAATAATATACTGATGTCTTAGATGAAGCTGCAGTCAAAAATGCTTTCTGGAGAAAACTATCTTAATTTTTAAAAAAGCCTAAAAATGGCCTTTAAAAGTAGATCTTTTATGTGAAAGATGATGAAATGCTCCTTAGAAACATATCTAAACAAGAGCAAGGAGTATGGCTCAACATCTGGTGGAGCAAGAGCAAATCTCTGCTTCAGCTGTTAGTTTTGTAATAGGCTGACTTGATTACTGGCTTGTGTCATGCCAGGAGTTTCAGCTTGGATCTGAAAGCATTTCTAATGCAACAGGCAAGAGGCTGTGTTTCCAGTGCAGAAGAGTTATAATTCAAGGGAGATAAGATCTGGAAAGGGAATTTCTTTTTCATGTTTGCATTAATGAGATAATTTATCAGCAGCTAATAGTTGCCAAAGGCTGCTTTTTTCTTTTTTTTTTTTTTTTTTTTTTTTTTTTTTTTTTTCCCTAAGGTGCTCTCTCTAGTGGTGTTCTTTCCCGGTGCAGCCAGCATGTGTCACTATGGACATTAATGTGGAGATGCTTGGCCATATGCATTGAGAAACTCTGACACGTTGGTTTTAAACATCCGTGGTGGGCTTGTGTCTGCAGAACAGAGTCCTCTGTGAAGGGGCTGACTGCTTAGAATGGCAACACTTTTATGTGGCTGTGGGGTTCGTGTCCCAAAATAGCTGTAATTTTTAAGGTACGCTTCTGAGTTGAGGCCCTATTGTGCTATAATGAGTTGGAGTGAGGAGGAAGTCAAAACTTCCTTTGACTTCAGTGGTAACAGGATTAGAGGTTTATAAGAATAAGTCTTTTTATTGTATATTTTCCCAGTGTCAGGACAAAAAGATTACCGGGTTACTAAGGATTTTTTTTTTTCCAAGTTGTTCCTTCTTTCTTTGTAATTGTGAGTGTATGTAGTTCCCAAATGGGTTATCAGTTTCGTTGTAACAAAAGGTGATAGGAGTTTTACTTTTTCACACTAACCTTTTGCTTTTTTGAGCGGAATTGGGAATAACAAGGGTGAAAGCACTTGGGTGTAAATGGTGGTTGAAGTCACGCAGTATCCCTGGGGAAGTCTTCAGTGCACTGCAGGACTGGAGATACTTTTCCTGCTACTGCGTAAGATGACTGCCGACTTTCTTATAGTAAATGGCGTTCTTACTGAGCAGACAGATTTTCATTTTCTAACTTACATTTAGAAATAGAGACATTTCCTTCCTTGATCAGACTGCTGGGTCCACTTAGCCATTTTTGTTCTGATCTTAGAGCTAGAACTGGGAACATTGCTGCAATGTATGCCTCTTAATGTATGTATTTGCAGTGTATGAATTTCAAATATATTTATGTAATGACTTTAAATTTGCTTTTTGTCTTTGTGTTTTTTCCTTATTCTAGCTAAAACCTTATTAGTCATAGACTCAAACAATTTTGTGAAAGGACACAAATGGCTTTAAATGGTCTGTGAACTTACTCTGGGCACTTTAACTTGTGATCCTTTGCCTTTTGGTTTCTTCAGATACTGAATCTTTTCTTGTACCATATACATATTTCTGACATTTTAGTATGTTGTCTTTTTTGATAGACCACATTCTCAACTGTTGTAAAGCCTTACTTTACATGTGCTTAAAACATTTAGAAAGCCTACATGCTGTTCTTTATTTTAGAAAGAAATTATGAAAGTGGCAGGTTGAATTGCCAGCAGGTAACAGGCAGTTAACAATATATGATGGGAAAATTGTACATACAGCTAAAGCAGAATAGTCTCTTTCCTTCTGTTTCTAGGCGAAAAGTCAGTTTTGACTGCTTAATTAGATGTAGCATCAATTTTCAATATAGGTGTTTCAGCATCTAATTGGTTGTTCTGACAAATTCTTCTTTGCGTAACTGATTTTCAAAGGTACTTATATTTCTAGGCCATATAACACAGTAAACAGTTACTCTCTGAAGGTAGTTTTACTCTATTATAGTCCACTCAAGAGCATTTAGATTTATTCTTATATGCTTCCTGATTTAGAAATAACTAGCCATTTGAAACTTGCAGTCACTTGGACTTTTTTTTGTGTGCCAATCTGCTTTGTTGCTCTACAGATCTTACAGAAAGTATCAGACTTGGGAAACAGAACTCTTCCCACTGACTTCAGCAGGATTAGATGCTGTGGTCTTGAATTTTAAAGCTTTTTAGATGCCTGATACTCCTTAGTTGTAGTGGGTGGTAGCACCTGAATGCTGCTGTAATCTGGCTCTAGTTAGCTGCAGGGACTTCCCTTTCTGGAGAAATACAATTTGTAAAGCAATCATAAAATGTTCCAGTGTAGCTTGTGGGAAGATATACAATTATGAATAGAAAACTGCAGGAAATCTTCCAAAATGTTAGTGTTGCTATATGTGAACATCTGCCAGCACTTCCTAGCCAAGAGCAGATACTATTATGTCAAAATATGTTGAGAGGAAAATTATTCCTCTTATGGTCAGTGCAGCAGAACAGAAGTCAGAATACCTACACCACAAACTTCTCCGCTGGTGACTGTTTACATAAGTCAGTGAAATTTTTCAAATTTTCAATGTTTCCCCTTTGCAAAACAAGGATGGCACTAAGGGTAAAGCCCAAATCAGGTGGGTGGATTGAAATGCAATTAATGTATTTGAATAAGGCTTTTGGAGAAATATCAGTTGTCATTTTTATATAGGTCTTTCTCTGTAAATGTAATTCATTAATACAATTTGAGGAGATTGGTAGAGATGAAAGTCAGTGTAGCTATTTTCTTACACAGCCTGAAAATCATATTGCTTCAAGAGCACTTGTGTATGTCACTGCAGGGAAATTTGAAAAAGCAGATAAAACCACCAACAACAGAGGCTGGAAAGTGATGAGGGTTTTGGATGGGTAGAACATACCTGACTTAAGTTTATTCTCAGGAGACAGAGTTAAGCATGTGCAAGGTCCCAATGAAGCCAGGTATTTCAACTTGTGATAGGAAGTGGTGGTCTGAGGCCTAAGAATCTAAAGGGCTGCAAAAGTAACTTCATCTCCTTCTGGCACTCCTCTCGGCAGCAACTCTCTGTCACCCTCCTTCCTCCCTTTAGACTCTGTATTATATATATTTTTAGATATAATATTTTGATAGTGTTTCTGGATCTTACTTGCTGTTAAGAGCAAATACTGCACTTCAGACTATCTTTGTTCAAAGAGTGTATGTATAGTAATGGAGACACCTTCCAACCACCTCCAGCAGCAGTGGAGAGTGGTGCACACTAAGTCAAGCACTGAAAAGCATAAAAGTGAAAGCTAAGTGATGTGTAAGGTAAGTTTATGCCCATCAAAAGGTATATACACTCCTCAAAGGGAGGCTAAAGGTGGACAGAAGAGTGCAGTCAGATAGCAACAAGCACAGGAACATGTATTTAAGGAAAAGGTAAAAAGGGCATGGCAGTCATGAAAATACAGGAGCTTGTGTATCTAAGTACAGAACTTGGAGCTCCTTCAGAGTGTAAGCTTTTTCTTTGCCAGTTAGGATATGTAACTTTTAATACGGTTATAGATAATATTTAAATATTTCTGATGAAGAGGGACAGTTCTAGAGGCAAGATAACATATATCCTGATGGGAAGCAAGATGTGCTATAAATACACCAAAGAAATGATTTAATCTGTGTGGTGCATGAAAGGACTCAGCACTACAGTTCTTTGAGTTGGGGCTTGCTGGCAGAAAAAAACCCACCTAAAATAGGCCTCTTGGTGCAAATGATTTATTACCTATTGCTGCATAACTGGATCATTAACCCATTATTTTATAATGCTAGCAAGACAATATTGCTCTCTTTGTATATTTTTCTACCTGTCTTACATTGCTGTGGAAAGATCACTGTTTTTTGGCCCATGACATTATCTCTGGACGTTACTAAATTAAAGAGTGAAAAATAAAGCTTTGAAACTAGATGTCAGTAAACTTTCTCTCATGATAGGAATAGAATTTACCTTGCCTATGCTCTTCACAAATACTTTTTTCCTTGCCACTTGTCATTGAAACTTTGGACAGATGCTTTTTTCAGGTTCCAGCTGAGCATGCTGAAAATATTACTGTTGCTAGCTGCTTGTCATCTCCCAGGAGCTAGAGGTTACAGTCCCCACAACTTTTGCAAAACAAGAGATCATCTGAGCATTCCCATGTCTGTTGATGGCAAAGTCAGCCAGCTTCAGGAGGGAACCTGGCTGACTGCAGTGACATGGATTAGAGAGTTCTGTAAAATCCCCTTTCTCCAGCTGTACTGAGACCTGAATTGTATCCCAGAGGAGCAGTAACAGACAGCTGGGGAGAGGATGCTAATGTTTGCCAACTGGCATGGCTGACTGCAGAGTGAATACCAATCTGTAGCTTTTTTCTGTCTTGGAAGCAAGCTGGCTTCTCTCTGAGTCACTGAATCCTCAAAATGTGGGACCTCCAGCATAGGGATCATCTGTAGATAATAAAGATTCCGAGAATTTTTCAGAGACTCAAAGAAAACCCCTCCCTCCTTAGTTTTTGTGAAGACTGAAATAATCAAGTTTAATCTCAGTTAGTACTGGAGTATTTTTCAACATTAGAAATGCCTAGTATAAAAAAATTATTCTATGACAATGTGATAGCCAGAGATTTCGTTTTTGGCATACCTGGAACAACACCGTTTGGCTCTGCCCCCACTGCCCCCATTCCCTTCCACCTCTGGCACATTCTGAAGTCACCTCTGCACCTGTGCAAACAGTAGTGGTTGTGGTATGGCACTGCCACTGCCAGGGTTGTGATCAGTGCTACTGGGGAGCCGTGCTGGATGTTGAAGGAGAGCCCCGAAGAACTGGGCTGCTTCTGCTGGGGCCTGCAGAGCAGGGACGGCTGCCGCAAGGCATCCCCTCGCTTCAGAAGAGCTGAATATTCAGCAGCACCCTCATCCTTCTGTCAGCAGTGGTAGCAAGACAAGGTGTTTGGGAAATGTCTGCTGCTTGAAGAGCTTGCCCAAAAGAGTAGGAGGTAGTATGTGAGAATCCTGTGTCCAGTTCCCATCCCAAACCATGCTGAGTTGCCATGCATGGAGAGCTAGCATCTACTTACCCACTGCGTAACCATGTACTGCTGAATAATCATAAATATACCTATTTTTGGAGACACTGTTTCTTGCTACCATGCTTGCTTAACTATAAAATAGAAGCAGAAAAAGTTATTGGAAGAAAGTCTTCAATTTTGTGGACTTGTGATTGATGCTTGCAATGGGACAGTAGAGGATAGAACTGAGAAGTGGAACGTGAATGTGGACCAGATACCAAGGAAACTTTGGTTTCTACAGAAGAAAAGATTGTAATCCCCGTATGTAGTCATTAGTGCATAGTTGATACAAGGCAATGTTAAAGAATGATTGAAAACCGGGCCCCAAAAACCATCTGGGGATTGTAACTGTCTTGATGCTGAAAGTTTCAAATAAATAATGTTGCTGCAAGTGTGTATTAGGCATATAAAGGATCACAAAGGCATAAGTGTAGAGCAATAAAGTTGTTTTAAGTATGGCTCTAAAAATTATGTCATTCATGGCAAGAAAAAATATTTTACATAAAATTTTCTTTTTTGTCTTGGATTTTTTTTTTGTTTGTTTTTCTGCAGTAGGCTTTTTGAGGGGGGGAAAAGAGATAAGCAGAAACTTTTAATTTATTTTATTTTATTTTTTTTTTGTACTCACAGCTCTTGCCATGTGTCTTGGTATGGACTCTCGGTACCTTTCAGTATGTCAAATTCTTAAGAGCATGGTTTCTGGAAAAAGCTACAGCATGAGGAGAGAAATGGTACCTGCTTGCTGGTGTAGGCTTTGTACCTTACCTGCCCACATCCCATAAGGAGGCGGTGCCAAGCAACATGGCTTCCACAGCTTTGCCTGGGCTTGGTGGGACAGCTGGCATCTCCAGCCTCTGCTGCTTTGACCTTTGTGGTGAACTAGTACCAGCATTTATTAGTCACTGAGGGTTTGACTCTATTTAGAGGAATGCCATATTTTGCTGTGTTCTCATAGCCTTGACCTGGTGCTTTTCACAGCCAGGTTGCATCTACTGTCTGCAATAAAATGAAGTCTCTGGGGATCTGTTTTCTTCTGGGACAGCGCTGAGTGTCTAAGACATTTTTTTTTTTTTTAATGAGAGTTTCGTTGCCCAGGTTGATTCAACTGTTCATGTTCTGTTTATAGATTCAGTATTGCCTAAAACAATTCATACTGATTAATAACACACAGAATTGCATTTGCTTGTTCTTACCTTTATCAGGCCTCTTCTAAAATATCGCAAGTGTAAAACCCTTGTTGAAGCTAATATTATCTTTGGGCTCAACCTGGTCTATTTGTTGGAAAGCTGAAGGTGCATATGATGTGCAGCCCTGGGGCTTGTATGTAAGGAAAATACTTGAAGATGGTGTGAGTGTGGCAATGTGGGGCAGAGCTTTGGTTGTCATGAGAAGGATGGTTGGAGGCATGGAGGCCAAGGAGGCCTTTCTCCATGTTGACGTCCCCATCAGGAGCAACCAAGTGCAGATGGCTGCTCACCAGGCAGCCTCTCAGGGTGCAGTGGTCTCAGCTGAAGTTAAAGATGTGATGTTGTCCTGCATGGCATAGAGAACCCAGCACTTGCAGCATGTGTGCCCTAAGAAGGTGGGCAGTGATTCTTCTGGGTAGTTGTCAAGCACATCTTTGTATATTGCTGTGGGAGGATTGCATTAGGAAGGGGTAGTGACGAGGGAAAATGAGGTCTTGCTACCCTTATGTAATTGCTTTGGCTGTGACATAGTTCTGTAGTCACAAAGCGTGTCTGAGACTAGCTAGGTTAATGGTCTTTTTATGGTTTCTCCCCTCACTGCAGCATGGTTCATTCTCCAATGAGGTTTCAGAAAGGTTGGCAACATTTCTCATACATCCCTTCATCTAGATCAGTCTTAATGTCTGATTTTTCTCTACTGCTTGCTTGTAAGATATGGGAAATAGGTTTCCTGTGCTCCTCCATTTGTTTCCGTTCTTCCAGTCTGTATCCTTCAGGGCATATGGGTGCCACCTTGGAAAAAGAAATCCAAGAATGATTAACTTCACTGCTTCTGCTGCATAGAATCATAGAATGGTTTGGGCTGGAAGGGACCTTAAAGATCATCTAGAACCAACCCCCCTGCCATGAGCAGGGACACCCCCCACTAGACCAGGTTGCTCAAAGCCTCATCCAACCTGACCTTAAATACTTCCAAAGAAGGGGCATCGACAACTTCTCTGGGCAACCTGTTCCAGTGTCTGACCACCCTCACAGGAAAGAATTTCCTCCTAATATCTAATCTAAACCTCCCCTCTTTCAGCTTAAAGCCACTTCCCCTTGTTCTGTCACTACCTGCCTTTGTAAAAAGTCCCTCCCCAGCTTTCTTGTAGGCCCCCTTCAGGTACTGGAAGGCCGCTATAAGATCTCCCCGGAGCCTTCTCTTTTCCAGGCTGAACAGCCCCAACTCTCCCAGCCTGTCCTCATAGGAGAGGTGCTCCAGCCCTCGGATCATCCTCGTGGCCTCCTCTGGACTCGTTCTAACTGATCAATGTCTCTCTTGTGTTGGGGGCTCCAGAACTGGACACAGTACTCCAGGTGGGGCCTTATGAGAGCGGAGTAGAGGGGGAGAATCCCCTGCCTCGACCTGCTGGCCACACTTCTCTTGATGCAGCCCAGGATACGGTTATTGGCCTTCTGGGCTGCAAGCGCACATTGCCAGCTCATGAGCTTCTCATTCACCACCACTCCCAAGTCCTTCTCTTCGGAGCTGGCCTTCATCCACTCATTGCCCAGCCTGTATTTATGTTTGGGATTGCCCTGACCCAGATACAGGACCTTACATTTGGCCTTGTTGAGCTTCATGAGGTTTGCACAGACCCACCTCTCAAGCCTGTCAAGGTCCCTCTGGATGGCATCCCTTCCCCCCAGCGTGTCAACCACACCACACAGCTTGGTATCATCGGTAAACTTGGTGAGGGTGCACTCAATCCCACTGTCCATGTCTTTGTGTCCTGGTTTTGCTCCAGACTGATAGTAAATATATTTAAGTTATGGTCCCATTTAGGGAGTAAATGTCTTCCTCTTTTTAAATTTTTTTTTCTCTTTTCTTTAAACCATGTTTGAATGGAAAAAATGCTATAGCCATTTTCAACATGTAAGAATTTTACAGCAAAAACTCCTCATTATTTGTTATGTTAACGTTTTGCTTACTTTTCTCTTTTTGGTGCATGCTTTTTGGGGGCTGTGTGATCCTGATGCCTTCAGAGAGAAAGAAAAGCTTAGAAAACTGACTTTTGTGTGGAACTGTCTTGGGAGATGGTGCTCAACTGTGCTTTTGCAAGATGCTAAAACAATGGACGTGGTATAAAAGGACAAGCAGATTGAGAGAGACTTCTGAAGACAGTGTTCAAAAGAGTTTTATCGGATTAACATATTTGCAGCAGCAACAACATTGCTATGATAGACTAATGTTTCCAAAGGAGCCATTACAATCAATACTGCTAGTGACCCATAACTTAGAACTTAGTGGAATTTGAGTGGCAATTTCCCTCTCTAAAAATGTAGAGGGAGTATAGGAAGAAAAAGACCTCCAGTTGTAGAGTTGTTCTTTCTGTTAGACAGAGCAACATTTATACAGTTTCCCCAGCATAAATGCTTATTTAAGTATAATTAGATGCTGGTAACCTCCATACTGTTTATCCTATCAAGAGAGGAAGACATGTCCCAGGCTTGACTCCATGGCTGGAAGTCTACTAGTCTCTAAATACAGCTGCATAATGCTCCAGAAGGGTTCAAAAGGAACTTTTTTTCTTTTGAGGTTGATAATCTGAGTTTTAATAACTCCCTAAACATGCATTTGTGTATTGAGACACACCTGTTTCAAAGGCATTCTTAAGATTTCCTGTAACATTGGCTAATGTCCCTTGAACTTGAAACAGTCCCAGTTTTGCTCAGCACCCATTCAAGGAGTGGAGTAGACCTGAGGAAAACCTTGTGTACTCTGGTCAGTGATGCTGTTTTTAAGAATCCTTGCACACACCATTAGCATTTGAAGCATAAGCAAAGTACACTGTAGTAGGAGATCTGGGAGCTTGATTTTATTTTATTTTTTTTTAAACTGAGATTGTCTGGGTTATTGCATTCACTCTGGGTTTCTCCATCTTACAAAAATATCAGTGAATTGCAGGGAGTGAAGAGAACAGCAAACCTGATTATACAGTAAAGAGGACTGGCTTACTAAGAAAGCTGTTGAAAGAACTTGAGTATGTACAGCTTGTCCAAGCAATGACAAAAGTGTTGTATGTTAAGTGTCTAGCATTAGAAGATTCTTAAAGGTTTAAAATGAAGAAATTATTTGGTGTTCAAAGAGCTGGAGTAATGTAGTGTTATTATAAATGGAGAGGATTTAAGATAAAAGGAGGCTTTCACCCTGAACTAGTTGAGATTGTGGAATAGCTACTGAAAGGAAGTGGTAGAAATCTCCAGACTTTTGATATTGTAAAATAGCATGAAATAAAAAAATCTAGGAAATATTAGCTAATTTGTAGTCATTGTGTGACATTCAGTGTGTTGGTGGTAGTATAGGGAGAGATTTGCAAATACTCAAAGACACACAGAACACCTAATACTTATTAAAATCAAACTGATGCCTTAGCATTCTCCCTAAAACTGTTCTTTACTGCATTTAAGTATATTTTAATGGTACTCAGTTAAAACAAGCCTACAAGAGCAAGGAGGTTTTGAAAGCATTTCTAGTTTTAACTCATCCAAGCTTATAAATTTGGCATATGTTTAAAACTTGTAGCTGATTCACAGGCTGACAGACATGTTTATAGAACCACGGTCTCCATTAATACCTGACTTAAAAAAATTTATTGCAGGAGAATCTGAACTCTGGTTCTCCTCAGCTTCCTCGGTCCCTCTGGCAACTGTAGCTTGATTCCCCCTATATACTTTCTCTCTGCCCTTCTCATAGCTGAGCTGTGTGTATGGTATTCCTTGGTATCCCTTTTCTGTGACGTTCTCAAATTCAAAATCCTTCTAACCTTTTCTTTTCCTGGCATTAAAACAGATATCAAGTGAGTAGAGATTTTTCTGAGAATGCCAATATGGCTGGTGGCTTAGATGTCTCTCCTCTCCCTTCAGGTGTGGTCCCTCTGCCACTCCCACCTCGTTTCTGCTGATACCTGAATTCTCTTTGCAGTTCCGTCTCCTGCCTTCTCTCATTTGCTGCAGTTTGCTCAGCCTGCTGCTGGAGACCTGTGGCTGGCAACAGAGTTGTTGGATGTGTCTGGCGTGCTTCGGATGTAATTTTTTGCCAGTGGTGGCCTTCTTCCCCTTACCTTGCTGTGCTGCTTTTGCTGTTGGGATGAAGGTTTGGGTTTTCTGGAGCATTCTGTGTTGGTGGCTGTTGACCATTCTCTTATGTCAGAAGTTAATGTTTCATGCAGACTACATCATTGTGGTCATCTGGGAAATCAAAAGGGATCTCATATTAATGCTTTCTTAAGCTCATCATTTTGTTATATGAAAATAAATAAGCCCTAACACTAGAAGTCTGAGCTCAAGGCAATTAACCCTAATGTGGGTACAAAGACAATTATAATCCAGAAAGCTAGGATGAGAGATGCAAACCATTGCAAAGAGAGAGAAATAGATTCTTAATGGGAAAAAACCTAAGCCCTCCAGGGTATCCACAAATGACTGGTGTTGAGGTAGATGATCTCGAGAGTTCCCTTCCAGCCTAAATGATTCTGTGAAACAGAGGCTGCGGGTATTTGCAGGGAAGGGAGCTTTTGGGAGAAAATGACCAAGCAGAGATTATGAGGAGGTCCTACTGACACTTGCACAGTGAGAACCGAGTGAGGGAGAGGTGTGGTCTGTTCCTCAAAAGATGTAGGAGTAGCTACAACTCAGCGTGATCCTAATCCATAGGTGCCACAGTGGGTGCCAGTCTTCTACAGTCTGTCATCATATGACCTGATTGACCACTGGAATACAATATATTTGAGAAGCCTGACTTGTGTTGTATCTTCTGGGAGAAGGGTAGTTCATGTAATGCAGCTTGATCTACACCTCGCATAATCTGCTTGCATGGTTTATTATTGCCATTAAGTTTGTACTTTATTGTTTTTAATTGATTAGACTTTTTTTGCCTTTGGTAGCCTGCTTTTTCATTTGGAAAAGGCTGATGGCACTGCTTCCTTCTCTTGTCCTCCCCCTTGGCATAACTTGCATAACTTTTTAAATCCTGACCGTGCTATACGACTAGGGACTGGAAATAAATGCAGTCTTTTAGCAGTTCTCATGTGTGTCATGCCCTTATTACAGTACCAGCAGGGCTGGAAGGTGATGCATGATTTTTCTTGAGCTCTTCAGTCTGTGTCCAGTGTTAACAGTATTGCTTGATGTGATATTTTTGTTTGTTGTTAGGTCAGTTTGACACAAAGTGCTCATATGACAGTATGCAGCCAAGCATAGCTAGGTGCATATGCCACAGATGGCAACAGCAAGGAAAACAAGACAGGCTTGATTTTTCTCCACATGTTCCAAGATGCTCTCAAAGCAGCTTCTAGAAAAGTGCTTTGTGGTTAAAGGGGTGTGAGTGTGTGCATGTATATATACACATATATATGTATAAAGCTATAGAAGTTGCAACCTTTTAAACGTGGCTGGAACCTGTCTTGAAATGAAGACGCAGACAAAAATCTCACTCTGTGCTACCTCTGTGTCCTTGTTCAAACATAATAGGTTTTATAGCGGTATTGGCCCTGAAAAACCTAAACAACATCATTGTAAGTAGCAACACTTGATAGTGCCTATGAAGGAGCAAATACAAAGAGTCTTCAGAATTTAGAAAGGAATTGAGAATAGTGTTGCAATGTAGACTAGAGAAAAATAGTAATCAAAAAAGCTATATTACATCGTATAATTAATTACTGGGAACCTATAAATCACCAGAAAGCATTACAATAATAAATACCTGGGGCAGGGCATACCAAACAGCACACATTTTAATTTATTAGGAGTGGAATTTCTGTAACAAGAACAGAAGCCATCTTTTATCTTCATCGTTTTATCATGTAATAGGTCCCCACAGGGTAACACCTTCTCTCCTGGTGATTGTACCTAGCATGATGACATAGTTACAACGACAGGGATAGTATTTCTTGTGGGCAAAGAACAGTGGTTTTCTGTATAATGTATGCCTTTAAAAATTCCTGATAGTAGTTTTGTATAGTGCTTCCTCCTGCGCTGATGAGAATGTTCCTTACATTCCTTTCAGAAATGTTCAGGAGCGCATGTTCACATTTTCCTCGCTACTAAAACAACTCCCACCAAACTACCAATCTGGCGTGGTAGGATCTGTGTTGTTGTTAAGCAAATCAGCTGCTTCAGCCTTCTATGCTAAGAATACAGGCTTCAAATCTGGAGCCATACATGTTTGAAGTTAAGATTTTCCCACAATTAGATTTCTTATCCTTTAATTTGCAAAAGGTTTGAAAAGTTGTCAGAAATAAACTGTTGTAGATACAGTCACTGGAGCATTAACTGTATTTGTTTACCTCTTTACTTACTTCTTTTTGCCTACTGAGTCCAAAAGTCTTGAAACCCTCAGTCATGGACCCTACATATTTTTGGAAGAGCACACCTGACTTCTTTGATGCAGCCGGGATGATTTGCTTTGCAGTAAATGGCTCCCACTTGTGATCCTGGTTTAAATTCCTTCTTTGATGAAAGGACCATAGTCAAAGGAAGGATGGGAGACGTCTAAGTGTCTTAGCATTGTGGTCTGGAAAATAAAACCTGAGACTGAGAGAACTGCGATACCTAGTCCTGACGCTCAAATGGATGTTTATAGTGGTGTGAAACTGCCACTTGATCTCTCTGCATCTGTTTCCCTGTGTTGTACAGATCTACTAACCAAGAAAAGGTATTATCTGTGGCTGTTTGTATTGTGCTGTTGACACACTGAGACCCATCACCATTGAAAGGACATTTCCTTGATCTGTGTTTGGGGTGGGGAATCACACCATGCAACTGCATCGTTCATTTGACAGCTTCACCAAAGCAATTAGATTCTGCTTGTGTAGTAGGTGGCTGGGCTGGAGGAAAAGATCTACCTTCCACAGCGTGGTGTGGTTAAGTATGTGTGTGCCACATAGAATGATTTTGTAGCCCTAATCTCAAAATCGTCTCAGGGATTTGGCCATGTTTTGAAAGAGCTTGTTTGCATTTTAGTGGCTAGGACCTGAACATTGCTTTGTAGACTCACAGGGATGCAAAGGAGGATGTTTCAGCAGGGCAAGTCAGTAGTCAGGCTTTGGGAAGGTATACTGAGCCTTACAGAAGTATTCAGCTTGATGTGATTTTCCTTGTTTTCTAGAAGCAGCCAGTGCATAAGCTCAGAGTCTTAACCCAGCGACTGGTATAATCACTCGCAAAGTAGCATTGTATCATCGCTTTTGCAGAATGCTTCTAGGCAGATTTTGGTGGTATTATTGTCAATTTACAGTGAATGCATAATATAATAAAACCATAGTTCACCCCATACAGTCTTGGATTTGCAAACTCTTTCCTAAAGAGTCATCTAAGTCAGTGTCGAGCTGGCAGAAATGGTTGAGGGCTTACTACCACTCAATTATCCCATTTTGTCATATTGGGTAGAAGGTTTTCCCCCCAATTAAATATGTTCTATTTTAATTTCATTTGCATAGTTGACAATTTTTAATGTTCCTTTAGCTTAAAAAATAACATTAATAAAGCAAACAAGGTTAACAAACCAAGCAAAAATTCCCTAGGGACTTTGAACATGGAGGAAAAAAACCCCAACATTACAAACAAAGCACTTTAAATAATGATTACTTATGCAAATGCATAAACTACTTCCGATGACACAGGCAAGTTAGAGCCTTAATAGTGGTTTGGTTATTTCAGATCAGAAACATTGCATTTCCCCCTCTTGTCCCACAGATTTGTGTTCTCAGCTATGCCAAAATGACTTTAAACACACAAGTATGTGGCTTGTAGGTGGGTCAGAGTTTTGGCCAGAAGTGGTATGGTTAACATTTTTTGAGGATATAAGTATGAGCAGTCAACATAATTAGGGGACAAATGTGTGTGTTCAGAGACAGGCCCTTCTTCCAATGTCAGTCTGTTGTGGCTTCTGGGAATTTGCATATGGTTTGAGCTGGAGGAAAAAAGCCCTTGCTGCGTGACATACCAAAGCTGTAGCTGACTTTCAGAATGAAGAAAGCTACAAAGCAGAGGCAATTGGAAACTTCCCAAATGCTGCAAGAACAAACCGTGACATTTTCCCCCTTGTTTTTATTTGATTTAATGATTTGGCTTCAAGTCAATTTTAGTTTCAATTTTTTAGTTTCAGCTGAAGTGCATTTTGCCCTCCTCCTTTTCTCTTTCTCATCCATTGCAGTTCTTTCTGCATACCTCCTTCTTGAGCCATTTCTTTAATGGAAATAAGAGGGGAAGCAGACAGAGTTGGTGGTCAACATGATGGTATCTAAACTACAAGGGCAGTTTGTGGGGTATCCTCCCTAAACAGTCTGTGGAGTATCCCAAGGTCCTGATCATTCAACTTGATTTACTAGCGACCTTGCTCCTGGCATTCATGAGTTTTTGTTCTGGTCAGACCAGGTTGTACCCAGTTTATAAGAAGCACTTGAGTGCATAAAGATCTAAATGTTGTACGGTTAGATTGTAGTCCCAGTGTTCACTCAGACTTGGGAACTGGGCAGTGCTCCTGGGCCCTGCAGGTCACTCACACCCTTTGGGAATGGCCCCAGTGGCAGTCTTACACAGTCAGTGTTCACCCCATATCTTGTAGTCTTTTAAACTTGAGGTGGAACTGCAACACCTCCTCCCAGACACCCACTGAGCTCCTTCCTACAGCCTTGAAGAAAACAAGTCAGGTTCATGGAAAACTGTAGCTGCTCCTGGTTTGCTATTTTCTATTAAATGATTTGGAATCTGTGAGAATGGAATGAGCAAATGTATAGGAAATGTAGCTCAAAATGTTTATCTTCCAGTATTTTGTATGTCAGTTCAGATAGTCAGGAGTGTTTAGAAAAAGAAAAAATACCAAACCAATCGACCTTCGCACCAAAATCTAAAGCATAACACAGTCTAGCAGGTTTTGGTCTAATAAACATTGTTTTACTTCTATCTTCATTTTTCATTACAAGAATGCAGCTCCTGACTTTGAGTGCACCATGCTCCACTTAAAAACCCTCTGTACCTTTCCAACCTTGCAAAGATTCTGCTTTTGGATTGACTTTGCATGCTGCCCTGTTTGCTAGGAGCAGCTTAGCCTTGTTGGTTACTTAAGTAAAAGAACAATATAGAGTAAACAGTCTCAGGTATTGTTGCCCTTTGTAGGCCATGTGAAATCCCTAGTAAAGAAAAAGACTGGCCAAAAAATTTAATATGGGGAAGTGACATGATGTGAATATATGCTTGTGACACTGATCCCAACTAGTGTAGGGAAATGAAACAACACTGAGCTAGCCTTATTAAGTTTTCCAGACTCTTGTTAGCCTGCAGCCCTTCTCCTTTTTCTCACAAAGCACTAGAATTTAATTTGGATAGTTCAGCAAACCTACAGTAAGATACAGAACTGATTTATAGATGCTACTATTAAAAGCTGATTATGTGCACATTAAACAAACTGTGGAGTTCAATTAATTAGAATGTCTCCTTCAAAGACTCTTCTGCAGGATTTTGTTTTATAATTCAGTTCATACTGTATGTTTAGCTTTAGATGCACTTAAGAAACTCAAGAGCATGCCTTTTGCTTAGACAAGTTATCCATTCCATTTAATAACTGTTTGTTTTTATTGTGGACTGGAAAACATCTGTAAAGAATGGCTTGTCCTAAACTCGATTTGCATGTTGTCTTTTCACTGTGCAATTTAGTATGCTGCTGGTGCTGTGTATGGAAGTTTTCCTGCTTACTTCCAGTAACTTGTTCACCATTCCTTCCAACACCTTTTGGGTTGAAGGGCCTGGACTGTTTGTAGCTGGATCAATTGCCTGATATGGTTCCTCATATGTTTGCATGAATGTAGTTGTCACCATAGGGATGAGGAGAAGGAATTAAAGGCTGGTAGAAGAGCAATGAGTAGAACCAGAAGTTCTGATAGACTGATAGAAGTGCCTTTGGACCTGTGCAGTAAGTACTGTTGAAATTTAGACTTACTGTCTTATAGCACAGTAATTATCATCTGGTGAGCCTGACTGAAATGCCAATATCTGCACTTGACACCTTCAGGCAACACTTGCGTGGCTTTGGTGCTTGCTGCAAAGCTCTGATTGCAGATTGTCTCTGAGAGGGGAAAATGTGTCCTAGTTGTGACGGTTGTTGCAAGCACAGAGTAGAAGCAGCCACTAACTTTGTCCTCGGAAGGGCAAACTGGCTGCAGGTCTTATGGTCAGTGTTTTTCATCACTGGATTTTCAGATTGCTTTGCAATGTTAGGTCTTAGAAGACTTGGTTTTCTGTGCCTGTGGCCAGCTGATCACCTCATAACTAGATGTCGCAGATGAAGATAGACAAACAGTAGGTGGTGGTCAGTGTCCTTGTAAATCATTGTCATTGCCAGCTGCGGTATGAGCTAGTTCTCCCTTCTTCCAGCCTCTCTCTCCCAGTCTGTTGTGGTGCTTTCAGTACTTTTGCTGACTTTCATATCTCAAGCCAGCCACGTGTGTTACCATGTGAACATTATTGTTCCTTGTAAAGGAACATTTCAATGCTATAACCTTTGACTTGAACAAGGCGTGTGACATGCTTGAAGTTTGGATTTTTGTTTCTTTCATTGTCACTTTGAACTTTGTTCTTCTATAAATTAAAAATAAACTGTTAACATTATGAGTATGTGAGTTGTTATAGTGTGGTCAAAGCAAACACATGTGATATTGTAGGAAAGTAAAACCAATATATAGGTATCAAGACTAGAGACAGATTTCTCATTCAAGCTAATAGTTCTCTCTTTCTTTTTGCACTCTAATATAAAAAGACTTATGCCTTTGGTTTTGTGTGTTAGAAATGTTCACAGTATGAAGTTTTTATGTAACTGTTTAGAAACCACAAATTATTATCTGAGATATACCAGTTTGATTTTCAAAGCTATTATGGAAGAAGTCCAGTTCCAGTAAAGTATTTTCCTTCAGTCTTAAAATGATTACTAAAAGCCAAATGTCAAGAACAAACCTAAATCAGTATTAATTGAGCACAGCTGGTGATCTATCAAGCACCTACTGCTAGTGTTCATAGGCAATTCGAATAAGGGATTTGCACTGTTGTGTTAGTGTAAAAAGAATGGATTTGATGGATCAAAGACTTTTCAGTGGTCGTTATTTAAGAAGTCCACTTAGTGCCCGCTCTGAGAAAAGGGTGCTATGCTTCATCAGAATAGTAATAATTCAAAAGGCTATGTAGCTCTTTGGTACAGCAAGTATGAACTGACCTATTTGCAAGACCAAAACCAAGTGGTTTTGGTCTTGCAAATAGGCAATATAATACTCTAACAGTTAATGTGATGATAATCTTAATATACAGGTTTCCAGCATGATCTAATCAGATACTTTTGTCTGTATATAAGAAGGTAGTCTAAGGCCATAATGAGTAAGTGTAGGGTACCCAGATAAGGTTTTATAGATGGAAAAAGGAGGAAGACTCTGATCCTGCCTAGTGATCAGGTAATGGTTCACAGGAGTGACACAAGTAAACCTCAAAAAAGATCTTTCTCTTGTGAGTGTAGAAGCAGCTCTGTGTTTCCCCTGCCTGTCTCAGCGTAGCAATGAGGACTGGGAGAGGTCTGGAGAGCTCCATGCCACGGTGAAGGTTTGTTTCCTTGCTAAAAGACTGGCAATCTGTAGCTCAGTGTTTGCATCTCAATAGCTCTGGTTAGAATGTCCATGTAGGAGGGGGAGATAATTATTTATGTGCAACTGGAACTGGCCTTATGTAATGGTGGGGGTGTAATGCATATACTTTATTCATTGGTTCCTTATGAGAATATAATAAGAATTTGGTAGAAATTAATATTTATTTCTAATTGAAAAGTTGTGGATTTTATTTTTGTTAAGCAAGCAGAGTCTCCATGGACCATTTTCTGCTTCCGGCACAGAGCGCTATGATTTCCACTGGTAGAGTGTGGCAGTAGTTAAAATTAGGAACCATGTAGAGGGATAAACCCAAGGGTAATTGTGACAGAGAGACACCCTACCATCTTCCAGGATTCAGAGCTGTGCGGGGAAAATTTTGATTCTTGGGAAAAGGTAGTCATTCTGCACTTTGCACCTCCCTTCTTACTGTTTCTTTGTTGTCTTGAGGGAAAGCTTAAAGAAATCCATTGTAGACAATGGGAGCAGAACAAGAACATCCAGGGAATTTTCCACAATTCTGCTATTTCCTGCAGTTCTGACATGGCTTTCTCTTCTGTGCTGTTTGACTTTTTTCCCTACAACCCTCTTCCTATCTCCTCTCGTCCCATCGAATTCACATTTGAATGCATACATCTTTTTTTTTATATACATGTAGAGCTTGTCTCTTTTTCTGCTGCCATATTAAACAATAAATATTGTGTGTCCAACTTCAATATACATGCATGGAAATTGATAGTATCTATTCAGTACCTTAATACCTCTATAGATTCCTGTGTGATCACTCTCTAAATCAGAGTGAGATTGAAGTGACCAGACACAGAAGCTGTTGGATGAACGACCTGTGCAGCTTCTTCACTATAACGGTCCCATGGATGTGTGCTTTATCAGCCCTGTATAAATGGCAGGAAGCTGAGAGATGAAGATGTGGAAATCATCTTCATAGCGTTTTTTCTCTGCCCTTCCCTTTCCTCCTAGCAACTCCTGAAATGTTTCAGCTGAGGGGGAATCAGCCTGAATTAATGTGGCTGAAAAAACATGAGGTGCTCGTGGTGTATAGTCTTTGTTCCCTTAATCTCTCTCATCTTCTGAAGTCAAAGTGAAATATAGAATCATGAAGGTTGGAAAAGGCCTCCAAGATCAAGTCCAACCATCAACCCAACACCACCATACCCACTATGTTCGTATCTCTACCAAGAAAGTTTAAAAGAAACATCAAAGGTTGTCAGAGGGATAAGAGTGTTGTTACAAAGTAGTAACAATTACTAACATGCAAGCAAGATTATTTCCCACATTCCAGTGGTCTTGGTTTGCTCTGGGTTTGTTCTTCCACCTTTATTTAAAGTTGCACTGCTCATCCTGGCTGAGATTTCTGAGGGTGCAAGCCCTTCAGGCAGGGAGCTCTGCCCCTTGGGGCAGACACTCTTTTGGCTATGCACACAGGCACACAAATGTAGTTTGATGATACCTCAGCAGAACTTCTGTCATTAATCAAAATGAGATTGTCCTCGTTTCAGTGTAAACATGTAATGTGTTTGTGGACCCAAAAGGAGACTTTGTAAACACTCTAATGATAATGAACCTGCAGTAGAAAAGGATGTTGTCTGGGCTTTCTAAGCTGAGAAACTCAGCTCCCCCCACTGCAAGTGGGGTTGGAGGCTGTGCTTTGCACCTAGGAATTGGACTCTATAGACTTTTAAGTGGGTTCCACATCTGTATTTTTGGGTTTTCCTCTGTATCTTGGTAGGAAAGCTGCTGCTGAGAACTGCAGTGTGTGAGGGTCCTGTGATCCTGATTAGAGAATATGTTCCTTGTGTGTCCTTCTTCTGCTCTGTCTCTTGAGTGTAGATTGTTTGTATTGCTAAAATTGGTAATGCAGTTAAACTATCTTCCGGCATGCAAACCCATGTCATTCCACTCTGGTAGTGTCCCTTGGCTAAAAATGAACGCTTTGATGTAATTGTATTTGAGCCGCTTTATGATTTATTAACAATTCCATTAAAATGCCATGGATGTATGCTACAGTGACAGTGTTATGCAATCCACAGTAGAAAAGATGTGAAGTTTCACACACACACACACACACACACACACACACACACACACACATGATCTTTTCTTTCTTTCCCCCCTCTCACTTTTTTTTTTTTTTTTGTCTTTTGGATTTCCCATTTTAAAAAATGAATCAAATTCAGCCTGGTGTGACACTGTGCAGGAGCTTGTTTAGGACTTCAGGGTTGTACAGGTTCTTAAACACATACTAAAAATATTCCTGGTCCATAAACCACAATAAATTTGTTGCTGTTAATGCAGAGTAGTATCTTCATAGGTGCAACTTAAAGAATAAACCTGTTTTTAAGAACAGCGATGTAAGCTTACATTACGTGTAATTACCTAAGCTTGCAATGTAAGCTCAGCTCCAGCGCTGCCAAAAAAAAATAAAAAAAATAAAAAACCCCACTGTTTCTATTGCAGTTAGCTCTCTGTGCTGTCCCTGAATTAGTGTCCCTGAGTTAGAGCAGGATGGCCAAATTGCAATGACAAGAAGCTTGTGAATTGATTTAGTTCTTCCAGAGTTGATTACAGAAGCTAATGAATTGATTTCATGCATTAAAAATATATATTAATAGTTTTCTAGTATAATGTATTATGGAAAACCCTGGGAATTATTTTTCTAGCATTTGACATCTTATTTTGTAAATTATCTCGCAAAGAGGGCTTAAGGTTGGGCGTTTTTATTTTCTATGGATGTTCCATGCAAATTCAGCAGAAACATTGCTTCAGTCTTGGTTATGTATGGGTTTTTAAAAGCAAAATCTTTATTGTGTGTGTGTAATCACGCTAACAAATGTTCATGATATCCTGTGCAAGCAGCAGCAACAACATACTGCACAACTGGAGTATATAGTGATTAATTAGCGACAATGTATTTTGAAAGATGGTGAGTTTTTAAGTTGATTTGTAACTATGACTTAAAGCTGAGTAAATTATCCCTAAAGAGATGTTGCCTTTTTTTTTTTTTTTAATGAATTGTGCATTGCTATTAAGCATAACACTTTTGTAGAAGTTGTTAAAATGTCACTCAGATTGTGCTTAGGCTCATATCCAGTGTTGTCACTCTTGTGCTTTGGTGCTAGTGAGTCCATATTTTGGACAAGATATTAAAGGTACCATCTGGCCATCCATGGAGACAGTTAGAGTTTAGACCCTGTCTTAAAAACAAAACAAAACCCCACCCAGAATAGAACTGGTGTCCTGTAAAATGTGTTTTCTTTTATTGAAATATCTCCCATTGCATGTAAAAGCTAGTGTTTGAAATACTTTGGTCCCTGCTTTTGCCTGTCTGTTCAGTTGTGTTACTCAGAAGTAGCTTGTTATTTTGCAAGCTCTTTGAGTTAAGGACATAAAGTAATATAAGATTTTTATACTGAGTGATTTTTCTGTTATGTTTTTTTTCTTTTTTTTTTTCCCCAGATACTTCAAGAAGTGTAAAGGCATCTCCAGAAACAGCTGAAATCTTTTTTCAGAAGTTAAGAAATAAATATGAATTCACAATCCTGGTGACCTTAAAACAAGCCCATTTGAATTCAGGGGTTATTCTCTCTATTCATCATTTAGATCACAGGTAGGTACAGCTATTTGTATGCTAGTTAATGAAAGTGGATGTGTTTGTGCAGTCAAAAATTGAACATAAATTAGGGCAAATTTTTTGTGTAGCAGGTCATTTGCAAATATTTATAGTGGTTGGGTAGGCATATTGTGCAGACTCGTAAAAAAATCATAAGTCCAAATTGTCCAAGGGAAAGTGGAACAGCTGTTACTCTTTAAATGTCTCTTGCCACAAAGGGCATGAAAAGCCAGTTCTCCCTTGTTGTTCATAACCGTAAGGACCAGATGCTCAGCTGGTGTAAAACTGTCATGTCAGTATAGCTCCACTGATTCACAAAGCCTGGCCCAGTATGTCCACCTCTTCACCAGTTGGCTTTTAACACTGCAAGCAGTTTTAAAAAAAGTAAAAAAATCCTCCAGTTATGGTCTTACACTTCCCATGAATGGCAGAGCACTTTATGCAAAGTGTTGTCAGCCTTAAAAAACTAAAGTGAATGACACAGTGCATTTCAGGATTATTCCTTTGATAGGATAACAACTGCTAGAGAAATAAGATATTTTCTCTATATATCTGTCTGAATAATGGCTATTAAAGATAACTGCCTTACAATTCTATGACAGAATAAAAAAGAGGTTTAAAATGTGCACTTCCTAAGCAGTCATTAGCACAAGCAACAGATGATCTCTACTTTAGGTTCATTTTGGTTTTTATTTTCCTCTGTACAATCCCGTATTTCTTTCTTCATAGTCTCACTACAAAATAGGAAAAAAAAAAAAAAAGGAAAGAGATGTTCAGGCAAAGCAAAATATCTGTTTCTTTTTCACTAGTGTACAAGTTTTAATTAGCAAGCATGATGTCAATTATTTGTACTGGAAGATCATCCAATTGTACTTTTATTCTATTTCCCAGAGGCCTCATCATCTGCAATTCACCTATTAAAAAAACCTAAACCAAACCAAAACACCCAAGAGGAATAAAAAAAGTTAATAAACATAGCAGGGGGGTGCTTGAATGCCTCCTGGATGATGATGTTTACTGATATTATATCATAGAAGAGCCAAGGAGCTTCTCTGTTAACCGTTACCTAGTTCTCATCTGCAGGAGTGAGGACTGTGCAAGGGACAGAACTGGGCAGCTGTGATTGTTGAGTTTTGAACTCAGACTGTACCACCATATGTGCAAATCATCCCAGATGGAAAAGTTTATTCTGTCTCAAATGAGAGAGTAGGTCTGCAGGGCCAGCTGTGCCCTGACAAAGCTTGTTTCTACATTTATAGGAAGAACATGGATTGGTTGGGCTACTGAAGGGCTAATGCAACCATAGCAACTACATTTGAAATTTCAAATTGAGAAATGAAACCTTCATGTGCCAAAATAGTTGAAGTAGTGGGCAAAGAGGTCACTGATGTGAAACTCTCAGACTCTGGAAAAGACAATAAACATACCCTTTCTGAACGGAGGCAATATTTGCTAGAAAAATTTTCCTGGCCTCAGGAATGGCATGAAGAAAGAAACATGCCACAGAAGAGCAAAGAAATGTGTAGTATATACCTGAGTAAAACTCAACAAACATTAGCTTGGAGAGTGGCCAACTGTGAGAAAGCACTGCCACTTAGTGAACGTAGAGTGATAAAAGTACAAAAATTAATGTGTGATGAAATTTCATCAAAGGGCTGAATTTGAGAAATTGTTTGGGAAAATAATTCATTCTTGAAGGAGTAAGGCTGGGCAAGTAGACCTGCTGTTGGTCTTACAGGAACAAGAACGCTTTAAATTGATTCTATCCAGCCATAGCAAAGAAAAGGAAAGGTTAGAGCAGTGCTGGTGTCCCGGTCGTGTAACTGTACACACATGCTGCTTATCTCTTTTGAATTGGATTATCCATGTCACCTGCCTATGACCATATAAAATATAAAGAGATGACAAACAGGACTCTGAAAAACCTGTTTTTTCATATTGGTATATTTTTAGGGATGGGTGATTAGAGTTTTAACAAATATTGATAACATTTATACTTTTTCAATAAATTTCTCTCATACCTTAAATATTTACTAGTTTTTATTGTTACCTTTTCACCATCTTCTGTTTATCTGCCTATTGGAATCTGAACTGTCTAACTGCAATGGAAATAATTTTTCAAGGTTTCTTGCTGAAATCAGAAGGTCTGCAATTGTGTGTAGGTGTTTTAACTATGGATGTATAACTTAGTGGTATTGCTGAGCATTTTTGAGGCCCTTTTTCTCTTAACTGCAGAAACTTCTAGTACCCTTTATTCTAATGTTACAATTTTAGAGGTTTGAAAAATGAAGATAATACCCAGTTTACACCTTGCTGAAAATAACTCCTACCACCATTTTAGCCAGTGTGACCTGTTTATATTACTATGTCCTCTTAAATGATGCCTAGCATTTACAATTTTTCTGTAGGGATGTATGCTTTATGTTTGTTTTTGAGGCCTCCTTGTAAGCATTTGGAAAATCAACGATGAAGAAAAAAGACTTCTAGGTTATTAGGCAAATAGTCACTCATTAGGTCAGCTTTGGATGAAGCAGTTAAAGAACAATCTGCTTGTGAATTTCATTACTTTCTTTTGGAGAATAATAGGTGATCTATTTAAAAAGAAACTTGAAGAGTTTGTTTTGAAAATATTAGGCCTAATCTAATCCCCTTACAGTCAGGAAAAAATCTTCATTATCTTCAGCAGGTGTAAAATTAGTCTCAGCAAAAGTATGGCCAGAAAGGACTTGTGGCTATTAAATTAGATGTGCCTTTAAGCTTTTAATAAACACATTCTGGTCTATTCTGTGCCAGGATGTACAGAAAGATGTCTGTGTGCCACAGTAGTGTTTGTTCAACTGAATTGTGCTAAAATGAGGGCTGACTGAGTGTGTAACACTGGAATGAGGCTAGCATCTCTGAGCCTCCTATAGTGTCTCTTATGGTTTTCGTTTTCTTTTATGATGAATGACAACAAAGACAAGAGAATATAGAAGTTAAAAGCATTTGTATGGATTACTTTAAAAAACTGCTGCTTTGATGCCAGATTTCAATCTCTCTGACATTGCCCACTTCTGGACAGGGACTTGTCCGTAACAGTCCTTTAGTTCTTAGACAACTTCTTGTGAACTCTCTGTCACAGCAGTCATTATAGTTGGTAGGAGAAGTAGCAATGTCAGACCTGACCCCATTCCTTTGCACCAGCTGAGGACTTATCCTCAATTGCAGTTACATTAATACTTCCACTGAGATGTGATCATGCAACTAGTTAAGGCTTTGAGCCTTTAGCAGTTGACAGGACTACTCTCTCAAAGTTTCCCCTCTAATGTCACATGGTGAATACTGTTCCTGGGCTATCAGGTAGATGCAGAAGTTCTCCGTGCAGATCTGAGGCTCGGCATTTCATAGAATCATAGAATGATTTGGGTTGGAAGGGACTTTTAAAAGTCATCTGTTCCAACCCTCACTGTTGCTGAGGCTGGGCTGTTGCTGTCACCACAAAAAGCAGCTCCTGAAATGATTTTCTGCAGATATAATCTTTATCTACTCTATTAAATGCTTTTATTTCTCTTTTCCTAGTTGAGTATCAAAACTGTCTTCCCCTTTTATAATGATTAGGCTTTTCTGTAGTACTTAATATATTAAAATCTTTACAAACTGATCTTATTGTTTCAGATTCTTTCACTTTGCTTGTGATTATCCCCTACTATTGCGCATCAGTAATTGTTGAGATGAGTTTCAGGCAGCAGAATACAAGTTTATGTATGGCATATATCTGAAATGCGGAAGTTACAAGTGTTTTCTTAACTTAAGAGGATCACCTGGACCACATAGAGTGCCCTGCCTAAAATGCATTGTACTTGTGGTGGGTTGACCTTGCCTGAATTCCAGGTGCCCACCAAGCCACTCTATCACCCCCCTCCTCAGCAGGATGGGGAGTGGATGGAACAAAAAAAAACCCCCAAACTCATGGGTTGAGACAAAAGGCAGTTTAATAGAAGCAAAGCAAAGCTGCTTGTGCAGAAGCAAAAGAAGAAAATCTTTATTCTCTACTTCCCATCAGCAGGCGATGTTTGGCCGCTTCCCGGGAAGCAGGGCTTGGTACGCGTTGTGGTTCCCGGAGGACAAACAGAAATAACGAATGCCCAACCCCACCTCTTCTCCTTCTGTTCCCCTTGCTTTTATATCTGAGCAGATGTCATCTGGTAGGGAATATCCCTTTGGTCAGTTTGGGTCAGCTGTACTGGCTATGTCCCCTCCCAAGACCTTCCCGACCCCCAGCTTACTGGGACGGGGGGGGTGTTGGAGAGACAGCCTTGGTGCTGTGTGAGCACTGCTCACCAGTAACCAGAACGCTGGTGTGTTATCAACACCTTTACAAAACACAGCATTATGAGGGCTGCTGTGGGGAAAATTAACTCCATACCATTTGCATCATGCTCAGGTCCCACATGAATTATACTCAATATACAGGTTTATACATTCTTATTAGCTCCGCCTCCCAGTCCTTTATCAGATAGATATTCCATGGGCTTCCTCCATTCCTCCAGATATTCACAAACAGGCTTTGACTTGGGCCTCTTCTTTCAAGATGGATGTTCAAGACAGGAGAAGTACCATGTTTGGTTGTTGGGCACCAGCACTGGCTTGGTTCGGGTCATCATTACACTTGTCTGGTTCCTTTCCTTGTGAAACTCATTCTCCGTCAGTTCAGGTCATTCCTGCTACATTCCTTCTTGCAACATACAACTTGCATCACAGATTAGTTTTCCCCCCAAGGTTAAATCTCCTTGAGGCACACACTGGGTCTTCATCCCTGTCAGACCCAATACAGTACTTTACAATAACAAGGTAAATATTTTGAATGATGTTAACGGAGTGATGCTTTAAGTCCGAGGGGAAGCACTGTTAAACACTAATTGCTGTGTGCTTGCCTCTCAGCCTTCAGTTTTAGCTGTATTATCCTCCTCATCTCACTTCTGAATTTGTCTTAGCTTCTTGATGGAGGAATCAGCAGAGAGATGATTTTAATCTCTGACAGGGTTGTTATATATGTTAGGTCTTGTTATTCCATCTTATATTTTCATTTAATTGGCAACAGTGGAGTGATATAATAAAGCTTTTCCCTCCCTTCATGGTTAGATGGCTTTATGCATCTTGAGATACTGTGTATTAGGACCCTTAAAAGATTAAATCACTGGATTGTAGTTTAATCTTTTTTTCCTTTGGTTAATGCTTTCTATACTCTGAAATGGAGCACTGCATTCAATAGCATGTTATAGACAGGCATTCCCTACACTTAATTTTGTATCTCTACTAATTTATTAAATTTCTGCCTTCCTTAGCATTTGTTTTCACAACTATTGGTGTCTTGTAATTATCTGCTGTCAAATGAGCTGTACCGTACAGGAGTTTCAGACCTCTTCAGTGTCTAGGGGGAAATTATCTGCAACAATTTCTCTCTCTTACAGATTTAAACATACAAGGGAATAATTTGCTAGAGGTGAACTCTTGATGCATGAGTTTTGTTCTGTCATTTGACCATTGTATTAAAATAGCAGTGGAACTGTATGTTCCCTGCTCTTGATGTATGAGTGTCTGTATTTCTGGACTGCAGTGTGAGATCTCCTCTCCAACACCACAAAATCTGCTGCTGAGTACGTTATGCTGAGAAAAACTTTCAATATTCACCAGTTAAGTCAATATTGTAGGGATATGTGGGTTTTGTTTGAGGGGTGCTCTCCCTCCCCATCGCCATCAATAACTTGCAGAGTAGATGTTAAGTACAAATAACATGGGATTAATTTTAAAACACTTAAACTGTATGTTCCCTGTGCCTAAAGAAGTTGTAGTTTATTTCTGCTTTTTAAACCACTCCATGCTATTCTTTGCTGGAAGAGTGGAGAGTTGTAGTGTTCTGTGTCTTTTTTTTTTTTTTGTAGTAAATCTTGGTTGCTGCTTCTTACTATTTTGACAATAACTATGAACCCTCTTAAATTCATTCATAATAATCAATTGCTTATGAGTTGACTTCCTCTAGTGACTTAAAACTCCTCTGGTGTCAGCCTTCTTTTCTTTTGATACAATTTGCATGTTTCATCAAAAGTGTAAAAAAAAAAAAAGATATTTTCTTTCATTCATTCATTGCTTTTCTAGTGTGTGAGAAGATTCTATGGGACAAAGGATTCTCTGTGTAGCCACTGACAGTTTGGCTGGGCTCTTGCCGTTACCCCAAAAGAGAGAGGTTCTTTGTTTCTGTTGTGTTGGGAGGTTAACTTCTATCCCTGAGTGTATGATTATAGGAAACATTTGTCAAGCAGCAGTTTTGCATTATACTCTAATTTAATGTCTTCATAACTTTGGAAATGACCTGTTTCTTTAAGTGTTGGTTATAAGGGATGTTATTAAATTGATTGATGCCTTGTCACTGTTGCCTGGGTTTTTTGCTTCTGTTTGGTCACAAAGCATGAACTGAAAAAAAAAAAAAAAGTTGCCAATAGAATGTAAATTCTTGTAATTTGCCCACCTTAAAATCTCCTTCCTGTAACTTTTGCTAAATCAAGTGCAGTCAGCCTGTCTGCTGTTGTAAGTCATTGCAGTGTCAACTAATCCAGGGTGTTTTAGTCGAGAACTTATTACAAGATGCTCATCTGAGCCTGGATCCTGTAGTTTGAATTGAGATCAGTGACAAACTTGCTTGAATAAGGGACACAAGATTTGTACCTGCTTAGGACACTGAAAACCACCACTGAAATGTGAGCTTTGGCAGATATTTTTATTTTTCTCCTGTTGTTTGAAAGGATTCATAGTAACAAAAAAATAACAAAGAAATATGTATTCTGTCAGGGTAGGAAACGGGAAGAGTTAGGTTGAAACTGGCTTTTGCTTTTACCTATATATATATATATATATATATATGGGAAAATTGTTTATTATATTTGCAGTCCTGTTGCTGTCTGTGGAGAAACTTTGTCAAGAAAGATAGTGAGAGGGATAGTTTATGTCATCTGTTTTTACAGTGTTCGATCTGAGAAAGTTTCTTGCCTCCTTGATTTTTTGCCAAAAAGGAAGCTTCAAATAGACAAGACTGGTATTAGTGAGGCTGTGTGATAGTGAGAACAGAATGGGAATAAACGTATTGGTAAATGGGGTTAGTGAGAGAGGTGGGAGGCATGAGAGCCAAGGGAAAGAGTTGTGTTTCAAAAAGTATTTCCTGGTTTGGGAGTTTGATTTCATATTCACAGCTCAAACAGGGATGGCATGGACAATGTAACATAATACAGGTGTAACAGGTTTGCATTGCAAAGTTTTGGTAGCAGGCGGTCTACAGGGGTGGCTTCTGTGAGAAACTGCCAGAAGCTTCCCCTATGCCCAACAGAGCCAATGCCAGCCGGCTCCAAGATGGATCCACCTCTGGCCAAGGCTGAGCCCATCAGCAATAGTGGTAGAGCCTCTGGGACAACCTATTTAAGAAGGGGAGGGAAAAAAAAACCCAACACAACTGTACAGTTGCAGCCAAAGAGAGGAGTGAACACATGAGAGAAATAACTCTGCAGACACCAAGGTCAGAGAAGAAGGAGATGGAGAAAGTACACCAGACACTGGAACAGAGATTCCCCTGCAGCCTGTGGTGAAGACCATGGTGCGGCAGGCTGTCCCCCCGCAGCCCATGGAGGTCCACGGTGGAGCAAATGTCCACCTGTAGCCCGTGGAGGACCCCACACTGGAGCAGCTGGATGCCTGAAGGAGGCTGTGACCCCATGAGAAGCCTACACTGGATCAATGTCCTGGCAGGACATTATCCCTCACTCCCATGGAGGGAGGAGCTTACGCTGGAGTGGGTTTGCTGGCAGGACTTGTGACCCTGTGGAAGCAGTCTGTTCCTGAAGGACTGCAGCCCATGGAAAGGACCCATGCTGGAGCAATTTGTGAAGAACTGTAGCTCGTGGGAAGGACTCATATTGTAGAAGTTCAGGGAGAACTGTCTTCTGTGGGAGGGACCTCAGACTGGAGCAGGAGAAGAGTGTGAGGAGTCCTCCCCATGAAGAGGAAGGAGCGTCAGAAACAACGTGTGATGAACTGACCCCAACCCCTATTCCTCATCCCCCCATGCTGCTGGGGAGGGAGGAGGTAGAAGAATCAGGAGTAAAGTTAAGCCTGGAGAGAAGGGAGGATTGGGGGGAAGATGTTTTTAAGATTTAGTTTTAGTTCTCATTATCCTACTCTGATAAATTAAACTGATTTCCTCGAGTCAATTCTGTTTTGCCTGTGATGGTAATTGGTGAGTTATCTCTCCCCGTCCTTATCTCAAGTCTTTCATTATATTTTCACTTCTCTGTTCACCTGAGGAGAGGAGTGATAGGGTGGCTTTGGTTGACCATGGCTGGATGCTAGGTGCCCATCAACCACACCACATTGAACTTCTGCTAGACCAAGCCAGCACTTTTTGGAATAATAGCTCCCCTTGGAGTTTTTTGAGGAGCTTGGTGGGACATCAGCTCTTGCCTCGAGCTCCTGCTGAGCTCCTGCAAGCACTGTGGGAAAGCTGAATGGGAGCCTTGCTTTGTCATCAGCAGTGATATTAGAGGGTCCAGGATATCTTGCTCCTGTGGTGACCAGGGGCTCTTGGGTCATAGTGCTAAACTCAGCAGAAGCTATACAGGCTCTGCAGGTGGGAAAGGCAAGATTTTTGCCTCCTTCATATGGAGGTATAGCTGAGCCCACTGTCTGAGATGAGCAGAGAGATCTCTCAGGTGAAAGGCAAGTTCTTGCCTTCAAAGTCAGCAAAGTCTTCCAGTTTACAACAGCCCCACTGAAGTCAGATGAGGGGCTGCAAGATGTTGATAGAAAGAAGATCTTACTGATCTGTATTTTTCTCCCACATGCTTTATTAGTTTGAGCTGGGTAAAGACATGGTGTCTCTCTGCCCTTCCAGCCATCTGTTGCCTAGCTGTTCTCTCCCATGCACATCCCAATGTGGAGGACATTCCTCACTGCATGTCCCAGCATGTGGCTCTCTCCGGTGCACATCAGGAATGCATCTTCCTCCTCCCCAGCTGTTCTCCATAGCTATACAGTGCAATGAGCAGTTGTGCTGGAACAAAGCTGAAATGATTGACCTTTTTTGTGGTAGAAGAAGATAAACAGCAGAAGAGATGTAAATGCCAGAATGATCAGCTGGCTGGAGTACTTAGGAAGCATTTTCCTCACATTGTTAATCTCTGCTCGGCCTGATTTGGAGCAGGGACTTGAACTTGATCTGAGACAAGTGTCCTGAGGATTGTCACTACCTTTTTGCCTCACTTCCCTCCCCCTGCCACCACAATACAGTAAAAATCTTCACTGGCAGTGCCTGACCAGGGCTATGCTCGTAAACAAAACTGGGCCCAGGCTGGAGCACTGGCCTGCTGTTGTCCATTCTGCATAATTGCTATCATCTTTCTTGGCATGCTTTTGTCTCCTGCAATTAGCACCCTTGCAGATCCTGCCAGGGCACGGTTTGTGGGGTAGCATTGGCTAGGGACTGTTCCCAAAAGGCAGTGTGGAAAAAAACACCCATTTCAGGGAAAAAATGGGAGCAAGTGTGAATTGCTTTTACATCTTCGTAATCTACACCCAGCAGAATTGCTTACTGCTATTGTAGCCATAGCTTGCAATGAATAAGGTCTATTAAGCAGGAGCTCTTCTTTTGTTTTCTGTAGTTATACCTGACAAAAAAGCCAGAACTTTTGTACCAAAAATCTTCAGATAAAGATTTTTGTAAGTGACAGAGGCAAGGATTTTAATTTAAGTTCACACTCCTTTTTAATTTTATTGGTTTTCCTTTTCTTAGTGTAGATCAAAGAGCCATGAAGGACTCTTTCTAACACTATACCTAAAAATGTGAGTAGTAAAATTTTTAAAAGAGCAACACTCTTTAATGCATTCATAAGCAGCAAGCATGGTATCTTGCCTTTAGCTTCTAAAATATTTGTCTACATGCTGTAAATTAAAGTTGAAATTATTAGATGCCTGCAGTAAGAGTGGGCAGCTACAGCGTGCATTTGCTGTGTGAGCAGTGATGCCAGATGAGCAAGTGAGCCATCAAAGACTTGAAGTGACGAACACTGGCTTTTAGCTAGAAGGGCCGTACCTCCCTCTTCTCAGAAACTACTACTACATGCACCAGGACCACCTGGTGTTTCACCTCCTAAGTCTCTAGCTTTTTGCTGTACAACCTGACTTCTCCTTGCAGTCTCCCCCCATGCTGGTTTGTCACAGTCTGAAGAGCAGGTCCTGCACAGGCTCATGCAGACCATGTGCCCTTTGCTGGGATGGGCAGTTGCAGCTCTGCAGCTGAGCAGATCTTCTGACTCGCAACTCTTATCTGGTAGTTACAATGGATTGGTGCTGGACAGCAGAGAAAACATTATTGTTTTCAGTCTCAAATTCCTCTGGGGCATTTAAGACAGATTTCTTCCTCTTATGAAGATAGACAGGCTTAGTCAGTACATAAGGGATCACTGTCTGGCTGGTTTCCAGGCAGAGCAACTCATCTTATGGTAGCCCTGGCTGTTGCCTTTGTAGTAATTGTGCATGCACAGAGTGATCTGCTGAGATGTAACAACCTTTTTTGAGGTTGGCATTTTCTTCTCTGTATGTCAAACATAGTAACCCTAAGCACGTATCATCTCATGACTAAGTTAAATACATTTGACCCAAAGCATGTGTGGTTTTTTGGAGGTTAAAATCAAGTAGACTAGTATTGATTAAACAACCACAGAGCATGGATGTTTGTAAAGGATGAAGCAGGTTCTGTTGTTTTACTGCGTTTCTCATTGTGGTTTGTTTTTCACTCCAAGAGCCGTTTGCCTTTTGCAGCATAGAAGAATGCCTAGGAGCTGTTGGGGGAAGCAGTAGTGACCTTAGCAATGGGAATTCTGGAGCTGATGACTGGGCTGGTGTGGACAAGAAACCAGTGATTTAGCTGATGAGGTTCCCCTGAAACTTTTCAGTAATGAGGTCCTTGTTTAGGAGAAGACTGCAGTATGATGCAGTTACTGTTTCCTTTGGGAATGACTCTTTAGGAACCCTCTTTTCTCTCTCAAAAGATTAGTAATCCTGAGCATACAGAGAGGTGTAGAGTATTTTTGTCACGATAAATGTTTTTTTTTTTTCAATCCAGGTGTATTTGTTAATGCTTAGCTTACTTTCTCAAAGACTTTTCCAAACCTTTGGAAAGCATGTACCCAAGTGCTAGTCTCACAAATGACACAAGAAGCCTCACTATGGGTGGACTTTGCATTTCCATCCATACCTGTTTGTCAATGCTGAGGCTTGTCCTATTTTCTGAAGCTCGTGAGACTGAGCAAGAGCCATTTAAGTCTAGGCAGTTAAACAAATCTAGAAAAGTGGCATAGCAAACACAGTATTTTGTGGAAAAAACTGAAGTGAAAGTCATTAACTTTCACTTCTGTGTGTTTCAGTGTCACGGTATTAGTTCAAGCTAAAGGGAATATTGTTCTGACTGTTATTCCACTTACTTTTCTAATTGTGTCTCCTGCTGCCTCTACAGATTATTAGCAAACCATAAATTATTCTCCTAATAATTCTCCTAATGGCTATTATTTTCTTTATCATTTTGATACACATTTTCTCTAACAGTCATCAAACCTTTAGAAGGTAGATGTATTTGTTAGGTTACCAAATGGAAGAACAAAAGAGATTGCCTGTAGATCTCAAAACAGTGCGTTAATCACAGCTAAAATGAAACACCAAGTGTCCACAATTTTTGCACAGCTTTGTGTGGGAGGATTTCCTTGCTTATTGCAGCATCGTTGAATGTCATCATCTTCTCTCAGCAGTTCTTAATTCTCAATTTTTTTACAGAAATGTTATCTTTTTATTGGGAATATGTTTCATTCTCGGAGATTTCATTATCTCACCTGTGTAAGGTGCAACATGAATGTTCATTTTATACCTTCTGTACTGACTGTATGTCTACTGGTGTAGTTTGTTCCCTGATTGCCCGCATCTCTGTGTGCTGGCATCAGTTCTGACATTGACTTTGAAGGCTCTTTGCCATACCAGGAGATAATGTTTCAACGTATCCATCCCTTTCTTTTTCCATATTGCATCTGCAACTGGGTAGAGACACTTAAAAGTTGCTGGAGGAGTACAGTTCCATAATGTTCCCCTTCTCTGTTAGGTTGAGAATGACCTTATTTTTATCCTTGAAGCTTGAGTTATGAATGAGGTTATTAAGTTGACTGATGTGCTGCCACTGTTGCCCAATTTTTTTTCCAGCCAGGCCTTCAATTAGTTTACACTTCTTGCCAATGCAAAAATTATTTTTGGGCAACGAGGAGGTAAATTATCTCAGATTATAAAATTTATTGCTGACTCTAGTTAACTGCTTTGTTAATATGGGGGAGGAAGAAGAAATTGCCCTTTACCAGTTTTGCAAAAGCATAATTGTTTCTGTGCTGTTGCTAGGCACATTCCACTGTGAAACAGCCTGAAGGAAGGAGGGATGTACAGTGACCCCAGCCTTCTCCTAGGGATAATGATTGTACAAGGTGGTTTTGATTTGGTCTCATCTTCAGTCTTGAAAACTGCAATCATTGTCTTGTCTGTTCTACAATACAGATAGCCTGTTAAAGTAAATGACATAATCCTAAAACATGTGTGCGCTCAGATTACAAACCACTGTCATGCCTGATTGCAGATGTAGCAGGAAAAATAGGCAAAACTGAATTGTCCATTCTCCCACTTGTGCATCTCACCACATACTGTGTTATTTTCCTTGCTCTTTAGCTGTAGGTTGCGTATGATTTTTAGAGAATCCCCATTTCTGTTTTTCTTTCCTCTTTTAAAATCATTTTAGGGAGAGACTTTAAAATGAAAAACTTACCAGACAAATGGTTTGTCAAGCTTGTTCCCATAAGAGGTCTGATATTCAAGAAATAGGCCTGTCTAAGTACCAAGTTTGGCTGTGAGGTGCTTTTTAAATTGATCTGCTGAAATTTCACTGGCAAAACTTGTGTTTGCAATCTGCAAATCTGGTATATGGTGCAGTTATATTGGTACAGCTGCAATGCTGCTTTTTTACCATCTATATATATAAATATACACACACCACAAATATACATACTTATTTAACAAAGCAAATATGTATACATACATAAATTGTTCTGAAGAGTTAGAGCTTATTGATTTTGTGTTTCTTTGGAGAAATTTCCTTACGAAAGGTGAAAGGAGGTGTTAACAGTACATCTGAAAGCAAGCAAAACCATGCCCAAGTTCTTGCTTACTTCCCTGGTTGCTAATGGCTAAAGATGTTCCTATTGCAAAACTTGGTGTTGTCTTTCCTGTATTCATGCCTTCAGAGTGTCCTTACTGTGCTTGTAGGATATGGGGCATTTATTCATAATAGGGTAATTATCTTTCCAATCAGATCATGTTATGAAAAATAGTGTTAATAGAGTGGGAAAAAATACTTGGCTTGGAATCTTGTGTACTTACATGAAAGTTGGAACCTGCTATTATGTCTTATTGAGGAGAAGGATGCATTGCAAATCTGGAAAGTGTCTACTTCCATCTTTGTATCTCCTTACTTGTCTTTCCCCCTCTTTTAAATAGTTCCTGTATGATAATGAGAAATTGTGTTATGTAAAATGTTGCTGTGCTGGTCAGAATAGTTCATGACATGGTGATGCATTTATGGTGCAGGTACCTGGAGCTGGAAAGCAGCGGTCATCGAAATGAAATCAGGTTGCATTATCGTTCAGGCAGTCATCGCTCCCACACAGAAGTATTCCCATACATTTTGGCAGATGATAAATGGCACAAGCTTTCCTTAGCAATCAGTGCCTCTCACTTGATTTTACACGTGGACTGCAATAAGTAAGTAAAGAGTGTTGTTTTATAAGAAGTTGTTACATTTGGAACCTTCCAGCTCTAAGTAAATGAAATAATAACTTTGGACTTTATTTTTCTCTTTCTTTTCAGAATTTATGAAAGAGTTGTGGAGAAGCCTTTCATGGACTTACCTTTAGGTACAACCTTTTGGCTGGGACAGAGGAATAATGCACATGGTTATTTTAAGGTATGCATTCTCTGTAAGGAAGAGAGTGAACTTAAATAAAAATTATTAAGGGATTGGATCATGTTGCATATGAGGAGAGGCTGAGAGAGCTCAGATTGTTCAGCCTAGAGAAGAGAAGTCTCAGGGAGCATCTCATCAATGTGTATAAATAACTGAATGAGAGGGAATGAAGATGAGAGATCTAGACTCTTCTCAGTAGTGCCCACTGACAGGCCAAGAAGCAATGGCCAAAAACTGAAACACCTGCAACTCCATATGAACATAACAAAATAGTGCTGTTGTGAGGTTGATCGGAGGAAGACTGCTATGGATGTATTCAAAAGCCATTTGGCCACAGTCCTGGGCAACCTGCTGTGGCTGAACTCAGGAGGTGCCTCCCAGCTTCAACCAATCTGTGCTTCTGTAATCATAATACAGTTGTTAGGGCCATGATGTGTTGTGTATCAGCATATCTGATGCAGTGAGCTGTGTTTCCATCGGACTGGACTTCACTAAATAAAGTTGCAGAGCCAGATGCATAGGGCTCAGTCACCAAATGACACAGCCGACAGAAGTGTAGGACAGGGAAAGGTAAATGGCCAAGTGCAACAGAGTGCCACAAATAAATAGGAAATAAATGGTCAGATTATTGTCTGTTTTGTAGCTAGAGGCATTTTTTTTGTGTGTCACAGAACACTACAGTCTAAGGAACTCCAATTTCAGTGCCTCTGTAGGATTTAGATTTCATCACAATATCTTCTCAGCTGAGAAATTAATGAGATGACTAGCATTAATGAAGAGATTGCTTTTCCCCCTAGAGGAAGAACATGCTTTGTACATGCTTTTTGCTTACTACTGCTGCTTTAACATATGTACGTATAGCGTGCGCCTGGTGTATAGCAAGATTGAAGAACTGAATGCTATGTTGAACTGGAGGGTAAATTTTGATTCCTCTGAGACCATTAGGTAGCACTCATTGGTCACAGCTACTATCTGTGGTTTGGTCTCAGTCTTCTCTAGAGCTGCTTTAACAAATGATGACATCCCTGTGGATGCCTTCCACGCTACAGTCCCATCTTCCTCCCTGTAGGCATCTTTTTACTTGAGCTGCAAAATAGAATTGATGTTTATCACAGACCCAATCACTTTTTAAAATATGGTCTGCTAAATCTTTTTTTCAGCACACACCACTTAGACTATGGTTTTTAAAGCAAGTTCTGTGCTTTTTTGCTAAAATCAGGCTTTGGGTTGTGAAATACTGTTTGCTGTACTTAAATTCTAATTTATATCCTTTTTGTGTGTTAAGTATGGAGGTCCAGTGGGGCACTCAGATGTGGAAATTGAAGTATGACTTTGTTTTTAGTCTTTAATTCAATATGTGTTTCCTTTTACTCCAAAGGGCTAAGACAGTGTCTGCTAAACAAACTGCAAAATTATATTTCTGGTTTAAATAAACAGTTGACTCCAAGAATAAAATCAGAAAATATTAATGCATTGCTTAAACTTATCTCAGATACACTTTATTAATTATACGTGCTTATATTTAATACTTCTTAAAATATTCCTTTTATTTTTTGTGCCTTCTCAGTTTTTGACTTGATTATATTCTGCTTTTTACCAAATCATAGTCACTGTGAGGAAGCTCATTAGGTGGAGAAAAAGAAATACTCCAGTAATCGGCTGTGGTTTTTTGTTTGTTTCTTTCTTTTAAATAAAAATAAAATTAAACAAAATGCATGGAGAATTTTGCTTAAATTGCAAATATAAACCAGCTTAACAGAAATACAGAAATGGGTGGCTGTTAAAAGCATCAATATAGTCAAAATATACTGTGCTAAGTGATTTCTCCAGCATAATCTAGTATCAGGGGTGAAACTCCATCTGAAAATGTAACACTGTTGTACAAGAGATTCATCAGTTTAGAATATGAGGACTTGTAATGGTTCTTGGTGATTTGGGGAGCCTATGTTTTCACATACTCACTGGGGGACAACTCCTACTGATCTGATTTGAGAGGTCCAGGTGCTTAGCTGTTTCTGAAAATCAGGCTGCTTTGAGTGGATTAATTGGATTTTCCAGAGGGGTCAAGGTACTCAAAATCATTAGTCACTCTGAAAAGATTTTGTTTGTCTGTATTTGATTTTGAACCTAATATTGTTGCACCAAACCAACGTCCCAGTAGGCATATTCACACTGTATTTGTATGTTTGTACCTGTTTCACTTTAAAGTCTGAAATGCTGTCTATCTGATTTCTGATGCCCTGGAACTTCTCTCAGTACCTAGCATCCAGTGGTGTGTTAATTTTAACCCTAGGTTCTTTAGGAGCCTGTGCAAAGCCTCTTACGTACTGTCAGGAGGTCCTGACTTGGGAGCCTAGGTGGACTGCATGCCACAGCTCCCTCTTGTTACTTTGTGAGAACGAGAAGGAACCTGAATTCCTAGCAAGTGACAGAGTCAGCTCATCTCACAGCTGATGAATGATTAATAAAGCTCTTTAAATAGTTGGAGGAGCTTTACTGTTGGTTAATAGCTAAATTATTTGAATACTTGCCTGTGTTGAGGGAAGAACATTTTAAACTTGAATGGGTTGGACCCCACCATTCCTCCTTTTCATGAAAATGCCTGTGCTGGTTTTGGCAAGTGGCTGTGTCATGCTTAAAGTTGCCAGCTGGGGTTAAGCCATTACAATGCCATAACTGGAGCTGACATGTGTTTGAACCTGGAGGAGGAAGGAAGGGAGAAGTAATAATAACAGTGAACTTTTTGGTGTGCTCTTGAAAGAGGTCTTTGCTCCTGTCTTCTTTGACTTTGCAACATCTCTATTGAATGTCCCGTGTATGTGGATGGAATGTGGACTTTTGCATGTAGATTGTATTGTCTTAGTGTCTTGAAACATTCTCTTCATAAACATGTTGTAATTATTTTCCTTTCCTCCTGAGAAGGAATTTTGGAGATACAGGGAAGGAGTCTTAGATGAACGGGACATCTGGAGCGAATGTGATAATGTGAAGTGATGGCTCACTTTGAAATTGTTGTTTGGCCTTTGCTTTTGGAGAGCAGCAAAATGGCTGCTAATTGTCTCAATGACTAAGGATATGTGTAAATTCTACCTGCAAGCATGGGATCTATTCTTCTGGGTGAAACTGTCCCTTTCCAGATGGCATAGTTGAATTTCAGGCTAAATTTCCCCTTTCCCTAAGTTCTTGCCAGCATGTGACTATGTAACGGACTTGCAGTTTCTTGGCATTCTGAACGCTTTATGAAAAGATCCCCATCAAAATCATAAAGGGTTTTCATGAATGTGTTTTTCCTGACTCAAGTTTCTTTAATCTTCACTTCTATTTGACAGTTATAGCTTAGTGAAAAATTAGCATTTTATTTAAAAGAGTGTTTCAAAGTAACTGAAACTGCAACTGTTTTCCAAATTACTTTTAAAGGTCATTTTCAAGCTTTTCTGCAATGGCTAACTAAAAATAACAATGAATTCCAAACAACCAAACTCTTGCCACATAATTGCATCTTGACATTTAATCTTATGTCTTTAAAAATGTTTTGCTTCTTATGTCTTTAAAAATGATTCATTATGTCTGTATTCATACATCTATCTAGTTTACTTTCTCGTTATTCTTCTATCACTACATTGGGTGCAGGTAAGAAGCTGTGTATTCATAGGTATTGTTTTTATCAGGCAGTTTTTCTGTGTGGGCTTTAATATTTTGCATGGTGAATGGAAAACATAATTTTGACAGGTAAAAATAATGTATCTTTTTTTTTCTCTCCACTTACACGTAGGGTATAATGCAAGATGTGCAATTACTCGTCATGCCTCAAGGATTTATTTCTCAATGCCCAGATCTTAATCGCAGTAAGTCTATTAATTCTTATACCATAAAATGAAAGGTGTGCTTTGTACCTACTTTCTGTCCTACAAGCTTTCTTAAAACCTAGAGTTTCAGTGTATTGGTTGTCAACTTTGACATGATTGAACCTATTGTGAATACGTGGGGTTTTTTATTAATAAAAATTATTATTTTGTTTTCTAGCATGCCCAACTTGTAATGACTTCCATGGACTTGTGCAGAAAATTATGGAACTGCAAGACATTTTAGCCAAAACATCAGCTAAGGTAATGTTTACTAGAAGTCATGACATGGGAGAAATGAGGATTCTAAGGGCTTAATTGCTGTCTTTTTAGATTATTTGTGCATGTGTGGGGATATGCGCATGGCTGTGTGTGGAACATCCCTGTGTGGTATGTTTATCTGTTTGTATTTATGTATCTGTACCTAGTGTCTATACATACAAATTCCCAGTTCAGAGAGATTTCTTGTGTTTTAATATTTTTGTAGAATCATATCTTTTAACAGTAAACAGAATCCAAATCCGTGAGCAAGGAAAGGGCTCATGGATACTCAAGCTCTGTTAGGCTAACAAGTCAATAAATCTAGAATGAAATCGGTTACTGTGCTTACTACAGCAAGTCTTATGGGTCCAAGACTTTTCTAGACCTGAGCTGCCAAAGGCATATTCAGACAAAATAAATGCAAGACAAGGAATTAAAAATCCAAAGCAGCATTTTCTTTTCTTTTTTTTTTTTTCTTTTTTTCTCTAGAATATCACACCAAAAGCATTCATGTCTGCTGGTCAACATAGATTAGTCTTCTGATTTTAAACATTTGTACTTTAGATGTCTGCAAGAATGCTGTCACCTACCTGATTTGATACACAAGTGTTAAAACTGCCTTGGTTGTGGAGAAACAATTGCTAACATGTTGGTTTTGAGATTTATGTCCAATTTTGCCTCTCTACTCAGATTCAGCTCTTTTATGCATAACCTAATATCTGCAAGTAATTTATGTAGTGTAAGATTCTTGGTCAGTTCACACATAGAAAGATGAGAAATCAGGGGGCATATACATCTTGACCTACTCCCTTTTTTTCATGATGTCCCTGATGTTAGAGAAAGCTGAAATGCATTGTGTCTTATTTCTTAATTTTCATCTGCGAATGATTGATGGTTTAATCATATTGTATTTGACAATAAGTATTTTATTATCTTTGGCTACATTTTCCTACGTGTATTCTCTCATATGCATGCTCGATGATAAAGGGGGACAGTTTCAATCATGTTTATACTAATATGGAAACCACTTACAAATTAATCCCTTTTTTTTTTTTTTTTTTTGTAAACTGTAAATACAGTTGTCCCAAGCTGAGCAGAGGATGAACAAGTTGGATCAGTGCTACTGTGAAAGGACTTGCACAGTGAAAGGCATGACTTACAGAGAGTTTGAATCCTGGACAGATGGCTGTAAGAACTGCACTTGCATGGTATGGCTACAGTTTGAGTGGAGACTCAAGAACTCCAGTGTTTCCTCTGATTACAGTTTTATTGAGGCAAATAATGAGAAAATTTCCAGGTATATGCTAGGTGGTAACAACAAATGGCTAGAAAACCTGTTCAAAATCTAAGGAATGGTATCAGTAATACATTTTCCTTTTGTTTCAGTGGTGCCAGCATGTGTAGCTCTCCTATATTTCATGTCACCATGATAATATGCAGTATACTTAGCTGTCATGTTATTTCTATGCACTGAGTTGCAAATGGTTTCTCTGGATAATTAATTTTATCACTTTTTATCACTATAAACACAGCCTTTTTCTTAGCAAATGATTTAACAGATCCCTTGTGCCCGAGTCCATTCAGTTGCCTTTGGTTACATCTCAGTAAGTCATGAAGAGTAAAATGTCAGGGTCATATGCATGCTCTGTTATATCACAAATGAAAGAGGCTTGTTAGGTGGATGGAAGATTCTCAAAGATACCACAACTCCAGAAGCAATTTCAAGTATCCTTTCAGATATCAAACCATGGCATCTTTGTTATTGTCCATTCATTTAAAACTCATTAATTCCATTTGAACTCATTAAATGCCTAATCCAAGGGCCATCAGAAATTGGTGAAAAGGCTGTTGGTGTCTGTATTGCACCTTAGATTGATTTACTGCTATCTATAGTTTGCTAAATGTTTCTCCTTAAGCTTTGCATGATTTTGATCTTTGTATTTCTGGAGGGATGTTAGTTTTGTTTTTAGAGTTTTGTGGTTGACAAGAAGACGACAGTTCATGGTATTAAATCTGTCTGATAGCTATTTAAAATGCTTTGAATTTAGTGTTAAATGCATTACTTATTTTTGTCTCAGGTTTTTCTTGCAGCTATGATATTATTACCTTCTAGAAATGTATTGTCTCTAATGTAAAAATCAGAAGGTAGAGTATTGTTTTGTGAGGTTGTTACTTCATCATAATCTGTCAGTTTGCTGCTGATTGGCAGAATGTTTTAGCTCCAAATAGATTTGCCTCTTAAAAAAATCTCAGATCATTACAATCTGAAAGAACGTTATACATGCCTGAAAGGTATAGTTTCTGTTCTTGTAGTTATTAAAAGAACCAAGTTAAAATGTCTTTTTGGGTATTGTTAGAGAGTTCATTGCATTTAAAAATAGATTCTAAGTTCCTGTGTTTGAGAACATCTCTGCTCTTTCTAAATGTAACTTCCAGTTAAGCACCTTTTATTCTTCTAGAATGGTACTGTGCAATGTGAGGCTTTGATTTGTCCCCTCTCTGACTGCCCGCTTAACTCCGCCCTGACATATGTGGATGGCAAGTGCTGCAAAGAATGTCAATGTAAGTTTTACTGCAGAACTTCCTTCTAGTGAATATTTTGATATTTGTAAGAAAATGAACCTTTTTGTAAACGTGTCAGTGAAAGAACTGGTCAGAGAATGAAACATTTGGGTTAAGGGATGAGGGAATTTAGACTACACTGAAATATTCTTGGAAATTGATAACCAGAACATTTTCATTTTTCAGTTGCAGGTATTTTTTTATTTTTATTTTTTCACATATAGATATTTCTTATCAATGTTTAAAAAGAAAAAATTATTTTAAAAAACTTTCTGCAGACTTCCATAATTTATCTTTTAGACCAAACTGCTGGAAATTCAAGAATTATTGCCTGTTGTTTGTTTTGACCAGTGTTTCTAACACCTTTATCACAAGAAGAATGTACTTTCAACCTTACGTTGTAGGGCTAGAAATGGAAGTTCAGATTTATGATTCTTCTTCTGTAATTAAGGGAAGAGAAAATTCATACTGGACTCAAGAGACCAGCAAAAAGCAGACAGCTGGAAATGTTCTTTCATAAAAGGTCAGGCAGAATTATACAGGAAACTGGTTGGAGGTAATTTAATATTGTCAGTTAAGATAGGTGATTACCATTTGGTTTTATAGAATTTTTGTTTAGTTTCAAATAGGGCCAGAGAAGAGGAATTTTAGGTTAGTAACTTTTTAGATGGATTATATATAATATTTCAGGTTGATTATGTACATGTATCAGGTATGTGATGGTTATTTATTTCAGGTTACAGTGGAATCCATTATTGAAATCCAGCATGAGATGCACACATTTCTTTATGCTGTAAATGTTGAGACTTTTCTGTGTAGCTTCGTTACTCTTCTGCTGTATAAAACTTCTTACAGGGTATAGAGTAATATATAACTGCTTAATATGACATGTTGTAAGATAAAATTCAGGAAGACATTTTGTACTCCATTGGTCTTGCTCACACAGGAGTTTATTAATATTTAATTGTGTTAGAAGTTACACAAACCATCCCATTTTATGAGACCTTATTAACTTACTGAAGTAGATTAATACTAATTGAGAGAAAATGAGAATTCAAATACCTTTTTTTTAAACCAGCTACACAGAATTTCCATGCCTATTAGATGGCTCAGGGAACTGATGAGTCAGGGATGCGAGATGTGAATTTAAGCCTCAATTTGAATCTTTGACCATGTTGGCAGAGTTTGAAAACCTGGTCCTCTGAAGTATGTTTTTGTGATGTATTGCTTGTGAATTGACTTGAGAATTCTCCATCCAGATATTAATGGAGAAATGTTCACATCATAGAGCTTCTTATGAAGTTACTTTTCTTGGGAGTCTTGATAAAGGTTAAGAAAAGTGAACGGGCATATGGACATTAACCTTATCACACAGCATTACTACTTCTGCTTCCAATTAAGATACAGTTCTTGTACAGGATACTCTGAAGTTTACTCTGATATTGCCTTTTTTATAATATTATCAAAAGCCTTTTAGATTCCAGTGTTGTTAATTTGATAACAATACATAATTCAACTTGTAACTAACATAACTTTCTTAACAAACTATCAGAAAATTATTAGATCAAAAAATAAAAATTTCTTTTGAAAAATTATTCCTAATATCATCTAGTTTATTTAAAGTGCCATTTAAAAGAATCAAACAACTTTTTAAGTGGAAAAAAGGACAGAGAGTGTAAATTTGAGTCACATTGAAAAGGTAGCTAAATTCCAGTGAAAGAGTGTAAAAAGTAGAAGTTAGAGGCAATGGAGACTGCAGGACCCTCACTTCTCCAGGCTAGTTTGCTGAAAATGCCAAGTTGTCTCTGAGTTCATATACATATATATATATATATATATATATGCATATTTTTATATGTATATATATGCATTTATATATATATGTGCCAGCTGTACCCTGTCTTCTTGGTGTCTTCAGCTCAAGGTTTGAGCTGATTGAGGTTAGTGTGCTCAGTGACCATGGTTCTTCCTCAAGGTGTCAAAGCTTAGTTCCTCCATTTGGATAAGTTCTGAGAATAACTTTTTTGTTCTGAATTCTTAGAACAATATCAGGAGATGTGGCATCTGACTAGATTATGTAGAGCTAACACAGATGGCTTATAATTGAGAAAGCAGCTAATTAGGGTGTGTTGCTCAAGGAGCCACTATCCTTAGTATTGAATAGTCTCTTAATCTTAAATGCTGAGAAAAAGTGGTGCCTAATACACTGTTCTTCAGAAGGCATTGGTATTTGTTTCAAGACAAAATCATAGAATGGTTTGAGGTGGAAGGGATCTTTAAAGGTCATCTAGTCCAACCCCCCTGCAGTGAGCAGGGACATCTTCAACTAGGTCAGGTTGCTCAGAGCCCCATCCAGCCTGACCTTGAATGTTTCCAGTGATGGGGCTTCTACCACCTCTCTGGGCAACCTGTTCCAGTGTTTTGCCGTCCTCATCGTACAAACTGTCTTCCTTTTATCTAGGAAGCTAACTTCAGCTTAGCATTTTAATATTGGATTGTGCAGCTTTGTCATATCATGTTTGACATTTTCAATGCATTCAGTTTCAGCGCAGCTAACTTAATGTTTTTTTGCTTAAATATTTTGTTTGGAAGAACACTTAGTAAGGAATGTTGTGTGGTGGTTTGTTGGGTTTTTTTACGAATATTGCTTTGACTTTGGTTCTTCTTGTGAGCCAAAAGAAAACAAGAGTAACAAACCCTGACCTTCTCCCCTAACTCTGTACCTTTGTTTGAGGACATTCAGGCAACTTGTTCTATTTTGTCCTGTGTGAAGGTCAATGCTGCTAGCCTGACAAATGGCAATGCATGCAAATTATCATTATGTTTTCTATTAACTGTAATGGGCTAAAAGAAGCTATGATCTTCCCAGGCACATAAATTGGACAATGTGTTAGATATATATGTCAGTTACAGAAAAGATACTAAACACAAAATTCAGTCAAGCTGCCAGAGCATACATCTTAGATCAGTGGGAACTTCCTGTGGAGAATTGTTTGGAGCTTGAAAGCAGAGACCACTTTCCTTTCTGTTCCCAATGCAGTTTTAAACCTATCTGAAAAAGTGTGTGCAAGAGTTCATTAAATTATTTTCTCATCTGCAGAGACAAATGCATTGTGTAATAATAGGCACCAATACAAACTGGGGAGAGATTAAGCTCCTCTACTGACCCTCTAAAGAACTGATTTAGACCATGGACTTGGCTTAAGAGTGACAGGGATTAGTTCATTTATTTTAAGTGAATTATGGAATGACTGCCAATGTCTTAGTAGCTGAGACAATTGCTACTTGGTCATCAAATCTTTTTATGGTAACTTTTTTATTAGTCAGTGTATTAACACTAAAGCATCACTTCCAACAGCTATGTGATATATGTACTTTTTAAAATGGAGCCAGTCTATTTTAAATAAACTAGATTATTTTCATTTTTTTAAGGCCCAAAGTGATATTTGTACGAGTATCTGGCACAATAATAATTACTGTCATCAAAGACAGATCTCCAGGAAGAAATTGCTGTCCTCCTCCCAGTGACATTGCAGATACTTGTAGACCTAATCCCAAACTATTTAAATCCATTCCAACAGATTTCAATGGAGGTTAAAGTCTAAGTTGTTATGTTCAAATCTGCATGCTGTGATTTTCCTGCATTCAGTGTGGCACAGAGAAGAGGCTGCAGCTCAGAAGTGGTTGAACAACAGGATTAGTGGGTGCTGTCTGAACAGACCATCTCATCCTTGCATTAAATCAGAAGAAGGGGCAGTCTGGAAACCAAAGAGCAGCTCCAGCAGGGACACGGCATGGGTCTGAGGGCTGCGGGGCAGCCAGCAGGCTCATCAGGGTAACGGGGCAGGCATTGGTACTGGAGGAAGAAGAGGCAGTTTTTAGCAGCGAAGCAGTGATTAATCATTTATCATAACTTTTTTTAAAAAAGCACACTTCAGAATATAGAGGAGAAGCAACATTCTGGCTAATGCAAAAGATTAGTTGCTTTTTGATTATAAATATTTATATGTGGCTTTTTAAAGATACAAATTCAAATAAAGCATAAATTCTGTTATTTTGAGAATTTAGCCTACTTTAGGATAGTACTAAAAGTTATCTGGAATATAGCTGGCACAGGATTATTTCCCAGAGCCATGTTGTTTATTATAACCTCCCGTAGTCAGCATGCAGAACTTCTGCTAAATGTTAAATAATATTCAGAATAGTGTCCATTCAGCCTCTGCTTTCTGGATTTTCTATGCTGAAATGATTCATGTCAACCTTATTTATCAGGCTTTTGAATCACATACAATGATACTATCACATTATAATGACAGATAAAAACCATAATGTGTGCACTTGCACTACTGAGATGAATTATATCATTGTACTTTACTGCCTTTTTATACCATTTATTACTTCAGCAACTCTGTGTCTTCAAAAGAAAGGCAGTATTTATATTCATTTAGAAATAGCACACAAATGTTTTTTCTGAAGCAATATTTTTGAAGGGGAAAAAAAATGTATCCTTGAACTCATGTAGGTCAGTAAAATTAGTGGAGGTATTTTAGATTTACAAAGCTATAGTGGAAAAGCATAATTGATGCATGTATAATTTGTGAATTTGACTCCTACAATCTCAGAGTCTCACAGAATGGTTGAGGTTGGAAGGCAACTCTGGAAGTTATCTGGTCCAACCCCTCCTTGCACAAAAGCAGGGCCACCTAGAGCCAGATGCCCAGCACTGTGTCTGGACGGCTTTTGACTACACAGATGGAGACTCCACAACCTCTCTGGGCAACCTGTGCCAGTGCTCGGTCACCCTCACAGTAAAAAAGTGCTTTCTTGTGTTCAAATAGAATTTCATGTGTTTTATTTCATGCCCATTGCGTCTTGTCCTGTCACTGGGCACCACTGAAAAGAGTCACGGCTCCTTGTCCTTCATTCCCTTCCATCAGGCATTTGCACACATTAGGAAGATCTCCTCAGAGCCTTCTCTTCTCTGGAAAGTGTAACATCTCTGGAAGCTGAGCATTGAGGTGTTCTTATTTTGGGACCTTTCCTGGGCTGAACTCAAAGCCAGCTGAAGACAGTGAAAAGACTTCCCTTGGCTTTGGTAGGCAGGGCCAACCTCATCCTTGACCCTCGCTGCTCAGTCTTTGCTATACTTTCCATAGTAAAGCTACTGAATTTTTCAAACTACTCTTATACAAAAGGAATATATTGGGTTTCTGTCTATTATATATCAAATGTCAGAATTGTCAGGGTCTTTTTTGTGCAGAGCTTGTAATCTCCTCCACCTTTGTAAGCTGGGCAGTATACCTCCACCAGAAGAGAAATGTTGAAGCTTTTCACTCACAGTTCCCTTCTGAACAGGAAACTCACTCTGTTGCTCTGTGTAAATTAAAATAAAGCTTACAGTAATTGGACTTCTTGGAATATTTTGCTTCTATGTTTCCTTTCTTCCTTCCCCACGCCCTTTGAATTTCATTGTTTTGCATTAGCAGAGGAGAACTGGGGGAGTTGGTGCACTGTGTCAGACTTCTCATGCATCACAGTGCAGCTCCCTCCTAGGTTAGTGGCTTTTTAGCTATTCTGGACCCCATGCATTATGGAACTCCACTAGAAGACTCTAGGTCTGGAGGCAGTCTATCAGCAGATGAGGAGAATTCCTGTTAATGGTAAAGTCATCTAATTTTAGTCTTACTGTGTGCCTGGGGAATGAATTATAAAATAAAGTGTGCTTAAGAAAATCCTTATTCGTTAACATACATTCCATACACTACACTGTGTAGCAGTTTGCACTAAAGAAGAAATTTGAAACATAATACTGGTAATCTTATAGATAAAGAATTAAAAATATTTTTTTTAAATGGGAAATTTTGCTGTAGGCCATGCTCTGCTCTCCCATTCTCTTCTTATCACCTATTTTGATGAGGCTGTCTGGGAAAAGAACCTATTATTTTCCATTCATTTTTCATTATGTTCTTACTAGGGAGTTCACTAAACATAAAATACCTGCAGCATATTATTATTTTAGCTTATTTCCAGTGCAAATAAAACATTAACATATGTTAACATAAGATATCAATATTTTGGCTTTCAGACAGCTGGGAGTGGACAGATTGGCAGTGTTCCAGTCTCTAATAAGTTACTACCCTAACTTCAGTAATGCTGATTTCACCAGAATTTGTGTAGTCAGGTGGCTATGAAATAAAAATTTAAAAAATTCTGGTTCTATTTATAATTACAAAAATCACCTAGGATATGTGGGTGTTCACGTGTCTGTGCATTGATTTCAGTGTTTGTTCTCATCAGTGATAAGCTAATGTCACTCTGCACCTGCATTATTGGATTGTGGGGGGATGGTTTGTTTGTTTTGATGTGGGGTTTTTTGTTTGTTTGTTTTGTGGTTTGTTTGGTTTTGGGGTTTTTTTTTTTTATCCCATAACTAGGAGCACATTGCCAAATCAGCAGCTTGTAGCTGAAGTTCTAGTTTCTGCCTGGAGCTTTTCCTCTATAGATCTTGCAAATTTCTGTAGTACCAGTAACGATGATCTTTAATGGACATATGTTCTGAAAAGAGCAGAACTTGGCTTTAACTGAAGACCCCAAAACTGCAGGTTTTGGACAAGGTCACAGAAGAGTAACACGTTGGAAGCAGAGGGCACTTCATGGAGCTGGATAGAGCAAAGTACCAAAAACCAACTAACCGACCAAACGAGATTCATGGCTTATTGTGCAGTTTTCAGAGACCAGTTTGAAATGCTTTTATTCATAACAGCCTGGGGAGAGATGCTGGTAGGAACCATGGGACTGTAAAAGAAGGCACATGTATGGGTTTCTGGCAGTGTCTGTGTCACGTGAGAAAAATAGGAAGGTTGTGAAGGCTGAAACTCAGTACATAAAATACTGAAAAAAATGCACCATAAAACCATCAATACTGTGATCTTATTTTCCTGGCAGTCTAAGGAAGGGATGGTAAAATATGAGTGAAGTTGATTCAGTGAGATGAATATAAAATGATGTATACTGTTACCCTTTATTTGTCTTTTTGTAAAGATAAAGATTTAAACAGGTGACTTTCAGTCTTTGGGACTGCAGAAGTTTGAATTTTTTTCAGGGGAAGCATGTAGTGAATAAAGCCTTCTAGTGCCTGGTTAGTTCTCTTAGCCATCACTTGCAGATATCTGAAGTATGATGTATAGACCTCCAGGCTGTTATTGATCACCATTTCTACATCTGTCAGCTCATGAAATATATTCAGCTTCAAATAATGGCCACTTTGTCCCATGTGAGACACAACTTGAAAACTGAAATCTCAGCAGAAATGGTGTAACAATCCTTTCTCATACTTTCCTCATCTGTTCCTTTCAAAACAGTCATTGCAGTCTTCTTTATTTGCGGTTTCTGCTACTTGCTTTCTTCACTGTACCAGGCACAGTACTGTATCTACAGTGATTCTCATGTTTTTGTATCACTGTTCAGCATCTTTGACAATAGAGAGTGTTTTTACTAATGTTTGCTTTTTTTGTGTGTGTGTGTGTGTGTGTGCGTGGTGGGGGGGTGTCTTATTTGGTACCAATTTCCACTAAGAAGAAAAGAAAGCTCTGTCCATTTATTTGAGAGGGTAGTTGACCATACTAAGCAGGGAATAGCTCACTAGTATTTTTTTTTTTTTGCTATTGTTGAAATGATTTCTGTAAATTTCTACTTAGAAATAAAAATCCTGATACTGCCCTGGTTGCTCTTGGAAAAAAATTATGTAAACATTTTTCAGGTATAATTTTGACTGGTTTCCCAGATTTTTTTTATAATTGATGACGTTTGGTTAAAATCCCTTAATATTATTTAACGTCTAGGATTTTTCCCTAGCAGGTGAATAGAATTTGAAGATATTGTTTGTTGTTTTGCATTGTTGTAAGCTATTATGGTGAAGAAGAGCTTTTTTATTGTGGTTATTTCTGATGGCAAGAATATACTTATAGACAGTAGTGTTAGAATGGTATTACAGCGTCATCATTGTTTGATGTAATAAATTGGGGCAGAAAATGCCTAGTTGCAATTATATTTTTTTTTCCCTATCCTGAAAGCAAAGCAATAAAATATGCTTAACTTACCTGGCAAATAGGCACATACCTGTTATTTCTAGTGAGGGAGTACTTCTACTCTCTAGGCACATTTTGCAGACTTGTGAAGAGGGAGTTTGTCTTGTAGATTTTTCCATCATGACATATCCAGAAGCTTTGCTAAATCCTCAAGGCACCTAAATGACAAATCAAATCTGAGTATAGCATAGAAGAGAGAACAATCTTGTATATGGTTGTTGTAAAGTTCTCAGACAGGCTTCTTAATAGTAGTAGAATATGACTTAAGAATGCATAATCCATGGTTTTCTGTGGCTTTGTTTGTATAGAGTTGGTAGTATGGTTTAAGCTCCTAACCACAAATTTTTAATTTTACTGATTTTGCAGTACTTTATTACATAGTTGCTATGAAGACGTGGGAAAAAGTGAGTGTGTTTTAAAAAATATAAAATTAAGATAGACATATACATAAATAAAGGAATCACATCCTTGTTTTCATGCATCAGTTCAGCCATCTTGAGTCACACATTTGCTCCTGTTTCCAGTGTGACATCTTGAGCTCCATGAAAACGCAATGGTTGATTTTTACAGTGTGGGCAAACAGATTTAAAATCCTCACCTTGGCTTCTGCTGTACTCTGAAAACTAGTCTGTGTGTACCTTGCAACAGTCTTTCATCATCTGGGAAGCTGTCCTGGTTTTCAGCTGGAACAGAGCTGGGTTTCTTTTTAGTAGCTAGAATAGTGCTGGGTTTTGCTTTCAGCCTGGGATTTGTTATGAGAGCAATTTACCAGTACTGTTTAAAGCAACTCACAATCATTCTTCTTTCTTGCTGACGATTGATCATGGACTGCAAGAGCCCTGTCCTTCATTCTTTCCAATAAAATTCCATGTTTTGAAGTCTAACCTCTTCTAAACATATGTGGACAGATATCAAGGTCTGTTAAATAAAATCCTAAGGTGGTTGTTGAGATAAAATATTTTGTGGAACAGGAGAAACTCTCTCCCTTGGAGAATGACAGCTCTTTGCATTTCCCTCCGCCAAAAAGAAAGTTTGAAGGTCATATTGCAAAAGAAACTGGATGCTGCCATTTAGAGTGCAGTTCTTAGCAGACCATGGTTTACTTGGAAGTAGGTGGCTTCAGTGAGAGTATTTGAGTAGCTGTACTTGTTATCACTATTATTTGTATTAAGGTATCTTTAAAACCCTGCTGCTATGAAAAGCCATCAGTCTGGTTACTGTACACACAGAAGACAGTCCTCCATTCTGTAGGATTTGACAATTTAAGTGTAAGAGAAGAGATAAGACATTGGATATAGAGACAAAGGTGTGGGAAGAGTAAGGAAAAACTAAAATAAATGAGTCATTGTCCTGTCAGGCTTCTCTCTCAGCTGTTTCTCTGCATTTCTGGCTAGTCATCCATGAGGTCTGACCTGGAGCTGTTGGCACTGTGGGCTATGCCTCGTTTTCATAGTCAGGATTCTGTCCTGCAGTAAAGGGACATACTGAATTACTGACATTTATTCAAGATTTGAAGGCAAAATGTTTCTTTTTTCTTTCTCTCAAGATATTTGCTCACATTGTTTTAGCTCTTAGAACAACAGAATTTGAGGGAGGGGGAAAGAGAAACTAATTTGTCTTTTCATTATAATTCAGTATTGTAATAAAATTATCTTAAGTCTTCAAAGCACATTTCTAGCATTATGGTTATTTGCTTCTCATATTTCTTGTGGAAACACTGAAGTATTCACCATGTATTGAGGTGATGTGATCACAAGTAGATTCATTTTCTTAATAAAGTTTCCTCTAACAAAACCAGATTGTTACACAGGAAAGACAGTATTTGTTCTTGCTGGAGCAACACCTCAAATTCCTTATCTGTCAAATGTGATCATCATAAATCCACTGTTCTTTTGCAATTCTACTAAAGATCCATACTAGATCTCTGCAGCTAATGAAAAGAAGGTCTTTGCTAATAATATATTGAAAAAAAATTCAAGAATTTGTCAGCACAAACTGATATTTTTCTCTCAGGTTTTCAAGAGTTTGTAAAAAATGAGAACCACTGATAACAGGTTTCATAAAATTCATAAGCATTTTGTCTTAATGCTATTTAACCTATTGCAGTCATTTCTGAGATTCTTGGTAGTGAAATCAATTGCATTTAAAGAAGTAGCTATTTCTTTTCTTTGCCATTGAAATTGCAGAATTGTGTTTTGCCTTATGCAGGTTTGATGCTAATAGGTGATAATTAAAAATGAAATCTTTTTTATCTGTACTTTCTGATTCTTGGTTTCCATAGAAAGGTAGCAGCAGACAAAGGAAAAGGAAAAAAAGTGAGCTGGCTGACATATCAGTAAGGTGAAAGTATTGCAGCTCTCCTAGAGACTGGCATACACTACGGTCCCATGCAGAAAATAACCACCTGGTTGCACAAGCACACAGACTCTGAGTCTAATATCTGGAAAGGTCCCCTTGAAGACAATAAGAGTGTTAATGTAGTTTGTTTTTTCTTGGGTTTTTTTCGATATTTTTTTTTTATTATTAGTAACTCTAAGGCTTTCCCTCATTGATGTAGTTCCCAAACAAAAGAGGAATAGTTCCATTAACAGTTTCAGTGGACTCCATCTTACTGTTTGGTTGTTGGTTTTTTTGGGTTTTTTTTGTTGTTGTTGTTGTTGTTTGTTTGGGGGTTTTTTTGTGACTGGGTTGGAGTATCAACAGATGCAGTCTGGAAAAATTAGCCATGATAAAGCAGAATCTGTGAACATCTGCTCCAGCTACTTTTACATTTTTTATTATTTCAAATCCTGAACTGCATTTAGACATGAAGTACATTGTTTGGGAATGCACAATGGATAATAACTTCTGGCAGCCTTGAGAAGCAGGGGCAAGAGTTTAGGTGTACGTAGGTTTCTATACAAAGTTGTCTTTTGAAAATTTCCAACTCTCTTGGTAGCACCTGAATTTTTTTTTAGATTAGTTTTTGATTAAATGCTATTTGATAATTAATTTTGAGAGTGAGTATATAAAAATCTGGAAAACTGATTTGCATAACTGACTTTAATCAAGATTTCCAAAACTGTCTTTGCTATCTCTGTTAAAAACCTTTTGCTAAGCTAATGCCAAGGACTTAAGAATGTTAAGTAGAGTTCTCTGGAGTGTTTGTGATTATGCCAACTAATCCTGTCATTCCAGCTGAAGTGAGGAAGATGATGGGTCTCAGAAGAGGGATGGGAGGATGAGCAGATTCCTTATGTAGGAATGAAAATGGGTGGAGGAAAGGTTGGGAGTGTGAAACCCGTTCAGTTCCTGTACAGCCCTAGATGCAGGTGCTTTGAAAGAACTGAGATCTACCAAGAGCTATAGATGTGATGCTCCACTTGTGCACTAATCCACTCCTGGGAATGTCTAAACACATGAGAGTGACCTCTGCCATTATGGAGATAGGGCATATGTGATTATTACTGTAACATCCAAGTTAACAAGAGGCTGCCATTTGTAGGAGAAGTGAAAGGATTTGGTAAGAAAGTAAGTACAGTGAAATGGAGCTATGTGAGGCCAAGTCACAAGATGTTGTGCCTTTGCTGCAGAGGTGTGCGCAGTTGTGGTGCAGAATTTCTAGCTAAAGTGTCTGTGGAAATAGTTCTGGGCCAAGAAGAGTCTGGTGGAGAACGGGAGCATCAGCAGGGTCCCTGATAGTCACTCAGATATGGGTGTAGTCTGTGGGTGCTTAAATAACATGGCAGATTTTTGAAGCAGATGCTGTTTGGAACCTCTATGGCTTGGGAACATGGAAATGTTGCTTCCAAGTTTTTTTCACCCAAATAAATGCCAGATTTACTATTTTGTGGTGAAATTAGTAGTTTTGCTGTTTGCATAGGGTGTTTTTTATTGTTGTCAAGTCAAACGGTGTCAAAGCCTCTGAAGGTGCTGCCTTTCAGAGGTACTCGCCTTTTGCTGAATATGCTCACATGATCCGTGCCCACGAGGATGCAGAAAGCAACCACCTCGCTAGTCATGTGCAAAAATGTATCTTCAAAAGTTATGCATAGTTGGTGCATGCTATTTTTCAAGGCAAATCCGTGCAAAAATGTGGGTAGTGTTCTAAAATGCTTTATTTCTCCCCCTTTCCCTGTTTAGAGTCTCTGTGGAGCAGAGTAACCATTACCCTGTGTAAGGGCTGTTGCAGGAGTATGTATCTTCCCTTGTCATGTCCATGGGTGGCCTTAACTTACGACATGGCAATGGAGAATACAACATGCATTTTATATAGTAAATTAGTGCTTATGGGTGATAACTGTTTGTCTCTCGTAGATTTAAAATAGTGATGCAGGAGTGTGCAGGTGTTTAGCATTTCTTAATTATTTTCAGAAATTTCCAACACTTAGTCCTAATCAATTTGTTGTATTTAATCATGCATATGGATCCCCGTGACTTGAGGCATTCTAATGGGTGCACGTGCAAGTTTAAGCATGTCATGAAGTATAAGGTGTTTTAGGGAGGTGTCTTTATTTTTCTACACCGCACCATTTTTCTCTTAACAAAGTTTTCAGAACAGTTCTTTTACAATTACCTAGCGGTCCAGTGGAGAGAAGGTGGAACTGAAGCAGAAATTTCCCTGTTATTAGTAGCTGTCAGCATTTAATAAAACATCTCTTTGGACCTTTACTAAGATACAACTATGTCACTACAATTGCAAATAGCTTACATACTGAGTCCATTGGATAATGTCTAATCCTGCTTTTATGAGCATTAAGCAGGCATGTAATGTTTGCATTAGAGTTTGTTTGGTCTTGCAGATTGTTGTGTTATTTATAAACCTTTAATATAATTGTAATACAGTGGTCATATAATTAATATTAACCTTAATTGCTTTTCTTCTTTTGATGCCCTCTAAGGCTTTTGTCTTGGCATTTGGTTTTATTGTTTGACATTTTGCTGAGAAAGTTGTTTGAGTATCAGATGGCCAACATAGTTAATTCAGCATAAAATGAATGGGCATTTTGATTGCGTTAGTCACGCCCAAGTTTTCAAAATCCTGTGTTTAAAGTCTAAAATATTCCAGTTCTATATGACAAGCACAATATGTTCCATTGCTCTAAAGCCAAAGTAGTGCATGTCTATAAGTAGAAATATTTTGGCTGTCGTATTTAACCAAGCTAAAATTTCAGTGTATGTAGCAATAATGCCAATTTGGAGAGAAGGTGACATCAAATACATTGTCGAGTATGGATCTTTGCTTAACTGGAGACAGACACATGCTCACTTTGTGCTATGTGATGTCCATTGGCTTTGATCAGTTGCAAAGTCTTTCCCAGACTCCCTGTCCTGCAGCCTACTTCAAAAGTTTTATTTCATCTGTCAGGTCTATTTGCCTCAGCTGAACTGCTATCAACAGAGTTTTTAGTCACATTTTGATGTGCCTTTTCAATGTTCAGATTGCTTTTTTAGTCTTTAAGGATGCCTCAAGGAGCCCTCATTCTAGAGTGCAGATGAATTCTACAGGATACTCCCCAACAAGAACACATGGTAGATGAATTATGTAATTTCCCCATAGTAGTGATGGAAATATAGGAAACAGGAGAAGTAGGTGAAAGAACTAATAATTTTAGGTTGACTAGTTGCCAATGTGACTGAACAGCCCATTAGTGTTGTTGGAGGTGGCTCGCACCACAGATGTTCTCAAATTATTATAAAACTGCTGTAGAACAACAACTTAATATTTTTGTAATAGAGATATTTAGCTTTTCCAGCTAACAAGAAATAAGATACAAATAGTAATTGATTCCTTATCATTAGAAAATTTCAAATCAGATTTTCTTTTTTTGGCTGAGGAAGCTGAAGCATAAACATGCAGCTTTTCAACAGTGATTGACTGGAAAAATTAGCAATATATTTTCCAGCTTGAAATCTGGAGTAATTTTGAATTGTTAAGGGAGAAGGCACGAGATGAAGCAAGTCTCCAGTCTCACAGACTGCAGTAACAGATGAACTTGTGGTCTCCACAAAATAAGTGAAGAAGAAATAACGCCCAAATCCCTTCAAAGATAAATGAGAAAGGGCTGAGAACAGTGCCTAGCAATGGCGTGGCAGTTGAGGGAGATAAACTAATGAAAGGTGACCATTATCTCTGTGTGCACTTCTAAGGATAAAGCCACAGAGGTTTTGCGCTATGTAAGCTTGCAAAGTAGGATTAATGGGTTTTACACAATGCCTAAGCCTTGATCTCTGAACAGTGGAAAATATAATCAAGGAGATTCCAAGGAGGAGGTTGGAAAATTATATGAACAAGACAGGGTTTTTTGTGTATACTAATTTTGGGTGTTTCCCCCACCACCACAAACCAGCATATGTGAACAAAGAATGCAGCAACACAGATTTAATTACCAGATTTAAAGTTACGTTCATAATTACTGACAAATTTCACAAAATTTCAAGTCATATCTGCCACTCATTGGGCAATTATGAATACAAGAAAATAAAACGGTTAGAGGAGTTCACCGATGTCCTAAACTTTCTGCTTTCACTTGGCGAGAAGTCTGAATCAAAATCAACTTAGATACCCCAGGGAAGTATGCATGCATTCCTCAGAGAAAGGCATACACAATCTAGATAGATGATAAATACGGAAGTGAGAAAATGTACTGAATGACATCCTGTGAACACAACGAAGGGAAAGCTGGAGTTTGCTGGGTCATGGATTTTTCATGCCATTTTAACAAACAGAGAAGAAAAGTGTCCTTTGGAGGACAGTGGGAAGAAAAAGGAATTGTGAAAGAGATGCGATAGTTTGACAAACAGTTGGTAATTTACTGAGTGAACAAAACAGCCAGCAGGCTCGTGAAAGACTTTTGCTGGATAAATATGGAGAAGATGCCACATCATCACAACATGTTAAATGATACTGTAGAGAATAGTTGTATTATAACTACACCGGCATAAATTAGTAGTGAGGATAAAAGCAGACTTTGCTAATAATTTTTTAGATCCCAAACTGATGCCTATCTTTATAATATTTGATCATCTTCTGTATACAGATCAAGAGCACTCAAACTTTGTAGCAGGTTTTGTAGACTTCCTGTTTCATCTTCTTGGAAAACTGTGCTTCGAATAATATATGTTGTTTTAGGTTACTGGAGGGATGGGGAATTTTGATGGCAAGAGGAAAGTGTTGATGTAATTCAGCTGTAGATGAAATCCTACACAGGCAGTAACTATCAAGTTCTGGAACAACTAATCATCAGGTAATTTCTTGATTGTGACTCAGTCTGTCAAATGAAAGGACTCAGGAAGATGAAAGATGATAAGTTTCCCCAGAGAGATACCAATCTCAAACTAATCACAGTATCCTGGGAAGTATTGAGCCAAGCAGAAATTAAATCTTCACCGGACTTTCCAATTACACAGTTCTAGTCCAGATGTTCACGCTGTTGATATATCTTTATTTCTGAAGGAAAATAAAGACATGAAACACCACCATCATGGGATGTGTACAGGTTGTGACAGTTGCTGGCAGGAGGCAGGAGAAATGATTTGTTCCACACTGCCTGGAACGTGGGTCCTGCTGTCTTAGGAGGAAAGGACAGAAGAAAGTTAGTAGCTTTGTCTTACTAGAAATATTTCCAGTGTGCTCAATGCACACTTAACCAGACAGCCTGAGAGTTTTTAGAGGTGTTCTGGTGGCCTGATAAATATCTGCCCTTTGCTGACTGGCAGGATGCCTCCTCTCTGGGCAGCAGAAGAAGAGTGGGCTGACAAGAGAACAGGAAGGAGACAGAAGCATTTATGGGAGTACTGGTGAAGAAAAGACAGTCTGCAATGGCAAACTTAGGCCATTGCTAAAAGCACTGGTATCTGTCTTGCTAAGTAAACACTGAGCCAGTGGTACTGGTGTAGATGAAGTGCCCATGTGTTTTTTGTAAGCTCACTAGCACAGGTGAGAAGAGAAAAACTTAAGTGATAGTACTCTGAATTGGGGCTTCAGAGTGTACTTTAGTTCTTGCCGCTTTTTAATGGAAGGAACTGCCCAAGTATGGTGGAATACGTCAGGTTTAGAGAACACTAGTACAAAATAAATAATCCAAGTAAAGTTTATTTTTATGATTTCAAGAAGTAATGTTTCTTTTGAATGTAGTCACTGAGAGCAGCAGTCCATAAGAAGACATACTTAGGCTTGTGTTCAGATTATTCATTTTAATGGGTTTTCAATTTAGTTTCAATTTAGTTTTTCAATTGGGCATTTATAATTTTTTTCTCTCTTTTCTTAAATTTAGTTTGATCACTCTGTATAGGCAGGTATCTGACACCTGGGGGCTTTGTAACCTTAGTGATAAAGCCACAGCTAAATCCGGTAGTTGGAAATGTTTATTTAGGGGAATTCAATGAATGAGATGTAATTTTCTTAGCTGACAGGTGCTGTGGTTGTGGAGGGGGACATGTGAGCACTGCTTGAAATTTCTGGGACCCACATGAGCAAATGTCTTGAAACATGCTCGCTGCTGCTACTTTGAGAAACAATCTTCAAGTGTATGAAGACATACAGGAAAGGGGCAAGAGCTGTCTAGGCAGAGCCATCTCTCGCAGCCCCAGGATTTTTTTCTTTTTTCCAAGGCTTTATGGAGAAGAGTTTATTTTCTTGCTGAAAGCGTTTGCAATAGTGCATCACTGCATCACGATAGTTCCATATGCCAAGACTTCTGAAGGCTATGGGTGGAATCAAGAAATAATGTTTTCCCACTAAGCTGGATGTAATCTTTTGAAGGTTATTCTGTGTACATTGTTTTCTGTGTTTCTCTGAAGAATCAGGGGTTTGTCACCATTAATAAGGTGACTGGATTCATTGGACTATGCTTTGAGCTAGTATGGATGCTTTTATTTTTAAGTTTCTTGGATGGTCTTAGTTATATGTTAAGAGTATTTTGGCTTCAGAAGAGTGTTCTTCCAGGACAGAATGACAGTGATCTTGATGTCTTTTGCCTTTCCTGTGAACAGGCCTAGTCTGCCTGTTGGAAACCCGAGGATATGTTAAGTTGTCAGTCCATTGCTCTTGCGTGGTCCTCAGGCATTGCTACACTTCGTCTTTTCCTGTCACGTGTTGTTGTTCTTGAAAGCTTGAAATGTACAGGGCAAGGGAAAGGGCTTAATATATGAGTATTTCAGTTTAGTGTCATGGCCTGTAATATGTAGGAGGTGATATATATGACTGAATGATTGCCTTGTCCTGTCTGGATTGAAGATCTGCTAGTCCTCAGTAAAGATTTATAGATTTCCCCCCGACCCCCCACGTACTTCCTTCTAGAAGAGCTTGTTTTCTAGTAGAGGAAAGAGGCAGTGTACTGAGCTTTTTTGACTCTTTGTGACCTTTCTTTGTGGATGTTGTACAAACTTTCTCCACCTATTAGCCATAGGACTCTCCCCTGGACTCTCTCTTGTGGCTCTTTTCCATGCTTTCGTTATTAAATCTGACTGCAAACTCTGCCGTTCATGGGATTTGGAGTGTTGCAAAGTGCTGTGGTGTTTCTTCTTGAAAGTGCTGTGCAGGCTGATATGACACAAGATACTTTATATTTTATAAGATACTGTAACTCACATTTTGGAATTTGAAAAAAATCTTTTTTTGTCACTACACCCATCACTTATTTTTCAACATCAGTTCCAAGAGTTGACATTTACATGCTGACAAAGGAATAAGAAGTTTGTAAAACCAAGGAGCTGCAAGTTAAAAAAAAAGTAAAGGAGAATTGAAAATAACAGCAGTAATGCTAATTAATATAGGTCACAGAATATAAACTCTTGTACTTTTAGAGATTTTTAAATTGTCTACAAATTGTAGGCTATTTAAACAGATAGAGAAATCTCTCTTTGAATGAATTGTAATATAATTTATTTACACCTCCAAATCAATGATTAGCAAATTAGACCTCTAACATGTAATCTAGAACTTGAAAGTGGTAACCGACTCCTGTTACTTGATGATTATGCTTACTTGATGAGCCTTGACTATGTCCTAAGCAACGGAGATAGACATCTGATTTTCTGTACCTAGCAGGTACATTGCTTAGCCTTTATACTTTGCATAATGTAATTGCAGTAATGGACCCATTTAAAAAAAAATTAAGACAATTTGCGCTGAAGATATTTTATGTAACCCTTAAATACCAAATAGGAACTTTAGTGAAAATCCAGTATTGTGTCAGCAAGCTGCTGCAAAACTTGGTACTGCCAGGGAGCAGGAGTGGCACTGGGCCAGGTCATGGTATAACAAACACTGAGCCTGGGGGGAGGTCATTCTGTCATTTGATCATCAGAGACTTGATCCTACTTCTGTTGGGGAAAAAAAAAAAAAAAGATAGTGACTGAAGGTCAGTTCTTGTACAATAAAATTCTTATACTGTAATATACTTCAGCAGTAATGGTAAATAACCAGATAATCAAGATACAAATACATAAATACCTGTGTGGGCTGATGAAACATCAAAGGACTGTGATAACAAATAAACATGTGGCTTCAGTGATCACCCTCCATCATACAATATTTGTCTTCAGGAAACTGTCTATTAATGCCACGCACACTGCTCTCACAGCTCTGCTTTCCTTTATGCCCCTGAGCTGTGTGGCAGGCAGTCATGGCTTCCTTGGTGTGACCCAAGACACATCTCTTCTGCCATCTCAGTGGCCATCAGTACTCCATATTGCTTCAACATCCTTCACCTTCTACTTATGTGTGCTTTTCTGGTTCTTTCATGTTTTTTTTTCTCATTCTTATTTTTTCTTCTTGTTATATCCAGACTCCTACAGGAGGGTTTAGAATATTCTTGCAGCTGATTCAATCTTTTAATTTTGAAATGCAGGTATCTTTAAGAAAATGTATCAGTTCTATAAGCAGAGTACTAACACTTTTTAACAAAATCATTGTGGTGTTTTAACTTCTGTTTTTATTTTCTCCTGAAGCGGTGTGTGTATTTGAAGGCAGAACTTACTTTGAAGGACAAAGAGAAACTGTGTATTCCAGCTCAGGGGACTGTGTTCTGTTTGAGTGCAAGGTAAGAATACTGTTGATGTAAAAAAAAAAGATTTTTGCATGTTAAAAATATCAAAGTCCCACTGAAAGAAACTGTTGAAATACACACAGGTGTACCTTGGGAAGTGTCAACAGAAAAGGCATCTAAGGGGTTCTGTGTTTATTTAGTCTTGCTGAGTTCCACACCAAATTTTGCAAATAAATTTACTTTGCATAGCTGCAAGCTTTGATTACAATCAAGCTGCATTGTTTCCTCCTTAGGTATCATCTCCATCATCAGTTACAAAAAACCAGCAGACTACCTTATGTTTCCACTGACACTTGTGCAATGTTACTGTTCAAAATTATGTGCTCAGGTAGGAGAGAGACATGAACATGATGGAGGCATAATTTGGAATTCAGGATAATTCTTAGAGGAAAAGTTAAATGAAAAAGAAGGAACAGAGATGGCACGCCAGGTGTGTGGTATTTCTAGTGATAGAAGTGGGGTGGGGTCATTGCTTTATTTGTAAACAGAATACACTTGATGCAGAGTCAGTCTAGTCCTGCTGCGTGAAGAGTAGCTCTTCAGGGTGTAAATGCACTCTAAGGGCAAAATATACCCCAGGGGTGCCTGTGGGCTGAGAATTACACAAACTGCTGCAGTGGGTCTTGCGGGTGGGATAGGGAGGAATCCCTATCCTTGCATGCTGCAAGGTGGAGTAGAAAACCTGAGGACACATTTCTAGAGCAGAGAAAGAGAGAGGAGCAACTCCTCTAGCCATGCTGCAGCTATCTCTACTGGATCAGTTTATGGAAACCTCAAAACATTTTCATGCAGTTGTGAAAAAGTGTGTTTTACAAAGTGGAACTGGGGACTGTTGTTGTCTTACTGTTGTTGATTTTAATCTTTGTGAGCTTAATTTCTAGAGTAGAAGCTTTGAAACCCTTTTGAAAAAGGAAAGGAGAAGCTCACCAGAAATAATTTTGTAATCAGTCATGTGCTTTTCAGGACTCTGAACTTCTGTTTTCAGTGTGATGGGACATGAATTATGTGACTAGTCAATGAATATAATAAACAACCATCAAAAGTTATGTGATATTGCCTCATGTTTCTTGCAGCTGGCTAGTGCGCTGCTGTACGAACAAAATACCTCTGTTGGCTGCACTGGTTTGTATTTTGTTGATTGTACTTGTTTGCTGGTGGGTTGTCTGACTGTCCCAGCTGAAAAATGAAGCAGCAACTTTTGCTGATTCAAATGGTACTTTTTCAAGGCCCAAAGTACATACAGTTTCTGCTGAGCAGCCTTGTGAATGATAATTCAGAGCAGAAAATCCATGTACGGTAAACTGTGTTAATTGGTTAGGAAGTCATAGGTGGGCACTCTTTCATTACAAGACTTCTCATAAAAGGATGTAATTAATGACTCCAGCTCAAGAGAGAATTTATAGGAATGGTGCTGATTTCATGTTTGAAGGCTTATAATGATGTTATCAAGGCAATGTAGGAAATTTCTTCATTTTGTCTGCATGTAATTCTGAGCATCATTTTTTATTTTGTTTGTCTGCTGCATTTGTGCCTGCTATAGGCACATGCTTTTCTGTTTGAATATTATAAAACAAGTGAATGAAAAATTCTCTTCCAAATTAGAATTTGTAAAAGAATGAAATGCAATCCAGACTAATCCAGACTACTCTAATTTATATTGTTTCTATCAAAGAGGGGTTTTTTTTGTTTTTTGTTTTTGGGTTTTTTTGGTGGGATTGCTGGGTTTTGCTTGTCCTGGTATGTGGCGCATCTGTGGCTGGTTTGCTTTACTGTATTATCAGGTTAGGGTTGGTTTCTCTGTCAAGATTGTTTAAGGTAAAGTTTGAGCAGTAATTTTGATCTTGGCCATTGTGTTCATGTTTCATCTTTATATTTCATGCTTAAAGAGGACTTAGAATTAAATGTTAGACCCATAGTAATAATACATGAAATGGCATATGCGTGATTTAAAGCACTTTTCTTGCATGCAAAAATACAGGGTCCTGAATTCAGTGAGCTCATATTTTAACCAGATTGTTGATTTTAAGGCAGACGACTCTGAGAAACACTGTGTTGTTTGCCTTGTTTTTCAGCTTTGCCATGTCATGACTAGAGCACTGGAAGACATGTTTATTAGGGCCTGAGGGAGCCTAAAGGGTGGTACATTTGTGGTAGCTGTATTGCTAAGGCAAGTGTTTCATGTGGTCACACTGCAATCACTGCGTGTGATCTGCACTAAATGCCTGAAGATATTCAGATACTATCTTGTATCACTGGACATTTCCAGATGCCTGATCCAAACTTAGATGAGAAACTGTTTTTTTCCTAATAGGGAATCAGTGTCAGTTTCCTTCAGTGTTACTACCACAGCATTGAGATTAGAGATGTTCAAGTCTGATCTTACTTATTGTGTACATAACAAGCTCCTTTAGAGTGTTCATTATGAGGACCCTTGATTCTGGCATCTGCTGCCTCAGTTTTTGTAAAATAAGTGTTATTCCTTCAGGTATAATTTTAAGAGAAACTTCTGAGGCAAGTTGCTTGACAGCTAAGATAAGAGAAGAATGAGAGCTGTTGCCACACTTTTGCTTGCTTGAAATGGTCTGTGTATAGGGGAGTTCCTGATGCTTTTGTTGTGCTATGTTATCCTTTCAAATGTATCTGGAGTTTGGCATTGGCAGTTTTTTGTTTGTACATTACAATGCTAAAACCCCACTAAAGTTATCATTTATCCTTATTATATCACAATATTAATCAATTACCTCAATTTAACAGGACCACAAAATGCAGCGTATTCCAAAAGATAGTTGTACAGCTTTGAACTGCCCAGAATCTCAACAGATCCCCTTATCCCACAGTTGCTGCAAAATCTGTAAAGGTAAGGTATTAGCGTGATATGTATATAAATTATATAGACTTTTTCCTGATCATTTTGAATAGGTCACTCACTGTAGATCTTGGAAAGCTGAATAGATAACATCTGCATTGTGACATCTGAAAATTGTTTGTAAAATGTCTAATAGTGTAAATTCTGTTTACATGTTTCATTCTAGCCAAAAATGGGTGAAAAGTCAAAGAAGTCATCTTCATAATTAGTGACTTTCTACCCTTCACCCACTCCAGTGGCCATACAGAATGAGATTGAAGAAATGTCCATGTTCACCAACATCTTTCTGAGATGCTGTGATGCGTCTCTTTCAGAGAACTATTTGTGCTATGTCGCTGTTCAAAGACTGAAGTAACTTGTTTACTCGTTTGGGGTTGTAGTCTGCATCTAGAAGCAAAAGCTTTGGGGAATATTTTTCTATGCTGTGCACCTCTGTGTATTACATCCAGTCTGATCCTTGCCAAAGGAGAAAGGTGCAGGAAGTGCTTTGTGTCTTGAGCCCACTCTTTTGATCTGAACTAATACCGATATCTTCAAAGCTATGAGCAATTGCATCTTCAAGTGGCCACTTATGCTTCTTCTACAGCTAAATGAGAGAAATTGATACCTGGCACAAAAGAAGATGTTAGACTCTTGGGCCGATTTTAGGTATACTTCAGTGAAAAGAAAGAGTGCAGCTATAGATGTTTCTGTGCTACTCTGCCCAAACACGAAGGAATGACATCAAGCAGAGAGATAAGAAAGTAGAAAAGAAATTAAGAGAAGGTGATAGGTCTTGAAGTCTATCACAGTCAAAAAGTATTTCTTTAATGATAATTTTATATAAAATCTTCAGTGGCTTAGAGAAAAGAATTCTGTGCTTCTTGCACATGGTATAGCTAGAAAATTTTAATATATGTTCAATGAGTGCTTTCTGAGCATTTTCAGTCCTCACTGAACCATGCCAGCTTGGCCTCTCATACGCTACGGAGCTTATTCTTTAAACAAGAAGCTGCTGTAGGCTATTATTCAGCAACATGTATTTTGTTTGTTAATATAGCTGATACATAAGTGTTGAGAATCTGAAGAATAACAAAAAATCAGTAAAAAAACCCTCACTCTTTCTGGCTGTCATGTATGTTCTTATTTATTTAATGCCAAAATCTGATACAAACCAATCCAGATCAGAAAATAAACAGAAATGAGACTATTGCTTTGTCATTAACTCAGGCTTCAATGAGAAAGACCACAAAAAGACAAAGAGTAGGTGTCGCCATGGCCAGAGCTTGCTCTTGACACACACAATTATGCTGTCATCAATGAGTATTGAAAACCTTCTAATGCTAGTAAAAGTGTAGAGCTTTTTAATTCTTAATGCCCCATAATAGATTGACAGCACTGTGGTAGCTACAGTGGATTATAATATTTAAGTAACATTACCTAAGCATCTCTCTAGGTTACAGGGAGACAAGAAAGAGAGAGAGAAGGAAAGAAAGAGAGAAAGAAAAACATCAGCCTCTCGTATCATAGTAGATTTGTGATGTTTGCATTATGACCATGTCACTGGGTCTAAGTACTAAAACATTCTGCCTTTATGGGCTTTTCTATTCTTCTTGTCTTGTTTTGCTTGGTTTGTGTTGCTTCACACTGCTCATGAGCTGCCTAAGTGCAAAACACCCCTACCTGACCTCCAAGCTGCCTATGCCATTGTCCTGCTTGAAGTGCTCATTTAACTTAGTGTCGGTGACATTAGGGGTAGAAGCTCTTTCACAGCAAAATATGAAGCAGAGGCCAGGTGGAGTGATAAAAATAATAATCTTTGCTGGCAACAAATACTTGTTTGTTATTTTTTAAGAAGCCTGTGTTGCAGCCTGATTCCAGCTTACATTCTGGAGCTGTTGCTGTTACACCAGTCCTGGTCCCCTGAGCCTGACTCACGTTCCTCAGTTTTCCTGTGAGAGGTTTTGAGAAAAGACAATAGTTATTGGGAAACAACAGTGAAGTACTACTGCTTGATCAATTATAATGCTTCAGTTAAAGAAGAAAACTTTGAACAAATGAAGTTATTGAGAAAATAATGAAGGAGAGAAGCTGGACACCTTTATAGACAGATGTGGAAATTGTGGAAGCTTCAAGCTTGAATTCAGCGTAATAAAGAATGATTTAATGGTGTTTAGCAACATAGCAGCATTAGATTTCATGAGAGGAAACAGAAGGAATTTTTTTTAAAAAACAAAGTACTGAGTTGAAAGGTTCAATCTAAATTTTCCAACCTGGAAAAGAACTTCAGAATCTTAAAAATTTGTAATTAAGGTGCAGTGGAAAATGGAAGGGGAAAAAGAAAAGAAAAAAATAGGAAATAGGTATGGCTAAAAGATGAGATTTTGAAAATAAATTTATCTGAAATTGAAAAGGTGATGCAATCAAGGAAGAGTATTCAGTCAGTGGAGCTTGAAAGGAAGAGATAAGGGGAGGAGAAAACCAAAACAAGTCAATGTTAATCAAAAGCTTTCAGTTAAATGTGGAAGGATTTTATAAATACACCTGGGAATTTAAAATGATAGGAAAAAAAGGAATACCACTAGTAAGTGAGCTACTGAGTGTCTAAACTATTGAGCTCTTTTATAAATGTACAAACAAACAAAATATGAAAATGAAGAAAAATATGTAAGAAGTTTTCTGTAAAAGTACTTAACAATGACAAGGAGACAGTAAAGGGATTTAAGCAAGCCTCCTATCCAGCTGCCTTAGATCAATGCCATAACCTGAAATTGAATCAAAGACCTTGAGACAGTCTGTTCTTGTGGCCTTTACTGCTCCTTTCATCCGTTTCGTGCTTGGTACAATTTATTTTTTTATATCTTGCAGACAATAGAAAGGTATTCTTTGACCTAACTGAGAAAAAGATAGAACTGTCTTTGGCAGGGGTGTTGTATAATCCCTGGATTCTTTTTAACCCTCAATCATATTTGTTTCTGTACAGGCCATGACTTTTGCACTGAAGGGCATAACTGTATGGAGCATTCTGTCTGCCGAAACCTAGATGACAGAGCTGTCTGTAGCTGCCGAGATGGCTTCCGAGCCCTTCGAGAGGACAATGCCTACTGTGAAGGTAATACCTTGTATAGATGCTTAGCTCCATTGTATAAATTATTGTGGGATGAATGTATTGATTCATAAGTTGTCAAAGGGATAGGCCTATTAAATGGAATGAATTAGATATGCAGTATATTAATAAACTAAAAGAATTATCTTTCCAATTAAGTTCTTTAAAAAGAAAAAATCTGATCAGTGAAATGGCAAGTTAGTATGGCTGAGGTCTTGAATTAGAAACATGTTTCCATAGGAAGATTTTCCTTTTTTTTTTTTTTTTCCCCCATGGTATTCAGATATTCATGCAACCTCAAAGTCAACCATTTGAATAACATTTAGTTCTTCTTTTCACTGCTACCTGTTCCCATTCTTTCTCCCCAGGAAGTAAATGCTACAGACAAGATACTAGTATTGTTAATCATACTGAGTAATGATTTATTATTTGAGCTGCTCTTTTGGTATCAGGGAGCAACAAGATACTTAATCAGAAGAGAAGCCTCTATAATTTGTGTCTTTCCAATTTAGCATAATCCTATGAAACAAAACCATTCCCACTCTAGCAGCAAGAGCCAAAGTCCTCTGCACAATCTCTTGGCTTTTGTGCTAACTGTTGCTCTTCCTCACAAAAACCATCATTCTGCAAACACACAATACTAGTGTACTATCATAAAGCTATACATAAATCTTTTATGTTGGTCACAGGATGGCCTTTGACTAATAAGCAGTTCAGTTCAGACTTAGCCTGCTAAATTGAAAGTTAAGCATCTGTGAGTAGAGTCTAAGATATTTTGCAGTCCCACCTCATACCTGGATTGTTCTCTGGTGGTGCACAATGAATAGATAAATCAAGGCCTCTTAAGACTGTTCCTTTGGGTGAACTCTGAAAAAGTTAATGCCTGCAGCTTGCTTAAGTTGGTAGCTGTATTAATGTCAGTGGGAATGCTCATGTGCAGATTTAGATTTGAGAATTCATGACTATTCAGGAAAGTAGCATATAGTTAATTCAACTTTGCATACCTCTCTGCTTAATGTTTATGGTAAGCCTTCTGATGGAAGCCTGTTTTGAGAAGTAGAGCTAAAAATCATCCAGAAAGAAATCCCTTGCCCCTCATCATGGCCCAGCAGGCATCTGACATCAGGACCCGCTCTATAGCTTGATCTGTGTTGCGGCATCAGCCGCTTTTTCTCACATAGTCCCTGGAGATGTCGCTGAGGCTTAGGTTGTGGATCTGCATTTTTGGGAGCTCATCAGCCATTTACTTCTTGAGGGCCTCACTGGAGCAATGGAGTTACGATGAAATAAGGTTCTTTCAGGTTTTTTCCTATGGCTATATTGTTACTCTGCTGAATGAAAGCAGAAAAACAAGTTATGCTCTCTTAGTGACCTCCACATCACTCAAAATGAGAGTGTTGCTATCTGTGGAGCTTGCCAGGCATGTCATAAGCAAAAAACAAAAGACACTTTTTGATCAGTATTGATGATGAAGTGTTTATGTGAGGACATGGTAAATTATCATATGTGGGACTGATGCATTTGTATTGTAAGTGGATCTACCAGGTTGTGCAGTAGCTGAATTCAGTACAATGATTTTTTGAGATTTCTTGGCCCGATTGCTTCTGTATAGGCAAATGACATTGTTTCTGGGTGGTAATTATCAATCTGCTTAAGTGCTTTCAAAAAAAATTTGCATAAGTGAATAAAAGGTCGGGACACAGGATTTACGTAAAAATAAAAATTGTATTATTATGTTCCGATGCATTAAATTCTGTCTTAAAAATGTGTATGATTTAGGGCCTGATCCAGGAATACTTGCTAGCATTGAAGATTGCAGGAGTAAGTCCCATTAGAAAGTTGTGCCCACATCAGCAAAGCTCATGAGATTGAGTCCTTCACAGATGAGGTTTTCCCAGCCAAGGGTGAAGCTAACTCAGCAGGCAAACCAGCCCAGCTTTGCTGCCAGTTATGTGCCGTAACCGCAGTGCAGGCACCACACTTGGACTATGCACATTTGGCACACGGGTCCAGACCTGGCCATCCCTGACTGAGTGTGGAGGTCATGTGCTGGAAGGAAGGGAAATAAGGTCACAGATTGAAACTTTAAGATTGTTTTTGTGGAAGAGGAGGGGCAGGGGACTGAAATATCCATGTTTCTTCAGAGTTGTGCTCTTAGTATTGTATCCCTTTTTCCAGCCCAAATGTCTCTGAGCACTGAGTTTTTTAGTTCTGGAAAGAGACTCTTGCCTTAATATTACACAATGCAATAGCAAAGGGCACAATAGCAATAATGTAACACCAAATCTTTTCAGTGTCCTGTTCCTCATCTTGAAAGTCTAAAATGGTCCCAACCTCCCTTTCTCAGCGCATTATTGTGGCTTTAATTACAAGCAATGCCAAACATAGAAATGTCGAGTTAACACAAAGCCTTTCAGAGAAGGCTTTTTGTAATGGCTGGAGCCCATGGATATGATAGATGTCTGCACTTCACAAACTTCAGATGTATTGCAAAATTGGATGTCAGTGATTCTGTGTTAGAGCTCAACTTCACTAAATGCAATCCTGAATTGTGCCTCAGCAATGTCAAAATTCAAAGAATAGGGAGAAGCAATGATGCTCCCATTGGCAGAACTTCTCCTTAAGGTAGAAGAACAAAAATAAAACTATTCAAAGCTGGTTTCGCTGTGGGTCTGGAAAAGCTGCATAAATTTCATCTGATTGATGGAAGAGTTTGGCTTCTGTCCTAGAAAGATCTGGTGCTTTTCCAAATCTGTGATGTCTCTAGATACTGTTTTAGTGGATACCTTTCTGTTTTATAATAATAATAATAATATTTGTTAATATTTATGTCACATTAAACTTTCTCTTGGAGAACTGTTAAAAGCATTGCTTAAAGAATTGAGATTTCTTCATTTACATTATATAAGTCTCATTTGAAGTATTCTGAAATCTGGTTTTGGTCTCAGGTTATGATGCAGTTTGAGATACCTTATGGACAGGTTGGGTATGGATTATGCTGTACTGCCCAGGTGTAGGTGGTTTTGAATATAGGGTCCTTGGTGTATAGCCTTCCTACCTAATATCACCATTTTACAAAAAACAGATGTTCTGGTGAGGTGTAATCAGTTTTTCCCAGAGCAACACCTGCAGTGTTGCATCCACCCTCCAGGATGGATTTCAAATAGTGTTCACTGCCCACTACATTTGTGATGGTGGTTACACTGAAAAAGTTTTTAAGTATAAAGTTTATGACTCTTGGCTATCAGGATATTCTGATACATCGAGAGAAGTTAAATATACCTATATGTCAAATGAGATGGGTTTGCAAATAGTCTGCTGGTAGCAGCTTTAGGTGGTGTTCTCAGATCGTTGAATCTAACTTGTTTTCATGCACTGCGTCATGCACTTTTGTCAGTCCTTAAAAGATGTGTTTGGGGAGAAGGTATTGCTTGTACCCTTTTCAGACTGCACTTGGAAGGATTGCTTGAAGTCCGAGTTTCTGATTTAATAGCGCTCAGCTATCTCTGTACAAAATCTGATTTCACTTCAGAAGTGTTGCCAAGGATTGCTGATTAAATAGAGAGGAGAGTGAGCTCAAGAAAGAAGACAGGAGAACACAGTAATCGTTTGTATGCACCAGAACTGAACATGTTCTGCGAAAAACAGGTTATTTGCTTCTTTATCCTCTAAAAAAAGAGGATTTTGCCTGATGCAGAGGCCATTTTACATCATGTACCGATTTTGGCTGGGATGCAGTTAATTTTCTTCATAGCAGCTGGTGTGGTGCTGTGCTTTAGATTTGTGATGAGAACAGTGTTGATAACAGAGGAATGTTTCAGCTATTGCTGAACAGTGCTTGCACAGTGTCAAGGTCGTCTCTGTTTCTCACTTCCCCTGCAGCCAGTGGCCTGGAGTGTGCAAGAGGTTGGGAGGGGACACGACTGGGACAGCTGACGCCAACTGACCCAAGGGATATCCCAGACCATATGGTGTCATGCTCAGCAGTAAGAATGGGGGCTACTCTTTCTAAGGTGGCTGTTGCTCAGCCAGGCATCAGTCTGCTGGTGGGAGCTGGAGAGTGATTGCCTTTGAATCACTTTTATTCCCCTTTTCCCCTTTCACTTATTAAATAGTCTTTATCTCTTCCAAAGAGTTTTTTTTTAATCTTCTGGAGTGGCTGGTGGGTGCTGAATTGCTGGCCAGGGTCAACCCTCTGCACATAACAAATTTATGTTATGGGTGTGTGGACCGTAATGTTTGTTTTCTGATATTTGGGAATTTAGTTGTCCTAGTTGCACAGTACACAACCTGCCTAAATTTACAGTTTTGGATCATTTAATATTATTAAACAAATTTTTATGATACTATATTCCATTTTGATTCTAATTTATCCTTTTTCCTCAGTAACTCTCTTGGTTTCTCTGATGTTGCCATGTTTGTCCCAGTTCCAAGTGCAGCAGCTGAAATGAGACCAAAGACTGAGTGACTTTGTCTGCATTTGAGAATTGCATCAGCTTCACTGATGATTGTTCCTTGAGGGAGAAGGTCTTGAGTTTAAAAATCTGCTTTTGAATAAGCTGTCTGGATTTGAGTCATTGTCAGGAGGGAAGAAGGCAGCCTTAGAGTATGAATTGTCTCTTTCCAGAGAAGCACATTGGAAAAGCCACTTGGTTGGACCTCATCAGGTTTCCCTTAGCTCAGAGTCATATGTTCTCATTCTGCTTGGAAAGATTTACTAATTTATTCCTGTGTTTGGCTAAAAATACTAAGGCATTATTCAACCCTCTTCCCCAACAACAGAAACATTACACTTCTTCACTTACCGAATCTGTACAGTCTGTTGTTAATCTTACTGTTAATCTTGTTGATTTTAACTACTGTATTACAAAAATAGAGTACATTTTCAGAATGAGCCTAAATTTTACAGATTACAGTGAAGAGAAGAAATCTTACAAAAGAGAACATAATAATCAAATTTCAATAGGATACGTGTTATCATATTGGCCAAGTACAGTAATCAACAACATATTTTTTCTTTTGGCAAGTGTAATATTGAGAATAGCATGAGATAGAGGCCTCTCTAATGGAGTTAAAGCCCAGCATATTAAAATATATTCTGTTAAGTCTCATGGGTCTTCCGTAACTAATATTGGGCTATTTACTGGCTTTGCTGTCTTCACGGCATGCACCATATTCTTTGAGTGAGGTTCTTACTTATAACCTCTGCAGTACTGTCAGTTTTGTCAAACTGGAAAGGTTACCCAAGCTTCTGTCTTCATACATAAATTCTTTTTTGTAAGTGAGCTGTGGCAGCAGTACTGCATATAGCTAGGAAATTAAGGTTTCCATCTCCATTAACTGGCAGTGTTTGAATCATTACCTTGTCATTTTGGGATGGGTTGGAAAACTAATCAAACAGAAAGAAAAACTTTCACTCCAGGAGGGCAGAATGTTATTTCCAAATCTCTATTAAAAAGTAATTAAACATTATTAATATTAAAATTAAATATTAATATTAAACAGTATTAATAGATTCTCCTTTTTTTTTCCTCAGCAAAGACAGTAAGTGTCATCATATTTCCATCATTATGTTACTAAGAAATCTAAATATGAAGAATTATCAGGCCAGTTCTAACATGTCAATGTGTCAGAGTGGGCTAAATCCTTCCTGTTACCACAGCTCTTGTTCAGGATGACAATAAAGCATATTCCTAACTTACAGTGTACAAGTAGTATCCCTGACACCAGTGCTTAAAGTGGGATGCACACTGGGATACATATAGTCCCACTGCCTGTAGAAGTGGCATGGTTTGTATGTGCAAATTAAAGGATGTGACTCAGTGTTATATGATTTTAATTACTTCTACAGGAAGTATGTTCAGACTGATTCTATCATCCACCTGTAGCCAGGACTGACAGTGATGTTATTACAATTAAAAAAAAAGCTGAAACTAATCGTATAAAGAGAGCCTCTTGGAGACTCTTTTGAAGTCTTCTGTGCTACCAGTATCTGGTAAAGAGAAGCTTTATTGTACTGAAACAGCCGTTTTCCACCAGCAATAAAAGCATATATTGCATTTTGTTTTTAAATGAGAAATTACTGTGAAAGCTTTAATAAAAATTGCTTAAATCTGCAACCTCAAAGCAAAAGAAAAAAGAAACTAAAGCCTTACTTTTGTTCTTGTTTTCCTTAATCTCTACCTTTTCACTGGTAGCTGGAAGGTGACTACTAAAAGAATTAGATGTTGTCACTGTGCTGAAAAGTATCTGGAGCTGGGTGGTTGGTTTTCTTTCATAACTTTTAAAACCTCAGGCTAAAAGTGCAACACATCTTACAATATGTAGAGGCTGGATCCTAACTCTAACAAAGACATAGAAAGGCCTGGCGTTAAACCAAACTGAATTTAAAATAAATATTCTTTTATAAAGGGTGCAGAGCAATACCAGCCACAGTGATCGTATCTGTTGTGGTACTCTAACTATTGTGGCATCATTTGAGAGGCAGTTGGGTTGTGCTGTCACTTTCTGTAGAACAGGCAGCAATCTACTGGATAGTTGTGGGAATATGCTACATCCTTTAGACCCTACCCAAACCCCAAATACAGTCTAACTCATCCACAGAGGCTTTACCACAGCTTACAGGTACTGTTCTGTTACCTATGCATCTGTTTTAAAATGAGGAGTTTTCAAATACTCATGCAATACAGTCTGTGCTGTCTCTTTCTGAAAAGACACTGACATATATATAGCTGATAAATATTAACATTCCTTAGTCCCCTCTTAAAATAGGAGAAAACAAAAACACTAACAGTGGCAAGATTTTCTAAATTCTTGACATTCACAGTTCAAAATGATAAGAAACTGTCATACTAAAAAAAAAAAAAAAGAAAAAGATTATTTTGCAATTCAGATTTCAAGACCTAGTTCTAACCGAGTGCAATGCTGAAGGGGGATGGATCATGAACTGGAGTCTCAGTAAGTTGTTCTGATATTTGGAATTCACTAATTAATCATATACAACATCCTTTTTATTCTCAGTATGAAGCTACATCAAACTAGTTATTTGGTGCCTAAGGAAAAGCCCTCCGGGATGCTTTCATGTCTGACAGATAACTATATATAATTACTTGTTTTGTTGTGTATACACTACCATATGAATTAATTATAAGATATTAAGAAGTAAGAAGATAAGTTTGCCAAGTAAAACATTACATGATGGCAAAAAATATTTGTTTTAAAAAAAATCCTGTGTGATATATATATTTTTAAACTACATAATGTATGCAGAGTTCAGTGGTGTTTTCATGAGACTGAGATGAAGATTTCATTTTCTTCCAAGAGTCTCACTTGCACTGGTAGCTGCTGAACAATATCTCCTACTGCGTATTTAACAAGGACAGTTTTATCTCAACAGTCTGTCTTCCTCTCCAAAAACTGGGGCAAGTTGAAATAAAAACAACTCTTTGTTCTGTTAAAAATGATATTTCCGAAATGCTGTAATGTTGTATTGTGTCTTTTCAAAGCTGTGTAGAGCTTCTGTCAAGGAATGTAGACCTTGAGTGACTCTGCCTTTATTTTAAGAGTATTTTCTGTCCTAATATCTCCCTCTCAGGCTGCAGGAGATGGACAGAAAAATCATGAACTTAAGCAAAGATCAGAGATTTAAAATAATGTGAAGGGAAAAGCACCAAGATGTGTACAATGTGTGTATGTTCTATCTATGCAGTTTAATTAAGGGTGAGGAAATAACACACTTTGCGTGAGTATCCAATAATTAGAATTCATGTTTAGCCTGATCAATGCTTTAGTAGGCTAGTCAAGATACAACAACCTCTTATTAGTTCAATTATAACAGTGCTAACACTTAAAATCCAACTCACCCAGTATCTCTTAAAGCCCATTAATAATCTAATAAAAACCAACAGACACAAGTAGCTGCTCCTTTTCTCTTACTCTCCGTATGCATTGCTACAGTGAATTGTTAGTGGCCCAAGCTCTTTGCTGGGAACAGTATGATGGGGTGGAAGGTTATTTTATTTTTTCTCCTGTGTATGTTTGAAGTTATTTTTCTATGTTTTAACTCAATGCATGGGGTATGTTCTTGTATTTGGTTCACGAGGTCAATTATAGTGTAATTCCTTAGATTTTAGTGCTTTACTCTTTTTAGGGAGGAAAGATGCACAACTGCAGAAAGGTAAGCAAAAATAAAAATAATAATAAAAAAGAAATAAAAAACATTGTCAGAGGTAGACCATATACACATGACCACTTGGTATTTTGCTGTTGGAATGAGGCCTTTTACTGCCTGTTGGTAACACCAAAGACACAGGGCTATATATGTAACGAGAAAAAAATATCAAAGATTATATACAGAGGGTATGAGTGGTGACAACTATGGTGGTACAGTCAGCTGGGTTAAATAATGTGGGAGATTGTGAGAAAATACACAATTTTGATTGAAGTTGATGTTAACACCCTTTGTGGAATATCTCAGTTGGAAAAACTGCTGCACTGGGTTTGGTAGAGCAAAGCAGAACAAGAGTGCAGTGTTTGGTTTGTGACTAACTGGAGTAACGGTAGTAGTTAAACCATTGGCTTGCCTGGTGATGGAGAGCCTAGAAATAGTAGTGGGAAGAGGAGGAGCAAGGCTGTGCCAGAACCCTGAGATATTTTGTTCTCTTAGACAGCAGGTGAGAAAGGGTATACGCAAGAAGAGACACGTAGGAGCATAGTGTTGTGGAAACCGAAGCACACAAGATACGGAAACCAAGTTGTAGATAAGAGTGAAGGCAGCCTGGAGAGACTAGGAACTCAGAAATATGGTTGGGAGAAGTGGAAGGACTTTTTTATTGGAGCAATGTACTGGCGAGTTTTAAGATACTAAACATGCAGCAAGTTGGAAGGAAGTTTTTGAGGATGAGATAGTGTGTTTGGTGATGAAAGGAGAAAAACCAATACTTTCACAAATGGCTAAGCTGGTGGGAACTTGCTTCAAAGTTATGGAAGTTATGGTCTATCCTTTCTCTTTTAAGGAGGAGGAGCTGGTGAGGGGATGAGTTGAAGACAGGAGGAGAGACAAGGTGAGCAAGATCTGGAGACAGGACCAAACTTAATCAGATAGTAAGTAGATGAGGGAGGAAAACAGCGGAGAAGCTTGATGTCAGAGGTAGAAGGTGGGAAAAGAAGGGCTATTGTTGGTGGAGGGAAGACAAAAAGAAACTAAAAAGACAAAACTTTTTTTCCTTTGTGACCATGTCAGGGATGCAGGATAGGTTGTGTTGGTTTTAAATCTTTTTTCAATGGTAGTGGTTGCTGTGATTGCCTGCTCTTTGTTCTCCTCTTTCATAGTCGCTTAATTAGTTGAGTAACATCTTCTGATCTTGTGACACCCTTTTTCTAGGTCAGGGACCAGATGAGAAAGTCTTAACCTTTCCCCATTTTGTCTCTTTCTGTATGTGTCAGGTCAGTAGTAATAAAAATAAGGGCCTGAATGCCCTTTATGGTGACTATCACTGATATCCACCCTTTGGATTCTCAGCAGAGAGGCCCCAGACTCACAGGAATGATGTGTAAATGATGCCCTTGCTCTTAGCTGTGGATCCTTCAGGTCAGGATGGAAGTTTGCTGATGAAGTTGTATGGAAGAGCTGGAAAAGCATTGCCGTCTTCAACAAGTAAATGTGGGGCTTCATATTTATGGTTTATGAAGACAGAACCTTTCATTAACACAAAAAAATGGTGTTTTCATGGAATCACAGAATGGTAGGGGTTGGAAAGACCTCTGGAGATCATCTAGTCCAACCCCCCTGCCAAAGCAGATACATCTAGAGCAAGTTGCACAGGAAAGCGTCCAGGCGGGTTCTGAACATCTCCAGAGATGGAGACTCCACAACCTCTCTGGGCAGCCTGTTCCAGTGCTCTGTCACCCTCACAGTAAATAAGTTTTTCCTCATGTTTAAGCAGAACCTCCTGTATTCCAGCTTGTGCCTGTTGCCCCTTGTCCTATCACTGGGGGTTTTGTGTTTAAATTGTAGGTCTGATCTACTCTGCTCTTGTGTTCAGGATATTTTTTTTAATGTATTTATGAAATAAAATTTTATAAGTAAAGCTTTTTATGCTCCTGTTTGCTGTCTTCCTAGGAAATTAATGTTATTTGTTCCAAAAATCCTGCAAAAGCATCTAGCTGCCCACCATATGCCTCTGTAAGCGTGACCAGGGACATCACTGATGCTAGATACCATTGAGTTTTAAAGGAGATGGCTGAAGGCAGGACACTATCCATAAAGGATCCACAGTTCTGGAAATAACCTCTTCTCTTTACAGCCCAGATTTGCTGATTTAGGACCAGACTCATTTGTTCTGGTAGATTTTTGTGGTGGATAAAGGCAGTGATGGATAGTGAGGCCTAAGGAGGGGCTTTGTTTGTTAGCATGAGGCTTTGGTCAACAATGATTTATAGACTGCAGGTCAAGTTTTCTTCCTATTAATAGGATTGTAAAATGTAACTGGGAATTTCTCTGGGGAAACAAACTCATTAGGGTACAGGAGGAGAGATACAGGGGAACTTTTCCTATGTTATATATTTTGCATAAATTTTCTTTGAGTGCTTGGGGGGATAAAGAAAGGTGCTTTTTTAATGTTCTTGCAAGTATAAATAAACCATTGAAGTGCAGATTACAAACACTTTTACACTAACCAATTTTCCCAGAGATGCCTCTTTTATCTGTTCCACTGGGAATAGGGCAGGTTGACGTTCTCCATGACTACATTGTTGTCAGTACATCCCAGCTGGTGGCTCAGTATCACATCACAGACTTCAAGCACACAAGTCTTTATTGTTGAATGTGTAAAGCCATTGGAGTGGTGCATTCATCCTATTGGACTGACTTCAGCATCTTACTGGCTAAACAGTAAGACATTAGTGTACATTAATATGCTAACTAGGCCCTTTGGCAGGGGAAAATTAAGATAAATGTTGTATGCTTTCTTAGATATTGAAATGCATCAGGTTTTCTGTTGTACAAAGAGCATTTGTGACTAAAGGTGAATAAAAGGCTACACCAATGTTTCAACAACCAAGCAGGATGAAAAGGCTTTTATTTTGGTAGCTTTGAAAGGGACCAGATGTTGGGCTCTTTCCCTGCCCCAACTTAGTCTTCCTTGGTCTGTAATACCTAAACCTAATGTATATGAAGCTTGCATATGGAGTGCTAAAGGGGGAATGGAATTGCACACTCTCAGTGTGACTAGTTCTCATTTGTTACTTTATCCTTTTTTGAATAATTATATTTTTGTTTGTCCTGTGGCAGTGTAATTTAGTGCTAAAGTTGCAAACTGTTTGTAAAAACAGCTTCTTACTAGCTATGCATCCATGGTGTAGAGCAATGGAGTTTTGACACTTGATTAAGGTCTTTGGTGCCAAAGTAATATAATGATGTCATATTAGCAACAATAATCACTTTATTTCCTTTGCATTCTTTAGGTTTTCTAGAGAGCTGAGTGGGAAAGAGTTTTGTTTTCCAGTGAGCGTTTAAAAAATGTGGGCAATATCTTTACAAATCAGTTTGGAGAAAAAAAAAAAAATCGGATTTGTTCAAATTAAACACTTAAATCCAAAGTTAACTGAATAAGTTGTGGTTAAGGGGTTTTTGTGAATAAGGGGTTTTTTTGTAAAAATTGATTAGGCAAGGTTTTATAAATAAAATATTTTTCAAAAACCTCAATATGTGGTATGTAGACAAAAAGAAAGCTTTTATTTATAACACTTAAATTAGAAGATTTGAATTAAAGTAGCTCTGGCTTTTAAGTTTTTCATTTTTCATTACTGTTTTGGGTCTCCTATGGCTATTTACCTGTAAAAGCAATCATTAATATAGTTTTCAGAAAGTTCAATTTAATGTTTTTGAGGCTTTGGATCTTTAAGTAGAATTTTCTGAGAGTGCCAAAGCCGGCTCCTAGGCTGTCTATTGATGCCAGGAACATAAGGCCTCTAGTTACTCGAAAACTGCTGTTACATAAATAGAAATCAACACCATTAATTTATATAAAGATCTGAACTAGAATTATGAAAGACACGAGTGGCATGGTTTGTGGTAGCAGAGGAGGGATGTGTTGCAGCTGCTGGCTGGTTTTGTGAACTGCACAGTTGCGTTTCTGCAGAACATCTGTACATCAGGAAACCTACCATTTTCCACTTTCCATGCAAAACCAGCTGCCTCTGTGATAGTCTTGTAATAGCTTCACTTTTTTTTTCTTTCTTAGATGACTTTCACATGTGTTTTGAATCTTAGTATACTCACTGTGCTCACTGTAAATACACATTTGTTTGTGCATGTGGGTATGTGTGTACATGAAAATTAGAAAATTAGCTTTTCCAAACCAACATTCCAATAGAGGTATGATTCTTCCATGTCTGCAGAGCTTACAGGGAAAGGAAGGGATGGGAACCAGCTGAAGTTTATTGGCCATGAAATGCTCAGGAACTGAATTTATGCAAAGCAGGCTGGGCTCACCACCCTGAGCGCTGGCAGTCAACACCATCATGGCTTCTAACAAACTGCCCCCAGCTTCTCCAGCAGAATCCAGCAGAACAGTTGCACTGGGCAGAGAAACTGGGGAAAATAGGTGTTTTTTTCAAAACTGAATGAAACTAGGAAATCACTATAGAATCACTAATATTCAGTGTGTCATCTTGTTTTTTACTGGAAGGCTAATTTTATTCTGGTAATGTAAAGAGGGAGCAAATAGCAGGCAATGAGTGCAGTTGGTAAGTAGCTATTGATTTAAAGACACTGGGAAAAGAGGAAGAATCGGGACATAAGCATACAACCTAAACAGGAGTTTAACGCAGTTTACCTTGAGAAGTCAACCCTGATTTGAGTTTATATATCCATTCTATTGTTTTGGACTGTCGTTAGACTCTGGAACACAACACTGTTTTCCATCCAGAGATTTTATTTTCAACTCTGAAAGCTGTAAACTTATTGAAAACGGGGAGGAAGTTAAAACTGATGAGCAGGTAAAAAAAACCCAAGCCAACAATCTAGCCCTTTGATTTTTGACATAATTTTTTAGCAAGGTTCAGTGGCACATTGCATGACAATACAACTAGATATAAAGAGTACCTTAGTAATGCTCTCTTTTATCATTAGTATTACAGGAACAGCATGCTACTAATCACTTCCAAATTAATATGGCTTTTCTTCTCTGCAGCGTAATAATAGTATGCAGAAGGTTTTTTTGTTATTTGTAGTGCTTTCTCTGTCTTACCATTGAAATATAACCTGCTACAAGAAATATGTCTAATTCTGCAGCCCAAGGGAGTACCAAAACCAGTCATGTTTTGAAGTCTATGCCTCCAGTGATTTATGCCTGGAGTTTGCTATAGGACTTTATCCTGCAGCAGATATTCCAACCCAACAAGTATTTTATCAAGTTGCATTTTTTTTCTATCAGGTCTTTATATAAATCAGAGTCTTTTAGGTTCCTTTCAGATATGGTGTGTTTATATGTGTCTATATACCTATGTATGTAGATATGTATAGATATAGATATATGTGTTTATATGCATTAAAATTATCAATTGACTACTTTATAGTTCTAAGAGAAACTTATAGTAAGTTCTGGTGTCTTTTCAGGTCTTACCATGTTCCTTACAGTTCTTTCCCAAACATCCATACCTGTTAGATCAAAAGCATATAGTATGCATATAGTAGCATGTTTGTATACTGATGACTGCAGTGACTATACAAGTACATTGATGGGTGACATTGCAGTACTGATGCAGTTGGTCTACTGTTTGGGACCCCAGGTTTTTGTTTTTTTGTTTATTCATATTCAAATCATAGGAATAACATCATAGGCACTTCAAAGGGAAAGATGTAAGCCAATGTAATCTTCTTTGTAACTCCACTAACAGTTGTTCACAGAAAGCTCATGCTGCTTCTCTTGTTTGAACACTTTAAGCAGTTGTTTTAAAGGAGAAAGCCAAAAATGTTTCTAAACCACATTGCTGCTCAAGTAACTTTTTATTCTAACCCACTACTGATGGAAGTGAATAGTGGCATATTGAGATATATTGTAAAGAACACCATTGAATTTGACTTGTGTTCCTCTTTGCCTTATTCACAGATATTGATGAGTGTGCTGAAGGACGGCACTACTGTCGTGAGAACACCATGTGTGTAAATACACCAGGATCCTTTATGTGCATCTGCAAAACAGGATATATACGCATCGATGATTATTCATGTACAGGTGAGAGCTGTATCTTCATTAAAGGAAATAACAAGGTGATCGTATCTAAGAGCACTGATACGATTTTTCTGAAGTTAATATTTGTTGGAGTCACAAAATGTCTACATTAAATGTTAAACAGAATAAACACCAAAATAATTACAAGGATACAGTGCAGAAAAGCCATTGCATTTTACAGATTATGTGTATGTTGTATTGTTTGCCTGAAATTGTAAGGCAGTCTGGATTGTCTTATAGGTCTTCCTGGCTTTGGGTGCTAACAGAAAAGGTGAAGGGAGGAGGTTGAAGGGAAAAATAAGAGAGCAAAAATAGTACTCAGTTTCCATGTGGCATACCAGTACAACTTCACTTGGAGTATAATGACTCTTCTGCAAGCTTATAATGGAGTTAAATTTGCTGCATATTAAAAGTGGTTGTTGCCTTGTTTTGAATCCTCCTGCATCAGGGAGGTTCCCCAGCTGAATCCTGAGCTCAGAGCACAGGAGCTCGGCCTACCTTACACCACTGGTTTACACGTTTGGTCTTGTCTCTGTATCTTCCCTTTTTGCTCTACTGCCAGTCGATGCTCTAGAGGAAGTGTTGGGTTCATACTTTTAGTCTTCTTTTGTTGCAAGGTATTTTAGGGTTATGGAATTAAAACAGCATTCTGCATCAGTCAGGCTGACTGCAAGTGTTCTTGGGAGGACTAACTTCCTACTAGACAGGTAACGCAAATATGATTCAAAGTTGTGTCACATTCTCTCAGTGAAGAAAAGCATGTGTGAACAAAATAGTACCACTGTTTTGTGTGCTCAGGGGAATGCATTAGCTCTTTATAGAAGAGGATATATTTGGTCAGTAAAACTTTCTTAGAGTTCGTAATATCTAACAGTAGCACTGTCTATAAATGGGTGAGAGTATTCAGAATGTGAAAACAGCACTGTGGAATTAATTTCTAAATTTATTTAATTCTATCTATTATGTCTTGGCATTTTTTACCATCAATTATATGTCTTGGTACAGAAATAGCTTCTTCATAAACTAGCGTAATTTGCTTGCCCAAACATAGACAGGGCTGGGGGACATGGATTTGAAACCACATATGTGTGATTTTTGTGTGTACTGTCTTACCTGTAATTGATATTCCTCTTACATACACTGGTAGGCATTAATTTACTTCAGTAAGCCCAGATCTTGAAGGACCAAGTTATAGGCTGCTTGCAGCAGGTCTTTTCTGAAGCAACCAGTATGTTTCTGATTGTTCCCTCATGTTTTCCACACTCTTCTCTGAGTAAAACAATTGTTTCATTACCTGCTGAGTGTGAATGTTGGGATTATTTTAGGACCGACTTTATCTAAATCAGTGTGATACTTTTTCCGCTTCAATTCCCTTAACTTGCTGTTCTGATTGAACTCTGCACATGGTAAACCATCACAAACAACTTCACAGGGGCATTTGATGCCTATAAATATAATAAAGCTATTTCCTGGTACTCCACAAGCTGCATTCTTTGTATTTGCTGAAACATATTGTTGTGAAATTCAGTGTAGTTTGAGAGCTCTGAACAGTTAAACTGATGTAAAACTTGCTGCAAATCCATTACAGATCTCACATTCCAAACCGAGTTTGGCTCCATATTTGTAGATAATAGTTTATGTGAAATCAACCTGATGTGTGACAAAATGAATGATTTTTTTTCCCACTTTTCCCTTAATCAAGCTGGGAAAAGTTAATGCAAAAAGAAGTGAAGTAGATGAACTAGTTATTTGAGATTTCAAATACTGAGACTCACTGGGCCAGATGAACTGTAAGTCCTCCCATGATTTTCTGTATGTCTGAGCAATGCCACTTGCTGTCATTTGGGACATGGAGTTTTTCTGTAGTTAAATTATAGTGAAGTTTGGTTACTGAGAGGCAACCACAAGGATGCAGTGACTGTTGGGTGGTAGAATTTCCATGAATGGCAACCTGACATCAAGTCTATATGCCACAAAAGATCTGTATTTTTTTTGGTTCCACAATTAGTGTGAGCACCTCTGGTAGGGGCACTGGTCAGTTAGTGAAGTATGTAGAGGTATGAGACTCTTGTGTGACATTTCCACCAAACAACTAGTGAACGAAAGGTTATGTTTTAAAAACTGAGGGGACACACAGGATGCATTTAAAGTCATGGGCTTTGATCAGTAAATGGCATTTAGTGCTTGTTTTAGTCTGTATGAGCAACACTGAGAGCATTTACATTCTTTGCTCTATACTGGTTTTGCCATCTATTAAAGCTCCTGATTTCTGAGATTTTCATGTGCATTCATTTGCCGAGATATAAATATAAGAGGTAAAATGAACACAAGTAGGGAGGGTATATTGCTCTGGTTTTAACATGGAGTCTATGGAAGTTTTAAACTACTAGATTGTTTAGCATGGTCTCTTCCGAAGAAACTTGCTGTGTTCCGAGAACCAGTGAAAACTCAGTGTAGTAGAAACACCACGTTTTCAGGACATTGCTGAAAGCTGTGTATATTAACATATCAGTGCAAAATAACAGTAGGAAGGAGTTTTTTATGCTAATGACAATACTTTGCTGTCCTGCAGACAGACCAACAAGTTTAGTCTAGGCTGCTGTGCTTGGGTATATCTGACTTTTCATAAACCTGTTTTTCTCTTACAGCATACTACAGTATTTTAAAGCAAATAGTTTACAAGAAAAACACATTATACTTCCTTTATTGTCTTTTTTTTGTTTTGTTTCTTTGGTTTTTAATTTAAATGGAGCCTTAATGGCATCCAGATAAACAAATGATATCCAGGACTTGAGAAGGAAAAGCATTTCCCAAATAAGTTTTGTTTACAGAATCAAGGCAGTAAAGTGTGCCTGGGATCTCAACCTGTGTCAGACAACCTTGCATTTGCTCTGTTTAAGTCCATCAATTCAGTCTGCCTTTTATGATTGTACAAAGCAGCAAGTAGAAATCTTTGCACTTTGAGACTCCAGGTACTGATTTGTCCATGCCCAGCACACCTCACTGTGCATCATGAGCTCACGGACCATTCACTGCAGCTGGGAATTATTTTGATTAAGCTCAATTCGCTTGTCATGATGGTGTAGTTCTTGAATTTAAGGTATAAACTAAGCCTTTTTATCTGGCAGAAAAGCAGGACAGTAAGGAGAAAAGTAATCCTGACAGACCAAAGAGACAGAGATCTGCAAATTAAGGAGATATTTTTGAAAGGTTTTGTGAAGTACTGTGTTTAACTTGTATGAAAGTAAGGCTGTGCAATGTCCTTAACCAAATTTTCTGGGTTTTCCATATTTCTTTTTTGTTCTAATAATCAGATTTATTGTAGAAGCTCCACAAAATAGTTGATATGTTCCATAGTCCATACAAAAACCTGGTGTTTACATCTGGCAAAACTTAGAAGTGGGAAAGGTGCTTGTAAAAGAAATGGTATCTTAAAGCCAATTCAAATGCTGATATGCAAAATAATTTTACATTCATACCATTGGATAGTCTCAGTTTTACACAACTCATGCAAAAAGTTGTGTTGTTGGACATAACTTCTGCATTTGCTCTTTTCTATTTTACTTGAGACAGCTGGAAACATCAGCTTTGATAGCATCCATTCTCAGCTGCTGCAGAAGTGTATTATAAAGATGCCTCTTGCCAACTACTCATGAGAGTCATGCTGCAGAAGCCTCACACAGACGTCTCTTGTGCGCAAAGGCAATCCTGAGTCTTTTTGAGGCACTTTGATACTGCGAACACACTACAAAAACTGCCAACAGCTCCAGGACTTACACTGGTGTGGTTGTATACTATGCAATCCTGTTCAAATCTCTTGGTACTCTCGTACAGAGAGTCTGATGCACTTTGGTTTTTGCCAGTGTTTGCAACTAAATTTGGTCATCTGACCTTCTTTTGCTTTCTGCAGAATTTAAAGTTCTTGGCAAGTCTCTATTTGCCTCACTGGTAATTCTGGGTTTAATTTGCTGGCTGAAATACCAATGAAACTGAAGAGGAGGCAGATTTTTAATCCAATTCAAGAATTCGTCAAACAAGCAACGATTGACCCCATGTGTTACTAAATGTTTTTAGAATATATTTTCGTTTGCACTGTTCCTTGTAATGCTGTGTAATCAAATCTAGTTAATGAACCATAGCTGTGCATAAAATAGCTGATTTACTGTAAGCTGGACCAAAAGCTCTGGTAGCGCATCCTTGTGAATGTTACTAAGCAGGAAGAAAATGTTCTGTAGCTTGGTGTTAATATGTCATTGTTTGCACAGGATAGCTGAAGCACAGGAAGGAGATGTTGAAAAATTATTCCTGAACCTTGATTAGACAGGTTATGATGTGAGTGATGTCCATGCAGCTTGCCGGCCGACTAACGTAAAATGCCTTATTGTTCCATTCTGTGCACACATATATAATTTAGCAGTCATTGATCAAAATAGAAAAGAGACAAAATCAGTGACATTGAAGGGTTTTTCTCCTATGTGAAACATTTGAAAAGAAATCTGTGCTATCTATCTATGTCAGAGTTCTGGGCACAAAAGGCTGATTTAGACAGCATATAGCTGCTTCCAAAACAGCTCCAGTCTCTTTCTTCCTGGCATGTTTATTGCAAGTTTTACAATAGATCTGAATTACATTTTGATTTTCACAACAAAGGATGTAATGAAGACATCAATTTCAGATTTTGTTACTTGTATTTATCTTGGAAGCAAGATTCGCAGGGTTAGATTGAATTAGTTACAACCATATTTACACAGAAATCTGTGTTCTTGACTGATTTTATGTTCAGAAATCAATCATAACCATGAGAAGGGAGATGAGCCCTAAACTGCACCTGTGTGCCAAATGGGTGCACAATCTGCAAATTAAAGGCATAAAAAATATGCCTTGGGCTGCCATGCTTTCCCTATTTTGCTGTCATCTCATTCCCCTTCCACTTTGCTTCACAGAACCTGAAACATAATGGTGTAGTGCTGAGGGAAGGAAGGCAGAAAATGGCATAAGTCTCTGCTGGGGTAGTTTTATATAAATAGCGTGTATGCCACACCATCAATGCTAGACATGATTAAATCTGAACACCTTAGTATTTTTTCTGGAATAGTAACACTTACATCCTTACTCTGCCTGGGATTACAGAAATGCACAGGCTATTTTCTCAGCTGGAAAAAGGAAGTTTTCCTTCTAGAAACAAGGATGCAGCCAGTGTCACCTCCAGTCTTTCATGCTGCTGTGTAATCTGCAGCTGGTAGCAGCGCTGCAGCGCTCTGAATAGTGCAATACATATCCTTTCCTGCACCTTTTTTTTTTTTTTTGAGTGAAAAAGGGAGAAGTTAGGAAATGAGATATGAGAGCTCTCTCTTTTTCACACTTGACTTTAACAATGAGGAGTTCTGACTAGCCACAGTGGATGGTTAATCATGTTTAGTCTGAACAGATGTCTTTAGTCTCCTGTCTTGGGACCACTCACCTATCTAAGTAACCCATCAAAAATGGAACAGAAGAAAGAGATGTAGTGCTTCCTCCCTAGATTGCATTAAGGCAGAGAAAGATGCATGCCATGGCCTGGAGGAGCCATGGGTTTTCTGAGGCCCAAATGATTTTTAAGGTTCTGTTTCTCATTCATGGGCCATTTTCTTTTTCTTTTCTTTTTCTTTTCTTTTCTTTTCTTTTCTTTTCTTTTCTTTTCTTTTCTTTTCTTTTCTTTTCTTTTCTTTTCTTTTCTTTTCTTTTCTTTTCTTTTCTTTTCTTTTCTTTTCTTTTCTTTTCTTTTCTTTTCTTTTCTTTTCTTTTCTTTTCTTTTCTTTTCTTTTCTTTTCTTTTCTATTTTTTTTTGTGGTTTTTTTTGTTTGTTTGTTTGTTTGTTTCTCCTTTCCAGCCAGGATAAAATGGGGAAGTGACTCTGATGGAGGTGCTGGTGGTGTGCTCAGCCTTTCCGGTGGGTGGGAGTCCATGAGGTGATGTGGGGAAGGTAATGCAGCTGATGTTACCTTCCCAGAGAATTCCTCCCCAGGGACAGTTTTGTTTTTCACACTTAGTGGTACTGCAAGCAGAGGTGTTGAGGCTCTCCCTGAGTGCCCTCGGATGGTACCTTCAATTGACAATCCCTGCATGTGTACTCTGGGTAAGGTGGTAAATAGCCAAATGTAAGGAGGACATATGAAGTATGGGCTGTGTTAGTATCTAAACCAAACTCAGTGTTTGTACATGCCATGGCCTATGGGGTTTGGTAAATAATCTTTGACATGTTTCTCTCTTGGGGTTTTTTAGGGGGTTTGGGGGGGGGTTGAAAGAGAGAGGGGGGGGATGGGAGGGAGGGAGGGAGGGAGGGAGGGAGGGAGGGAGGGAGAGAGGGAAATGAGTGATCAATGAGCTTTAAAGGTCCCTTGAACCCAAACCATTCTATGATTCTATGATCTACAACTTTGTACCCTGACACCAGTGAAGTTTTACAATGGTACTGTACTTTGTCAGGAAATACATTTGAAGTCTTAACTGATTAATTATTAAAGCCATATCAAGCACGTTGTGACTCGTGGCCTACTTCTTCCAAGCCTGGACCAGCCATGTGAGAAGCCATGTCTGTCCCCACAGCTGCATTGAGCTGTGTGGGATGGCTCTCACGTGTGGAGCTAGGCACTCACATCAATATTTTAAATGTGTGCAGACCTGGTAACTTTTTTTCATAACTATTGTGCTCAATCCATTCCAGACGATTTTGTCTTTTCATTTTCACGTAAGCCAAGTCATGCTGGTTTTTTTGTTACTGCTTGCTTGTAGAAAGAAATGGCTTAGAAGCCAAAGGAGATGGCAAAATAGGTGGAGATTCTAAGTCTGCGAGGCTTTTATTGTGCATTATAGCCTGGTACCTTGTGTTCCTGGGTTATTTTCTAACTTCTGAAGAAAACTGTGAAGAATTTTTATATAACATACCATGACAGTGGTGGGAACATTTACAAGGTTTATTGTTCTGTGAGGCATGGTTGCAGGGTCTAAACAGATGGAAGGGATGAAGAACTTCTTTAGTAATGAAAGGACTGGGTGGAACAGATGGATGGCTTTGGTCTTTGGGCTTTTTGATTGGACCACATGGAAGGCCTACTCGAAGCAGTGAAAGATATGTTGAACTCACTGAGCTTTAACTGGGTGTATCCTTACTAGGCCTCCTCCCACCTCCACCCTAGCATATCTAAGTCTTTATGAGTCTCAGAGATTTTTCTAAAAACATTTTTCCCAAAATGCTGTTAATGCATTCAGCAGCATTTTTTTTCCAATAGCCTCTCACAGTAAACCAAAGCCTAATAATTGTTCCTGCATAAATTGCCAAGAAGCATGGTGATAGCAAGTTGAGTGACACCTGAAATGTTAATTCGTTGGAATACTGGCAGCTCTGCATATTTTTCAAATCAAATTAAATCACAAATCTGTTGCAAATTGGAAGGAATTCCAAGACCAGCATTAAAATAATTACGGGTCTGGGGAGACTGACTTGACATATGAGAAAGATTTAAGGAGAAAACTACAAATTTAGCTGCATAATGATGATGAATGTGCAAAAAATAGGAATTATGATAACAATAGTACTAATTAATAATTACTTGAGGAGTGTCAGTAGTAAAGGGAAAAAGGTAAGGGGAAGGCCTACACCACTGCAGATCAGTGGCCAATAGTTTATGACAGTAATTTTTTATGTCTGACCCATATACTCTGCTCTTTAATGATATCGTGGGACGACTTTGAAGCAAATACACTTTATCATAAAGTATACAGATTGCTATGTACAGTCCATACACTGCTCATGTATCTGATACTATCTTGTCTATCTTTGTGCTTTTTTTTTTTCCATGCAGCCATCAATGTTTTTTCACTTTGGTTTTACAACAAGCCACACCATTGTGATTTATTTTACATTTGTTTTGCCTACAGTAATCATAGAATCATAGAATGGTTTGGGCTGGAAGGGACATTAAAGATCATCTAGTTCCAACCCCCCTGCCATGAGCAGGGACACCTTCCACTAGACCAGGTTGCTCAAAGCCTCATCCAACCTGGCCTTGAACACTTCCAGGTAGGGGGCATCCACAACTTCCCTGGGCAACCTGTTCCAGTGTCTGACCACCCTCACAGGAAAGAATTTCTTCCTAATATCTAATCTAAACCTCCCCTCTTTCAGCTTAAAGCCATTTCCCCTTGTTCTGTCATTAATTGCCCTTATGAAAAGTCCCTCCTCAGCTTTCCTGTAGGCCCCTTCAGGTACTGGAAGGCCGCTACAAGATCTCCCTGGAGCCTTCTCTTCTCCAGGCTGAACAGCCCCAACTCTCTCAGCCTGTCCTCGTAGGTGAGGTGCTCCAGCCTTCAGATCATCCTTGTGGCCTCCTCTGGACTCATTCTAACAGGTCCATGTCTCTCTTGTGTTGGGGGCTCCAGAACTGGACACAGTACTCCAGGTGGGGCCTTACGAGAGCAGAGTAGAGGGGGAGAATCCCCTCCCTCGACCTGCTGGCCACGCTTCTCTTGATGCAGCCCAGGATACGGTTATTGGCCTTCTGGGCTGCAAGCGCACATTGCCGGCTCATGTTGAGCTTCTCGTCTACCACCACTCCCAAGTCCTTCTCTTCAGAGCTGGCCTCAAGCCACTCATTGCCCAGCCTGTTGTGTTTTTCCTAAGCCGTCCTGTTTGGTTCCATTCTTGTAGATAGTTGTGGCTTATAAACAACCTACACATCTGCTTGGATTTCAGCTAATGCCACTGGAGATGTCCCCACTTAAGTAAGATACCTGTTGGTTTGCTGTTTTGCTAAGCATTGATACAAGGTGGGGTTTTTGAGTGTGTGTTTGTTTGTGTGTATATGAAGAAGGATTGTAAAGAAACATCTTGGGAAGACTTCTATCCCCATGCTGACGCTGGGTCAGGAGATGACAGGCTAACGATGTTTTCCAGAGAGTGGGAGATTCTTTTCTTTTAGAACTGCCAAACTTCCTCCACTGCTTTTATACATGAAGTGTTAAAAGTATAGTTACAGTCCTCAGTAGAAATTGGATTTACCTTTAGAGGCTTCTTTCTTTCTCCATCTTTGTAAGTCTCACTATTAGTTCTGTATATCTGATTTAAAAAAAATCTGCTTTATATGTGCCAGTGCCCTCTTTATCCTATCAGCCAGGAGATAAACTCCCATCTGGATTTTTTTGGTATAGTGTATAGCCAAAAGTTGGGTCTTGCCTCCTTTTCCTTCATTAATGCTTTTTTTACAATGTAAGGCTTCTGAGGATGCTTATGAGGAAACAGATGCAGTGTCTTTGCAATACTAAAGAAGCCCATCCTTATCCTCCAAGCACGGATGCCCCCACTATGGGAACCACCAGACTGGTGTCTGGATTGACTTGAAATGCTAGTAGCAGGGACCTTGTGATTTTGTTGAAATAACACAGCTCAAATGGTTAAGATGCCCGGGTTATCAGGGGTTTTGCTGGCTCCCCAGTTGTTACCCTCTGCTTCTCTCAAGATACAGCAATTTTTGAGGGGGGAATACACTCCCTGTCACATGTTTTTTTTATTAACATAGTACTCTGACACACTTTGGATGAATGATTCCTCTTGGCATCTGAAAACTCAGGTTGATAAAAGTGCATCTGCCTGTGGGCTTCTGTGCAAATTTCACTGGTTTATTTTTTACTCTTAAATCCATCAGTTGTTTGGGATGTAGACAGTCTGAGAAATCTCTGGTTTTCCTATACTGTGTAGCAGAAGTGACATTTAATGGTAGGGATACTTGAGAAAAAAAATCTGTTGAATTGCATGTGAGGATGAAGGTAAAAATCCATCTTTAATCCCTAGGGTACAGGACAGGCAAAATTCCAGACTTGCAATGCATTCCTTTCAGATGTTCAGGAAAAGTTAATTACACAGAATCACAGAATGTTGGGGATTGGAAGGGACCTCAAAAGATCATCCAGTCCAATCCCCCTCCCGGAGCAGGAACACCTAAATGAGTTCACACAGGACCCGTCCAGGCGGGTCTTGAATGTCTCCAGAGAAGGAGACTCCACAACCTCCCTGGGCAGCCTGTTCCAGTGCTCTGTCACCCTCACAGTAAAGAAGTTCCTTCTCAAGTTTAAGTGGAACCTCCTGTGTTCCAGCTTACACCCATTGCCCCTTGTCCTATCATTGGACATCACTGAGAAGAGCCGGCTCCATCCTCCTGACATTCGCCCTTTACATATTTATAAACAATAAGGTCACCCCTCAGTCTCCTCTTCTCCAAGCTAAAGAGACCCAGCTCCCTCAGCCTTTCCTCATAAGGGAGATGTTCCACTCCCTCAGTCATCTTGGTGGCTCTGTGCTGGACTCTCTCAAGCAGCTCCCTGTCCTTCTTGAACTGAGGGTCCCAGAACTGGACACAATATTCCAGATGTGGCCTCACCAGGGCAGAGTAGAGGGGGAGGAGAACCTCTCTCAACCTACTGACCACACCCCTTCTAATACACCCCAGGATGCCATTGGCCTTCCTGGCCACAAGGGCACAGTGCTGGCTCATGGTCATCCTGCTGTCCACCAGGACTCGCAGATCCCTTTCCCCTACACTGCTCTCTAGTAGATCATTCCTCACCCTGTACTGGATCCTGGGGTTGTTCCTGCCCAGGTGCAACACCCTACACTTGCCCTTTTTATATTTCATTGAGATTTTCCCTGCCCAGCTCTCCAGCCTGTCCAAGTCTCGCTGAATGGCATTGATGGATTTTGACATGGAGCAGGAAATGAGTTTGCACCAGTATACATGGAGATAGACTCCAGCTAGCTGTGAAGTGTGGGCATTCTACAGTATCATGTATTACTATTTATTTTTGTTCCAGGTATACACTTCAATTCCCACAAATGAGTTCTGAGGACTGAAAGGGAATACCTCTCCTTATTTAAAATGCAGAATAAGATCTTACATGCATGGAATGTGGGCTGTGTTTTAGCACCTGCACCAGTCTCTTCTAAGAGTGGTATGGTTGCCTGTGTTTCCGTGGGGGAGTGCTACTGTAAGACTGATGTAATCCACAGTTGAATGAAGTCATCCAGCTTATGTTTTTAAAGCTGCATGCTTGTCCTCAGTTAATCAGCAGTGTAAAATTGGCCTGCTTTTTTCAGACATACAAGAGCATCCACAAGTCATCTTGAGGACAGTAAGAGCTAATAGTGCTTAGTACATTGGTAAATGAGGCTGTATTTTAATAAGTGACTAAGTGTGGCCACAAGATGCAACTTCATTTAGTACTGCTGTATACCCTTTACCCTTCACTACTACAAAGAAATTCCTGTTTATTTCCCCTGACTTATTTTGATGAAATCAGCAACATTTCAAATTTTCCTCCAGTTCTGCTCTTGTAGAACAGCTGAGCTCATTGACTATGCTTAAATAAAGATTGAGAATAATTGTGCAGTATGGTGCAAGAGACAGAGCAATAAACAAGCATAATAACAGGCACTTGTTGTAACACCACTGGAGTGACATACTATGGCTTGAGTAAGGAAATGTTTTAGTCAGCAAACCACCAGAGAAAACATGCAGTTCTGGATTTATAATGATGTGGGCAGGATGAACCGTCTGTCTTTTCCATCTCTGATTTTGGTGATCCCCCCGCAATTATATTAGAAGAAACATGCATGCATTGTCACACCCTGTAATCCAAACTCCACTGAGCTGATGGTGTCCAGCTATACCGTCAGGGCTGCTGTTAGTAATAAACACTCTAGGAGTCAGCTTGTATGCACGGAGCATTTTTAACTCAAAACCTGTTTGATTCTGATTTCCATTACTTGTCCCAGTTTCCAGTCTGCTTTATAGTTTGTCAGCCTACGTGAAGCTCTAAATTCTCTTTCAGGATAAATTCTCTCCAATAGACACTTTCTAGCTGTAAGATAATTCACAAAGCTTATAAAGGAATGATCGTTCAGACTGAACTTGTTGCTATGCAACTGCATTGCTAAGATAACAACACAAGTCATTTTTATGTATCTGCTATATCTTATACAACGGAACTCATTTATGCTTTATTTAGATTGAATCAGGTTATCGTTGACAACTTAGTTTGGAGCCTGTTCTAACTTAGAATAAGGCTTTTTTTTTTTGTCTTCCTAGAGGATACTTTTTAGTTCCCATTTCCTCCTTGGTTACTGACCCAGTTCATGACAACTGTTCATCTGGCTATGCAGTTATAGCAGGATTGATTTTTCAGCTGATCAAAATCCAACACATTTTAAAAGGATCCTTAGTAGAATATGATTTGAGTTGATAAACAGAAAATGTATTCCCTTGACAAAGATACAAATGTATGATCTTCAGTATTGGATGCTTAATTCTTTTACAGAAATCATTATTTTACCAAATATGTATATAATATATATACCAATGTATTATAGAGTTGGATTCCCTATTGGCCTTAGGAATAGAGGATAGTAAAACATATCAAAAGCAAGTCTCTAACTATTTTGCATTTCTGCAGCTTCTATACACTGTTTAAAGTCTGTCTGAAGAAGCAGACATCAGAATTGATTATTTTGTCTTACAGGGAATACACTTTACATTCTTAGGGTGATGAGGAATTTTTCAATATATAAAAGGAGGTACAGGTATCAGCTTGAGAACATACTCAATTTGAAACAGTAACTCAGAAAAGAGTGAGTTTTCTTCATTTTCTTCATTTTCTTTCATGTAAAAATTCTGAAATTACAGTATTTTCAAGCATTGGCATTGCTTAATGTTTATCTCACAGTATTATGACAGACATCCAGTGTACCTCCTATTTCTCAGTTTTCTGAACCCCTCTGCAGTTTTCAAGCACCCAGCATCCCTTGACACCTTCTACAATGCAGTTATGTGCTGTGTCAATACAATATGGTTGGAAATTAAGAGACGTAGGGGCAAAATTAACAGAGTTTATTGTACAAATAGACAATCTAACAAACCATACAGCACTGAATGAATTATTAATTTCTATAACTAATTACATTGACTCTTCATGTTGACACAGGAGGTGGAATTCAGTTTGCAATTAAGATACCCTGAAGTAAATGTCTTTATCTAAGCTCACATTGTAATCAAAAGAGGTCAAGGATTCAGCTGGACTCAAGTCAGTAGTCTATTTACAGGTTCTAAGCAGTCATCGTCATGGGATTAGCAGATCCCACACAAGGCCTACCTTGTAGGTCTTGAGCTTTTCGAGTTCTACTGGATACAAGCAGAGTAAGTTACCTCTTTCCATAGGTTTGAGCCCCTTATCTGTGGGCAGCTCAATCCCATGTTAGGTATCTATTTTACACTAGCAGAGTTCTGTAGGCTACACTGACTGAAATGGTAACTTAGATGTCTATAGCAAGATCTGATTGCCCAGTTACATGTCTAGTGCCTTTTTACATTCTGTGGTGTGTCCTATGAGCTCTGCAAATGCTGTTACAGTCTTCCTGTAGAGCCTTGTGTTACAACCTTTGCTGATATCTTGGATAGCTGTGAGGTGCCAGGCTAGATGTGACTTGTTAGCTAGGCATATGTTTATGCTTGGAATCCTATCCAGTAATGCACATGTAGGCACCTGAATTTAGATACCTTAATCAGGAGATGAATTGTACCCAGAATTAGTAACTACCAAACAGCTGCAGATTCTTCTTTAGAAGAGTACAAGAGATTGAAGAGTACATCGAATATCGTCTGGTCAAAACTTCTTCCTCTCTTCATCCCAATGCTGGATGGTAGTTGTGGGAATTAGGATGATGGTAGCGAGAGGATGACTTGTATTAATTAACCACAACATGACATCCTTTCACAGCTGGACCTCTCCTGGCCCATCCTTCTATGCATGATCACAGACTGTGAAAGATAGACTGCAAAGATCAGGAAACACAGTAGGTAGCCTTGAGGACAGTTTTTTTGAAGTTGTAACGATCTTTCTGGCTCAAGAGATGGGAATCTGCTGCTATCTTATGGAGCAAGCCAGAAGTGGAGGAAGTTGGATAGCTCACATCTATCATGTCTGAGCCATCTGGTGATTGCCTCATGCATAGAGAGCGTAGCCTGTTCTCAGGGGGACTCCAGCCAAGGTCAGTGAGAGACTAGAGCTACTGTATGAAGCAAGACAGGTTTTGCAAAAGGAACGGTGGAGTTATTTAAGGTTATGTGGTCATACTATATTGAAGTTAGCAGATTTCTATGCAATCACAGTAAAATCAAGGTGACTATAGCCATGATATAAATTAGCCAGGTTTTAAGGGTAGTGTGTACAACTGTCAGTGTATGGATATAATATCTGTCTTTCTGCTGGCATTCTACTGTTGAAAGACGTTTTCAATCTTAAGATAACATAGTTGTAAGAAAAGGCAGAGAGTAAGAAAGATAATTGTTTGTCAAGACCCCTGAGAGGAGGCATAACATTTTAAAAATTTTGTCCAGGGCTTCAGAAGCCTTTTCTTTTAATATTATAGCTGCAAGTTTTTTCTTTGAATGAATATGGAAGTTTCCTGTTTGGACAGATAGGATTCCCTGAATTATTTCATTTCAGACAATCTGTGAGTATGGAAACTTTTAATTCTTTATAATTTTATTCCCACTGCATGCCACATGCATGTCCAGTAATCATTGACTCCTGAAACAATTTAGAAGTGCCCTTTGTTTTTCCTGAAAAGTTTATAAGAGATTAACCTGCTTTATGACTGTTCTCTTGACTCATGTTTTATACTGTAGTCATTATAATTTAGTATTTGTCATCTTCTTTGACAAATCCTAAGTTTGTCGCTGCCATAAATCTTTATCAATATTACTCACTTTTGTCAGTCTTTTGGACTGATGATTCTCAACTTACAAGGCCAGATGTACTTCACTGCATCAAACTGCTTCTCCAAATTAGAGATTTGTTTCTACAGACAGAATAATTCAGAAGTAGCCTTTTGGGTTACAACCCTCTCTTCCAGCCATGCGCTTGAGTACTGGCCTTACTGGTGGTACACACCCCTTGACCACAGCAAGAGTTGCATCCTTGCTAATCATTCTTTGGATGTAGAGTTACCTTGAAATCTACCCTGAAATGCGTTGGTTTGCAAAGTAAACGTATTTGGCTTATCCACTTCACTGACTCACTCGGTATCTGTGTTTCTATGCGTAATCCCAAAGAAAGGTTTATATTTTTAGTTCTGCATGTAACTTCTGATTCACGCTCAAATGTGCTGATGGTTCTGCAGCCAGGCTGTGGCTGGTCCTGGAAGCTAAACTCATGCTTTTGCTGCCACCCTTATTTTGTCTAAAACTAGTTTCAGATCCAGAATTTGCTCTGTGTTTGCCAGCTCATTTAAATTAATAAAGAGGATAGAGTGATTGGCAGGACCCTTCTACAGCAGTCAGAAAGAGTGGGCTAACAAGAAGGAAAAAAGACCACCTACTAAGAAAATATACTGGAACCCATCCTTAGGGTTTTGTTCTGCTGATGCGCCAAGGAAGGCTGACCAAATCATCATCATTAATTTGAAAAGTCACATTGATACAAAGGGAAGCATTACTGTCTACGCTGTGCTTCTGTACATCATAATTCTAAGGTTCTTGGGTGAAATTTCACTGTTGTTAGTGAAGGTATGTATTGTGAGGTAGTGTTTCTGAAAGTCCTGTGTCTATAAAAAATACTTGTTATTTTTCCTGAGGACATTCTCAACATACAGACCTGTTCTGGTTTTTGTTTTGTTTTGGGTTTTTTTTGTGGGGGGAGAGGGGTGGTGGTGGTAAGAAAAAAGTAATGGTTTTGGGGCATCTTCAAGACTGAACTAGAAAACTGAAAACAGAAATTATTTCAAAAATGGTATTTACTTTCTTGAAATCAGTCCCCTTTACAATTTGTGTAGTCAGATGTGCAAAAATTCAGGCCCTCCCCATCAAATAACAAAAAACTTTTAAAATCTCAATGTTTCTTTTGAGAACCAAGAGCTCTGTCAACAAGCTTAGCAATAAAAGAGGAGGCTCTACCTAAATGGTTTGTAGGAGTTTTTGTAGGAGTGTTTTTTCTTTCTGACATGCTTCCAAATAATCTTAAAAAGACTGTATCTGTTTCCTACTGTCGTTATATGCTGCAATCTTTTCATGTCATCTTAAGTATATTCTTAGGAGAAATAATGCAAAGAATTGCATCTATTTTAGATAGCAAAAGTAAAAGACGTTTCAGGGAAATGCTTGCAGTGAGCTAGCTTGCTTAGCCTGTTGCTCACAATGCTCTAAATCAAAAATCACTGTTGTCTTCTGTAGGTGTTATTTAAAATTGCCAGAAGAAGGCAATGAGACTTAATTATCTTAATGGTTTATCACAATACTTTTAGCTCATGTTTTGTTTGGGAATGAACATTTCGTGAAAATGTCAATGTACTTATTTATTTGCATTTCATTCATTCATTTTATTTACCTATTTCATTGTGTTTCCCTTCCAATATATTAATAAAAGAAACATGTATTTGGTTCAAGTAGGGAACAGAATTTAATTGTGAATACTCATTTTCTAATGCAAAATAATAGTAGAGTGGTAGACTGTTTAATCATGCAATACAAGATGAATTCATACTATCCCAAATATCTGTCTTGGCAGATATTGGAACCAATTTGTAAATACTTCCTACGTTAATGTCCAACTCACATGGAAATGGAGATTTGGACTGGCCTGACAAAGATAAGCAGCTCTGAGTCACACAAACCAATCACTAGGGAAAATATATTGTCAGCAACAGTAATTACAGCAGGTAATTGTGTCATTTACCCTGTTACAGACCAGTAAATGTGATGAGTTTGGAACATACCAGCTGTCACCCAGTGTTAACTTTGATGTTCAGTGTTTGGAAATCTGTAGTAGAATCTTTTAGTGATGATGCATTTGAAAAAAAGATAAAAGGTTTCACACTGTTCAAAGCAGGCATAAATGGCCAGTTCTTTTCAAGATAAGAGGATTGATTTCTGGAAGGGTGGGGGCCCATCAAGGGTAATCTGTTTTAATTTTTTCCTCTGTTTTTAATAAGTCTGGAGTGTGCATATGCTTGGTAAGAAGATTATCTTGTTGCTAGCTACTTAGAAGGTGAAAATATATGTAGAATTAAACTTAATTTCTGTCTGCATAATTTTAATATTTGGGAGGTGAGTAGAGATTGTGGTTGATGGTAGCCTGAATGGATATGCCAGTCTACTTTGAATACCCTGTGTTTATTCACTTAATACACCTTCCATGGAGCGGACTTCATTTTAGTTTGAAGTCCTCCAAAGTTGTTCACAGCATCTCAGCTTAAATCCTAACTTTTCCAAAGAGGAGACACGTAAAGTAGGATTACAAAGTTGAAGTCATCCTGGGATGACGGTAGTATTAGGAAAATGGAATATCTGGCTGAGGTTTGCTTTTTCTTAACCATGTGGTTTGCTTCTAAATTCATATTTGCGTATTTGAGACCTGAGCAATACTGAAGACTTAATGTCATCTCTGGTTCTGCTTATTAGAACAATTCATGTTGTTATTAAATATGACAGCAAATTTAATGGCAGGATTGTCTAGATATGTAAAGTTTGCTAAGATGTGCTTATGCAAATATTTATTTATCGATATAAAAGGCACATAAGTATCCATATATGCAAGTACAGATAATTATTTGTAAGCTTGACTAGCACTAGCAGTTGAACTGTGGCAAAAAAAAGCATGGTGTGGGCTAGAAAATCTACCTGTAAAACAAGTAACTTAGCCAGTGTGAAGTTTTATACCATCACAGGATGGGAAAGGAAGATGAGAGCTAGTTTCATTGCATTGCCATTACTATGCTGTGCTGTTTTTTGTTAGCAGCAGTGCAGGTGGCTTTGCAGGTTACCTCCTGGAATCGAGGGCTATGTCTGAACTGCAGAAGCCAGGAGCACTTCCTGGCTTCCAAGGCTGGGTATGTGTGTTAGCTCCTCCTTGATGCTACGCTATGGTGGGAACTGGCTGTACCATTCTCCTTAAGTGCATTTGTTTCCAGTGGAGGCAGCTTAGGTGCAGCATTTGTGAAGGATACATTTGCTGTGCTGTGTTGGCATGCCTCCATAAACTATCAGGGAGGATGTACCCTAGAGGAAACTGGGAGCATAACTAGAGACAATATCAAGGCTGACCTAGGGGCAAAGCATCAATATTGTTTTGCTTTACCATCACTAAAGCATATCTTTGTCCCCGTTTTCAAGTAGAGAACCCTCTTCAAAATTAGGTAAGCAACACTGAAGGAAGGCCTCCTCTACCCATAGAGCTCAAGCAGTACAGTTGTCTTATCAAAAATAGTGCTGTCCTACTTAATATCTGGTGAGTCATCTGAGTGCTTGTGTCACAGTACTACCAGGGAAATAAGAGGAACCATTTATGCTTTAAGAAATCTTTCTGCTGCATATGAGGATAAAAAAACCATTTGTTTCCTAATATTTCTGATTAGGTAAGTTGCTCTGGATGCCTGTGGACAAGAACAAGATCAATGCAACAGTAGCTTTACATCCACCACTATGGTTCCCCTCATTTTCTTCATGGGACAAGCACCGTCCTTGATAATTGTGCTGTATGTTGTAACTATGATTTTCCCAGAAGCCCCTGGCACGAGTTGGCAAACCGTGGTCATGATGCTGTCCCAAAAAAACCAGCAGAGAGGCACCAGCTGTCTCTAGGGAGCTTTGCGTACATCTATATTTTATCAAACCAACTTCAGACAGTACTTGATTGCTGAGACAGCTTTCTCCTGTCCTTTTGTATATCCATCCTTCTGTAAACTCTCTGCTGAAAAAGTGTTCAGAGGTATTTTTGTGGAGCCCTCTGGTTATGTAGATGGTCTATAAGTTGTTACTAGTGAAATATGAGAACAGGCAGCAAGTTAGGAGCCTCAGCAACAGTCGGAGAGCCTCTTTCCTGCTTTCTTTGTGCGACAGAATATGTGTAGGATGGAGGCCAAATGTCTAACAGGTATCTGTTGCTGGTGGCAGACTTGCATAACATGGAGCCTTTTAGTAAGGAAACAGTAAATTAAAAGGGTTGGCATTAGGAGAAGAAGTAAAATAAACATTTTTTAGTTGGCTGAGGAAATTAGAGTAGCATATTTACAGCTCTAGTCTGGCTATTCTACAAGCAATAAAGTAGGGAGCCCTACTATAGATGAAGAATTTGCTACCCTTGTCATTTTTGACAACATAATAGAAGATTTAGATTTTGAAAGCCTCAGTTTATTGTAAGTGCCTGGGAGGTTTCGTGTACAATACAAGTTGGAATTTTAAAAGATTTACCCAGGAACAAATAATGCATCTGGCTAGATAAAAAAGAGAAAAAAAAAAAGAATTTATGGAAAAAGTTTACATGATTAAATACCTTTTAAAAGACAGGAACCTTATTTTGAAATGTCATTGGTAAAAAAGACAAGATATTAAGAGATCAGTTTGAATTAAAGCAAGAAAAAAGTGGGTGACAAGGTCACAGACCTTATGTCTAGACTGAAATCTCTTAAGGTGGGCTTTTCAAAATCATTTTGCATTTGTATTACAGTCCCACCACTGAAATCAGTGGGAGTTACAGATTTTCCTCTAGAGGAAATAGTTAGATCTATGTTAAGTGCTTTAGAAAATCCTTCCCTTAAACTTCTTTTCAAGAAGGAATATAGAAAATGGCAGACAAGAAGGAAAGTGGAGATAAATTAAAGATTTTTTAACTTTAGCTGTCATACTAAATATTTTTCAACATATTTCCTCTACCTAACTGGTTGAAAAGTCTAAAAATTCACAGGATGTTACATGAAGTAACACTGATTAATATTACAATAGAAGCCTCTGTGAGAGAAGTGTGAGTATTTTGCAAAAATATTTCTTGTTCCATGAAATCAGAAATCACAATTACAACACATTTTGAAGATGAAACTTAGGTGGGTTTAAGAAAGTTTCCATGGTTTGCTGAAGAGCTGGGAGGGAGTAATGGCAGGCTTGCCTTGAAATATATATTTTACTCATCAGCTTGTCTGTTGTGGCTGAGACCAAGGCAATCTTTGTCTTCCCTGAGTTCCAGGAGATCTTGGCACATACTTCTTGGTGTGCAGATACCACAGGAAGAGTGGACTGGTCAACATGCAAGTTGTGTGTTAGGCTTTTCAAGTTCTAGGGGGGAGTATGCCCTGCTTAGAACCATAAAATTCATTACTAGAGCTACAGAGCTTGGAATTACTAGTGGACAATTCAAATGGACTTACAGCTAAGAGTTAAATATTAGAGTTAAGTATTCCTTCAGTCTAGGAGGAAAACCCAGAACAGGAATAGTGAAAAAAATAAGACAAAGAGATTTTGTGCAAAGAAAAAAGTCTTAAGGTCAGAGTAGAAGGGTAAGGAAAAAAGTATACACCTCTTGTAGGCTTTGGTGTGTGAAATACTTTTCTTTAGATGAAAATGTGTTGTGAAAGAAAAAGAAAAATTTAAGTCTTCTTAGAATAAGTTTTCAAAAAACTAGTATTTGCTAGGATTAGAATGTTTTCCATATTTTTGGAAGTTATATTTGCATATAAATACACAGTATTTCTCTAGGGATTTTTGGTCCCAGGATCTTTCTTGTGTTCTCCACATTGGTAAAGAACAGTGCACACATTGAAAGTTTTTATTATCCCAGAGAGAAAAGAACTTCATGATTGGAAATTGGAGGTGTTTTAGAGATGGATTTCATCATCACAGTTAGTGTCAGGATTTGTCTTTTTGTGAAACAAATTATACCAGTTCCAAAAGCCCAGCTCAGTCCATGCCTGTGTCAAGTCTTGTCAGAGCTACAGCCACCTCACAGCTTTCTCTAAAGCCCTCCTAGCCTCACGGGTAGACGCAAGAAGAGTGAGTGCTTCTTCCTTCTCTTGATCAAGTGTTTTGTCAGCTGCTTTTAATCCTGCATCAATAATTGCCAATAATTTAGATTCCCTTCCTACTAGTATAACTAAGCTGCAGTCCTGGAGCTTTCTCATGATGGATATGAAAAGGAACACTGGGCTTTGGCCATACACCCAAGTGGATTTTCTTCCTAAGGTTTCATTACAGTCTTCCTATTTTTCCTTTTTTATCATATTAACACCACATGTAGAGTAAGTAAATAAGCTAATAGGTAAAAGAGAGAAGTAGACATCTGGATGAGACAATGGCAGCTGTTCTCCCTGAAGAACAACAATGAACTAAGTAATTACAGACAGAAACAGTATTTCAGAAAGCAGTATGGTCTCTAAACAGACCTTGAAAATAGAACATGCATGTGCCAGAGCTATTTTTATTCTCAATATAACCAAGAGAAAAAAGTAGGAAAATTCTGGACATAGATCTACAGAAATTGTTGTTTACGGCGGCACTGAAGAAAGAATTAGAAAATGAGGACCAAAAGCAGCATAGATATATAGGGGAGTGGATGAAGGTGAAAAATCAATCAAATAACAGGATTAGCAGTGAATAGGCTATTGCAAGGAAACCTGGCTTTTCGTATCCCCAGCTTTGAACTGAGGACAGCTGCTGGTGCTCATTAATTAATGATTAATGACTTCAATGTTAACTGAGGGTAAACTATGTGATGGTAACTCTAAGAGTAATTAAAGCATAGGTTCCATTTTGCATTTGAATTAAGGAGTGTCTACAGAAAAATTAATTGGAGCATACTTAAATCGGGGAATATAAATAAAAATAATATAAATATATGGAAAACATAGAATCATAGAATTATAGAGTCATTTAGGTTGGAAAAGACCTTTGAAATCATCAAGTCCAACCATAAACCTAACACTGACAAGTCCACCACTAAACCACGTCCCTAAGCATCTCATCTACGTATATTTTAAATACCTCCAGGGATGGTGACTCCACCACTTCCCTGGGCAGCCTGCTCCAATGCTTGACAGCCCTTTTGGTGAAGAAATTTTTCCTGATATCCAATGTAAACCTCCTCTGGTGCAATATTTGAGGCCATTTCCTTTCATCCTAACACTTGTCACTTGGGAGAAGAGACCGAGACCCACCTTGGTACATCCTCCTTTCAGGTAGTTCTAGAGAGTGATAAGGTCTCCCCTCAGCCTTCTTTTCTCCAGACTCAACAATCCCAGTTCCCTCAGCCGCTCCTCATAAACTTGTGCTCTAGAACCTTCACCAGCTTCGTTGCCATTCCTTGGACACACTCTAGCAAAAAACATAATTCAATAAATTCGCAGCATTTGCTCTTTGGAAATAGTGTGCATATACTGAGACTTTAAGTAACACTGTCAATTGGAGTTTAAACTAGTTAATATGAAGTCTTAAAGAAATTAATCACATGTCATTTCCCAAATGATTTTAAAATCTCCAGCCTCCAGCTGAATAAACACACACTGATATGGGTGAGCAGTTGGCTCACGGGTTGGTCAGGCTCAAAGGGTTCCAGTCAATGGGGTTACATTGGGCTGGCAACCGGTCACTAGTGGGGTCCTGCAGGGATCCATCCTGGGGCCGGTGCTCTTTAATGTCTTCATCAATGACTTGGATAGAGGACTTGAAGGACTGCTAACGAAGTTCTCTGATGACACCAAACTGGGAGGTCCTGTGGACACTATCAAGGGCAGAGAAGCCCAGAGATAAATTAGAGAGCTGGGCAATCACCAACTGTATGAATTTTAGCAAGGGTAAGCACCGGATTTTGCACCTGGGACACAGCAACCCTAGACACACACACAGACTGGGGAATGAGAGGCTGGAGAGCAGCCCTACAGAAAGGGACCTGGGGGTTCTGGTCAATGGCAAGTTGAACATGAGCCAACAGCGTGCCCCGGCGGCTAAGAGGGACAACCATGTCCTGGGGTGCATCAAGCACTGCACTGCGAGCTGGTCAAGGGAGGTGATCGTCCCCCTCTACTCTGCACTGGTGCAGCCTCACCTCGAGTACTGTGCAGTTTTGGGTGCCACAGTATGGAAAGGATATAAAGCTGCTGGGGAGTGTCCAGAGGAGGGCCACTAAATTGGTGAAGGGCTTAGAGGGTAAGCATATGAAGAGAAGCTGAAGTTGCCTGGTTTGCTCAGCCTGGAGAAGAGAAGACTGAGAGGAGATCTCATTGCAGTCTATAACTTCCTCGGAAGGGGAAGAGGAGGGGCAGGTCCTGATCTCTTCTCTCTGGTGACCAATGATAGGACCAGGGGAAATGGCAGGAAGTGTGCTAGGGCAAGTTTAGGTTGGACATTAGGAAGGGTTTTTTACCCAGCAGGTGGTGTAGCACTGGAACAGTCTCCCCAGGGAGGTAGTCATGGCACCAAGCCTGGCAATATTCAAGAAGCATTTGGACAAGGTCCTCAGACACATGGTCTGAATCTTGGGATTGTCCTGTGCTGGGGCAAGAGTTGGACTCAATGATCCTTGTGGGTCCCTTCAAACTCACAACATTCTATGATTCTATGAAGTCTTCCAACCTCCCATATAAATACTACTAATTTTTATCTTGTACATGAACTATATGAGGGAAAAAAAGCTTGTAATTAAGATAAACTGTAAGTGGGCATTTAAGTGTGTTGGCTATTCATAATTCAAGTAACTCATCTGTTGTCACAGTGATGTCAGATGGCCAGCTGGTCACCACAGTTCTATAGATCTATGGGAAGGAGTCAGGAGGCTGAAAGTAATTTGAATTCAATAATGCAGAGTCATCGAAAGGAGAAAGTACATAATATATTCTCTGTATTTAAATTATTTAAATTTAATCCTAGTCCGTAGGTTCCTCATTCCAAAATGAATATTTGTTGGATTGTGTTACAAAATTACAATTGGAGGGGTGCATTTTAATTATATTTTTGGGAACTTTTATGCATTTCTGTGCCTTAAGTGTGATCTCAGCTCTTATTTTCCAATGTCGGTAATATATGGTTCAGGAAAGCTGCCAGCATAATATTCGTTACCGATAAGTAAGTGAAGCAACTCAGTCATCATTCCTTTTTGCTGTTGAATTGGATTCTGTTTGTTGGGGTTTTGGGGGGTTTTTTTTGGATGCATAAGGCAAATCTTGGGAAGTCTTGCAGTGTGTAAGTGGGAGATGCTATATGGACTTCTGTTTATTTTTAATCATGAAATACATAGTAGGAAGGAAAGGGCCTATGTAGCATAGTGCTACGATAATGAGGAAGCAGGTAACACACCTTGTGGACAGCATGTTAAATTTCACCAAGTTCTGTAAGAATCTCTGCATGGGTAATAAACATGTTAGGACAGATCCCCAGCTGTCATTGCATTGACAAACATCACAGGAACTAGTGGGTCCTGATCAGTTTATGCCAGCAGTCTCCCTCCCTAGGATACAATACTTCACCCTAAGTATCCTTCTGAAGCAACGACATTTTTGTCAAGCAAACCGTATGGAATATTCTGGAGTAGTATTTCAAAATGAACCAAAGTAAAATATAGTACGTCACCCTTACTGTAAGTGCATATATATTTACATATATGCATATATACTTGTGTGTGTGTCTGTAATCTAGTTGCTGCACACCCAAATGTGCATAAGCAAATTAATTGCATTGTCATATAATGTTGTGCATCTCTAAGTCATCTGTGTCATGAGAACTATTTAATGGAACATTCATACACACTTACTGTTACTGTTGTTGTTACCATAGAGCAATAGCAAATTTTGGAGTTGAATTTTTTTTTTCTATCTAGAATCACCTCATTCCAGAGTCAGTATAAATACTATATTTAAAACTTTGATTAACTCCTAAATAATGCAAATAAATTTCTGTACTGGTTTTTGAACTAAAAACCGTATTAATGGTTTTCCTTAGATGATTCTTTGATAAATTGCCTTTTTGCTTCTTTGTAATGCATGGTCTTATCTGCTTCTACAGTTTCTGCTCTGATATTTAAGATTGCTGAACTCAATCTCTGCAATGTCCTCCTTATTTAAGGTGACTTTCCAAGTGTTTGATTCAATGAAAGAAACCAAAGTGATAAGCATGAATTAATGAAGAACTATCAACAGAGCACCACTCTTTATTACAAATAATTGTTTCTATCTTTAATAAAGCTGGACACTCTACTTTGTTATTAATAGAGAATTCTGGAAGAAGGTGTTTCTGATGGTCTGTTTAAATTGTTGTGGATAGTGTGCCATGTGCTAGATGAGTGAATGTAGTAAGATGTTTTATGTACAGGATTTTTTGGGTGTAGTTTAACCATTTGTAATCAGTCCACAAAAGAGCCAGTCTTGAAGTGTAGGCTGACTGCTGTGTTAGGTGCCACTATAAGAAGGAATATGAAGAAGTACTATGTTTGAATGGTTTTAAGTATGTTATTGAAGCAACAAATCTAGATAGATTGTAAAACATCCTGATTGGTTTTTGCTGATTTTTTCCATTCCAATCCTTTTAAAATCTCTGCTCCTTTCATTGAATCACAAAATTTCCTCTTACTTTGAGACCTTTTCCTACTAAAAAATGACATGCAGACTTCAATCCAAGAATCATTTATCAGACCCATGAATTTTGTATGAGTCACTAATATTTGTTTTAAATAAAAATAGACCTGACATTTGAGCAGATAAACACAGAAGTAGAAATGTTGGCTGTTTTGATACAGTTAGCGTTATGTGCTGGACCCTCTTCTTGAAAAGTTACAGAATCACAGAATGTCAGGGATTGGAAGGGACCTCGAAAGATCATCTAGTCCAATCCCCCTGCCGGAGCAGGAACACCTACATGAGATCACACAGGAAGGCGTCCAGGCAGGTCTTGAATGTCTCCAGCGAAGGAGACTCCTACCACGCATCCTACATGGACAATCTTACAGGAGGATAAGGAACGTTGAATTTACTTATGTAGAGTAGGAAATCAGGCATAGTATCTTTGAATCCAAGCCCCAGTATTTAGCTGACAGGAAGTTAATTTTATTGATACTGTATGCTTTAAGAAAAATCCATCTTAAAAGACTCAGTAGTTTTCCTTAGCCCAGAGAGTAAATGTTAGGAAGGCACACTCAATTGTGACAGTCATCTTTTTATATGAAGGACATACATCTGTGCAAATGGTCAAAGCCTGGTACTACAAGATGTTATAAATATGGTTAATACCTTGTACTGGAATACCAAAAGCAAGTTTGCTTGGTGTGGAGGTCAGAGAACTTGCCCTGCCTGTGGGGGCCTGGATGGGCTTTCAGAGCTGCTCCAGCCACACGTGTAGAGCCGTTCCTCTTAGTGTGACAGTCTGTGATCGCCTGCTTTCCTCTAATACACTCTTATCACTAGTAAAGAGCTGCCGTATGTGCCAGAGATGCTTTTGCTTTGCCAAGGTATGGAGTGGGTGGCTACACTTCTTTATTGAGGGTGATACTTAATTTGTCAAATTCAGCGACTTGAGCTGGGTTTACCAGTGTGATATATTGTTACGTGAACCCTACCTCCCAAGATGCCAAGATAATGGCTTTGCAAGATATTTTGGCCTGCTGAGTGCATGTTTTGCACATTTCCATAGTTATTTTCCTGTTGTATGATACACGCAACCTTTAAAAAGAAGAAAATATATATTTTAAGATGTAAATAGCACACCATTTTTAAATAATGTAATAAAATTAACACAAACTAAGAAAGCTAGGATATTACTATAGTACAGATAACACTTTTTACTTAATTTGCATGGTCATTACTTTATTTTTCTTTTATTTTATGGACTGATTTAGTTTAAGGACTGTTTCAGCCAGCACCAGAGATTTCATTATATTAGGACGTTGGAGTCAAATATTGTAACTGGATTTTAGAGGGGCTGGATCATTTGGTGAACAATAACAATTTTAGTTATTCGTGCTGAGAGCAAAGTAATTAAATCTCATGCTTCATGGCAGAGGCCTGCAGCCCATGCTCGGCTGCATCCAGTTGGGCACTTGGCTCAGCAAGTGCTGGTGCCTCGGTGCTGAGCATTGAGGAGAGCGTTCCTGGTGCTACGAGACACACAAAAGTCCTTATTTAGAAGAGGGTTATTAGGCTAGTGTTATTAAAAGCCAAACAAATAAACACTCAACAACAACAGCAACAACAAACCCACAAAAAAATTTCTAAACTAACTAAAAAAATCTAATCTAAAATTCAATTGTTTAAAATTGATTAGTTACATTGTGGTGAATTTTTTCCCCCTTTTAAATAACAGGTACTTGCCATTACTGGAGGACAATTTACACCTGCTGATGGATTAGAGATGTGCCATTCTGCCAGTTTTATACTCCTATGGTTTATGGCCAGCGTTGCAATAGAAAGTTAAACATTTCCATAGGGATTTGCAAATGTTAAGAAATTAATTTTCCTGACAACTCTGTGGGCTATGTGCAGACTTCAGCTCTTTCTTTATAAATAAAGGGGAAGATTCAGAGCAGTGTGAGATACCCAAAACTGGGGAAGAAAGAGCATCTGATTCCAGATTTAAGACTTGTGTCAGATAGCCAGAACTGGCATAAGCTGCACTAATAAAATTTGCTAAAACCTGGTCAGAATGATGGCTATGAAAACCTCACATGCAGGTTAGTCCATGTGTGCTGATTTAAATTAGGTGCCTTTACATTCCTTAAACAGTTGGTTTTCCTGAAATTAAAATTTCTGGGGTCTGAAATTATTTATGGATAGATGAATACTGTTGATTTAAAGAAAATGCGAGGGTACTTTCAGAAGATGGAAACATTTCATTTTGATGCCTACTGCATTTTGAAAGTAGTAGAGCATTTTGAAATGACAGTTTAGAGCATCTTATTTTGCAATTGCATTTTCCATTTCTTAAAAATCACAAACTAAAACACTGAAATGTTCAGTAACCTAAACACTTACACAATAATTTTTTGTTTCAGATTAAACAGTGCATGACAAGTTAACACAAAATCATATTGTCCAGACTTTTAATTTATTCCCAAAAGGGCTATTTCCCAGTGTGTCTAAGTCTAGTCACCAGACTGAGGAGTCTCACCCATCGCACTCTGGTGCCAGGACATGCCATGCCAAAAGTCCCTTGAGCAGCAGGCAGACCTTTGTTTTCAGGTTATTTATTTCATCTGGGTAAAGTGCTGTGTATGCACTGAAGGGAAGGAAAACACGGGCTAGGTTTTGAAGTCCTGCCTTCTGCTAACCGTATCTTTTGCACTTTGGGTATGTGTCTCACACCATTAGTCAGCATTCTGAAGGAAACCCTATGAATCCTGCCTAAGCTAATCCTGCATGAATAAATTACACAGTAGAACTACCATATGGATTTTCAGTATGCTAGCTGGCTCTTTGGCAAATGTTTACGAGAGCATTGTAGCCCACATAGAAAGTGTAATAGTGGTGGCTCCCTGTTAATGAAAGGGGAATTATTCTGCAGCACAGTTATCACATACCAGTTAGTATGTGCTAAAATATATATACCCTATCGCATGGTTACATGTTTACATAGCCCTGTTGTCAGTAACTGCTACTGGGTTTATCTCTTTTTAACATGGAAACCTGTATAAAGTTTATTCAGGACCATCCCATTCTTGTTTCCCTTTTCAGAGCATGACGAATGTATAACAAACCAGCACAACTGTGATGAAAACGCGCTCTGTTTCAACACCGTGGGTGGGCACAACTGTGTCTGCAAGCCGGGTTACACGGGAAATGGTACCATCTGCAAAGGTAAGCCACTGAAAACCCCGGGCTTCAGCAGGCTTTGAACATGATGAGATGCTTTGTCATAGTTGATGCAAATCAGGTCATGTACCTTGAAGAAGACAGGCAAAATGCTAGGCCAGGCATTTATGCCCTGCACCTCTAAGATGATCTTCATAGGCAGATACACACCAACCTTGCATTTGGCAGAGTGAACAGTAATTTGAGGATGATGCATACATAGATGGTATGCTCTAAAATTTGAAGTAATTATGTTTCATTTCTGTGTCAAGTTAACCATTTCTATACATGATACACATTCAAGGAAGCCCACAATTACCAACAAGGTTACAGTTGTGAAAACATTGTCGGATTTTCATTGTCCATGGTCAATCACTTTCTATTTTGCTTAGATGAGCTGCAAGTTGTTTGGTATGCTGTGTTTTTTTTATTGTAAATGAGAAAAGCAGTGGGCATGGAGGCACAAAACCTTTGCTACACATGAGTTGGTGCCTTATTTCACAACATTCTTGTTCACTGGTAAATATTAGAAGTTATACTTCTAGTCTTAGAAAGATGCTTTCCCCGAAGTCCAATGCTGCTTTTACTTCTGTTGCATTTCGAGCCAGAGGATATGACACTTGGTACTTGGGCCCAAGTCCTCAGAAGTCCTCAGGCTCTGAGCATAGGATTTAGAGGATGCTTGAAAATAAAAGTAGTGTAACTGTAGGGTGTTGGGGCCTTAGCATTACTACATGGCTGTGATACTGACTAGGCCGCAGCTAGGCCGCTTTCAACAACTGCCAGAAGAGATAAGCTGAGAGAAAGGAATGCAGCTACGTATGAAAGACGTGCGAAAGTAATAAACAACTGCTGACAAGCTGGAAGTGACGACCAGGAAGTGAACCTGAACCAAGATAAGAGTGAACCAGTGAGACTGAGAAAGATTGAGAGGTCAAAGTGTGAATAGTGCTATTAACCAATTATAATTAACTTCGTAGTGTGTGGACACGTATGAGGAACTTAACGGGCTACATAACACGCAGCTTTCTGATAATTAAACGGATTTGAGCTTGCATCTTGTGGATGTGGGAGTGGCTCATTTCTCACTCGCCAGATAGCCCACGGCAGTAGGGGAACTGGCTCCAACAAAAGAAGTGGTCCAGCTGCTGCAGCATACCCAGCATTCCTTGAAATTGTGCCTCAGTCCTCTTGTTTGGTGTCAGAATTTAAGGGGCTAGAGTTAACACTGGAAGTAGCCCATAGATACCTTCTGCTGCTGTGTATTATCAAGGCTAAGCAACTCAGAATTTCTTTAATTGCTAAGCCTGATTAAGATCTTAGCACTAGTTATTCCTTCACCTGAGTCACAGTACTTTTCTGAATATTCCTGACACAAATGAGCTCTTTGTAAAACATGGCCACCTAGTCTGCTTCCAGTCAAACACGTGAGTAGAAGGAGAGATGTCAGCAAATATGCCCTTTTATGCTGAGCTCCACCCTCTGGGGAATGGGAAAAAAGTCTTAGCCTAAGGAGGTTCAAATCCAGAGCCACCCTTCTCAGAATAGAGCTCTGTCGGCACAGCTCACTCCTGTGATGTACTTTGGAGTATTCCCCAGTCCTTTTGCTGAAGGTGTGTCAGCTTACAAAAAAGTAGTTGAGATTTCTTTGGGTCAAAGAGAGGGTGCATAGCCCTAGAGCACTCTGTTCAGCTCTTCTGTTCCCTGAATAAAAGCTCTGACTGGAGGCTGACATTTCAGAGGGCATCTGGCCCCACTGTGAAAGAAAAGTGCATTCCTCCTTCCCTCCCTTCCTCCCTCCCTTCCTCCCTTTTCAATACTGAAAAGACAGTATGCAGGAGAAGCCTCTGAGCCTGTGTATCCCAGTCTGAGAAATGTATTTCTCTTCAGCCCTGGTTTGAATGCCAGTATCCTTCAGAGAGACCTGGATGCACCTCTTGTCCCCATGCCTTTGGCAGCTTTTCCTGCACTGTGCTGCCAGCTGTGTTCCTGCGCACCAGGTCATCCTGCACTGGGAAGCTTAGATGCTGCACTCGGTGCTGGGGGTCTCATGCCACAAGACTGGTGCCTAGAAACTGAGAGGTGGAAAGCTCAAATCAGTAACACACATCTTCTCTCTCAGACGAGCCTTAAGTCCCCGTCAGTGGTGCTGTTACACAGAGCCGCTGCAAACCAAAGCTTGGTATCTGCAGTGGCTGGTTACAAGTGCAGGGCTAGACCAGTGCCCTAGAGCAACTCAGCTGTTGGTGATAACCTCCATCTGCCTAGTTTCACCTATGGTTTCTTGTGACCGGAGCATTTCTGATTCCATCTTCTGGATTCAATCAGAGCAATTAACAGCTGCCACGTTTTCTGTCAGAGCTGGTTGCATTTCTGTGTCTGCAGAGAGACTCTTCAAAGCATACACATACTCACAACTGTATCAGGAGAATGCTGCAGCAAAATATGTAAACATAGCAATCCAGGGTTCGACTTCAAATTCTAAATGGTAAACATTTTAAGTTCTTCAGAATCCTTTAGGACAAAATTATTATTTTTATTGTTTCAATCTAATTGCTTAATCAAGGAATAAGGTAGCCAGACAATTTAATGTTCAGTTCTGCCTATTACAGAATCACAGAATAGTCTGGGTTGGAAGGGACATTTCAAGGTCATCTAGTCCAACCCCCCTGCAGTGAGCAGGGACAGCTTCAACTAGATCAGGTTGCTCAGAGCCCCCTCCATCATGACCTTGAATGTTTCCAGGCATGGGGCTTCTGCCATCCCTCTGGGCAACTTGTTCCAGTGTTTCACCACCCTCATTGTAAAAACTTGCTTCCTTATGTCTAGTCTAAATATACCCTCCTTTAGTTTAAACCCGTTACTCCTTGTCCTATCGCTACAGGCCCTGCTAAAAAAGTCTTTATTTGGGCAGCAGAGAAGACCAGCACTACCCTAGGAAGAGTCTGTTCCCAGGGAAGATGCTGCCTTTCACTGCTTCCCAGTGCCTGTGAGGGAGCGCATATGTGAGCTGTTGTCTTCAGATGATTTACTCTAATCTCCTTCTGCAGCTTGTCAGCCCATCTGGCTAGTGAGGCAGGGGGGCCATAAACCATCTCTTCGTGACCTCTGTCCTTAGGAGAAGGCAGTCTCTGCCCTGAGTGCCGCAGGGACCGCGTTTCGTGTCAGCCTGCCAGCAGCCTGTGGCCAGCTGCGTGGCTGCTGAGTGTAACTCAGTCACCTATATATTGCAATTTTGCATTTTGCAGCCTTTTGCAAAGACGGATGTAGGAATGGAGGAGCCTGCATTGCTTCCAATGTGTGTGCCTGCCCTCAAGGCTTCACCGGGCCCAGCTGTGAAACTGGTAAGATTATAACTGAATTTACGATGAAGGTAATCCAAGGAGGATGTTTGAGGTAATCCAAGGATAAAGGATTATTTAAGTGTGTGTCCTGAAAGAAGATACTGTTACTAGAAAGTTACTCACTTCTTACGTGCTTCCCAAGAGAATATATTACAGCACTTCTAATTATAAGCACATAGACTGCAAAAATGAGAACATGAATTAAGACATCTTGAGTTTTGATGTTTCATAATTAATAAGATTATTATAGACTTGCTTTTCACCTCAAATGGCCTTTGGTATCTCCTATAAATTGCAAATAATCTGACATCTAGAAATAAATTACAGTAATTGATTGCTTCCGTGCTGTAAATGTGTGTGACTGGTTCAGTAGCCCACCTTTCTTTGCAACCTCATTTGAAGATTTCTGATTAACTCAGCTTTCTTTACTCAGTGTTAAGGCAGGTTTCAGTGTTCCTACTGCTTTTACCTCCTTTCGCAGTCATTCCTTTCTCTTCCTGCTTCCCCTGAGGATGGCAGTACCACAAAGCCTTGTTTTAGAACTTTATTTTTTAAGTCCTGGATCTAGTCAAATTATATTGCTCAGCAGAGTATGTAGAATATTAATTCTTAGCATCTCAAGTGCCTGTAAATAATTTCTCAAAGTTCAAATTAATAGTTTCAGCACCTTTATTTATTGCTGCAGAATATTAAAATGCATTCTAACTGTACTTGCCTCCAGGAGGTAAAGGGAGAAAGCTCGCTTAGATTAATTGGCTTCAATATGCCTAATAAAAGGGCAGTCTGCTATGATTGACTATTGTTGCTGTTCTATATTGCCTTCAATAAATCTTCCAAACAGAGGAAAGGAGGTCATTTGAGCAAGTATTGCTTTCATCTGACTTGTAAACATATCCAGTTTAATGAAAAACACAGACAGATCTGAATTCTGTATTATCTGGTCCATTTGAGAGGTGAGAAATGTGATTGTTTTCATTCTTCTGTATTTGAACGGATATTACCACAGCGCAGAAGAGGGATGCTGTGCGAAGAGCAGTGTCCTGATTGTTCATCTATTTCTAGAAAAATGTTGAAAGAGCAAGTTTCCAAGTGGTCTTCACTGTTTCAAAGACTGCAAATAATGTGGTACAGGATACGAAGGTCTCTTCAATATAATACTGTTGTGGTTTTGCTTGGAACAAAACGTGTGCTAAGATAAAGCTCAAGTAGTAAAACAGTTACTTTGTTTTAGTAATACTTGTCTTATATGCTCCTTGCAGCATTCTGCTCTTATCAACTAAATATAGCATGTATACTTTCAAGGCCCACATGCACCATTTCCAGCTTTATACTCCTATCTGAAGTGTGTAGACTAGAAGCATATTTGCTTTAGTCTCCTTGTATAGTCAATATAATAGCCGCAATCAAAGAGATCTTACTGGCTTTTCTGAATTGCCCCTGGAAGTCCTGTCTCTGCTCTCTTCTTTAAAGGAGAACCCAGGGACACTCTCTTCCCAATTCAGAAAGCTCAAGTGCCTTCAGCCCCAAATGTCCTTTGACAGCAGCCAGACTGCTTGCCTAACTGCCCAGCCTTCTTGCCCTTCAGGACACATGTAGGAGAGCAGGCAGAGACTTGGAACAGTTCTGAGTATCTGATCTCAATATTTAACATAAGGTTAGTATGGTAGTGACCTGATATCTCATAGCTAGTGAAACTGTCATTATGATTTGGAGCCATTTTGCCAGCCCCAAACCAGTTTCATAGGTCAGCTTTGCAAGGAGAAGCCCTTTTGTCCTGGTGAACTGCCACTGAACATCATTTTTTTTCTTACTGTTGAAATAAGTAGTGCTAGAGATCAGCCACAGGGGTACAGGTCTGGTCACCTTATTTGGATATTAATGTGCAAGAGTAGGATTGGAATCTGCTTGCGCACGTCTTTGAAACATACAGTCTGAAATAGTAGCAGAGTGGTAAATGGAAGAGTTATCCTGTCAATAAAGAGCAAAAGCTGGTTCGTTCTGAGACTGCATTGTGAGAAAAATGGTGTTGTACACAGCCATAAAAGAAAACCTGAGCTTCAGACAGTACATATTCACTCCCAGTGAATGCAGCAGTTTCCTGAGAGTGTTTTAGGCTTGGAGTGATTCAAGACTTTCATGCTACAAATAATTTATGCTGGAAGCTTCCCTTTTTGAACAGTCACTTTATCTACAAAGGTGATGTAATCTTTTCTAGGCAGGCATCTTTAGTTGTGATCGCATACAAGGAAGGAGGAGGATTGATGTTAAGATGCCAAATCTATTTTTAAATCACATTACTTGTTTCTGTTTAAGCTACATATATTTAAAAACTAGATATTGAAGAATCTTGGCATTTTTAACTTAAAATAAAATATATAGTCATATAGAAATTGTCAGCAGCTGCTGAATCTATTAATTAATTTAAAGGAGATTGTATACACACCCCAGCAATAACCTCGAAAATATAATCACCAGTTCTGTTTAAGTAATTCCTCAGAATCACAGAAAGGATGAAGTTGGAAGGGACTTCTGGAGATCATCTTGTCTAATCCCCTTGCTCAAAGCAGGTTCAAAGAGAGCTGGTTTCTTAGGACTGCACCCAGTTGGATTTGGAGTGTTTTCAGGGTTGGAAAGTCCACAGGCTCTTTGTCAGCAACCAATTCCAGTGTTCAATCACCCTGACAGTAAAAATAATTTCTTTTCATTATGTTCAAATGCAATTTCCCAATCCCCTAGTCTCTTTCCTGGGCATGACTGAAAAGTGTCTGGCTCTGCCAACACCATCAGGTATTTATAAACATTGGTAAGAGCCCCTTCAGCCTTTTCATTTCCAGGCTGAACATCTCAGCTCTATCAGCCTCTCAGCATATCACAGATGCTCTGGTCCCTCAATGAGCTTCATAGCACTGCACTGGATTTCCTGTATGTTTCTCTTATACTGGGGAGCCCAGCACTAGACCCAGCATGCCAGATGTGATCTCAACCACGTAAAATACTGGGGAAGGATCACCTCCCTTGACGTGCTGGCAATGCTCTTCCTAAGACAGCCCAGGAAGCTGCTGGTCTTCTTTGATGCAAGAGCACATTGTGCTGACTCATGTTCAACTTGGTGTCCACCAGGACTTCCAGATCCTTTTCTGCAAAGCTGCTTTCCCATTGGCCAGTCCCCGGCCTGTACTGGTGCCTGGGGTTGTTCCTGTTCCAAGCTGTAGGACTTGGCATTTCCCTCTGAACTTGATGACATTCCCATTGGCCTATTTTTTAGCCTGTTGAGATCCCTCTGAATGGCAGCACAAGTACGTGGTGTAGAAACCCCTCCTCCAAATTTTGTATCATCTGCAAACATGCTGAGAGTGCACTCTACCTTTTTGTCCAGATGTTAAACAGTCCTGGCCCAGCACCCAGTATTTACCCAGGTGTACACCGCTAAGTGACTAGCCTCCGTCTGGATGTTGTATGGCTGATCACAGCTCTCTGAGCCCAGCTGTTCAGCAAGTTTTCAATCCACCTCACTGTCCATTCATTTAGCCTGCACTTTTTAGCCTGTCTGAGGATGTTATGAGAGCATCAAAAGCCTTACTAATATCAACATAAACAGCATGCCCTGCTCTCCTCCCATTCACCAACTTAGTCATCTTATTTTAGAAGGGTATCAGGTTGTTCAGGCATGATTTCCCCTTCGTAAATCAGTGCTGACTATTCCAAATCACCTTATTATCCTTAATATGTTTGGAAATGGTGTCCAGGAGGATACCATCAGCTTTCCAGGAATAAAGGTGGGGCTGACTCATCTGTAGTTTCCTAGAAACTTCGCCTTCTTAAAGATAGGAGGGTCATTTGCTTTCTTCCAGTTCTCAGAAACTTCTCTTGGTTAAGATGACCTTTCAAAGATAATTGTGGTTGGCCTTGCAGTGACATCATCCAGCTCCCTCAGGACTCCTGGGTGCATCCCATCAGATTTGATAGACCTATGTTTTTTCCAATTTATTTAGATATTGATCCTCCTCCACCAAGGGTAAATTTTTCTCGCTCTAGACTTTCCCACTGATCTTAGTGACATAGGACTCCTGAAGGCAGATCTTCCTGTAAAGACCAAGGTGAAGAAGGCATTGAGTACCTCACTGTTTTTTATGTCCTTTCTAAAACCCATCACTGCACACTTGGTCCCTGTCTCTATATTCCTCCGAAAGCCTGAGTGGGATGATGCTGTCCATGCTTAGGTCCTGCCTATGGAGCCAGGTTCATGTTGTAGAACAGGCCATTGACCAAGAACATGAACAAACCAGAGCTGAAATAGCTGGGATTGTTCATGTGCAGAACATCTCCCTAAATTTTTGATGAAGCTATCTACTATGTGGCAAAGACCTGGTCCTTGGTGCCCATGTTGGTTGGGGAGTTACACTGTTCCACATCGTGGGACTAACAGCTCCTCCAAGCCTTCCAACAGAGCAAAGAGGAGCAAAGGCAGTGACCGATAGGGCACTGCTGAGTAGGAAGTAGACAGCTTGGAGAGGTCAGAAGTCCTCTGGTAAAATTATCCTGAGATTGATAAACAGTTTCAAGGCAAACCCATTCAGCCAGAACTCAAAGTGGCTTTCCCAGTTCTGGTTGATTAGCACCAGAAGCTTGCTTGTGTTTACAGGCACAGCTGTAAGTCTTTTCACCAGTCAGCTGGTGAAAAGACCATGTGGGATTCCTAAACTCAATGCAGCATTTGCAAAGAGAAGGGAAGCCCTGTGTAATTAAGCACAGTAACGGGTTTCATAAATTTTTTTACTCCCAAATGAGTGCTTCTGGGGTGTCAGTAGGAGCCACATCTCTCTCAGAAACTTAAGAAGGAGAAACAACTACTATTGCTAGTTAGGTATTTCCATGAGAAGAGGTATTCACTGTGGAGTGCCTTGCAGTTGACAGAAATATTGCAACAACTTAGAATGATCTGTTAGAAGCCTTTTAGATTAATCATGGCCATGCCCTGTGGAAATGGATCAGTGGAATGAGGAAGCAGATGTAAGAACCATATGCAGATATATCAACCTCCAGCACCCGTTTTTAAAATTGGTAATAGGGCATAAAAAGGAGATGTGGGAGAATTCCTATTTTTCTTCCCAAAGGATGTGAGTTGAAGCATTGTTAATGTTGGGGATGCATTCATTGGCTTAGGGATGTGGAGTTTATGTGTTGAGATTTTCAAGTCAAGTCTTACAAGGCATAGTAGTAGTTAACCCAGTAGAGCAGCCTTCTGTAGTGTAGAGCTGAGACTACCAAGGGAATCTGAAAATATTTGTGCCTGCTAAACTTTTTCAAAACACATGACTTAATACTGTCTTTGAATGCAAGATTTTGAATTGTTCAATGGGCATTTTTCAATGCTATTTTAAATTGTATTTGAAAAGTGTTTTATTTCAGAACCCAGCACAGGTTGACTTTGGTAGATCTGCTTGATGTTACTGTAACACCCCTTTAATTTGATGACAGAGATTTAAGAGTGGATTTGTTCTCCTACTATATATGTATATCTACTAGTGCATGTATACAAGATTACAGCATTTTTGCGGCTTGTCTGGTTCTTTTTTGAGTTCCCACACTCATTTTGTGCTTTGAGTATTCCCCTGGACCGCTTTCAATTATGCATGAGATCAAATAGCAGAGTTTCACTACTAGTAGAGTTTTGATGTAGTTTTTCTTAACAGGTTGGCTGGAAGTATATGGCTTTTTTTTATGGATGATTGGCTGTAGCTTGCATTTCTTGATAATGAACTTTCCTTGGCTATCATGGGAATCATGCCCACCTGTTATTAAACAATCCATGGCAAACCGCTGAAAATAAACAGGCACACAAAGCTGTTACCTTTGAAAGAAACTGTTGAGAAAAAGTTTAAAATACTGAAATACAACTCAAACAAGTGTTTTGGGTAAATAATTGTTATAGACCAGATCTCTTTAGAGTTTTGTGCCGCTTTCTATATAAGCTAGCTAAGTAACATGCATCACTGTTGCTCATTTCAGCAAATTCAAATACATGTGCACTGACCATAATAATAGCAGCCTTCAGATTGTTGAAGACTATTATTATGCCTGTTTGAAAGGAAGCTTGTGAAAATCTTTTAATTCTGATACCCCAGTTATTAGGAAAATAATTTTACTGATATTGGAATAGAAAGCTGTCAAAGTAACCAGAAAGCTTGTTAACTTTGCTGATTTTGCAAAAAGTGAAGTATTTTAGTACTTTCAGCATCACAAGAGAACCGCTTCCATTTAAGCCCTTGATCCCTTGTGTTCAGCTAAAACAACCACAATCACCTTGTGGCCAGGTGGGTTCTGAAGCTAAACTTGTGACACAAATGACATTTAAAGCCCATTGAGCATTAAATCAATTTTGTAAGAACTGGAATTACTTTTGGCAGAATTCTTAAAAATACGTGGCCCCAGTCTAATGAAAACTCTGTGTAAGCTATGAAAGTATCACAGTCAAAAGTTTCCCAACAATTCAGGGATCTGCTATTTGCTCAGTTATATTTTTACAGTGAAGATTTAAATTACTGGTAGTCAGATTGAGATTTACAAAAATAATACTAAAACAGCTCAAATTTGTGGTACAAGTATGCAAGGTCCTGCACAAACCTAGAGTAAGAAGAGTGCCCTTCAACAGCTCATTGTCTAACCAGGGGAAGCTGTTTGCGCGCTGGGGTAAAGAAGTATAACATACAAACTCCTTGAGCAGAAAGCATATTAGGGTTGATCACTTTATTCTCAGAAATCCTTAAGGGGTTGCTGGGCTTTTTAATGAAGGGGGAAACAAAAGAGAGGAGCAAGAGGGAAGTGGAGCAAACATGAAGGCAGCACAGGCAGGGACTGTACAGAGCAATAGCTATAGGAAGAAGGGATGCCTCCTGTAGTTGATTAGTTTTCATAGCCCACCTGGTCAGCTTGGATCCTGGTGTCCTGAGAATTCAGGCTCCTGTTTTGGGGGATGCTCCCAAGTTTGAGACTTAGAAGTTTGAGGATACTTTCAGCACAAAATGTTTTAGTTACATTAAAGGAATTACTTCAATTCACAGAAATAAGAAAAAGTTGAGTTAATCTATAGAGTTGAGATAAAATTTTTACAAACAAATAGTACTTGAGCATGTTTTGCAGTGTAAAACATTTTAATAGATCCCAGTGTGCAGTAGGAATTAATCATATTCTGAAAGGCAGGCCTTTTGGAGTCACTCAAGTGTAGCATTTCAACTTCAGTAATTTTCAGTTTGTAGGCTATTCAAAACTTTTCCCTTGGTGCAAACACCAAAGGGAAAAAAAAAAAAAACAAAAACCACCACCCAGGACAAAACCCAAAGGAGCCAAATTGTGGCTTGCAAGCAGTTGAGATCCAGCTTGCATGCTGGGCTGCATGGTGCTCTGGCCCTGCAGCTGTGCTGAGGCTCTGGCATCAGGTTCCTGTGCAATGCAGAGCCGCGGCCATGGGAGGAGGAGAGCAAGGAGAGATGCTGAAGCTCTTTTCTGGACTTAGCTGCATGCACGCCCTGGCCCTAGGGTGTCACTGCCATTTCACTTTTTTGAGTCATTCCAAGTGCTCCCTGTTTCCTTAGCAGTCTCCTGGTTCTTGCCCTGAGGAAATTGTGGTATATAGCATATTGTGTTAGGAAGTTTGGCCTTTGCAGCTGTAGCTCAAATGTAGACGGAGACATGGAGTTCTCAGTATCCTGTTTAAACGGGTTTAACTCAAACTTGTAACAGTAAATATCTGACTGTACTTTCTATTCTCAGGAGCTGAATCTCTGAAATTAGAACAGTTCTGACGTACTGCATGCACCTGCATTTAATTAATAGTTTCTGTAGTTTCTATTTCAGCAGAAAGAGACAGGACCCAGCCACTAAAAATAATGCAATAATTTCACTGAGCATGCTGAAACATCTTGCTTTATAACTTGTATCTTTGCTATATAAAGTCACTACCCAGCTTACGCAGGCTGGGTAATGAGTAGTCTACAATATGGTCTTGGCCATCTCAAAGATGGTTATTTTGCATGTTGATTACTGATTTCAGAGGCAAGAACAGTGTTGTGTGAGCTAGCCTTGGTTTATGAGGTAATGGCTATAACTGGTGTGTTTAGTGATGGCAGAGCTTACTCCACATTTTTTCTATTTTAAGTGCTCTCTTACTTAGGAAAAGTAGATAGTAAAATGATAGACAAATTATGGGAAACATCCTATAACATCAACTTTTATGTCTTCTTTAAACATAACAGCTAATTCTACATAAAAAACCCTAATACTTCATTTTGATAATTTTTCAATACATTGATACAGAACCCTAATAATTAAATTTGAAATAGATAATTTGTGTTCAACAAGACCTGGACACACTGGAGAGTTGGGTGGAAAGGAACCTGATGAGATTCAAGATGAGCAAGTGCAAAGTCTTTCACCTGGGGAGGAATAACCACATGCACCAGTACAGGTTAGGGCTGACCTGCTGGAGAGGAGCTCTGAGGAAAAGGACCTGGGTGTGCTGGTGGACAGCAGGCTGGCCATGAGCCAGCAGTGTGTCCTTGTGGCCAGGGAGGCCAGCAGTATCCTGGGGTGCATTAAAAAGAGCATGGCCAGCAGGTCGAGGGAGGTTCTCCTCCACCTCTACTCTGCTCTGGTGAGGCCACATCTGGAGTATTGTGTCCAGTTGTGGGCTCCCCAGTTCAAGAGGGACAGGGATCTTCTGGAGAGAGTCCAGCAGAGGCCACAGAGATGATCAGGGGCCTGGAGCATCTCCCATATGAGGAGAGGCTGAGAGAGCTGGGACTCTTCAGCCTGGAGAAGAGAAGACTGAGAGGGGACCAAATGGATGGGGCCGGGATTTTTTCAGTAGTACCCAGTGACAGGACAAGGGGCAATGGGCAAAAACTGGAACACTAAAAGTTCCAGACAAACCTAAGGAAAAACTTTTGTACTGTGAGGGTTTTGGAGCACTGGAACAGGCTGCCCAGAGAGGTTGTGGAGTCTCCATCTCTGGAGATGTTCAAAACCCACCTGGACACTTTCCTGTGCAACCTGCTGTAGGGAACCTGCTTTGGCAGGGGGGTTGGACTGGATGATCTCCTGATGTCCCTTCCAACCCCTACCATTCTGTGATTCTGTATTTTGCAGTCCTGTCACTGAACTACAATTATGCAGTGTGAAACAAACATCTTCACATAGAAATTTTTTCATGACTTAAGGAGAAGTTAGCAGGAAATTACTGTATAAGTTATTTCCTTACAAAGCCATACCATATCAGTCATTCTTGTGGTTGCAAAGTTTTTTAATGTTTTCAAAATATGAAGTGACTTCTGAGATTTGAACAAGCACTAGCAGGGAATAGGCTAAAATCGATATTTGCATGGTTGACAATATAATTTTCCTGTTGCCCATAGTGAAAGCTATAAAATTTTATCTGCTAAGCTACTCCAGGCAAATAGTGCCTAAGAGCAATGATTCAAATACTGAACTGTACCCCAGTGAACCATCTAATCCAGTCCCATGCTGTTGTCTCCAAGTCCTTTTAGGACTTGGAAAGTGTATCCATTCTTTTTTTATTTATTTTTTCTTTTGGCTTGCCTCAATTTCAAATAAACAGTTTTTGAAAACAGTAATTCTAGGAGTTTGGACCTCTGCACTACTTACATGCTTCTGCATTGTTTTGTTTGGTTAGTAGATTTTTCTGATGTACTTCTTAGGGTATACTGCTTGTATCTACTTCTGACTGGTGATTAATATGGAGAAATATTCTCAGTAATAGAAGATGTCTGTTCCAGACAGACAGGCCTAATTTGTATTGCCACATCTGAAATTCCTAGAAAGTCTTTTAAAGATCTTGTTTGGCTGCTCTAGAGCAGAGAGTGTGAAGTAACTTCTGATTCCCATATTTTTGTTCCTGCACTCCTGTGATACACTTTACATAAAATCCTGAGGTTAGGAGCCATTATCTTCACAACTTCTATTCTGATCAGGAGCTTTTTTCCTATCATACATCTGGTGAAACAGAGGAAGCCAAGAAAGCAAGCAAATTATGGCCAGGATATTTGTGCATTTTCAGCTCCCCAAAGACTAAGTGGGGCGAAGGGGGATTTTTTCTGTACTTCACAACTTGAAGCTTTATGGGTATTACTGAAAAGCTGGTACTGGAAGTCCTGTAGAGTTCTGCTGATGAAATGGTTTGTTTTCCTTAGTTACAGTCTTCTGTAGTCAGCCAAAGGTATTTTATGAAAAGTATAGAGTACTATCTTTTTAAACTGTCTTCCAGTAATTCAGAATTAATGAGTATTTTGTCCTTTTTTTTGACATAGTCCTCACCTGTTTTGGTTTCTAGGCAAATCTGATAAAAATAACTGTTTTTCTACCTGATCATCTTCTCATGCTTTCATGTCTCCAAAACTGGGCCTTCTATTAATCTGATACAAATTAATACATTTCTCTTGGCATACACTGTATGCGCTTTTAATGAGCTGCTTTTGCATATGATCCAGGTTCTCTTGTTTATTTCTATTAAGGAACAATAATAACAAGTTGTAATGACGTATTCTAAAGTGTCCATTTGTGCTGATGTGAAAATTATTCTGTGCCATTGATGGTCAAGACCATTTTGGTATCTCTGATCAACCCTAAGGAAACCAAGGACCATGAAACATGCTGTTGTAATGATCACTCTTTAATATATTTCTGAAGTCAAGCCTTGGGTAAGCAGGAATCCTATTAATTTAGAGCCTGGCTGAAGGAACTATAACATGCAATGTGTTCGTAGCTTTATTCATAAATCACCTGCCTCCCCTACAACTAATTAGTATTCTAGGTGAATAGCTGCCCAGTTCAACATGTGTGAAAATAAAACAAATTGCTAGTAGTGGTTGTACCTTTAGAAGTAATAGGTGTACCATGGTTTGAAAAAAGTCAAGGTAGGATTGATTTAAAAAGAGGCTTTACCCTCATAAAGATCTCGAGTGTGATGCATTTTTCTAAGCTATTTAAATAAATTAATGAAAAAATATGTTGACTTTACCTAAGACTGAAGTCACCACGATGCATTTGGTATCTTACATCTTAAAGAAAGCTGAGCACTAAAGAGGCAAATACTGCAATTTCCACTTTTTAAATTGGGCTTCAGTTGCTCTTATGAACATAGGCAGACAGACAAGAGTAAACATTGACAGACAAGAGTAAACATTGTCAGAAACTAAGTAGAGGAAGAAGTTTTAACTCTCTTCTGACTGTATCTCTCCTTTAACTGGCATCTTCTTTAATGCTGAAATCCTGCAGAGGCAGGGGAGAGAGCAGTGTGTGGAATGCATGATGCAGTAGCAGCTTTGCTCCCAGGGACTGGAAGTGGCAAAGTGCATGTCCCTCTCTCCCTCTGAAACAAATATGCCTAAACAAAGAGGTGAAGGTTGAAGGAAGTGGAAAATTCATCCAGGTATGAGATGAAAGCTCACAAATTACTACATTCTGCGGGAGGAACAAGCCAGATTTGATGGGGATCTTAATCATTTGGGAAAGTGGTAACTACAAACTCTATGTAGAATCTGAGCAGTCATCTGGTAGGAATTAGGTTACAAATGCAGGTTGTCCTGGCATCTCTGCCCCCTTTGACTTGTCTGAGATTTCTCCATTCACTTGTATAAAGGGTGTAAAGTGGCTAAAGCTTATTTGTCCTCCCTCAGCCCAAAGAATTTGGAAGATTCTTTTCAGAGAGAACAGGAAACTCTAGCTCAGAGTTCTGCTGAAACTCTTCTGCAAGAACCTGTGCATGAGGCTTTTTTTCCCCAGGGAAAAACTTAGTCATAAATAAGCTTAGGAAACTTGGGTATGTGATGTTTACAGTCCAAGAGTGACTTTAGACTCAGAAAGGACTGTTGCTGAGAAGAAAAATAATACTGCATATTGCACAATGCTGATAAAAATCTAGCAAAGAATGATTGTCATTTGAATTGTTATTATAATTAAAAATTCAAGCAAACTTCAGCTAACTATGTGCCCATAAAAGCCAAGTCTTCACATTTATTATTACAAAGAAGTTCAGAACAGAAAAAAACATGATTGGCAGTCTCAGAAACTGCAGTAGAGAGATGTTCAGCTAACTGCTGGAGAACGTGCCTTTCCTGCAAAGAATGCTCTATTTTAACAATGCTCCACCTGCTAATTCAGGCTACAGATGGGTTGCAGACATGGCATATATGATATAGATAAGCTGTTTGTAAGTGAGAATCTAAAATTCAAAGTGCTAGTGTATGAAGTAGCTTACTGTCCCTCCCTCTCCTCAGATATTTCCCTTAAATATATATAATAAGATGAAGTTAATTACATATGCTGGTGCTACGTAACCACTCTTTCAAATATCGATAAAAATTAAAGATCCTTGGAGTGCAGCAGAAATGCACAGGAAACTGTTCTATTTTTACAAAAACCACTTGTGATCTATGTTGTGAGATCTGTTTGAAAGTGTGCAAGACTTAAATTACTATCAGTGAGTGTCCTTCTGACTTCATGATCTGTCTGTGCTACCAAATAAAGCAGGCAAGGGAGTGGAAGTAAAGGCAGCGGATGCAGCTTTTGTCTCTACAGCTCAACGCTCTTCCTCTCACCTCTCCCCAGAACATGTTGGCCTCTTCCGTAGTTCCCCTTCCTTGGTGTGTTACTGTTCTCCAAACCATGTCTTGGCATTGTCACATGTGGTACTCACCAAATCAGTGCTGGTACTTAAAGTTCTTCACCTGGAGTTCTTCATTGAAAAAAAAAAAAAAAAAAAGAGAACTGGTAGAAGCACTTTTTCTCCATTTTACAATTTTACAGATGTAGAAATCAAGACACATGGGGAAAGATGAGTAGTAGGTGACAGGGTTTGCACAAGAAGGTAGTGATAAAAGTCCAGATAAGATGTAGATAATCTAATTTCTGCTCCATTTGCTCCTCTATTCAAATACATTAATAGCTGAGAGAAGACATGGTGGGGTTTATATCATATTTTTTTTGAGTGGGAAGTGCAGCCAGTTCATAAAACCTAAGAAAATACTTTCCTTCTGACTTTCAAAAAGGACATTCTAAAATGGCTAGCTCATTAAATTGCAGAAAAAGGTTTAAAAGTTGTCTATGAGAGTAAACAAATGAGATCTGCAGCAAGCCAAGAGGAAATCCAGAGTTCTGCAGATGAGATGCTTTTTGCTTGGCTGCAGTGTCTGGAAGGGAAGTCACCCTAAGCTCTGTCATCACCTGAATTTTTCTCAGATGTGAAAAATAAGCTCAAAAATGAGCAGTGAGACAAGGGCTGGTAACTTTAGAAGCTTGAAATATTTTACTTGGCTTTACATTTTTATTTACTGTTATTCACAAAGTAAATCTTTGACAGAAATAAAGCAAAAAAGTCCCATATTGAATTTGGTGAGCATTCAGGATTTAGGCAGGAACCCTACCTTACCTCATCTTTTCTGTTTTGTAGCTGAAGATGCTTTGCTGCTTCATCTTTCTGTGTCTTTTTCTTCCTTAATTTTCCTTACCTGACAGTTTCTTGGGTGTATATTATTTATTTACTTCTTCAGAGTCCTTGTCAGTTTTAAATAACTAAAGATTTTTTCTCTGCTGCAGAGCCACATACTAGTACTTATTTTTTCCTCTTTATATTTTCTTTAGCTTGTTGCAACACTACAATCCTATACGTAACAGCTTAAAAAAGAAAAAGAGAAACCAGGGGAAAGAGAGCTGCAAAAGATCTTTGAGGAGACAGGGGTTTTTTTGTTATTTGTTTAAAACACCAAAATACATCCACTACTTAGCTATTATTTGCTATGGGAAAAAATCTCCATTACTAAACATGAAAATTTCATAAAATTTCAATTAGGTTCTTAAAATACAGTGGGCTATAAATAGAATGTGAATAGTGCAGCTGGGCAGCATTATAATAGAAATTCCTTCTGTTATGTAAGGGATATAGGGATGACCTTCATCACTCACTGTAAGCTCTCTTATGAATTACGAGCCATTCAACTATTAGTGGAATTAAAATCCGTAACACTGCCAGTCATTATCCCATATCCCTATGGAGCCCTTCCTCTTGCCGTCAACATGAGGGAGTCTGCAGTCTCTGCAGATACATGCCAATGATATGTGTATAGCCCAAGCAATTCCTTCAGCAATTTTGTACAATCTCTATATGATTTCATGCTTCAGGAGCAGCAGTGTAAATTAATGGTCACTGGTGTATGGACTGAGAGGCATGGTAACAAGTCACTGGTAAGAAAATGTAGGTAGGAACGTTTAAAACTTAAGCACACATAATAAGTGGGGTAGAAGACAATAGCAGAAGACCAAGTTCAAATCAGTGTCAAATAAATTCCTAGCTAAAACTTTGTTTGAGTTGTTTTGTGGGTTCTTTTATTTGTTTCCCTTAAATGGCCTCTGAACTAAATATTTGGAAGTTTACTGTAATTCATACCAGAGCTGAATGTAAACAACTTTTTGCAAAGCTGAACCCCAACTAAGATCAGAATGTGCTCTTTGCATCCTTGGTTCAAATATATAAAAGTCATAACTCATGGTTATGACTGACTTGACTTCTCACTTGAGGAAACTCAAGGTCTTTAGTCAGTACACCATGCAAGTAAAGCCTTCCTTCCCACTCTTTCAGAAAGAGAGAACAGCTGGCCAAACTAGCCCTTCTCTTTTCAGACAAATTAGTTCTCTTTTGCTTAGAACTTGGCTACTTTTACCCAGTGACTAATGCCTTTAGTGAATAGCACTAGTGTGTTTGTTCTATTTCTAACCTGTGCAAAAGGAGTTGTGTAGCTTTCAAACACTTGTCGGTATCTAAAATGGGTTTGCCAATGTATTTCAAGGTATAAAAGTGCTTTTGCTATCTTGATGAAAATAATTACTTTTCTTTTTCAAGATAGGACTAACAAGGAAACAGAAGCATGTGTTACCAGCTTAGATGAGATGCCCTACTGAGAAGTATGGACAGAGTGAAAGCAAACCCACATCTTTGTCAATGGCTAGAATCAGAGGCCCAATACCTCTCAATTAGTCTTTCTAATGCGGATTATCACAATTGGTTTCACAGAATCGTGTTGAAAAATACTTTTTTTTTTTTTACTTTCTTCATGGTTGCACCTAGTTCTTCATGGCTAATTAGGTGTTCTGAATTATCATCTTCAATGTTACAAATGTCATCTCCTCTGATGATATTGGGGATGTAATGAGAAGCTGTCATAGTTTCAGTTGTCGGTGAGGTCTGTGATTGATCATTTTTTTCAACAAAGAATTGTTAACAGGGTTGCATGGTGAAGCAGTCAGTGGAAAATTCCCTTTCATAATGTTTCTATCTAATTTTGGAGTGCTGCCACTGCCACACATGAAATAACAACACGATTGAATTTCTTTTTGCTGGCATTTAGTGGGACCTATGGGGGTGTGCAGAAATCAATGGGGGATCAGGAGTCTGGAAAATTACATACTTGAAGAATTAATGAACTATAATTCCATATTATATCCTCAATCACATTTTGCTTCCTTTTCATTAATGGAACTAAATTAGTTTTCCATGGACAGAGTACTTTAAAAAATGCAATCATGCTCTTGCTAAGATTTAAAAAAAAAAAACAAAACAAAAAACAAATAACCAAAAACCAAACCCGTTTTAACAATACTTATTTTTTCATGCAACATGACAAATTTTTAGTGAAGAATGTATCTGCAGCACTGACTCAACCTGTTGAAGCAATTTTTAACTTGACATTTATAGCCCCAGCTCTAGTTTTGTGCCCTTTGAGCCAGACTATGATTTTAAGGTGACTCAGCTAAAATTTCTACTAGACCTGGGACGTGTAGAGATAGAAGCAGCAACTCCAAAGGCATTCAAAAAGCATTTTATTCCAGCATGGCCTAATTCATTATCCAGGGGAGTAAGAAAAAAAAAGGCCATGGTCTTCACTCTTCTCTGAAGCCTGTGTCTGGGCTAACTGATGTTTCTAATGCTATATTGAGAAAGTCCTGCTCATGGAATTACGTTATGCTGGGATAAAATTGTGGATTGATCTTCTCTTTGCTACGCCCCACAGGCCAGCTGTAATCTGGGCCTTCATGATTTAAACTTGTAACTGAATGAAATTTTAACTGCAAATGCAGTTAAAATCAAGAATATTCTATGGTTTAATTAAAACTTTGATGTGAGAACCCATGCAGTGATAAGCACATGGTAGTACTCACAGCATGATATCATGTCTTTAAAGAGTTACTGGAAGCTGAACAAATGATAGCGAGATTGTAAACAAAATCAGGCTCTAGGACTTTTATTGACCAAGGAAGAAAGTTCCTTTGGGGATCAGCAGCAGCGTTGAAAGAAAAGAGCTGTTCAGACTTTACAAAACAGATTTAAAAGGCATTCTAAACAACTCTGGTTTTCTGGCATAATTTATATCTTCCTGGATTATTTCAGCAGTCTCAGCTTCTATATTCTTAGGTTTTTTATTCCTCTGTTTGAGATTTCTATGCATACGGTATATGGGAGTATAGAGGGATGGAAATCCCAAAACCTAATAGTTTGTTTTAACAAGAAGATAGCTCCACTATATTGAACTAGTTTCAGGCTCTTACATTTCTCCATTGGGACCTGTTTTTTGCATAAGATCTCAAATCAAAGGTCTGATTAAACGGCAGTGTCTTCTCAAGTATCATCATATTAGAAATCTGTTGTCACATGAAAACCAACACAGACACTTTTCTCTTCTTAAGTGTGAGAGATGGGACTCTAGAACTTGCAGTAGAGATAATGAACTCTCTTCAAAGCTACTCCAGAAAACTGTGTTTTGACACCAGATACATTATGCAGTACAGTGAACTTTCATTTTGTCCTACTGAGTAAGGCCTTTACCCCCCTGCATATGTAGTTACTAAAATTAGATAACTCAGACATCAACTTAATCCCACTGGGCATTTTGTTATCTGAGTCTAAGTCTGAATAGTTGGGATATAGTCTTTTATATCTAAGCTAGACATAACATTCTTGAAAATGTATTGACATATGCAAAGACATATCAGAGTCTGACTGTTCCAACTGTACCCATGAAAAAAAAATTGAAGATTTATCTTTTTAAACAGCTTCATAGTCTCCCAAACCACTTCTTCAGTGATATGTTTCTGAAATTACTTTTCTTTCAGTGTTTACACTTTATTAATACTCTATATGGGGCTGGACTGTGGGTGGCTCTGGAGGTTAGCATTAGGCTGGAAAGGCTGTTGCCTTTGAAATGAGATCTCAAATTTAGCCTAAGTCATTAGTGACTGAACATTATGGAAGTTGCTGACTGCTCATTAATCTTTATAAATATATCCAGTGATAATAACCCAGTTAGCACTGGGACAGATTATTGCAATTGACAGTCTCTATTAATTGGCAGTCTTACTGAGTGCCATGTATTATACTATCCCAGAAAAACTTCCAGAATGGAAATAACTAAATTCTAAGTATTCACAGCTGTCAATCTGTGGTGTTGCCTTCTTGACAGGAAAGGGCTACTGGCACTTTGGTTTGTATTGACCTGGATAAAGCAGTTTATGAAAGAAAGGCTTTTAGGACTAAGTTGTGCTCTGTGTCTCTGTAACTTTGTGCTTGATGGTGGCATACAGGCTTTTCTGAGAGGAGGATCTGATGATTAGTATTTCAGTTGTGAAGTGAGTAATATGAACTAGTATAACCTCCTCCTCTTCCCCCACACTATGTCTCTGTTGAGTGCAGCTTGACCACATTAGAGAGCTTGGTCCTATTGCTCAATGAAAGAGCACTGCTATCTTTCAAATTGGCAATTTTATATCACTTTCAGTCTTCAAAAGCTCTTATTATACAGAAATTCTCTAATAATATTAATCAGACAGCTAGCTTTCTTTTTTCCTTAATGTACCAGTGGATAATTTGCTAATGATCTTATTTTACTTTTCAAGGAGCAGAGTTTTCTCAGTCTCCCCAAAAGCAGTGGGTATAATAGCTGAAACTGTTGCCACAGTTCAGGAAATGAGTGATTCTGAGGTATAAAGGAGGTGATTTGGAAGAGCAAGATTTTTCATGTCAAGAGGAGCTAGGTGTATACAGTACTTGCTTTCAAAATGCCTGTGACTGTGTGCTACTTCATTAGAGTGGGGCTGCAGTTAGCAAAAAAAAAAAAAAGGTTTTTTCCAGTTGTAAAATGGGTGATAAAGTACGGAAATAACCTGATTGACTGATTTCACTTTAAGAAAAATGCACAGGAGAAAACCTGAGTATTTGAAAACCAAATCAAGTGCAACACAAGTTTATAATGATCAGTTACCCTGTTTTGTGGCAAAGGGGTATGTGCAGTATTGCCATGAGTGTGTCCGTGAGATGCATAGAGTAAAGAGAGTCCTCAGGTTCCTCGTGTTTTGTGGGCTCACCAGTCTCACGGGTGTGTGTTCTCCAGCCACGGTGTTTCAAGAGCCAAAATCACAAATCTTCTGCCATGCAAATGCCATAGAGTGAAGTACAGCCAGAGCAGGAGGTGCCAAAGTGCTGTGGCACAGCTGTGTAGCTGCTCTCCAGTTTTTTTGGGTGAAGGTTACTTCCAGCAACTGTCTCGGTGTTACTTTCTATTCCAGGCCTGGCCACTCGTATCAGTGGGGTGGCAGATTTGGTATGTGCAGTTATTCTCTTTATTTGAAGAGGAAAGAGAAAAATAAAGAAAATGACACCTCCATGATAGTCAGTGGGAGCTCTGCCATAAATTGGAGCAGGACCAGGATGAGACCATTTGCACTGGCCTGCCACACATGCGAGGCTCTATTTTACTTCCTGGATGGAGATGCTTTCCCCCCCTTTTTTTTTTCTTCTTCTGCCTGCACTTTGCCACAGCTTCTTACAGCCAGTTGAAGAGTGGAACTTGCGTACTCAGGATGTCTGTTTTGTCTATTTGCTTAAAATTATCATAACTTGCTATTGAAAAAAATACATAACTCTGTTCCTTGTACTTACACATTTTATTTTTTTTTTCATAAGTGAAAATATAAAGCCTTTCAGTAACTTCCTTCTACAGAGAAATATTTCATTTTTCATACTGTTTCTAGTACAGCATCAAACAGGACTTCATTAGTGCTGTTAATGTTCCATATAGCCCACTGATATACCATAGCCACTGGCCAAGCAAAACTTCAATCAGTTTTTCTCTTGTCAGCTCACACCTCTGACTGAGCAGCTGCAAGATGATTCATCAGAGAATGTTTCACCATAGGACAGAGAAAAATTATTTCTGGCTGCTTTTCTCATACTAATAAGATAATTTTAGTTGTAGATACTTTTGCAGCACTTCCTGAGCCTTGCTATGCCCATTTGAAAATAGAAATCCTTTTATCCAAATGTCAAGAATATTTTCCATTAAAATAGTGATTTGGCTGCATTTTCTTATTTAACCAAGTTGTGACAGTTATATTTTGTCCCATTACAGAGCAAGTCTCTACTAGAATTAATGATCAGCATTAGCTGGGAGATTTAGGACAAAATTCTGTGCATAAGGAACATCTATATTCTGAAACCCACTGGCACATGTAAAATGCCGTTTACCTAAAAAGTTAGTGGTGAGGAGAATTGTTTTGAATTTATTTTGTTTGCTGCAAAATCATGTAAGGAGTAATGGATTATTCAGCATCAGTGCAGCAGTGGTTCCAGTGCAATGGTTTCAGGCAAACACTCTGTCAGTAAGACATTTCTTAAGGAGCGAGAGTGTGCTTCCATCCACGCTTGTTCTGGTAGCCTTTCGTACGTAACTCCACTCAACTTTGCATGCAGGCATAACGAAACCAGAAGAACGTATTTCTTTGTTTATTGGCATCTGTAAGAGCATTTCATCACAAGTAATATTTCCTGTGATATAGGTTTGTCAGATAGTTTGCAAATAAATACAGAGAAGCTGCTTTTGTTGTCAGTTTAAAAATACTGACATGGCATTCAAGGCTTTTTTTTCCCCTGAATAACAAGTAAGTGAGTTCATCAGAATGCATTCAGCTTGTGCCTGCAATACTGTGCTTATAATTGTAATGGCTTACAGATTCACAAATAAATTGTTCTGAAGGGAGGAACACAGGCTTTCTTTAATTCATATCTATTACTTTGACCTAAATAACACTCTTTTCTCTACCTCATCACCAATAAATACATTCCATTTCCCCAAAGAAGAAATATATGCCATCCAGTGTCTCTGCATTAAGTAGCAAGTATAAAGATTCATGTGGAGTTTGAACAACAGCTCTTCTCTTGCAGTCTCTGAGGTTGCATGCTTCATTGATTCTCCAGGGCTTGTAGCTTTGGCCAAGCTCAACAAGTTATCTTGTGCCAACCAGGTGATCCCAAGTGTTTAGCACGGTCACTTGGATTCTGTTCTGCCAAGCAAACTATGTCCCAGGTGGCATATTCCCCAGTGGTAACGGAACTTCTAGACTGTAGGCCTTTCTTCTTTTCCTTTTTCTTAACTAATCTGCAGGTATGTGAGTGAATAGCAGTAGATAAGGCACAGACTGCAAAGCAATCTTTTCTCACTACAGTAACATAATTTTCATTGATCTTCCTCTGATCTCTCAAACACCTCTGAGGTCCCAGTGGCTCCTGGCTGCTCACAAGGAAAAGGCCAGAGTTTATACTGATTTAGAGAGAGACACACTGAACAGCGGGAAATTGTAAAGGTTTGGCATTTCTCAGTCCTACAGCAGGACTACTTAGATGATTATCCTGGAATTCATAGCGGAGTTGAAAATTTTTAAACCAATAGAGACTTAATGCTTAATTTGTGGTACACAAAGTGACAAAAATATATTCTTGGTTTGATATTCCAGCAGGAGTACTGCTATTTTTCATTGGTAATGTACACCAGGCGTGCCTGGCCAGAGAGGCTGTCGATAGCAAATCAGATTGAGATGTAATAATGAAAATTTCTAATGGAATTTTATTAAGTAACTGTAAGACTTTTAAAAACCAATGCACTCATCATATGGTTGCACAATTTTTCCAAAGAGATTCCAAAGAGATGTTATTTGGCATGTAAATAAAAAACCTAGAGCACATCCCACCTACCTCCTGGTGTGTGAGAAAAATGCAACTCAAAAACAAATGTGGGTGACTAAGTGATACCTTATAGTGTATGAAGGTGTCCCCCACATACCCAATATTTTTTTTTCCTTCAAATGTGGAACAAAGTGTTTACAATGGCTAAGGAAGCCTTGTTTTTTTTGAAGTTTGTGTTTGAATAGATGTTATAGGAGACTAGAGTGAGTATATCTTTATGCACTCATTAGTATTCTCAGAAAATAGATCTATGCCCTTATTATAGCTGTCAATTGATTTTCTTAGTCAGTTTACACTTTGTCCTATGAAAATAACAGATGACATAAAAGGGAGCTAACAGGGACTCTGGGCAGAATTTTGACATATTTTACGTATATCTCAGTGGTCACATCACACCTCTCCTTCATAGCTGTATCCTGGAGGATACTAGATCCACTGCTGAGGTATTTTTAAGAGTTTGAGTCTTGTTACTTTAGCCAGAATGGCCAGTACATTGAGAGTTTATTCACTATTCAGACTCAGGGAGGGGGTTTAGAGCTTTTTGTTTCTAAAGGAAGTTTGCATGTGTTATATTTGTGCCAGTTCTACAGGCACCTCTCCATCAACTTGCTGCTGAAATATGTATGCTACCTCTGGTATAAAACACAATGAAAATGTGATACCTATGATAAGGAAGGATACATTTTTATCCCTTTTATTCCCAAAGGAATTATTGATAGGAGCACAACGTGTTGTATTTCATCTTTAGGGTCCAAGCGTTTGTTTGGAGTCCCAGCTGCTCTTTTTGATAGTAAGAGAGGAGACTGCTATTAATAATGCTGCAAGTCGGAGATGCTAGTGTAAGTCAACAGCAACTCCACAAGATAGGGAAGCCCTACTAAGCTAAAATTGGTGTCACCAAGAGCATGAGCATGGACCAGAGTGAGTATTTAATGTTTTGATATGCTCTCAGAAACAATCTTTGTTTAGCAGACAGCCTGCACTCATCAAAGGGTTAACATCTTATTATTTGAACTAGGATCCAATTCCTTTCTTCGTACTGTGGGCATTTACACAGATGTCAGATTACCTAGCATGTGTTGTGACAAAATAAGTTGCTAATATGTAAGCAGTACATTGAGATGAGCAGGACCTCTCCTGTTAGCAGGGCCAACGTCATTAGCACAGGTCCTTTTATGGAAATTATTCAAAATTTTGCCTCTGGATAAATAATTCTGGAAATTCAAACGTCAGTAATCAAAAGACTTCCGTGAAACCCAGAAATACCAGAGACCTTGTTTTTCCATCAGATGAATATAGCAATTTCCTCTGTGTGAATTTTCTCCTTCTTTTTTCTTGTTCTTTCTAAACAGACATTGATGAATGCTCAGATGGCTTTGTTCAGTGCGACAGCCGTGCTAATTGCGTTAACCTGCCTGGTTGGTACCACTGTGAATGCAGAGATGGCTACCATGACAATGGGATGTTTTCACCAAGTGGAGAATCCTGTGAAGGTCAGTATCTAAAAAAGGTGGGGATGTGTTATGTCTTGCATTACATTGTTATCTAGTATCTCTGACTGCACTGGTAATGTACTGTCGTGGGCACTGTATCAATGAAAATTAAACCTTGACCCAAAGCAGTCGTAATCTAAATAACCATCATAAACAAAAAGCAAAAGAAATAATATATGAGTATTCCTAACATATAGTTGGAGCATTAGTGGCCCTTTCTGTGATTTGCTAAAATAATACCTGAAGTCAGGCATGCTGCTTGAAACAGTGTCTCTGGCCCTGCATCTGCTTCTGTGCACAGTCCTTGCACAAGCGATTTCCCGTGGGCTGATAGCGTGCACTGTTACCTGTCGCTCCATTGTTACCTTTCATACGTCAGATGCTTTATATGTAGAAATGGGCCTCAATCCAGACCTCAGTTCCTCCACATCGTTCCTCGTACACGGAAGGTACAAGAGACAAGAGAGTGATGGGGGACAAGGAGATGAGAAGGTTTTCTTTGTTTACAAATGATGTTAGAAAGAGCAGCAGGTTATTAAGAACATAGTTATTTTCAGATGCAGATCTCTTTCTATGGAATGTTATCCAGCTCTTAAGAAATTGCACGCTGTTGCTCTTAAATAAGAAAACAAACCAGTTTTGCCATGGACTACTTAGGGCAAAATTAGGAGAAAGGAGAACCCTTCTGTCTCTGAGTGCTGAAATATTCAGTGCTCACACAGTGTAAGCTTTCCTATCTTGCTGTTTAAACTCACATTGACTCTCGTTGGTGGGCTGTGTCAGTCCCAAAGGGAAGCAATTGAATTAATTTCACTATGGCAGACACACAGACAGTTCTCCAGGAGCGAGAATGACCTTTTCGGAAGCCCCATCATCAATACTTTATTTCAACACGTTTTCACCACAGCTGAAAGCCTGTATTCCCAGGAGGAATCAGCGATTTGAGTCAGCCACTGCTTTCATAAGTCAAGCTTTCTTTATCAAGAACTAACTAAATGTCAGTGTTAGCTGGCCAGGTGTTAGGACAAGAAGGTGCAAAGAAGAAGCCGTGATCCCTATGATTACAATGTTGCTCTTCTGTCACTTGTGGCACAGGTAATACTCTAGCCAGGCATTTATAGAAATATTCTCAATACCCCATGTTTTATCTTCAGTGTCAATATAGCATTTGTCTCGTGAGTTGAAGATAGTGGTTTCATATGTGCCATCTCAAGAGATAGAAGTGATGCAAAATGACTCTGTTAAGATGTGTGCAAACAAGCAATAATTAAGCAACAATTTTTAAGAAAATGAAAATCCAAGGAAAAAGAAATATGGGGATTGCTACACGTATGCAGAAGTGGCAGTTATCAAAATGTTTTGACCTTTTCTTTAAAGTGCTAGCAGCTCTTTATTAAACATTCACAGAGGAGAACAAGTAATTAGAATTAAATCACAGATGCCAGGAAGCTATCTTCATTGCTGATAACCCTAGTCACTAACAGGAGAACACTTTCAATTTGATTGATTGCAGCTCCAAATTTTGGACTGTGTGTCAACTCGAGATGGAGAGGAAGGTTAGATATTTTGTTAGTCTTCCTACATCACTTTTTCTTGGATTGAAGCCTGTGACATTGTGTCTTAGACATAAAGTAAAACCTGAAAAAGGTATGAAGAGACAGACTAAAATCCATTGCAGAACATCCAGTAGCAGAACACAGTAGCACAAAAGCAATTGGTTTCTCTGCTGTCAGATCTTTCCACTGTGAGAGATTCCCCTACTGGGTTTAAAGGCATAAGAAAATGGATTTCTTTTGTCACTTCTTCAGTATCCCCTAGTAAGAGGTGATTAGATTGAGCTGCTGGTGGATGGTCTTTTAAATACTCACTGTACAGCTGAGCAGCTTCCAGGCTATACTAATCTCGTATTTCACATCTCAGTTCTTCACTTCCCACCTGCAGCTGTACAAGCTTCTTGCTGCATCCAGGACCAGTGTCCTCTGAAGCTTTCTGGCTTGTGCAAGTGCTAGAGCTTGCAGAACTGTAGAAGGAACAGTGCTGAATCATGCAGAAGAGGAACTGGGCCTGCCTTGATTTCTTTCTTGAGAGAACAAAGAATTTAAACCTCATGGGAAATAGAAAATGTTCTTTGAGAGCTTGTCCATTGTGCTTTCCAGGAGGACTACTTCAAAGTAGTGTTAATATGGAATGCATAACAGGCTTGTCTTTGGCTCTTTACAAGTTTTAGTTGCTTTGAAGAAAGCTCCCTCTTTCAGTGGAGAAAAACTGTAAAAGCTAAGAAAGTATGGGTTCAAATCTTTTCTTTCTTGATTGTTCTGCATGGTCTGCCTCAAATATGGGTCTGTCTGTGTCCCCTGGACATGTACTGCTAGTACTACAGAAAATATTTCTGTGATCAGTGTTAGTCAGAAACTTGTTTCTTTCATCAAAGGCTTCAGTTTTAAAGATTCAGGTGGAAATACCTCTGTTAAGATGACAGAAGCATAGGAGCATTTCCTTAAAAGCCTTATTTTAACAGAATACCAAAACCTACTCCTTTTGTAGGAAATGGTCAGGTCAGGACATTGTACTAAAGATTCTTAACTAGGGGTGGACTCCTTGCTAGCATTAGACTTTGTCACTGCTTGGTAATGAATTAATAGTTGATGAATTGCCTGTTTCACACATTTATTGACCTTGGCTGTTGCTGCATCTTTGTCACAACTGGGAATATTGAGCATTTTAACTAATGTACTTGAATACAGAAATTCATAATCCCATTTTATTGTACCTACAGGCAATTGAAGACTTAAGAGATTCCTTTGCTTTTAGTTTTGCCTCACATTATATTCCTGGGTAGACCTGTGGTCTCTATAACAATTACTGAGAGAAATGATGGGAAATGCAGCTGTACCACTTCAACCTCTTACCAGCACTTGCTGCATTTCCCTTGGAAATAAGATTATGCTATGCATCACCTTATTTCTATAAAAGTGGTGAAAGATCAGCCACTTAGTTTTTGAGAGCTGCATGAGTTTAGGACATTTTAAATTTTATATATATGTAAATGTAGCATTCAGCATAGTGTATTATCTGGCACCTTCCTCTTTTCCTCTCTACAGCTTTTCTTTATAGTTTCTTTACACAGTCTTACTGGTGCTCTGAAGGTTGTCTGTCACATACCATTTAATAAAAGAGAGTTGGCTAAGCCTCAAGCTTAATTGCATTAAGAAACTGGAACCACTGAGGGCAAAAACCTAAAATAAGGGCATTCTGGACCAGTTTATATATGCTCTGCAGTTCTGTGTAAGATCCTGATTCCTTTGAATTTGTTCCCTGCAAGGTCTAAAAGCTTCAAAAAATCAGTTGAAGAAAGAAGCTGTATTGGTTTGTGCCACAAAAGTGCGGGTTATACCTCATCAGCTCTTTGTGTACCTCTACATCTGAAGGATAGCTCACCGAATTAATGTAGCCCCTTAGGACTTACCAATAGTATCTGGCAGGTACCAGCTGTTGTTGATACAGAATATGAGATCAACATACCTGCACTCTCAGCAGGTTCTTTATTCTTTAAATGAGACAGTTACAAATGAAAGGATTGAAAAGCATCAATCCAGAATTCCCAATTCAAAAAAGATCTTTTTTGATTTGCAAGAATTTATCTGTATGTGAACTCCCAGTTTAGGATTTATCTTCTGAAATGTCGTCTTGTATTCTTCTTCTGCCTCTGCTGTACTGCTTGCAGAAGTAGAATCCTTCCTCCTCTGTGTGACAGAGCAGGCTGCCTGACAACACAGGGGGCTAGGGTTCTACTTGAACAGTATTTTCCACAATCCAGGATAATGAGGGATGGAGGCATAATGAAAACCTCAGGATCCTCCCCAGCCTTAGTGAATGAACAAAGTCCAAAATGGTGACTTCAGCATCGATGTCACTGGATCTGGAAGGCTGAGGAATTGCTGATTGTCAGGATGTCTAGATTTATCTCACAGTACATCCAGTATTTTAACTAGTACATGAAGTCTCTTATAGTTGAAAAACCACTGTCATTTTGGAGTCCAACACTTAGATCTTTTTGCAGTGCTGGTAATGTTTAACAGAAGCTTTGTTATTTATAGCACTGAAGAAGACAGGAAATAAAGAATCGGTGCTCTTCAGCAGGAAATCTTACTAGCACTCACAAGACTAAATTAAAATCCTTTTGCCTTTATTCATTATCATAAAAGATCAACAAATAAAGTGACTTTTTTTTTTTCCCTCCATCCCAAACAGAGTTATAGGCATTAAGACTTCATTAGTTTGGGAACCTAACTTCAGCATCACCAAACAGAAGGTAGATATGGAGACACATTAGTATTTAAATATTCTGGAGTGTGAGCAAATTACAAATTTGGCAGTTTCTCATCTTTTCTGAAAGGACTAATAAAACAGAAACTTGGCCATTAGATTTTATAAGATGATTTGAACACATTTGCTGTATCAGGAAACAACTTTTCTGTGAAGCTGATGTTACAGGCATCTGAAGTCTCAGCTCTTCATCTTCCACATCTGTTAAACACTCTGACAGCTGGCTTGCGTGAAGTCATAAATAAATTATTCACAATTCACTTGCTCTTTGAAGAACAATTTCATCAGTCAATAGAGTCAATAGATTTACTTAGAATGGAGAAGAACAGAAACCAAACTTTCTGCTCAGAAGAGCTTGGGCTCCTTATCAAATGCAGTCCTTCTTCTTTTGCCTTAAGCAAAAAGTATTCGGGTATCCTCATGCTGTCACCTTGCTGAGCTAATGCTACTCCCCAGAGCTAAAATAACTGAGAAACTTTAATTTCAGAGCAAAGAAACTGTCCACCATCCCAACCCATTTCTTCCAACAGCATACTTCTCAACGGGAGACACGATCATCTTTTCTTTATATAGATGGCACTCTAACTGCTGTTGGAACAATTCTATGTCCATGTTGCTTGAGAGTTTATTGGAAGTTTTCTCATCTGTCATTATCAATATTGTATTTGTGGGTTTTTTGCCCAAAACATTGAGCTATTGTTATTTAGAGCTATCCATAGTAGCTCCAAGATCTCTTTCCAGAACAGATCTAAGAAACTGATTAGATTTTTGAATGGATATTTCCCCAGGCACCTTACAATTGCATCTTATCTGACATATTATTGTTTACTCAGTTAATATCATTAAATACTTCTACATTTCACTGTCATTTTTTTGTTTTTAATACTTTCTTATCAACAGCCTTTTTCATTTTACTGTTCATTCATTTCCCCAGATAATTATGTATATTGGGCAGCACATGTTTTGGCACAGATCCCTGGGGAACTTCCCTGGGACAACGCTACTTAGCGACAACCTGATCATTTATTCCCACCTTTTGTTACTTACTAATTAGCTTGCTAGTAATCTGTGAGGCATAGACCTCTTTTATTCCATGGCACATGGTTCCTTCAGGAGCATGTGTTATGCAAGAGAGGTGATGAAAAGTTTTTTAATAAAAGTAGTGCATTATATGAAATATATCACCTCCTTTTAAGTCTTTTTCATTAGTATAGTATATCTTTACTCTGAATCTGTAGTATATTATCTTTAAACAATCTTATTTCTAACTGAAAAAATTTCATCCTTTTGGATGCTAGTTTTAATTCATCTTTAAAACTTAATCTTTTTAGCATAATTCCCCCTTTGAAAATAAAAGCACTACCACAGAGATTTTTTTGCAGATTTTTTTTCTTTTAAGGATATTGTACTTGCAATACATTGTGGTCACTGTTGGTCACCAATACAGAGGAGTTGTTCAGTAGAGACATTTTGAATCAGAGCCTGCACATTGCTGAGGGAGAAGTCAAATGGTGCTTTGTCTCTTTGGGATAATTTGACTGTCTGTTCCAAGAAACAGACAGGAAATCTGTTAAAAACAGCTTTGGGTCACAACCTGGTGGGGCAATTAAAATTCACATATTTCTGGAGTTTTCTGCTCTTGCAGTCTCTCAAATATTACAAATGTAGTTTAGTCATTCCAGGTACTGTCACCATTATGTATAGCTTTAGTCCAGTATTTTTCTTGTGTAGGCATGAAATTACTTGTGATACAAAAAACTCCTAGCTTTCTTTAACACGTATCACTACTTCTTCATCCATGGTACTCCTTTGTCATTGCAATATTAAGTTGTACCCAGGGATGATGGTAAGAAAAGGAAAATCCTTAAAAGTGTGCCAGATAAAAGCTGATGCAATTTTTAGTGTAGATTAGATAAGAACTACATTTAGTTCCTCAATTTAGTACTAGTTAACTAGTTACATTTTGTTTCTGTTTGTTTTTTTGTTTGATTTTTTTTTGTTGTTGTTTATGAGGCAAATCTCCAAGTCTTTTGAGATTTAATTTTCTAATATCATAACATTCAAGCTGCTTGATTCCTAAGCATTGTGTTGTAACGTAACAATAGCCTTAAGTGAATTATTTGTTGTTTGATTTTGGTTTTGTTTTTAAAACACTACAGGAAAGATGCCTCTGTGGCTGGATATACTGTAAATATACGACCTGTAATTCTCTCCTCTCCCTTTTTCATACACATAATCACAGAATGTCAGGGATTGGAAGGGACCTCAAAATATCACCTAGTCCAATCCCCCTGCCAGAGCAGGAACACCTAGATGAGTTCACACAGGAAGGCGTCCAGGCGGGTCTTGAATGTCTCCAGAGGAGACTCCACAACCTCCCTGGGCAGCCTGTTCCAGTGCTCTGTCACTCTCACAGTAAAGAAGTTTCTTCTCAAGTTTAAGCGGAACCTCCTGTGTTCCAGCTTACACCCATTGCCCCTTGTCCTATCATTGGACACCACTGTGAAGAGCCTGGCTCCGTCCTCCTGACACTCACCCAGCCAGTGTACCCTGTCCATATGGTTCTAGAAATTGTAGAGCTGGTTATGGCTGTAAACAAAATGTCAGTAAAATATTTCACCACCTATTATAAATCCAAACTAGTTTTGCTTGGCGAGGATTATTTGTATTCAAGTTCTTTGCAGCTAATGCCTGAAGTTTGATGTGGATGAATAATGCAGACAAGAATTTCAGGCATGCAAACTTTGTGTTTCTCTTACTCTGTTATAAACACACTACTGTTTCTGATGAGGTTAGAATCAAAACCTAAATAGCTCCTTCTTTGAACAGGGATATTTAAATTGCCCTATCTAGAATATTTATTTTTATTAATTAAACAACCAAAAAAAACCAAGGTTGGGATTTTTCATAAATTCTTGATGTTGGATAAGGTCAACTCAATCCCAGGGTCAATGATGACACCTCAATTATTCTCAGTAACAGTTCACCAACCATTACCATGTTGAAAAACAAACCACAGAAGCCTTTTTCTCTTGGGAAAATTGTGAAATATGCTTGTACATAAGTGCCAAATACAGACTTAGTGTTTATAGGGTCACCATTTGTTGTTTAAAGGAAACTGTTCTTATTTAGATGACAGCTGAACTTTGTCCAACTGTCTCATTAAATATGGCTGCTTTCAGTTAAGTGGCTAGGTTATTGAGAAGTGTTATTATTCATCTATGACACTAGCTACTTGAAAGCCTTGTACAAAAGAGTGTTTTAAACAAATGAACACAAGTGTTGGAAAGTAATTTGTTAAAAATTACTTCAATGATAAAGAGAATCCTGCTGTTAATCATTATATTTAAGTAGGATTTGTGTTCTTTTTATTGAAAAACTTAAAAACAGTTAGACTGAGTATATGGAGATCTTAATTCTAAATTGCTAAATTGTATTATTTTCAGTATGGATGTAAGAGAAAATAGAGGAAGGAGAGAGCAGCTCTTCCATCCCTCTGTTCTGCCCAGACCAGCATCACTGAAACCATTCCTGTTAGCTACTTGTCTGAAAACTTTCAAGGCTGGAGATAGCACAGCCTCCTCGGGGCTGTCCGTGCTGCTGGTTATATATCCTTATTGTATGGGTGGGTTTCCTTGTCTGACGGGCCTGTGATGTTTCAGCTGCTCAGGGCTATGTGGACAGCCGCAATGAATTAAGTTCATGATCCCAGTTATCTTCTGATCTCCAGATGATTCAGAAGATAGTGAGGTAGAAGATGTGGAGATCTGAGATGATTTGCCTGTTCTGGATTATCTGATACGTAAATAAGGGCACCATAGAGCCTAATGCATGAAATTTAATGTCTCTTCCACAATCTGTTAGCATTCCAAAGTAAATTTGAGCAGCCTGATCTAGTGGAAGATATCCCTCTCCATGGCAAGGGGGTTGAAACTAGGTGATCTTGAAGGTCCCTTCCAATACAAAGCATTCTATGATTCTGTGAATACTCTTGCTAGCATTACTCACTTTTGGCGATGTTATTTTTTTTCCCCTCTTACCAGTCTGTGGCAATGAGTGTCATGGTTTGTTTATGCACTATATGAAAAATTATTTCCTTTTATCAGACTTAAATTTCTTGTCTTTCACTTTCATTCACTGTCCCCTGTCTTGTGTGTTAGATAATATGGAGAACAAAAGCTCTTAACATGTCTTCTCTGGAGTATTCATTATTCGGTTATATCCTTTCTGGATGATATTCTTTTAGAGATGAACAATCCATTTCTTTTCAGTTATTCACAAATAACATCTTCCTCATCTTTCCCATAAGCCCTAGTAATTTTGCAATACTTTTTTTGAGATGTTGCCACTGTTATTGCACATAGTATTTGAAAGAAACCCGCAATGCTGCTTATTTATACAATGGAATTCGAATAATTTCCCTGCTGGTTTTCATCCCGATTCATATTCATGTTAGCAACTTGCTTACTTTTTTTTTTGACTGCAGCCACACTTGGAATTGAAATGATAATTGAGTTATTTTACTTTCAACTGAATGTGCTTGAGGTGAATTGGAGGTTTCATTTCCATTGTTGAACCCAAAGCTGAGTGTTTTATTAAGTTTTTATGCTAATGGTGAAAGATACATTCATGACCATGTTGCTTATTTTGCCTTGAATTGATCTGTTGGACAGTTAAATATCACAGTGCTCCTTTCTAATGAACTCTAATTAAGAGCTTGGGCCAGGCTGTTGTGAAATTTTATGTAGAACTGAACTCAGTGTATCAATATTTACAATCGCCATAGATCTAGACTTTACTCTTCTGGTGTTTTCTACATTTTATCACATATAGCTGTATACCTCATGCCCTTTCAGAGCTTTTTTCCCAGCTATCTTTACTTCATATGGACAGCTGAAAAAGCTAAAGATTATTCAAGTAGAAGGCAGTGTGTGCTGCTAGTTTGCCCTTCCAAAATAATTTTGTGTACCTTAATGAAGTAGGCCTTTAAAGGTACTTTTGAATTATTTGAAATGTGATTATTTTTAAGTCATTTACCTTTATTCACGAAAAACGTTTGTTTTTCTTTATTTTCTATGCTATGTGACACAATGGCTCTAGGTGTCACTGCAACTTGAATAATTAAAATATGCTAGTTTGCACACCCTAATAAATTATGCACCTTAATGCATGGTGTCGTTGTTTAAATGACCTTACAGGTCAGACGTCACCTTTCACTGTAACTTCTCAGCAAGTCAACTCAAATGTGCTAGACAGAGCCAGCAAAAGGTTTTGAAAACAAGATTCTGCAGCTTTTCTTGTTTAACTGTACATGTCTCATGAATAGTTGCCACAAAGCAATGCTCTTCAGGGAGCTAAGAATTATTTTTGTTCTTATGTTTCCTGTGATTTCTTCATTCTAACTACCTTGCTCAAGAACATTCTACTTAGAAAGATTTATAGAAAAACTCAAAATATCATGTGTTAAAAGTTGACGTGACTTGAAAAATATTTTTTGTGAACTTGTAAGTTATTTCTCCCTGTTCTCATGAAGTGCAAATTAATTTTCAGCTGAAGGATTTAATGACCAAGAATCATTTATATTGACCACCACAAGAATGTTTTTGTTATTGAATGTGGTCTAAGAGCATTACGTGGCGTGTTTTTGCAGACATTGATGAATGCGGAACTGGAAGGCATAGCTGTGCCAATGACACCGTTTGCTTTAACTTGGATGGTGGTTACGACTGTCGATGTCCCCATGGCAAGAACTGCACAGGAGACTGTATCCGTGAAGGCAAAATCAAGCACAATGGTCAGATTTGGGTGCTGGAGAATGACAGATGCTCTGTCTGCTCATGCCAGGTCAGTAGAAACAGAACAGCTGCTTTGGCAAGGTGGTGGTAGAGGTGAAGGGAAGAATGCTGTGATCCAAGTGAAATTCCTGTTTTAGTTGCCTTCTCGGGCGTGCGTGTCGTGCTACGGAATAATTGAATTATATATTATACACGGTATTGGGGACAGCTTCTCTCTCCAATCTGCACAAGCAGAACTTCCATGGGAGGTTTATTATAGGACACTGGCAGAAGGACGATACTATTCTTTTCTTAGCAGAGATGCCACCTGTGTTTTCTGGGTGGGAGTAACAGTATTTTCATGCAAAGAAACTGTCTGTCTAGACACATATTGGCGTTGGTGACTGACGCCAGTATCTCTAGCAGATGGCTATTTATAGAAGTAGGTTCTCTATCTGCAGAGTAATTCAGCTTAGCTTTCTCAAACTTTAACTGTGGGAACCATCATCCCAAACTAAATGCTGATGAAGAGTGAAGGCCCAATACACTGCTGACAAAGTCCTAAGCATTTCAGCAGCTCAAGTTTCATAGACAAGAATTTAATTTCAGACTACCTATCACCTTCCTTATGTAAATAATTGCAGAAGAATGGGACTGATCTGGAAGTTTAAAGCAAGACTTGACTACCATCCGTATGAAAATGACATAATCTTAGTGCAGTCCATTAAAATTTGACTTTTGGGAAAAAACACCCTTGGATTTTATCAATTTATGTGGGAGCTGTTTGAAGGCTGGTTGTATAAAGGATGTATATAAGACAACAGGGGAACTTTTTGGTAGTTATTGAGTGCATATTGTGATTTCTGCCTCTGCTTGAATTGTATTTTGAGAAATATATTGTATAGTGGAAAAACTTATGAGGTGCTAGTGGCTGAGAATCATGCCAAAAAATCAAATTTTGGTACAAGTACTGCTGGAGTTGGTCACATTTCTGCCATCACTCTATGCCTGTTTTCCAACAACAGAGTGGATATGTGATGTGCCGGCGAATGGTCTGTGACTGTGAAAACCCCACTGTTGACCTATTTTGCTGTCCTGAGTGTGACCCAAGGCTAAGCAGTCAGTGTTTACATCAGAGCGGGGAGCTTTCCTACAACAGCGGTGACTCCTGGATACAGAACTGTCAGCAGTGTCGCTGTTTGGTAAGGCTCCTGATTTCAGCAGCAGAGGAGGGAAAAAGAATATGAGATATTCTGATCTGTGAATAGTTAATTTTAATGCATTAGCATCCATTTAATTTCCTCTGGAGTATGTGTATAATTGAAATATGTTTTTCATGGATATTTGTCAGTATTGTCAAGTTCCAGTCAAAAATGCATTTTGACACAATAGACATAATAGAAATTATTTAATCATGAAGATTTTTTTAGCAAAGACTGGAGGTCATTTGGATATGGCACCTACACAGCAACACCCATTTGTTCAGTCATTCAAAGACCAATGAAGCTGTACATGGAAATTCTAAATATGTATTTATTATCACGGATGATAATTTCAAAGATGCTGATGGACTAAAATTTGTTTATTCATTCAGACATTTCGAGTAACAGAAAAAATAACAAGACTTGATGCATCTTTCAAAGCAGTGAAATGAAGTTTGAAAGAAAAATCTGTTAAAGCTTGTGATCTTTTTCCTAGGCCTGTATTTCAGAGTCTGAGAAAAAAACTGTTCTGCATAATGCCACTCAAGAAGTTTCTGTGACAGAAAAAATCCCAAGCTAAAAACAACTAGCTTTTATCACATGTTATCTCCAAATGTAAAGCCTAGTCCATCTAGCAGCATTCCCTTGTCAGAATATCATGAATAACAGCCAGAAAACACTTTCAGTAGACACTGTGCTTTCAGTGTTACCACTGCTAAAATCCAATGAAACAAATTCCCAGGTGCTTCATTAAATGTCTTAAAAACAAAACAAAGCAGCCTACAGTCTGGGATCTCAATAGATGTCTCTTTTTTTCAAGATGCTACTTCTGTAGCTAAAGCCTGCTTTATTTCAGTTGTCAGGGTATTTTTGGGTGATGATGTATTTTCTACTCCTTGTACTGTTTGTTGCTACAAAAAAGAAATTGAAATATCAAGATCAGTGACTGGTTTTAAGATTGCTTTTATTCTTACCATCATGTGATTCAAAAAGATGAAAATTGACCCAGATGAGAATTTTGTAAAAGAGTAACTTCACAATACTTTCTGCAATAAGAGGAGTAAATCTTCAGCTATGGCAAATCCCTAGGAATTTTTTTCAGCTTTTACTCTGGAAATATTGAACTCATCATTCTCAGAGCCTTAGATACAATTTTTGTGAATAAACTTATTTTCTAGAGCCAAATGCTATTCTCTTTGCCCTTCTTAAATCTGGACTACTCAATCTGTTCTCAAATGACCTTAATAAATTGGAGGACAGAGATGGACCTGCTCCAAAAGAAATATGCATTAATGACTTCTGTAAAGTATTTTCTTTGACTGATAGATGTGAAATTTTGGCTTTTGTCCAGAGTTGGAGGGAAACTGACTTCAGCTTCTAGTAACTGATGTGAATAATTAGACATCTTTAGATTTGTGTACAGGCATACAGTAAGTTCCGCTAAGAATATTCTGGCCCAACTCAAGTCTCTCTTTTGACCTATTCGTACCATGACTGTACTGAACCCATCAAGCAGAAAATGTGATTAAATTTGGAAGTCCAGGTATTCTGATCGTAACATCCAAAATGAATGATAAGTGGGTAGAGATCCTCTCACTGAAAATGCACTGGTGTTCCCTGCTGTATTGGCCTGCTGGTAGCTTGACACCTTTAGTCCAGCCAGTGTATTTGTCATTGTGGCAAAGGTAAACTCTAGCCCATCCAGAGCTGAATTTGAAGGCTTTCTATGGTGAACCTACCGTCCAAATAGAAGTAAGAACTAGGTGAAACCAGAGATTTTTGAAGCACTTTTGCAGTACAGCCCTGTTATGGCTTCTGTCACTTGCAAAAATAGGAGTTCACAAGGACATATTGATATTCTGTATTGCATGAGGTTTATGGAGAATTTTCATCTGCAGCTTGATGCAGAGTGTGTCAAAATAAGTTACATCTACTATGCTTCCTGAATAGCATGCAGAAAAAAACCCACCCAACTTGCTGTGTCTTCCATAGTGAATATCAGTGTTCTTTGTGCTGACTTCTGAATAGAACCAGATGGATAAAACTAGCCAGCTAAGAAACATACTGCTGAGTCAGAGGAATGGGTAATGAAAGGAAATAAGAGCTAATAATCTTCTCTTGTTCTCGTCATGTTTGTAAACAGCAAGGCGAAGTTGACTGCTGGCCTTTGCCATGCCCGGAGGTGGACTGCGAATTCAGCGTCCTCCCTGAGAATGAGTGCTGCCCACGCTGTGTCACTGACCCCTGCCAAGCGGACACCATTCGCAATGACATCACTAAAACCTGTCTGGATGAAACCAATGTCATTCGCTTCACTGGATCTTCGTGGATTAAGCACGGCACAGAGTGCACCCTCTGCCAGTGCAAGGTGAAGAGCATAAAAATTAAGCTGAGATGCTTCTTTCTCAGCTTGTTCTGTGGCATATAAATATTAATGCACTGAATCCAGTCAGTGGATAGTTGGTGTCTACACTTGTTTTAAAGCAGTGGAGATAACAGTAGAAGTGTTCAGTTTAGTTAAATTTACTCTTGCACGTACTAGAAGGATGGTGTAATGTGCTAGCAGCTCAGAAGCAGGACAGCAGCCTGTGCTGCAGCGTGCTGTGGACATGGTGGTGGGCTTTGCTTTTCCACCAGGATAGTTCAATTCAGGTTTGATCACAGTTATTACAATATTACTCCATGCTATCTCAGAAACATATGCAGTAACCAATAGGTACATAAGACTAAGTTTCACACAAGAAATCTGTTGTGTGTGATGCTATAATGTTATCAGAACGGATTGAATTGCTTTTTGATAATAATAATTGTTTTCAGAATTAAAAGGACTAGTTACATGGTTACACAGATTTCTTGCTTTAAAATTAATAGCTATCAAGCTCCATCTTCTTCATCCACTTTGTCTGATGCAATACTGTGTGCAACAGCAGTTGCTGCTGTTGAGGCATAGTCCTTTTATGAGGGAAGTGGTATATGCCACGTCAGCGTAGGCATTTGTCCTGATGTCAGAATGGCTTGGTGGTTAGAAGAAAATGATGTGACCTGACAGAGTGGCTAATGGTTAGAAAACCAGCAGCTGTCCAAAGGATGCTGAAACAGGCTTACATGCAGAAACCCATACTTTTGGGGTCTACAGCTGGTGGCACAGACCAGTTCCAATGATATAAATTATTTTTGGCCTGCTGTGGTTTGTGTGCCTTGCTTTCCTCAACTGTAAAACAAATAGTTACGTGTGATTCTTCTTTAAAGCACTTTTGAGATTTGGTGATGGGAAATGTGCTTTTGTTATTGTGCTGCTAATCAGTGGCAATGCAGAAGCCATGTATCAGTTCTGCTGATGGCCACCTGTGTGCTCCTCCTATCTGCCCTCTTCTCTTAAGCAAAAACTTAACCTTAAGCATTTGTATTTGGTGTAAACACATACATAGACTAATAAAATCCATTGCTGCATTATGAACATATATAAAATTAAAACAGATATGCTGCCAAACCCCATAGATTTAATACAGCTCAGGTGTGAATCTGCCTAACAGTGAAGATGTAACACTTTATCCCTCAGCAAGCCAAACCTCACTCAACTCTCTTTACAGAGCAGTTTTCTTTCAGCTCATATTGACAGCGTTTTAATGTTGTAGCTCTGTATGCAAGCAGCCCGCTCCTTCCAGGTCAGGTTAATGCTGTGCCAGATTTGTATAATTCTCCATCTCAGTCATCTTCTGTCACCCCACTCTTTTCTTGCAGAGCATCATATGGAAGGTCAAAGCTCCAGTCTAAGCCTCTCTAAGCAAGCTATAGAAAAATAGGTTTTCACAAATCATTTAAGAATTCAGAAATCTGGCCATCAGCTAAAGCTGACTTAGCTGCAAAACCATTTCAAATCCCAAGTAAAGAAGGCGGGCAGTAGGATTGTCTAACCTCCTGTAGCAGGAGTAAAGAAAATGTTTGAATGATTCAGACCTTGTTCTTTAATCAGCCCTGGCAGTTTAGTTAACTGAATGTACTTGAAGTAATTTAAAAATAATACAGACTTTTTATTTGCATTGTAAGAATCACACTTAAGAAAAGAAGTAGTCGAGATGCAGAAAACAATTTCTCCAGTACTTTAATGATGCCCATAGGCAATCTGTTCCCTTATTTGCTAATATTCTGAGAAAAATATCTGGACTACCAGGAAAAATTTTGTGGATTAAAGTTAACTGGTGTTACAGCCAGGATACATTAACTTGAAGCATTCAGGGCTAAATAACACCTAGAGTCCCTTCTGCCTGATCTAAATAAAACTCTAATCATCCTGTTTTGTTCAACAACTTCGTGTACCTGAGCAGATGTCAAATACCTTTATGTGAGGAGCATTTCTTCCACTGATCCCAGCTTTTGGGATACAAACCACAGCAAACCAAGCAATTAGAGGACCCATAGTCATTACCCATTCCCTTAGGCAAGGAAGGACATGACAACAGTATAATGAACCTGATCAAAACCTGTAGATGTCTTGTATTTTACAAATCTATACATTCAAATCTGATGGGTGTTTGCAAATGGTTGAGCTTGTTATATTGACTTGGTTTATACAAAACACTAATTTTTTTCAATTCTTCTTTCTGTTTTTCCTTCCTTTAGAATGGCCATGTCTGTTGCTCAGTGGACCCACAGTGCCTTCAGGAACTGTGACAGCAACAACCATCTCTCACAAGCAGTTTCTGGTTAAAGAACTTTCCTTCACAAAAAAGACCTTTAAACCAAAAATTGTACAAAATTAAAACTAAAATTAGATTGGTTTTGTTAATCTAAAGTGCAGATATGTGATGAACTCTGTTACCTGAATCCGAGTGAAATCTATAGGACACAAGACAATCTCAGCTGTGTACACCTTTGTATGAGGTTAGGCCCAAATCTTCTGGCTCTTTGTTTGTCTGACATCATTGTGCAGAATATTTAGGTTAGTGTAAAGTGGCACATTGTAATGCTGTACATAACGATGTCAAGATCCAAAATCAACTAGAAGCTCTTACAGGGTCTTCCGAAGCTTTGAGAGTCCAGCCCTTGACCAGCTGCAGAGATTTTTGCCTAATCATATTTGGATCTGCACAAATGTGTTTGCTCACCGCAGAATTTAGCAGATGTTTGAGTAAAAGGATGAAGCCGTCAGGAATAAAGAACCTAGCAGCTAAGATGTGATATGTACAGTATATGCGCTGAAAAAAGTTATTGTAAAAACAAAAAAAAACTTAAAAAAAAGAAAAAAGAAAACCCGTGGTGCACAGGCATGGCTTCTTAATGTTTTCTGATTGGAAAAGTCATCAATATTTCCTTGTTTTACTGCACTTACTATTATTTCTTGATTGAGTTTGTTCAGTATAAGCTCGTTATTGTGCAAATTTAAATAAATATTTCTCTTACCTTAAGTTTCTGTTTGTGCTGTCTTTCCTTTTCAGGCATGTCATTTTCATGCATGTTGTTACAGTTCCTTCTTTGCCAGGATGCCTAGATGTCCAGCCCATACAGTTGGAGTATCGCTGATCTAACTCCTCTGTGTATGGCAGCTTCTTCCCAGCACATCCTTATACCTATCATGTCTTATCTTTGTTATTCTTCTGGGAATACATAACTAACTTTATACATCTGAGCCATTATAGTGGATTGAACAGAAAATTCATGTGCCTAAAGATCAGATCCTACGTGCCAGTGGGGTGTGGTCACCCAGAGTGGATACAGACCATTTGTGTGTGACTCACATCCGTTCAGATTTACAGGGAATTTTCTCCAGATTCCTCCTTTCTCCAGCTGCCCTGGGGTTGGTTTATCTTTCTATAAGCTCCACAACTGTTTTAGTTGTTTGTGTGAAGTATCTTAACGCACGGGATCACTTCAATATACAAACCATGTTTTCACTACTGTACTGTTGGGACAATAAATAAAAGAGGCTATATCACCAAAGCAATATTATTGTGGAAGAGAAATAAAGAATAAAGCAGTGCTTACAAATTATGGGCTGAAAAGGCTGGATTTGTAAGGAATGCATCACAAACAGTGGAGGCAAAACAGGAGAGAAGGAAACTGCCCAAGATGACAGCATCCTTTAAATACTGCTTTAGTAGTCGTGTTCTTTTCAAAGAGTGCCTTGCTGCTCTTCAGTATCTCTCTTACCGGTAGATTGTTATGCAACCTGGACAGGCAAAACTTCCATCAATATTAGTCCTCTGTATTATTAAGTTACAAGGGAAGTCCATGTATATGTTTTTTACAAAACAGAATTACTTTCCCACAGACAGGTGCTACTTCAGTGTTTCACGTACAGCAGGAGCTCAAAGGAATGCCATACAACTGCATGTATCTGGTGGGCATTCAGTTGAGCCATCGTGTCTGCTGGGTACTGCGTGTTTGTGGAGCCAGAGAATATAAGAGATGCCAGGCCACTGAGAGCAAATAATGCAAAGAAAACCAAGAAATAAAAATCTGAAAAAAAAAAACCCCAACCTGAAAACCCCTCCAAATTTGTAGTCTACATCAGACCATTAAAACTATGACGATTTTCAGACCAAATAAACCTTTTTCCTCACCTAGTCCATAAATAACAGGTACTCAAGGGTTTTACTGTGTTGTCCAGTTCCTGGCAAGCTGCAATCAAAGTTTTTAAAGAAGAGTGTTAGCTCCTTGAAAAAGCAGCTATTTCCTGTACAGTTGTTTTCTTGCCTGAAAGTAATTGCCAGGAGGTCATGTTTTCCCCTTGGACACAGGGGCGAATCTCCAGTGTATTTCAGTGGAAGCTGCATGCCTGTTTCTGAGAGAAGGTTTAGCAGAAGGTGTTACCATTTAAAAATTGCACTTCAATTTCACTCAAGAATAGGTATAAGATAGACATAGGAAATGCATTAAGATCAGACTTCTTTTTTTGAAAAAAGCTAACATTTTCAAGGGCAGAATCCTTGGGCTGTGTCAGAGGCTCTAGAAAGCTCTGAAGGAAAGCAGTGGAGCTGGTAGAGAGAAGGGCAGATATCACAGAATCATAGAATGTCGTGAGTTTGAAGGGACCCACAAGGATCATTGAGTCCAACTCTTGCCCTAGCACAGGACAATCCCAAGATTCAGACCATGTGTCTGAGGGCCTTGTCCAAATGCTTCTTGAATATTGCCAGGCTTGGTGCCATGACCACCTCCCTGGGGAGACTGTTCAGTGCTACACCACCTGCTGGGTAAAAAACCCTTTCTAATGTCCAACCTAAACTTGCTCTGGCACATCTTCCTGCCATTTCCCCTGGTCCTATCATTGGTCACCAGAGAGAAGAGATCAGGATCTGCCCCTCCTCTTCCCCTCCCAAGGAAGTTACAGACTGCAATGAGATTTCCTCTCAGTCTTCTCTTCTCCAGGCTGAACAACCAGGCAACTTCAGCCTCTCCTCATATGCTTACCCTCTAAGCCCTTCACCAATTTTGCAGCCCTCCTCTAGACACTCTCCAGCAGCTTTATGTCTTTTTTATACTGTGGCACCCAAAACTGCACACAGTACTCGAGGCAAGGCTGCACCAGTGCAGAGTAGAGGGGGACGATCACCTCTCTTGACCAGCTCGCAGTGCAGTGCTTGATGCACCCCGGGACATGGTTGTCCCTGTCGGCTGCTGGGGCACACTGTTGGCTCATGTTCAACTTGCCATCAACCAGAACCCCCAGGTCCCTCACTGTACGGCTGCTCTCCAGCCTCTTGTTCCCCAGTCTGTGTGTGTGTCCAGGGTTGCTGTGTCCCAGGTGCAAAATTGGGCACTTGCCCACGTTAAAATTCATACAGTTGGTGACTGCCGAGCTCTCTAATTTATCTAGATCTCTCTGCAGGGCCCCTCTGCCTTGATAGTGTCCACAGGACCTCCCAATTTGTTGTCAGAGAATTTAGTTAGCAGTCCTTCAAGTCCTCTATCCAAGTCATTGATAAAGACATTAAAGAGCACCGGCCCCAGGATGGATCCCTGCAGGACTCCACTAGTGACCGGTTGCCAGCCCAATGTAACCCCATTGACTAGAACCCTGTGAACTCGACCAACCCATGAGCCAATTGCTCACCCATAGCAGTGTGTGTTTATTCAGCTGGAGGCTGGAGATTTTTTTCCAAGAGGATACTGTGAGAGACAATATGAAACGCTTTACCTAAGTCCAAGAAGATTACATCAACTGGCTTCCCTTGGTCAGCTAGGTGGGTAACCTCATCATAGAAAGAAATTAGGTTTGTTAAGCAGGACTTTCCTCTCATGAACCCATGTTGGCTGGAACCAATGACTGTATTGTCTTCCAGGTATTTTTCAATAACTTCCAGAATAATCTTCATAATTTCACCAAGCACAGAAGTGAGACTTAGAGGCCTGTAGTTACCAGGGCGTTCCCTGTTGCCCTTGAAGACTTGGACAACATTTGCCAGCTTCCAGTCAACTGGGACTTCTTCAGATTACCAAGAGTGTTGAAAGATCATTGAGAGTGGACTTGCTATGACATCTGCCAGCTCTTTAAGAACCCTTGGATGGATCCCATCAGACCCCATTGACTTTCAGGGATCCAGCTGGAGCAGCAAATCCTGTGCAAGTTCAGGGCTGGTAGGAAGTTTATCATTCTCACAGTCATGGTTCTCTAGCCCAGGGCTCTGGGGGTGCCTGGGCCCATCCTCAGTGTTGAATACTGAGGCAAAGAAGGCATTGAATGTCTCTGCTTTGTCTGTGTCCCTGCCTGTGAGGTGACCGTGCTCATCAAGTAACAGGCCAATGTTATTCCTGATCTGCCTTTTGCTACTAACATATTGAAAAAAGCCCTTTTTATTGTCTCTCACAGTACTATCCAGCTTTAACTCTAATTGAGCTTTAGCTGCACAGATTTCCTCCCTGCAGTGACAAACAACATCTCTGTAGTCCTCCTGTGTTGCCTGACCTTGCTTCCACTGGCCATACATTGACTTTTTCCGCCTTAGTTCTAGAAGAAGATCCTTACTCAGCCAAGGTGTCCTTCTGCCTCGCCTGCTTAATTTCCAGCATTTTGGGATTGTCTGCTCCTGTGCTTTTAGGAGGTGGTACTTAAAAAGTGACCAGCACTAGTGGACTCCAGCACCTTCAAAAAATTTTCCCAGGGGACCTTACTAAGTAGCTCCCTGAGCAACCTGAAAGTCCACTCGCCCCATATCCAGAGTTGAGGTCTTGCTGGTAGTTTTCCTCCTGTTACCATAGATTTTGAACTTGAATGCTTCATGATCACTGTGGCCAAGGCAGCCACCAATCACCAATTCACCCACAAGATCCTCTCTGTTGACAAGCAACAAGTCAAGGAAGGCACCTTTCCTGGTCAGTTCCCTTAGTACCTGTACCAGGAAGTTGTCATCCAACAGATGACATCCAACAGATTTAGGAATCCTCTGGACCTGTTTGTACCAGCTGTGTGGTATTCCCAGTTGACATCCAGCAGGTTGAAGTCTCCCATAAGAACTAGGACAGATGACTTAGAGGCATACAGACACACAGAATGTCAGGGATTGGAAGGGACCTCGAAAGATCATCTAGTCCAATCCCCCTGCCGGAGCAGGAACACCTACATAAGATCACACAGGAAGGCATCCAGGCAGGTCTTGAATGTCTCCAGAGAAGGAAACTCCACAACCTCCCTGGGCAGCCTGTTCCAGTGCTCTGTCACCCTCACCATAAAGAGGTTTCTTCTCAAGTTTAAGTGGAACGTCCTGTGTTCCAGCTTACACCCATTCCCCCTTGTCTTATCATTGGTGGTCACCGAGAAGAACCTAGCTCCATCCTCTTGACACTCACCCTTTACATATTTATAAACATGAATGAGGTCACCCCTCAGTTTCCTCTTCTCCAAGCTAAAGAGGCCCAGCTCCCTCAGCCTTTCCTCATAAGGGAGATGTTACACTCCCTCAGTCATCTTGGTGGCTCTGTGCTGGACTCTCTCAAGCAGCTCCCTGTCCTTCTTGAACTGAGGGGCCCAGAACTGGACACAAAATTCCAGATGTGGCCTCACCAGGGCAGAGTAGAGGGGAAGGAGAACCTCTCTCAAACTACTAACCACACCCCTTCTAATACACCCCAGGATGCCATTGGCCTTCCTGGCCACAAGGGCACAGTGCTGGCTCATGGTCATCCTGCTGTCCACCAGGACTCCCAGATCCCTTTCCCCTACACTGCTCTCTAGTAGATCATCTTCCAACCTGTACTGGAACCTGGGGTTGTTCCTGCCCAGGTGCAACACCCTACACTTGCCCTTTTTATATTTCATTAAGTTTTTCCCTGCCCAGCTCTCCAGCCTGTCCAGGTCTCTCTGGATGGCAGCACAGCCCTCTGCTGTGTCAGCCACTCCTCCCAATTTTGGATCATCAGCAAACTTGCTGACAGTGCCCTCTGTTCCCTCATCCTGGTCCTAGTACTGACCCTTGAGGGACTCCACTAGACACAGGTCTCCAACTAGACTCTGCCCCATTGACCACCACTCTCTGGCTTCTTCCCACCAGCCAGTTCACAGTCCATCTCACTACCTGATCATCTAATCCACGCTTCCACAGTTTAGCAGCAAGGATGCTGTGGGAGACCATGTCAAATGCCTTACTGAAATCAAGATAGATCACATCATCCAGCCACCTGGTTGTGTCTTCATAAAAATCTATGAAGTTGGTCAAGTACGACTTTCCCTTGGTGAAGCCATGTTGCCTGCCCCTAATGACCCTCTTATCCTTGATATGCCTTGAGATGGCACCAAGGATAAGTCGTTCCATCACCTTCCCAGGGATGGAGGCGAGGCTGACCGGTCTGTAGTTACCTGGGTCCTCCTTCTTGCCCTTTTTGAAGATTGGAGTGACATTTGCTTTCCTACAGTCCTCAGGCACCTCTCCCATTCCCCACAACTTAACAAAGATGATGGAGAGTGGCCTAGCAATGACTTCAGCCAGCCCTGAACACCTGTGGGTGCATCTCATCTAGACCCATAGATTTATGGATGTCCAGATTGCTTAACTGGTCCCTGACCCAGTCCTCATCAACCAAGTCAAACTCCTCTATTGTCCTGACTCCCTCTGGGGCCTCAGGGGTACAAGGCTCCTCAGGACAGTTTCTGGCAGAGTAGACAGAGACAAAGAAGGCATTCAATAACTCTACCTTCTCTGTAGAGTTTAATGCTAAGGAGGCCTTAGCTTTCCTAGTCACCTCCCTACATCCTCAGACAACATCCTTATATTCTTCCCAAGTGGCCAACCCCTCCTTCCATGATCTGTAAACTCTCCTCTTCCACTTGAGTTTGCCCAGCAGTTCCCTGTTGAACCTTGCAGGTCTCCTGACTCCCTTCCTTGACTTCCTACGTATCGGGATGCTTTGATCTTGAGCTTGGAAGAAGCAGTCCCTGAATGCTAACCAGCTATCTTGGGCCTCTTTACCTTCAAGTACCTTTTCCCACGGGATTTCCCCTAGTAATTTCTTGAAAAGGCCAAAGTTGGCCTCCTCAAGTCCAAGGTTGCGATTCTGTTTGGAATTCTGTTCCTACCACATGAGATCCTGAACTCCACCATCTCATGATCACTGCAGCCCAGGCAGTCCTCAACCTTTACCGCTTCAACCAGGCCCTCCTTGTTAGTGAGGATGAGATCCAGCAGCACTCCCCTCCTAGTTGGTTCATCCACCATTTGCATCAGGAAGTTGTCATCGATGCACTGGAGGAACCTCCTGGATTGTGGGTGGCTGGCTGAGCGGTCCCTCCAGCAAACATCAGGGTAGTTAAAATCCCCCATGACAACCAGGGCCTGGGATTGCAAGGCTGCTTTCAGCTGCCTGTGGAAGGCCTCATCAACTTCCTCACCCTGGTCTGGTGGCCTGTAATAGACACCCACAACAGTATCACCCATACCAGCCTGCCCCTTGATTTTCACCCACAGACTCTCAACTCGCTCCTCATCCGCCCCTGGACAGACCTCAATACACTGCAGTTGCTCTCTCACGTAAAGAGCAACTCCACCACCTCGCCTTGCTGGCCTGTCTTTCCTGAGAAGGACAGAGCCATCCATGGCCACATTCCAGTCATGTGAGCTGTCCCACCATGTCTCTGTAATTGCCACCAGATCATAATCCCCTGACCAAACACAGGTTTCTAACTCCTCCTGCTTATTCCCCACGCTGTGTGCATTGGTGTACAGGCATTGCAGGGAGCGAGCCGGGTACACCGATTTCAGCCTAGGGGGGTGGGAGGCCTCCCAGCCTTCATCAGTTCTAGACTGCTGCCCCACCGGCACGAGCCCAGCTGTGACCCCTTCCCCCTTCCAATCTAGTTTAAAGCTTTCCAAATGAGCCCTGCTAATTCCTGCCCCAGCCTCCTTTTGCCCCTGCGAGATAAACCTTCCCCATGTATCACTGTCTAGACTGGTGTCTTATAAAACCATCATAGAACCCAAAGCCCTGCCTGTAGCACCAGTCCTGTAGCCAATCATTCAGTCCTGTGGCCTGAATTCTTCTATTCCATCCCATGTCAGCACTCAAAAGTGGAAGGAGGGAAGAGAAAATCACTTGTGCCCCAGACCAATTATCCCAAGGCCTTGAAATCTTTCTTCATTGCCCTCAGACTACGGGATGCAGCTTCCTCCCCACCTGTCTGGAAGATCAGCAGTGGGTAGTAGTCTGTCAGGTGTACCAGGTTGGGAAGTGCCCTGGTGATATCCCTGATCTGGGCTCCAGGAAGACTACATACTTCCCTATGTTGAGGGTCAACCCTGCATATCGGGCCCTCTGTCCTCCTCAGAAGGGAATTGCCTACTACAATTACCCGTCTTTCTTTCCTATCAGAGGCAGTCTTGAGGTGTGGAGTGCCTTCCTATGTAGCCTTGTAGATGGACCTCGCACCACGTCCTCCCCTTCCTCTCCTTCAAGGTGCAGGGCCTCAAACCTATTACAGAGGGGCACCTGAGGGGGAAAAGCAGGTAAGGAGGGGGGTTGTCCATGATGCTGAACTGGGACTTTCTTCCAATCCCCCTCACCTTTTTGGTCCCTTGCCTCTGCCTGACAGCAGACCCTGACAGGGGGTTCCATCACCTTTTGGGGGGTATCTCCCTGGGGCATTTCTGACTGGCACTCCAGGGAGTTACTCCATCAGTCAATCTCGCTCTCACACTCCCTGATGGCCCTCAGTCTCTCCACCTCCTCCTTAAGTTTCACCACCATGCTGAGCAGATCATCCACCTGCTCACACCTCACACAGGTGGAACGCCTCCCTCTCTCCCCCGGCAGCAGCAAGGCTCTGGCACTCCCTGCAGCCAGAGACCTGAATAGCCACAGTTCGGGGCAGGCCCTCCGGCTGGGTCACCACGGTGTTTTTGCGACAAGCTCTGTCTGGAGGAGACCAGTCAGATGCAGCCTGGGACACTGCCAATAGGTGATGAAGTCAACAAGCGAGGAGTGACAGCCTGGGCGCCCTGCTGCACGAGCTCCACACCCGCTGCTGCAGCGCAGTGTGGGTGCGACTCGCTCGCTTCACAGGCTGGTTGCCCCCCGTACCTCGGTATCTGCCGCCGCGGCTCCGATCAGCTGCCCGCGCCCCTGCTGCTCGCCCTGCCTGCCTGCCTGGCTGGCTGGCTGTCTGTCTGGCTGCCCGCTCGCTGCTGCTGCTGCTTCCGCCGCTGTGCCCCTCGCTGACTGGGAGCAGTTACTGGTCTCACCGCGTTTAAATCGCCCGCAGCTGCCCCTGGCACCGCCCCCGCCGCGTCAGCCCCGCTCCCGCGGTTGGCTGCTCCTGACGGGACTCGGCGCCACGTCCGCAGCCTCCCCTCGCTCCGGTATCTCGCTTTAGTTCCTTAAAGAACAGCTCATCAGTGCCATCGTGCTGGCCAGGCGGCCTACAGTAGACTCCCATTTGTCTGTCCCTTCATCCTTACCGAGAGGCTCTCAAGTGTGCCACCGCCAACCGCAAGCTCCACGCACTCCAGTCCCTCCCCTGCATACAGTGTCACCCCCCTGCCCCGCCTGCCCTGCCTATCTCTCCTGAAGAGCTTGTATCCATCCATCGTGGCACACCAGTCAGAACTCATAAGTTATGCCAGTAATGTCATATCTCTGGGACTGGGCCAGGGCTTCTAGTTCCTCTTGCTTTTTTCTCGTGCTGCATATGTTTGTGTAAAAGCACTTCAGGTGCAGCTCATTGTGTCTTGTGGAAGCATCACACACATCACATCACATCACCTTGTGGACCTGTCTGAGGAATCCCACCAGCATGCAGCTCCTTGAACTGCCATCCCATTGCTCATCACAGACTAGTGTGTTACAGTCCCTTTCCCCTTTCCAATTTAGTTTAAAGCTCTATTCACCAGCCCTGGAAGTTCTTGGGCAAAAATTATTTTCCCCTTCTGAGACAGGTTCATCGCATTGGATGTCAATAGACCTGTCAATGCATAAACCATCCCATGATCGAAAACCCCAAAGTTCTGACGATCCACAGAACAGCTGTAAGCATCCCTATTGTGGGTCCATGGATAGATAAGTTTTGGATGCAGCAAATGTCTTTGCCCTTAATCTGGTTCAGTGGATCAAGTGACATCAGATTGGTTCATGAAGAACAGTGCAATACACTACAAAAGAGGCTAAAAGACCAGGAATTGAGACACAACAGCTAAACCTTGAATCAAATCCTTGGAAAAGACAGTCAGTGTTACAGGTATGTAAAGAGCAGGTTGAGCCGGCAATGTGAGCTTGCAGCCCAGAAGGCCAATAACCTGGGCTGCATCAAGAGAAGCGTGGCCAGCAGGTCGAGGGAAGTGATTCTCCCCCTCTGCTCCACTCTTGTCAGACCCCACCTGGAGTACTGTGTCCAGTTCTGGAGCCCCAACACAGGAGAGACATGGACCTGTTAGAATGAGTCCAGAGGAGGCCACGAGGATGATCCGAGGGCTGGAGCACCTCTCCTATGAGGACAGGCTGGGAGAGTTGGGGCTGTTCAACCTGGAAAAGAGAAGGCTCCGGGGAGATCTTGTGGTGACCTTCCAGTACCTGAAGGGGCCTGTAAGAAAGCTGGGAAGGGACTTTTTACAAGGGCAGGCAGTGATAGAACAAGAGGCAGTGGCTTCAAACTGGAAGAGAGTAGGTTTAGATTAGATTTTGGGAAGAAATTCTTCACTGTGACGGTGGTGAGACACTGGAACAGGTTGCCCAAGGAAATTGTGGATGCCCCCTCCCTGGAGGTGCTCAAGGCCAGGCTGGATGAGGCTTTCAGCAACCTGATCTAGTGAGGGATGTCCCTGCTCATGGTAGGGGTGTTGGAACTAGCTGATCTTCAAGGTCCTTTCCAGCCCAAACCATTCTATGATTCTATGAAGTCATACTGCTGAACAAAGCTGGAATTCTCTACTAAATAAAAAATGAAAGTGGGTTGAGGGAATATTATCTAATTTATCAATGTTCAAGGTTAGTAATCAGTTGGGAGTTCTCCTAAAGGTCAGCAAACTCCAATGAGACATCTCTGTGACCCTCATTTTCATTCCTTTTCACCTCCACTTCCCCATCTCCTTTCTGTTCAGTCAGGCCAGTAATTAGTAGCTCATGTTTTTAATTTTCCTTGAAAAGTAAATTTAAATATTATTAAAAATTTATGTCTAATTTCCAGGCTTAAATTATCTGTCAGACAGTATAGTTCATTAAAAAAAAAAATATTTCTGAACGACGCAGGTACATTGTGATCTCTTACTGGCCTTTCATTATTGACATAGTGTTTGCAGTAGCAGAATTCAATAACTTCCATAAAGACATTGTCACCTCTCTGCAAAGTAATTGCCCTAAGTTAATAGAACTACAGATATAAAGGCAGAGATGTCTTCAGTTGCAATGCTGAACGTAATGCTATGGTGAAACAAGTTGGCAAACTTCAGCAGTGTTGTCAACTTGAAAAGGGACCTATCTGTGCAGCTGCAAATGTCTGGTACTCACAGATTTACCATGGGCAAGAACAGAGGCTGGCTGCCTCAGTCCTCCTTATGGCTAGGGACATCTTTGCCTTCTGTGAGAGCTCCACCTGTAACAGCGCAACTGGTGAAATCTGGTCATTAAGTCACAGCTAAAATACTAGCCATTGCTTTTTTCTAGGATGCCTAAAAGTGGATATTTATGTAGGGAGTGCTGTAAAACTGCCCTCCTTCAGTGCCAATATAGGGTCTTGCTATTAACTGCATTGTACTACAGCAGAGTCACCCTGGGGCGCCTCAGAGAAGCACAACCTTGTGAGCCACCGAGCCCAGACCTCGGATCCTCCTGACTTCAAATGCGAGATTTGAAGTGTGTTGAGTGGCATCTCCTCCTCCACGGACATTCTGAGTCCCACCTTGAATGGGTCACCCGTGTCCCTGCTGTCTTGCAGGGAAGTGGTCAGCTGCAGGGTAGGTTGCAGGGGCCAGACAGCACTTGTGGGTCATCTCCAAAGTGGAGGAAACTCCCACTGCAGCCCAGTGACGGTGCTCAGCAAACATGGCCTCTCAACAGGCAGGGACTCCCTTGATTTCTCAGATAAAAATAGCAGCAGTTTTAAAGTAGGGCTCAGCTAGTTATTTTTTAGTAGTGAAAATTACAGGCAAATGCAGTTTAACTTGTCCCCAAACCAGTTAATAATTTAAGTTAAAAATCACCAAATAGCTTTCCCAACTATATAAAGAAAATGTTTCAGAATAATATGAGTAAGAAGACTAGAGCAACCCTGGCATCTCCTGAGTGGGTGACCCATGGAGAAGCATCTCTTTTTCAGTGCACCGGTAAAGCTCACTGCAGCTGTGTCTTCTGTCTGAGCCACAGCCATATTCACTGAGTCACAATCCTGGCCATCTCTGCTTGTGCTATTTTAATTTCTAATTAAAAATTTTAAAGCTCTTGTTGCTTTAGTATATTGGTCAAATCTCTGTCCTAGGAGAAAAGGCAAAGCATACTGCTGGATTTTTGAGTAAGAAGAAGTGTTTTAGAGTGGGTCTGAAAAGAAAAAGATAGTGTTGCAAACCCCATTTCTCAGATCTCTGTGGCTGTTCATCAGCCATGTGACTGGCCACTAGTGTGTCAGTGTACTTCACTTTTTTGTTCTTGTCATTATGGTGCTAATGCAAAATGATAAAAATAAAAAATCAATTGTTAAAATCAATTACTCATCTAGGTCTGCACTAATCAGTATTTTCTTATTGCTAGAGTTTACACAGTTTGTAAAATGCCAAATAGGCATTGTTTACTATAACAGGAGATTTGCAACCCTATGTTCTACTAATCTGTCCATAGATTATTTCTATAACATTAAACTTTAATTACTGCAAACCATAATAATCTATTGATCACATAATATTTCATCCACAAGAGAGTCAAACTCAATTACTATGCTTCATCTTAAAATCTGTTTTTATCAGTAATCTCATTTTACCATTTTAGACTTCAAATGTAACTCCCAGGATGTCATTTATGTACCAGCAGTATTGCTTGGAACTGTAAAATAAAATTGTTTAAGGGCTTATTTTAGGACTGAGTCATATCAGAAAACCAAAATAACTAGAACTGCATCACCACAGCTAGAGCACCCATCTAAATAGAGCAGCTGAAACAAAGTACTGACTCAAGTGCAATTTTGTGGTGGGGAGGAAGGGCAATTTCATTGAGGGGAGACAGAACAACAACCAGCAATCCCACCGATGCTAACTCGGTCCTCTTTTGGTGACTGCTGCTCTGAACAAGAAGAGGGATGCAGCCTTTTGCTTGGCTGCCTTAGTTCTTACAGGAAGCTTCTTAGCTGATGCTGCTTTTGAATATTTCATCTGATTGAGCGGGCCACAGCCCTTTCCTGTTTATTTTCTTAGTGCCTTTGGTAAAAATATAAAAAAGTCTTAGGACCATCACAAGGCAAACAGTTTTTTCCCAAGGATTGGACTGGCCCAGTTGGAAGCCAGGCACTTGCACCCCAGTGGGAGCACCCTGCCCCCAGGCAAGCTGCAGGCACCAGTTGGGTGAGTGTGGGGAGCAGCACCCTGACTGGAGGTATCTTTGTGCAGTTCTGCTACTTTTTTATTTCTGTGTAGTTGGGTCCTCCCTACGCTGTGACCAGAATGACCCAGCTCAAACAGGTTCTCCTGGCAATGTTGCAAGGCAAAACTTCCCCCTTTGGCTGTTGTACATGGATTTTGCAAGTCAAGTGGTTTGTCAGGGCAGAGGGATGCAGGGGTAGGACTGGGGCTGTCCCAGGAGCTCCCAAATCACCCCCACATGTGCAGTGCATGGCCCAGGAAAGTTAAGGTCTGCCCTTCAAGTCAGGAACAAAAACGTCTTATTGTTTGAAAAATATTTTTCCCTGGGAAGAGGCAAGAAGTCAGGCCCTTTATTTGCTTTCCAAGACAAGAAATCAGGCCCTTTATTTGCTTTCCAAGGCAAAAATGCTGTGTTCACCTCATTCACACCAACCATGGACAAAACGTGAGTGCTCACAAACACCCCTCAAAGTGCAGTCCTCTCACTGCTTTGGTATTTCATGGTCATACGGCTCTGCAGAAGTTACCCTGGCCAACTGAGAGCAAGCTCCCTCCCACGGCCAACTTTCCCTCCACAGCACCTTTTTGGGGTCCTGCCGATGCCTGCATGGCCTGGACCAGGCAGCCCCTGTTCCCCTGCCCAGCTAGGTCGAGCTGGTGACAAATGGATGCCAAAGCCCAGCTCATGTAGATGGTGTGAAAATTTGGTCTGCAGACAGTGCCAGTGGCAAGGTGAGGAGGTAATATTGATACTCCTTAAAAAATGGGGTTTTAGTTAGTCTGTTTTGCCATTTTAAGTTTCCATTGGGCAATTACATTTGATGGGTCCTCATGTTCCTGTGAAGAACACAGCAGGCGAGGAAGAAATAATTCTTTCCTCACTTAGTAAACTTGAGAGGCTGCTCAGCTGCTGCTGCCTTCAAAGGAAGGAGAGATGCAACCCACAGAGCCTGTGATCCCACTGAAACCAGCACAACTCTGCAGAAGGACACATCACATCGCACCTAGACCAGTCCCTGCCTGCGCCGGGCAGCGCATGCCCTACAGCCTTAACAGCAAGAGTGCTTGCTTTTAACATCCTTGTCAGAACAAATTCCTTCATCACAAAGCTATTAGGCTAGCTTCCTCTGTCTGGAAATAGATTGGGGAAAGGGCAACATACTGGGTTTTGCAGTTACGTTACCCTCTGCTTGGTAGTTTATTCAGGAAATTATGTGCTGCTCCTCCCACCTACATCTCCTCTACAGTCACCAGTATCAGTACCTGGCAGATCACTTCCAGTGCTGGCCTATCTCAGCATGGCACTGATGGTTCCCATAATAGATTGTTTTATCCTGCCATGTCTTCAAAGTTTCTTACATGGAATTTATAAGTCCCTGAGGTAGAGATCACTCATATTGCTTTAAAGGGTTCATCCCGTTACAAAAACTAACATATATACATTCCCACTGTGCATTTTATATGTTCCTAAGAAGCTGTACAATTAATGTAACTGAATTTTGATAAATTTGGAGTCAAATTCTTACTTTAGTCCCAGTTTTCACAGTTCAGACTCATCTGTATTTCCTATTGCTTTGGGATTTGAACCACACTGAGAAAGTTGTTGCTGAAATCCTAATTATCTTTGTTTTTCTTCTGAATGAGGACTAAAGCAAACCGAGGATCCAGGGTTGGGTTTTGTTTGTTTGTTTGTTTGGAAGTTTTACCAGAAGCAACTTCCAAAATCTGCAGCCCAGAAGGCGAGTTTGCACCCCCATGCTCACAGGTCTAAATTCTTGAATTGCCTTACATCAAAATTTAAAATGCTTCATCAATTCCCAGCAAAGCTACAGATAGTCGGACATTTATACAGCCCATTTAAGTGATTTGATTTTTTTTTCTTATATAGCAAGTTTTTGTCATTTGTGTAGCTTTCAAATGATTTTTTCATGCTTCTTGCATTTGAATTGCTTCTTGTGGGTAATATCCATTTGCATGTAAAGCTTCTCAGCTGTTGCATATGACCTTCTTGAGCTATTAGAATTTAAGGTTCATATATGAAATATATCCTTGTGTACACCTGGTCAGGAGAAGCAAATCCTACATAGACCTGAATTTGGCCCAGTGCACATAATAGTGAAGGCAAACTTGTGTTTGATTTAGTATTTGAAACAGTTTCTGTGTTTCATTGTGTTCTTCGGCTGTGTTCCAGCAGTTTTGCATCAATCTAGTTTGTAAGTATAAACCTGGATTTCTGAACAACCAATCAGTACAAGGTCAACTGCAGCCATTGCCTGCATGGTATGAATCAAAACTTAAAGACACAGGGACATTTGTAACAGTATAGAGAAGCAGAGATTTCACTGTAACCAAAATGCTTTTCAAGTACAAAAAATAAATATACAAAATGGTTTCAAGTGCATTAGGTAAGAAATTTTTCCCCAGGTTTAGAGAGAGCAAGATCAGAGGAAACTTAGATGTGAATTTATAGTGTATTTACTGAGAGCTGTACTGCTCTACACCAGAAAATTCTGAGACAGCACCAAATGAATAGTGCAGATACTGGTCAGCTGTTCAAAAAAATTCCTCAGGATGAAAAAGTGTCCTGAACTGAAAAACTTCTGGTACTGAGCTTTAGACACATTGTACAACTGATTAAAGGCACTTGAACACATGGTCAGATGGTGATGGTGGAGCAGTTTAGGGATGCTGCTCTCACCTCTTCTCTGCTGTGGTACAGCTGGGTTAGGAACAGCCACATGGCAGCTACTGAGCTGAGGCTGAAGGTCTGCAGGAGGTGGTCATCCCATATGACTGTCACTGCAGGTGGCTGTCTAGCCATACCCTTCATACTGGTTCAGGTTAAGTGCACCTGGTTTTGAAAGAAACCTCCTGTCATGGAGACCTCGCAGCAGTAGGACAGAGGCTACCAAATGCTAGCATGCTGTCTTGAGGGAAGATGACCTCTGGCCAAGGAGATACCAAACAGACATCAGGGTATGGATCCAAGGGCCAGGAAAGTCAGCAGATATTGTAACATCATTTTAGGATCCAGGCCCTGAAATATTTATGCAAGTGCTAAATGCAAGAATGCTATTAACCCATGGGTTTTGTTAGGGTTGGAGCACATGCACATCATATCTGACACAGTGCAGATGTGCTATCCCATCACTTTCTCAGCAGGGATGAAGTTCAAAGAGGCTATAAATATATATAAACCTGAAAATTATGTCTACTAGAAATAAAGTTAGTCTGTTTTGTTTGTCTGAGGCAAAAAGAAAAAAAAGTTAAACCTGTTTTAAAGTTACTTTGATTTCCAAAAGCAAGCTTGGATTGGTAAAGTCAGGAAGGCCCTGGCTGTGTCCCTTGAAGTGTTGCAAAGGAAAGGATCCATTTGATACAGGGCAGCTTTTCAAAGGGTGCACAATTAAGGGCAGCGATGCAAAAAATTAGACACAAAGAACAAGAAAGACTTGCAGACATGTGACTGAAACACCATGGCTGTGAAAAGAAGGGTCCGTCTGTCCTGTTTGCACCTTGGTGCCCCCAATTACAGATGCAACCTGTTGGTGTATCTTCAATAGCTTAGCAAGAAGATTACTTTCGCAGTGGTTCCCTGATAAAAGTCTGATTGCTCATTAACATAGCTGACATTTCCTAACTCTGCTCAGATTTTGCAGCCTGAGCTAATCCGCATCCTATTTAGTTCATAGGCTAAAGTTCAAATGGAACAAATTTTTGATCCTATTTGTGTGACTGCCTATAATTTCCCTCCTTACTTTATGGTCAGAATAATAGCCTCAAACCCAGAAAAATACCCAAAATCCTAAAGGAGTAGAAAGCTCATTTATATTTATTCTGAGACACAACCGCTTTTTAACTCAGAACATAAATTTCTTCTCCTTAATCACTTTCACCTTTAGTTCTGTACAGTAGTGTATTGGGTTTGCATGGCAAGGTTTTGGTAGCGAGGGGCAGGGGAGGGAGAGACATAGGGGTGGCTTCTGTGAGAAGCTGCTGGAAGCTTCACCCATGTCCGACATAGACAATGGCAGCCGGCTACAAGACGGACCCGCCACTGGCCAAGGCCTCTGTGATAACATAATTAAGAAAAAAATAGGAGAAGAGAAAAAAAGCTGCATGCTTTTGCAGCTAGACAGAGAGGAGTGAGAAGACGTGAGAGCAACAACTCCACAGACACCAAGGTCAGTGAAGAAGGAGGGAGAGGAGGTGCTCCAGGCAGAGATTCCCCTGCAGCCTGTGGTGAAGACCATGGTGAGGCAGGCTGTCCCCTTGCAGCCCATGGAGATCCATGGTGGAGCAGATGACCACCTGTAGCCTGTGGAGGACCCCATGCCAGAGCAGGTGGATGCCTGAAGGAGGCTGTGACCACGTGGGAAGCCCGTGGTGGAGCAGGTTCCTGTCAGGACCTGTAGCCCGTGGAGAGAGGAGCTCACACTGGAGCAGGTTTGCTGGCAGGACCTGTGACCCCATGGGGGACCCATGCTGGAGCAGTCCCTTCCTGAAGGATGACACCCCGTGGAAAGGACCCAGGCTAAAGCAGTTTGTGAGAAACTGTCAGTCATGGGAAGGACTCACGCTGGAGAAGTTTGTGGAGGACTATCTCCTGTGAGAGGGACCCCACGCTGGTGTGGGGGAAGGAGTCCTCCCCCTGAGGAGGAAGGAGCGGCAGAAACAACGTGTGATGAACTGACCCCAACCCCATTCCCTGTCCCCCTGTGCTGCTGGGGGGAGGAGGTGGAAATCGGGAGAGAAGTTAAGCCCATGAAGCAGGGAGGGGCAGGGACAGGGGTTTTAAGATTTGCTTTTATTTCTCATTATCCCCTTGTCTGATTGGTAATAATTAAAATTCATTTTTTTCCCCAAGTTGAGTCTGTTTTGCCTGTGCCAGTAATTGGTGAGTGATCTCTCTCTGTCCTTATCTCCACCCACGACCTTTTCATTATATTTTTCTCCCCCCTGCCTAGTTGAGGAGGGAGAGTGATAGAGTGGGCTTTGGTGGGCTTCTGGCACCAAGCCAGGGTCAACCCACCACAAGTAGCAGTTCCTCAAATCTGTATTTCTTTCATACTTGGCCTATGCTTTTTTTACATATGTAACCCATTAAAGCAAGAAACATTTTTAAAATGTATCTAATGAAAATAGATACAGAATCTCCCTGGATAGATAATGTGTATTGTTAGAACTGGCAATGTTTTTGACATGGGAAGATGACATAATATGTCAAACTAAAGCCCGTCCTTAAAGAATGCTATTTGTCACAGTCTGAACTTGTAAGGTATTTATCAGAAAGTGTTTAACCTGAAAAAATTAATAGAATTTGAGAATTGTTTTGCTGAAATGTTTGCTTCAACACTAAATTTTCAGAGAGCAGTAATGAATCAGGCAAATGCTTCATTTCAAGGGCTCCTTGGGACAAGCTAGGACTACTCACCTAAATAAAAGCTGCACTTGGCCAAGCTGCACTGCAGTGGCACATCTCAGTGCTCTTCTGGGATGGAGTAGCCTGGAATGTAACATCCTTCTCTGCTTCCTTCTTCACTTGTCCAGGAAACAAGTGCTCAGCCATTATACCCTGCACTCCTTTTGGTCCCATCCCCAGCTTTCCCTATGCTTCTTTTTAAATTTGATTTTTAAAGCCATCTATCCTCCTAGCTGAGTGCTGTAGGTTGCTAGCCAAGCTTGGTCTCTTTTTTTGCCCAGGACAGTTGCATTCCTGAATGTCCAGTTACTGCAAGGCATGGGGTGGGTAAGAGGAAAGACCCACCACCAACGTTCCCCCTGCTAAGTCCTGTGGCTGGGGCTTTCAAATGTCCTTTAGTGAGTACCTCTTAGGAGACAGAAAGCTGAATGCTACAGACCAAGGGCCTAGTGATAACAAGTTGTCAGCACTCACAACCCACACAGATTTAGAGCTAATCAAGTAACAAAATGACAGCTGATCATGAACTTGTCCATTTCATTTATGGACTGCTAAGTATTTTTGGAAATATTGTCTTACAGGAAAGTATCAAACATTTAATGAATGATTTTTAATTAAAAAAAAATCCACATGGTGTATAATCTCAGTGTCATTTTTAACCTACTAAGGAGCTTTTATTCACTGGACCACACAGTCTTTTGTTAACATCCATGAAAATTCAAAAATGACATATTAGTCACTGGAGAGCTCCCATTTTATTCCTCATCTACACTAGAAACAAATACAGAATTACAAGGGAAGCATTAATAAAAAAATGACACTAAGGGCTGCAAGGACTTATGCAAAGTGTATTTCCTCATATTCATCAAGAGCTAACAATATTAAAAATTCCATACAATTCATGCTTAATATACGATGGTTTGATTTTTCAAAAAGAACGACATATTTTACACTCGACCTAAAATTGTCTCCATAAATAATAAAATGTTTGAAAGCATTAGATCAGTGCAGATGAGCAGAAACAGTGGCATTGTAGCAGCTTGTATTACAGTACAGTAGAGTCCCTCCCATGTTTAAGTGAATACAGAAAAGTAAGGAACCTGGTCCTCCCTTTCTGATCACAGATTATTTACATTGACATGGAAGAATTAAAGCCAGTGAATCCCACAGAGGGCCTGAACTCACACAAGCAGCACAAGTGACGAAGAAGGGAGCTGAGTGTGCACCACATTTAAACCAAAGGAACTTGTCCCCTTCACTTCTTGCCTTTCTTTGAAGGCTATTAGTGGGACAGAAAACAAACCAAAGGTTCAGCTTGGGCATTTGTCCTCCTCCCTTTTCCTTTACCTGCTCTTGCTTTTCTGTGTTCCTGGGTTTTATTTGCTGAGGTTCCTGACACCAAATGCACAATGATATTGCTCATTAGGCTTGCGTTGCTTTCATAGTCTTTGAACACTAAAACCAAACCTAACAAAACAAGACACTGAGGAATATCCAGCATGTCTGGAAAAGCCAACAGGGCTGCTAAAAGATGAGTATATAGACTATGCATTGCATGAATGAGAGCTGATTTAGAAGAACAAACTCCTGTCTTCATAAGCAAAAGTGTCTCTTTTTCCGTGCAGGCATGCTTTTGAGCCTCTTTCTTGTCTCCCAATTATATGCTCATCAAAGATAGAGCCAGAAGGTCACAACCACTTTACTCTTCTTACTATATAAATCAGCCAACCAAAACTACCACTTCTTAGTGCATTTCAATTATTTATGACCTCAAGCCTAGTTGAACAAATACACTTGTAGGCCTGAATCTGAAAGCTAAAACAGAATAAAAGGGCATTAAAAAACCCCAACAGAAGTGGGTAACACCAGACTGGGGAATACAGGCTCCCTTAATAATGACAAATCTTCCTGGCATGCCTTTGCTGGACCAAAAGTCATAGGAGGTATAAGGCATTTGGCTTTCTTTACATTGTTTGAAGTATTCTTTTGGAACTGTGCCATCTTGATATATTTTTTAATACGCTGCTGGGATGTACAGCTGAGATGCATGCATACCTCCCAAAGAAATAGACCAAGTTTAACTTGTGTCAGACTAGATGTGCTAGACAGCTCAGCACCTAGCTCCTGCTGAAGCCCTGATGGGAGCCAAAAAACTCATCTCATCAGTTATGTCTGACCTGATCTATATCCTTGAAAAATGTCTTTGCCCAGCTCTCAAAAGAAAGGGCTGGAGTCAGTCTCCCTGTTAGGCAGTGCTGAATCTGGCAGTCCCAGAGCAGGAAGCCTGCCACAGCTCCATGTCCCCAGACTACACTTACAGGTGCCCCACTCCCAGAGACATACCTCCTTGGCTCCCAGGCCCTGTGCCCCACTTGCCAGCTGGTCCAGCTTGGTGCTGGCCAGGGCCACACACTGACAGCACACCCTCATCATGCCCCAGGCTGGCACCATGGGCACACAGGACTCCCACCCCCGGCACAGCACCCCCATACACGCAGCTCAGAGATCTTTCCGTGTGGGAAAATCACTAGACTTGGAGTTTAGTCAGAAGTCAAGACTCACTGCATCTTGGCCAGTGCCTGTTTGCACAGGACCAGCTCCTTTTCTCTCCTCCCTCTGTCTTCCCACATTTGTTTCTCCACAAACCACCATGATCATTCCTTTCCCTTACTTCCCCTAAACATCCCACTATAAGTCCTGTGCAGTCCCAAAATGCTCTTCCCTGCCCCCCACAGCAAACCCTATACCCCTGAGCAGTGGCCCCAGTCTGTGGCATGACCCAGAGAGCCTCCCCTCTGACTGCTGGTGCTGAGTGTCCCCCAGCCCATGGGGCTGGGACTGCTCTGTGCTCCTGTCTCTGACTGGGGCACTGAGGTTCCTCCTGCCATCATGCCTCCAAGTCTGTGGGGATGACCCTGTCATGGGCTGGTGGCCCCTGTGAGGTCCCAGAAGGAGTTGGGTAGAGGGGTATTGGAGTTTCCCCTGCTATGGTGCTCTTTGAGGGTGTGTGTGCAGCTTTTACCATGTAACTCAACACTTCTTACCCTCCCCTAGCCAAGGGCATGCCAGATGATTCTTGGCTCAGAGGGACTTCCAGTTGGATCTCACATGGTTATTGTGGCTATATACCACGGGGGATTCTGGAGCAAAAAGCTCTATTGAAAGTCATTTGTAATAAAATCTGTATTGATATGGAATGGCACTGAAAATTAGCCAGACAAGACATTCTTATGTATCTGTCATTGATATAAAGAATTTTTGAAGCAGAACGGAAATGCGTCAGTAGAAGGAAGAGGGTGTCAGTCAGGTCCTGTGAAGCTTTCCAGGACAGAACAGGTTGTAGCTGAAGAGTTATACTCCCCTGAACAACAAAACAGAGTAGAAGGGCTATTCATCAATGCAGCAAGTGTTTTGGACACAGTATTTTGGGTAAAAACCAGAGCAGTTCTCTATCTCCCTTTTCCTTGGAAAGCCCTCACTCCTCCTTGGCTTTGGCAGGAGGACCTACTCCCCAAAAAGTAAACTCAACTGTGCAATCCAGCTGAGAAGTACCTCAGCCCCAACACTTGCTTGCGAACCACTGCTAAGTGGCTATTCCCAAGGTGGTACAGGCAAGAGGAGCCCCCACCTGCCTTCACGGGGCACAGACCAACCCTGGACCTGCAGAGTCCAGCACAGAAAGCCACAGCATTTGAGGACTTTCTGATGACATTGCAGAGGAGGGAAGCTCTTTACATGGCGTACCCAGGAGGTACCCACAGACCTGGGTTAGGCAACATAGGCCCCAGGATGGGGTACACAGCCCTGACCAGAAACCTCCGGGACACAGAGAATGGGGTCACACACACGCCATAGGCTCAGCTTAGTGCTGGTCAGGGGTTGGATTCTGCCTTGTACTTTTCCCTCACTTTAGATACCTGTATAGATGATAAAGCTTGTTTCTTGTGTTTTCATTATGAGGATTATTTATGTTAACCAGTGTTCCCACTTCTGAACTGGTTTGCTTTGAAAAAACCCCCAGAAAGCTGCTTGTCAGGAACAGCACCACATTCTCCTCTGTGCTCCTAACACAGCTGCTCACAGTCTGCAGCCCATGAGGCAAGCAAGGTCTCCAGGCCTGGGGCATGCAGCTCCTCCTGGGCTCATGCCTTTCCACTGTGGCTATCCCGCTGGTGTTTTGTCCATCTCACTGGTAACAGCTTCCGAAGTGGAAATAGGCCTATTTATCCCCTTGCTTATTTAAATGCTGGCAGGTTAATGCAGTGGCTATTTAAAGTAATGGCAGTCAGCAGAACAGATGCTTAGGACTTGAGTGCTGGTCTGTCATTAAAAGACCTCCTATGGGAAACTGCAGCCTTCTGTGACTTTTTGGCCTATTGAGAAAGTTTTGAACTACTGTGTCTCTCTAGCAGGGATAAAATAAAGCAATTTCTACTGATGCCAAATATTGTGGTCAGCAGCATGACTTTCTCATTACACTAATGTTTCTGGATCTTCAGACTTCTCTATTTTGGCTCTTGAAGGTAAGCGACTTTGAGTAGAAAGAATGAAATAGGTTGTTGTATATTGAAATCTCAATTTCTTGCAAGTACTTTACTTTGTAATTTTTTAATTATAATATATGAAATTTTCCACTTTGATTTCCTCTTGTATACTCTTTTCTAGATAAGACATCCTTCTGTGTGTTTAGATTGATAATTTTAAGGATACAGAATGGATTTAGATGCACACATTTACTTGAAATGAGCAGCAACCACGTTTATAATTTAATGGAATGATTCTGAAAAACTACAGACTTACAGATTCTGAAAAATTGCAGTTTATTTTTAACAAAGGAATTATTTCCTTTTATTGAAGAAATCATCTGGAAAGTTGCAGCACGTAAGCCAGTTCCTAGCTACCTCAATTCTTACCAGAAGCAGATCTAGCAGTGTGCATTCTATATTTCTCTGGTTAATAACGTGAATTAAGTTGCATTTGGTAAATAGAAAAATGTGTGCTGTAAAAGTTTTCCAACATCTCACTTAGAGTGTAACAAACTGTGTACTGTTTGCCAGCTTTGTGGTTCCTCTAAGTTTCTGATAGTATGGTATAAGAAAAATCAATACCTCATTTCTCACATCAGCCAGATGGATAGGCCAGGCAAGGGCTTCAGCCAAGGCTTTGTGCCATTCTGACAGGGAAAAAACATCTTCTCCCTATTTCAAGCTCTGCTGTTTACAAGCAGCTATTGACAGCTTTGCAGTGCTTTCTCCAGGTAAGATCTATTATGGTAGAGATTTGAAGCCTTGCTGGATCTGCTGTATTTCTTACCCCCACCCCCCCAGCTTGCCAAATACAGTTATAAATTCTTAACGTGGCTCTTACTTTTGCATGTGCTTGCTAAATGTTGAGATTAGCCAAGCAATAAAGGTGATGTTTGGAATTTGCAGTCGGTCTGACTTATGCTGATCCTCACAAAAAAAAGGTGTCACAAGGTGTCATGAGATTTTGGCTTACAAAAACCTGGCGACTACACTTCTGTGCCCTCTGATGAAATTCATTTCCCTGTGTGGCTGTATGGCACAGCTCTTTATATCTTTTTCAGAACAAGTTGGTGGAGGACCAACTAGCAGTAGAAATGGTGTGTTTTTCTGCTCTGTGGATGTCATGGAACACATTAAAATAACAGGTAATTTTAATACCAGAATTAGGGACAATGCTAACATTGGTATAAAAAAAAAAGAGTCTTCAAAGTTAGGAGAGAGCTGAAAAAAGTTGTATTTTGCAATGCACTCACTAATAATATTAAAAACATTGTTAGTAAAAGCATTTATTTTCTACTTGTATGCACAATATTTCATAATCACATCCAAAAAAAAAAAAAAAAAAAGAGTATTAAAAGATAATTGGAATTTGTGATTGCCAAGTGAATCACTCATTGTATGGGAATGCCAAATAAGAATTATCCATTTAGTTCTGGTTAGCCATCCCATTCACAGTGCTTATTACACATTATTTTTTTCCCCACAGAGAGAGGTTACTTGGCAAAAATAAAGTGCATTCAGTTGCCCGATTGTCCTGGTTTTTCTAGGATAGAGTTAATTTTCTTCTTAGTAGTTAGAATAGCTGTGTTTTGGTTTCAGTGTAAGAGTTGTTATGAGAAGAACATTTATAAAAATACTGATGTCATTAGTTGCTGCTGGAGCTCAAGTCCATCGTGTTTGGCTGGTTCACAGCTGCATTAGGACTGGGAGGGAGAGGTGTAGTGAATAGCAAAACTCCAAACCGGCATTTGGATGTGCCAATGAAATATTCCATATCATATCACAGAAACATTCTGTGATTCTGTGATATCACGTCATGTTTAGTATATTATCCAGAGCTGACCAGAAAGGGGGGAATTCTGACTTTCACTTGGGCTCTTGCTTTTCCAGGTTTTGATTCGGGATTGTTGCTCCTCTGGGATTATTATCTGGGAATGGGACGGGCTTATCAGTGGGTGGTGAGCAGTTGCACCATGTATCGCTCATTTGTATATTTTATTACTGTTATCATTAACACTACTGTTTTAATATTGGGGGAGGTTAAGTTTTGTTTTATTTCTTTTATTGAACTGTTTTTATCTCAACCTACAAGTCTCCATACCCTTGCCCCCAATCCTCTCCCCTGTCCCCTGGGGGTGGGGGGGAAGTGGGTGAATGGCTGTGTTGGCTGCTGGCCAAGGGCTAGCCCAGTGAAACTATATCACACTGATTCATACTCTTTTGTAAAACCTCTGTATTAGCAGGGGTTCAGTGTATGAAGAGTCCTCCACAACAGTTTCTTCATAGCTATGTCACTACCTATGAGATGGTTGTTAAGTTGGCTTCAAGAAAGCTAGTGCTAGCTTTTAGTGCATCTAAAGCACTATCAGTATGGTCTAATTCCCCTGTAATACAAGACATTTTAAATTCAAATGCAGGTTCACCATTTTTCATATGTCACCATCAGGAGAGTTACAGAGGCAGCTCAACTCAGAAAGGGAATTTGTGTGCAAGTGCAGGCCCTTCATATACTGGTGGAAAGCAGCAGAATACAAACAAGATCTGTGCAGCAGTTTTATATTAAATCCTCTTAAAGTGCAGACCAGTCCAAGTTCTATGATGAACCCAAAAGCTTGGCCTGGGTGATCCCTCTGCTTTGCCACATTCAGTTCCCCCAGGCCTTGACATCTCTGGGGAAGCCAGTCCTTGGGCAGACCCAGAGTGACAATGCCCTCCCTGGGCAGAGTTTGGTTACTCTGGGGCCTTATCGACACAACCCTACACGAATGTGTTTTATCACAGTGCAACTATGTGATCTCAAGGGCTTGGCTCTTCATTTCCCCTTGAATTTTCAAGTTCAAAATTTAAACTGAAACCAGGAGGCTCAAACCTAAGGCAATGTTAATGTGAGTCTCAGATAATGAAACCAGGAACAGAAAAAGACATAGTCTTCATAGAATCACAGAATGGTTTGGATTGGAAGGGACCTTTAAAGGTCATCTAGTCCAACGTCCCTGCAGTGAGCAGTCGTATCTTCAACTAGATCAGGTTGCTCAGAGCCCCATCCAGCCTGACCTTGAATGTTTCCAGGGATGGGGCTTCTACTACCTCTCTGGGCAACCTGTTCCAGTGTTTCACCACCCTCACTGTAAAAAATTTCATCCTTACATCTAGACTCAATCTCCCCTCTTTTAGTTTAGAGCCATTAACCCTTGTTCTGTAGCAAAAGTATGTCCCCCTGCTAAAAAGTCTGTCTCCATCTTTCTTATAGGCCCCCTTTAAGTATTGAAAGGCCACATTAAGGTTTCCCTGGAGCCTTCTCTTCTCCAAGCTGAAGAATTCCAAATCTCTCAGCCTTTCTTCCCCGATGCCTGCCCAAAACTACAAAACATAGTGAAACTGCATAAAGCTTCCTAAATGACTGAAAGGAAGCTATGGGAGCCAGGTTTTGATTTGCAAAATTAAATACAGCAAGGCATGGATCAATTTTCCTTCCATTTCTAACTTCTGACATGAGGCTGATTCAGGTGAAAGGTTCTCTTTTGGCTAATATCAATTGAAAGCTCAAAATCAACGACACTATACATCAACATAGGCAAAGACAGAATATAATGTTCCTTACTGTATTTTTGAAGCTTACTTTTGTTATAAATACACTATACTGTTCTCTGGAAATAGAATTTAAAGATCATTTTGTCAGAGATTTCACAAAGTGCAAAGAAACAACATTTACACAACTCATTTTTAGCTGGTCTAACTTCAAGATAGAAATTAGAATTAAGGAAGAAGAATAAACCATGACACAAAAGCAATGCTTCCTTCTTTCCTGGACAATTGCATGATCAGATTGCACTTAAAATTCTCAGGGGATGTACAGATTGAAATGAAATACTGGTTTGGTGTAATGGCAGCATGGAGATCATAGCTATAAGCTATTTTTCCAAAGCATAAATCAGTGCCTGAGCACCAAACCATGGGAGTCTAGCATTCAATTCATATATTATCACTAATTATAATTTTTCACTTTACAATATATCATCACTCATGCAACTAGCTATAAGCTATTTTTTCCATCCATAACCACACAATTGTGCACAATGTGGTGACTGCTGAAAACTGCCAAGCGTAAATAAGAGAAAGGGCATTTTTGTTATTGGCAATTCTGTGCCCAGTTGAGAAACTGTTCCTTCTCATTACAACCCAGGGCATTGAATAGTTCTTTTCCCAAAGAGTTTATTTTTTAACAGGGCAAGACAACCAGAAGCTCAGAGAACAAGTTGCAGCAGCCAAGAATCCAGACTGAGTGACAGTTTGCAGCCAGCATACTAATTCAGTGCTTTTTTTTCCTTAAAAAAGAAACACTTGAAAGCATTGTAAGGAAGGATGGTGTACAGAGGCTGCGAGGGAGAATCTTGACAACCTTGGAACAAGAGACTAGTATGGAGGAGGAAAGGCTTAAAGTTCAATGTGCTGCTGTGATTTATTTTCCTAAACTGTTAGCTATCTTGATCAGTTAATTTTTAGCATTTCTCAGCACATGCCCTGTCACAGGTGGGAGGAGAATAAGGAAGAGAGTCAGAGAGGAGGTCTGAGTGAGTTATACACTTCACTCATAAGAGAGATGCAATAATATATTTATTGATGTAAAATAGTGAATTAATAAAGTTCAAAGGTTAATGCAACATTCATTTAACGGGATTCAATGGCAAGGTTCACCTCACTACTTACTGCACAGAGGACAGGGTCAGACAAAATTGAGGGATACTCTTCCACTGAGTCACAAGGCTTCAGAAGGGACCCCCTTGCTTTCTAAACTCCTTCTTAGAGAAGAGCCTAGGTGCAGTTAGATCCAATCCTAGTCCCAGGCTTGACCAACAGTTTATATCCAAATGATCATATGTGCACAATCAATCCTTTATATCACTTAGCTAAGATTTTGCAGTTAGCATACTACTAGTCACTTACCAAGGATCTGTTGCAGCAAGGAACCTCTCAGCCTCAAGGAGTAACCTTGAGAGGTGTCCCTACTCCAGAGAAGATCCTGCCATGCAGACTGCTACCATTTCAAGAGAACTCAGTGGGGTCCTGGACTGCCCACTATTTATGGAGTGAGATGATTGACCTATAGTCATATTTGCATACCAGCTGTATTTCAGTCAGTGCATGCTCAGCAAGCCCCTTGCTGTTGGAGAAGGTTGCACAAGACAGCCCTTGGCTATTGTGTTGTTATCAGTTTCCCCTGATCCAAATGCATCTAACACGACCAGATAGCATCCATTATGATCACCACTGGTGGTTATCACTTGAACAGGGTTACAGGAAATAAAGATCAGGTGGGGGGGGGGACGCATACCCTCACCCATCCTCATCTTCAACCTGCAGGTGAGAACATTGCCTCTGGAGGGCAATGGGGCTCTTCAGAGCAGGTGCCAGTGCTTTCACATTGGGCTCACAACTCATCAGTGGCTCACAGATGTCTGCTGGCATCAGACAGAGATGTTATCCTCACTGCAGCCCTTGCTGTGGCTGTCTTCATCCCTGCTGCCCTGGCTGAAGATGTCTTTCTGATCTCCCATGCTGCATCCTTTTTCTTCCTTTCCTACATCTATGTGAGTCAGAGTGTGGCACACCCATCTGGTCCAAATGTCCAACAGCCTTTGAGGTCTGCCTCAGAACAGCCTTACACTTTAGGGCTCTTTTTTGGAAGGAATATGTCTTTCCCCTTAGTATTATCATCTAGTTGCAGCAGCTCCAGCTAGCTGGAATTGCTCTGATATGACAAAGAGGAGCTTAGAAGACAAAATGGGCTGAGCTTCATCTCAGTCCCTTGCCTTCAGCCATCCTCACCAAAGCCTCCTGTGTTACAATAATATCTTGCTAATCATCCTGCATTGGTGAATGAGTCCCTGCTGGCTTCAGCCAGACCTGCAGGACATTACTGCCCAGAGGGGTGCTGTGCTGGCTGCTCACCTGCCCTGCTATCTTCAGCTCTCGCTGGCACTTGCTGTAGTCTTCTGGCCACTGCTTATACTGTCCATGTTAGCCATATCTATTACCCACTGCTAGTAGTTTGTTGTGGGGGAGTTTGAACATTTCCCTCTTGGAAGCATGCCCAGATAATAATGTCTAAAGTGGTGGTGAGGTGAGTGAGCACAGCAGGTGTGAACACAATACACAAAACTGCATTCTGGAAAGGTGGTTGCCCAAAACTGGTAGCACCATGAGGAAAGTAGGAATGGTGAAGTTTACTTGAGGCAATCATCAGCTGAATTAAGCCATAGACAGGGGATTACCAGGAGATTTATGAGAGTAGGAAGAGTCAGCCTGGAATGAAATCTCAAGAAGTGTAAAAAGTTGTGACTGGGGATAAGACCCAGGAGTGGGACAAGAGAAACAGCAGCCACCAAAGCCAGGGCTGGTGCTGCTAGCAGCAGCCCACCACTGCCGGATGGCATGAGCAGCCTGCATGCAGCCAGCACACTGACATTGACGGGGTGCAGCGCTGCAGGCTGTGGGGAGGCTTGTAGGGTGTGTCCTCACTGGTGGATGAATTAGTGGGTAGGGTGCACGTAGTGTCCATGTCTCCCCCATGCAGGGAGAGGTGCATGAGATGAGGAACCAGCAGCCCAGAGGACATGCGTGTACCTAACCATACATGTGTGTGTGTGTATGCTTAGAAGTTTTGGGGATTAGTCATGCAAGGATGCTTAGAAATTTCTAGGTGTGTATCAGCATTTGCTGTCTTGAATTGTGGTTTATCTGCTGTGTTGCCAATACTGATCCTAAACATGTAGTTGCATGTTTGCCAGTTTGTTAGGTGCTGCTAATAATCAGATAAATGTCCCCTATACCCTCTGGCATAGCTTGGATTGCTGAGCTCTCTACCTGTGGGGCATGCTGTGCCTATCCCCCATGCCATGACCTCACAAATCCTGGAGTCATGGGGTTGCATTCGAGAAGATGACTTCATAATCCAACCTTCTGACCCCAGCAGCAAGCCAACAGCCACTTTTCCATCATGTCAACAGTAAGAGCAATTAACCTGGTGCTGCCTGAAATTGAGGTGCATTTGGCCGGCTCCAGTATAGATGGCCAACTGGTTCTGAACCTCAGGAGTACCCTGGTGGACCCTGTCGTGAAGGTGGAGCTCGTGGGAAGAGGTTTTCTGAGGTGGCTTGAGGAGGATAATCCTGACCTGGACTACCACAAGAGTACAGCTTGCACCAACGAGGCTGTCTACATCTCCAAAGCTAAGAATTTCCATATAAAGGGTAAGACACTGGAAGGAGGCGCTGGTTAACTGAACAGCACCTTAGCATTGGACTAGGGAAGGTGGGGTCAGACCTTTTCCAATGGGGAGGAAGTCTTCCTTTTGCCAATGCTCATGTGCTCTGTTTCTATCCCATGGCATACTACTTTTCACCACACCATATTGCACCCGGAGCTTTGCGATGATCAGTAGTGTTGTACAGAAAGCCGTGTTTGAGAGTGTGAGCAGTCCCCCACGAGTTGGTGGCTGTATCTGTGAAGATTTGTTGCGCAGAAATGTATCACAACCTGTCTAGCAGCAGGTAAGAAACAGTCACAAGCACATCACTGAAGCATTCTTTGGTCATCTAAAATGCTTGCCTTAAGTGTTCTTGTTGACTTATGTGTCAGCAGATATCCACTGGCTATACAGGCATTGTTGTATTTGCAACTATAGTAAGGGTATTATTAGAGTTACTGTTGTATCTTTACTGAGAGACAAGAAAAATGTGAGACGTACACTGAAAACACCTGCAAAATTCTCATTATTTCACTGAATCACAGAATGGTTGAGGTTGGAAGGGAACTCTGGAGTTCATCTAGTCCAAGTCCCCTTCTCAAGCAGGCCCACCTAGAGTCAGTTGCCCATGTCCTGATAGCTTTTCAGTTTCTCAAAGGAAGTAGACTCCACAGCCTCCCTAAGCAATGTGTTTCACAGTGAAAAAGTGTTTCCTGACGTTCAGAGGGAACCTCCTGTGTTTCAGTTTGTGCCTGCTGCCTCTTGCCATGTTACTGAAAAGACCCTGGCTCCATCTTCGTTGCACCTTCCCTTCAGATATTTTACGCCTCAACATGTACACACGTAAATGCAGAGCTAACTATTAAAATGTACAGATTTATTAAAAAGAGTAAAGTCAGTAGCATGTGATGACCACCACCTAAGATGGTGAATTATTCCAGGGGATGCTTAAATCAAGTGAGAGCCTCCCCTCACCTCCTCTTTCTTAGGGTCTGTTGGGAACCCCAAAAATTTAGTTTACAGATCATAGGTGTTCACTGGATTAATTTAGCACTGAAGGTAGACTATGCCAATGTGTGGAAACTGTCCTTTTGAGCTGCAACTTGCAGTGGTCAGGCTTCATTTCCTCTCAGACTTGAAGACTCTGACTCACTCAAAGGTCATTTTCCCCTTACACATGCATTAGAGTCTTAGCCTTGATGTACGGCAGCACGCTGATGCTTCCTGTAGGCTACGAGAAGTTACAGCTCTGACAGGAAAGAGAGAGAAAGGCTGAGTGTTGGAAAAATTCTTTTTGCCATTATAAGAACAAGTACTTGTAAAGCACTTCAGTTCTGGATGTTTTTTGCTAAAGTTCAAATTGATGTTGCTTAAAGACATACTGGAATCTGTATGTTGCCACCTACACATATATTCCTATTTTCAAAAAGTTGAGCACCCACATCCATCAGGACTTGCCAATGCAGTACATTGCATTAATAACAGATTTTTACTACTGTAACTCAGTCTGTCTTTTTCCTCCTTTTCCAGCACTGATTACATCTCTGTAGAAGTGCTCTAACAAGTCCAAGAAAGACATTTTAAAACATGAAAGAAGATACAGACCTGACCCTTCTTACCCTGAATACGCCGTGCCCCGCACTGCTGTTGGCACACAAGGAACGTGTGTTTGAACATATTGCTGCCTGTGTCAGCTTTTGACACTCAGCTGCTAATATGGTCTTGATAGCAAATACTATCTGGTTTTTGATCTTACCACATGCCCTGCTTGGGTCACATCTGATGTCTCTGTAAGAAGTGTATATACACGGATCCAGGTGCCTGCTGACATATTTCTTTTTAACCCTGCCACTGTACAAGTATTGTCTCTCTCTGAGATAAAGACTGCCGGAGGAACTGACTCCTGGAAGTCATGGAATATGACTGGTAACAGCTCTAGGATAATCAGATCCAGAAAATTAAAAAATTAGTTTCAGTGCTAGCAGGGATAGCCATCTTCATCACCAGCAGAAACCCACTTGTCAGAGCAAAACAGAAACAGGGGCTTACAGCACTATGGGCAGCGTGAAACAATTCAAGCACTGCTGTGCACCATCAGTCACACCTCAGGAAATCCCTTGAGTCCTTCCTGGAAAGGTCACCCCTCAAGTCACTCCTATCAGCAGCCTCTTTGCACTTTCCTCACAGCTACAGCCATCATATCCCTTGCTGGAAAATAGAAGATGGAACACCTTTTTAATTAGGTAACACAATAAATTATCTAGAATTGATGTAAATTTTCCAGTGTGACTGAATTTCCCAGGTTCTGCTGGAAACCAAGCATGTGATATCCCTGGGTGCCTTAGAGGAGCTAACTCTTGGGAGCACCCTCCACCCCGGCAACTGCTGGGAAACTGTCTACAGTGGAATTAATTGCATAGTTGCAGGAGCTCACATAGAGGGCAGGTGCTCCTCTGCAATGGGGCTCACATCTGGCAGCCATGGGGAGCCAGGGAAAGCGAGTGCAGCTTCTCTTCCAGGGTGGATTCAGGGACATTGTTTAAGGCCACCACCCTCTTTGACTCCAGGGGCCTGTGCAGAGAGTTAAGCACAGTTTAGCAAGCGGGCACAATTCAAAGAAGTCTCTTTAGAAGTGATGCAAAACAAGACAGAGTAAGTGGGATTAAAGCTGTGCATAGAACAAAATTAGTATCTGCAAGCCTTTCTGCACCACAGGGTCTACTTCAGCCCTCCACACGAAGCCAGGCTCTCAGGCCATACATGCAACAGGGACTGAAAAATTTCAAGTCTTTTAGTATATCCAAACACTGTGCTGGGGCTGCAAAACAGATTGTCCAACCAGTGCCCAACTGGTTCCAGGACAGGAACACTGATTTCTTTCAAGATTAAATTGTAGATTTGCTCAGAGTTCAAAGTCCAGCTACCAAAACAAAAACATTGCCAAAATAACTTAAAGACAACATCATGTGACATAGGGCCCTGGGAATATCAAATTTCTACAAACTGTCAGAATAGAGAACACGACTTTCTTATATTGTGGTTATCTAAGAGGCTGATGAATTTTAGTTTCCTCCCTTTCAGATTGTTTTAGGCATTTTTTTTCTTCAGAGTTACAACTCTGATTGAAAATGCTATTATTCCATCTGGTAAATCTGCCATGCTGTGAGGAAACAATATCCAGGCTCTTCTGCCAATCCCATTTAGGTTATTAAAACTCAAGGCAATGTTGAATTCATCTGTAAAAGGATACAGTCAGCAGGATAAAATTCTATCAGTCTCATATCCCCTAATATTGTTGTTCAAAGTGAAGTTTTGGCACAAGCTACTAGGAGGAAGGAAAGCTTAAGTCTGGATGATAAAGCTGCCAGCAGATACATTTGTTTAAAAGAAATATGTCTTGAATGAAGGAAGGAGTGAAGAGCTGGTCTTATCTGTCCAGAAGAGGACAAAGGTTGGAAGGGACCTTCAAAGGTCATCTAGTACAACCCTCCTGCAGTAAGCAGGGACAGCTTTACTAGAGCAGGTTGCTCAGAGCCCCATCAAACCTGACCTTGAATATCTCCAGGTGGGACCTCACTCCCACAAAACTGAATTTGATTAAGAGAAGTGGCACAGAAGTAAAGACATTAGAAAGAACGGATCTTAATTTTCCTGTCTCGCAGTTGTGCAGAGAATGTGCCAAATATTATTTTTATTGTGAGTGGGGTCTTTTTCACAGGTAAAACAAAAGTTTCAGATCATATGCACAGGTATTGTAGACAATGACAAAAGAGGAGTGGGAGTTATTACACCACTTTACTCTCTAAAAGCCTGTTAGTGCTTATTTGCAAGGTTAAAAGTCTGTGGAACCCCATTTTGATAAGTGAAAATCCTAAATATTGTGTGAGGAGCTGCAGGTTTGCTGACCTTGTGTTAAATTGAGGCAAATTAGCAGTTGCCAAGTCTGCCGACTGGTAGGAGTCCATACATGCAGCAGCTGACCTGCAGAGGGGGTGCACACCATACCATGCCTTTATGGCACTTTGAGTGCAATACCAGGTGGTAAGGACACCTTGGAGAAGCATCAAGGTTTCCATAAGGCACAAATATCCTAACTATTTAAAGGGCTTCTAATAGCAGCATGTTGTTTGGCTTTCAGATGGCTGCCTGGATTCTGGGGTCTACACCTTTGACTTCCATTTCAGCTTTCCTCCACGTATTCCCTCCACATTCACCAGCAAAATTGGTTGCATCTCCTACATTGTTCAAGGGACTTGCTGCAGCCGCCAAATGGTTTTAGCTAAAGAGGAGAGATGTTTACTGATGCAAGGAACTGCTGGTGACCACAAAAGACACGTGAAAGACAAGGTAAGGAGAACAAGCTGAAGAAACACACAGGTTCTACCTTGTTCTGATGCAGAGCTGTAACTGCTTACTATTGAGCGTCCACGAACTTTTAGCTCTGAGCTTCTTCCTTTTAGCATTCAAATGACATTTCAGTATCTTCTGCCATCTTTGTCCTAGGGCTTGCACAAAGATGCTTCTTTTCTAGCGTACAAAGTGCATTGTAAGACTTCAAGAGTGACATGTAAAGAGTGTGTTGAGATCCAGGATGAGTCAAAAGGGAGGTTATTCTCTTGCTTTGATGTCTAAGCCTTGGGCAAGCATCACCAAATAGGAAGTGCCCTTTTTATTAAAGTCTGCCTAGACTGGGACAGTCAGTTACGGGTCATCAAGACAACTGGACCATGATGATTCTAATAAATTTGTGCCTCCCACTAAATTTGGGTATGGATAGCTAAAAGTGACAATGTTTACACATGCACACATGAATTTTTTGCACAGGCACTCAGAAGGGCTGTGATAATTCAGCCATGTCATATTTGGTGCAGCAAGGAAGACTGTCTTCTGGGTTAGTGGTGGAGCTTGTAGGAAGGGTTGAGCAGCCTCAGCTGTTTCATTAGGAGTGCACATGTGATTCACCCTGGGAATCAGCCTGTATCTAGCAACAAGAACTCACCATGCTTTGCCTTTCTGCTCACCCTCTGCATGCAGGCCTCACTGATGGTGGAAACTAGGAAGGATGTACTTTATTTCTGCTGCTTCAGGCATGGCTCTGTGATCCTTCGGATTTCCCTGGAGAAAAACATATTTTGCCCCGGCGAAACCATTTTTTTTGTGACAGATATTGCCAACAGAACATGCAAATATGTTAGAAAGGTCATTTTTGCTTTACACTGCATTGTCCTGTATAGTGGCTTCAGCAGCAGGGGAGAAAAACGCTCCTTGGAAGACCGAAGTGAAGTCACAAGGTTGGAGTCCCGGCCAGACACAGCTCCCTTTGAGACCACGAGAGTTACCAGTGCATTGGTTCTGCCAAAACCCATGCCTGTCACCAGCACTCTCAGGGAAAATAAAATCATGGCATTCAGGTATGAGCTGGTAGGCACCTCTGGCCTTCCTTGTACCACATCCACCATCGTGGGCAGGGTGCCCATCATCATAGCAGCCACATCGGAGCATTTCTCTGTGGAGCAGAACACCATGACTCTGCATGAAAACGAAGGTGACATGTCAAAGGGGGCAAGCCTTCATGGAAACATTTCTGAGGCTGACCCAGGAGCAATTGCCAGCAGATCCATGCAATAAAAGATTTTTCTGCAAAATCCATGCACACTAGCTGTATGCTTGCACAGGAGGAGGCTACTTTTGCAGACATGTGCCAGTGATTTCCAAAACAAGAGGGGTAAAGCTAGACAAAGCCCAAAGTCAGGAAGGCACATAAGAGGAACTCGTAATTCTGTTAAACGGAATCCTGATAACTGGATGAGGAAGAGCAGGAGACTCAGCAGTGGCCTAGGCAGAGAGGGGACACTTTGCAGGCCTGGAGAATGGCTGTGCTCCTGTCCAGGGAAAATGAGCTCCATGCAGAGCCCACCCTTTGTGAGTGGGTGGGCAGTGGGGTGCTGGGGGGAGGCTGAGACAGCAGGCGATCATCCTGCCATTCAGCGTGACCGGGGGTAGGCCGGAGAAGCAGCTGGTCCCGGGGACATGATGCATGCATAGCCCACACTGCAACTACGCACGCGTGTGTCAGTGTGGATGATGATAAGATTTTAGGGTTAGAAGGTTGTTTAGTATTTTACTGGTGTTTATTAACATTTGCTAAGTGTCTAGTAATGCAGTTTATCTGCTATATTGCTGGTATCAAATGTGCATGTATAGCCCACTGATTGCTGGTTAGTTAGGTGCTGTTAATTGAGTAAATCACTCTGATCCTGATCTGATTTAAGCCATGTGAGCTGAGCAGCTTTGCGCTATGGCAGACTGCTGCCATGCTTCACTCCAGTGGGTGCCACCCAGAGAGGGCTGCCCTGCCCATGTCTCCCGCGGGCTCCTTCCCTGTCCCCAGGCTCTCCAGGCAAAATAAACTTTTCTGTCTGTGCCTCATGAAGTAATGGGGTAGAAGACACAGGGTGTGGCCCTGCTCCACCTTCTTGCCCCATCATCAGACTAGGGCAGAAGCATGGGGTGATGCTACCTCTCCTGGTGCCAGGCACTCACTGTTGGGAGAGACATCTCTCTACTCTGCAACCAAGCCCCGCTGCTTACAGAGCCCCAGCTTTCTCCTCTCAGCTGTGCAGAGTACTTAGAAATGAGATTACACTGGCCAACTTTAATTTACAGCAGCAGCAGGTCTGTTAGTGGTCTCTTCCCCTATGCCTTTGGCAGCAAATTGCCAAGCAGCCCTAGCCCAGGGTTTTGCATGTCCGCAGCTATCTCCATAGCTGCCCAGGTGCCTGGCCAGTACCGTGCGGCATGGCACATCGAGGGAGCACAGCATTTCTCCCACCACCTGCCTGTCACCATTCTCCGTGTGTGCACAGGTTGACCTTGGCTGGCAAAACCCCCCAGCCTGGCTCTGCACAGGCTGAGACATGGCACAGCGCTTGTCACGTTCTGCTGCTTACAAGCGCTTTCACTGGGATAATGTTTCCCCTCATCCTGTCCCAGAAGACAGTATTTATCACACTGACACTAGCAAGGCCCTTTCACATCTCGGACGAGACTGCATGTCAGGACACTGCGTGCAGAATCCCATTACAAATAGATTGTTGTTTTACAGGTCTCGCCGTTTCATCGTTCAAGGAAAAACTAATGCACTCACAGCGAACGTGACAGGAACATGTTAGAAGAGTATTTTTCACTTGTCTGTTCACTTGTCTTTCACTTTCTCTTGTCTGTTGAACTTCCAGCATTGCTTCTCAGTGACACTTGATACAGCTGAAGAAAAAAGACAACCTGGACAACCTGGTATGAATTCTGAAGTTGCCATCACATAAACACGGACAGTCCTTGCATTTACTATTAAAAGGAATTTAGTTGCTTCCTTTTTGCAAATATTGTTTGCAAAGAAACAATAGGATGTCAACATTTGTGGGAATAAAAGAGCAGCTTTGTAACTTCTTTGCGCGTTACTTGCTGTCATTTGGAGCACTGTTGAAGCCTGTTTTCCAAACTCACAGACTGAGATCAGCAAACTCTGGAAGGCAGTTGTGGAAGAAGTCAGGTATTTCCACTTCTCGTTATGGTCACCTTGCAGGCATTTTCATAGCAGGAGAGAATGGGTGTCTGATGCTTGCAAAACCGCCTTCTAATGTCAAAAGCTTCATTTCTCCAGATGGAATATATGCCAGGATGAAATATGCCTAATCATTTTCCTGGGATGTTTCATGCCGTGTCTGTGCGTGTACGTGTGAATCTCAAGAAGCAAATAAAACATCTGACAGCAGCAAACCAGAAAGGCCAGAGTCCTAATAAAATAGACAAGCAGTGGGATACCTGACTTCTGGGACCTTTGGGAAAGTGATTTCATGTCTTAGCATTTTAATTTTCCTTTCTACCTTTGCATGTCTTCTGTGTTGCAAATTCTTCAAGCAGCTCCTTCCCAATCTTTATAGTCTTATGAGTCTAAGGCACTTACATGCTATTGTGGTATAAATAGTAACAAGAGCAATACGAGGAGTAAAGTACATTTTTCCAGCAGACCACAGAAGATGGAGCAAAGAGGTGTCTAGGAAAGGTCTTGTCAACTGCCTTGTTCACTTCTCCAAAGAGATGGTAGATATTTTTGTGAAGTAAAGTTGGAGCTAACAAAACACCAGGAGGGACATTTGGGTCATCCATGTTTATTCCTTCATGTGCCTTTTGCAAGGCACTAAAATATATCCAAATTAACTAGATGCCGTTGCAGTCTAGTCAATATCACACTGTGTCTTTGTAGCACTTTTTAGAGCAACAGGACTAACTGTTCAGGTGCAGTGACCTAAAATATCCATATAGCTCACACGGACCTGGGCTTATGCCTTTGGATGGCCCTGCATGAATTTCAGGAACCTGTTAGCACAGATTCATTGCGAACTAAGGACCTGTCATTGTCCTTGCTCTCTTATGTGATATAGGTATTGCCTTTTGGGCGCAACATCACACATTTTCATGGAGGTTTCATAATTATGTTGGCCCTTATCAGCAGACTTACTGTGAAAATGGAGCAGGAGGTTACTGTTGGCTTCTGTTGCATCTCCTCTAGCTGCTTTTATATCACTAACAAACTCTTTAGACTTTGGAATCAGTATTCTTTTTTCATTTTTTCCTTTTGAATGATGTCTGAAGTCTCTCCGGGACTGCATAGAAAAGCGTTTGATCTGTGCCCCTGTTGGGATTATTTCTGAGGAGTAGCTTTCCTGTGGAGCTGGTGGGATTTATACAGGTCAGAAGTGATGGAAAGGGTGGAAAGAGAGTAAGGAGGTGGCACACATGAAGGGAGAATGGCTATATTGTCTGCTTACAATTTAATTTTAACCTTGCAAAGATTTTGGAAAATGTTCCATTTTTGTATAGTTTCATGAAGCAAAAATATAATTTTTTCTCTTTTCAGTAACCATGGAAACATAGAAACAATGATTACTGGAAATTATCTGTACCTGTGGGATCAGGTTTGTGTTATTACTGGATGACACATAAGTTAAGCCACATATGCATCTTCAGCAGTGTTACCTGGCAAGGCTGCCACAGCCGACAGGGAATGAACCTCACAAAGATCCTCAAACATCTGGAACAGCCAGAGCCACTGCAGTTCTGGAATATATTAACTCTACATGCTGTTGGCTCAACCTATACCTGCTTTCAGCAAATGATTTTACAAACAATTAAATCCTGAAACCGTGACCATGGCTGAATATGTGTTTCATAGTCCAAAAGACTTAGTAAGCACCAGCACATCAACTCCCTTTACGTCCCCTTAAATCTCTCACAGGAAAGGTCAGCAAAGCATACAGTGTCTCAGAAGCAGTCACCATCAACATTTATCTCTATTTAAAAGGAGGGAGAGTCCTTCAATACTTTTTGTCTCTTATTACCTAGCTCCTTTGCCTTTGTCTTTCTATCCTTTAAAATTACACAGGCTCTTCAGATAAGCTACTGCTTTAACACACAAATGTGGATTAAATGGTATTGATTTGTTTGATCTTTGTACGTTCATGCTCTCCTTCACTGCTTAAACCTCCTGCTTTTCTGCAAGTTGTCAGTCTCCCTTTCACATTTCTTTAAGTAATCTGCCGCCTTTCCAGACAAGAACTTGAATGGGGCCAGCTTTCTTCTGATTGCCTCTGCCAGACTTGCTGGGGGGGAAGTGCTCCTTAGCTGCACTAGGTAAACCTTAATTAAAACAAAACAAGCCCCTGACCAGCCTAGCCTTCATCCACATTACAGGCAAACATTGGTTTCTAATCTGTGTTTCCTTTCAGAGACCAGTTCTAACACTCTTGTGTGTGCAGACATACACAGGGCCAGTAATGGAAAGTCAATATGAATTCAAGTCCAAGAAGAAAGAATTCTTTTTTTCAGTGCATCTAAATGACTTTTCAGTTAATAAAGATCACAGTATGGTTGTATAGGTTAATGACTTGGGCAGTGCATAAATTCAGCTATTGAGTTTGTTTCCTACTGACCACTTCAAATAGGTTTTCAAAATTGTAATAATCCATTGTATTAATAGGTGCTACTGGTTCTCCTAGATGCAATATAATAAAGTGTGACTCTTTCATGAGTAATTTTAAATATTAATTCAGGCTAATTGATTACATGAGCCAAGGATTACAAATTGAAGAGAGAACTGATTTCTTCAACATGCAAATACAGTATCAGGCAATAAACAGGTACCAGTTACATAAATATGAAATATCATTGCAATTAACTTCAGCATCAAAAAGAATCTGTCTTGATTTTCTTCAGTGCTTGCATAGCATTTTCTGCTTTCAGTTATGCTTGTGTAGCATCTAGTGAGAGTTTGTGTGGATTCACTCCCACAGGGCAGAGTACCTGAACAAACCCATGATAACATCTTGATCGCTTTGGCTTCACACTGTGTCACTTGCCATGGTTTGCACATACATTGATCATTCCCACTTATTATTACTGGGAAGCTCTTTTGGAGAGTTCTACCCATGGAAACATTTATACAGCATCACTGACAATGTTTTGGAAGAAGTTGCTCAGGGAGGTTGTGCAGTCTCCATCCTTGGATATTTTCAAAACCTGCAAAAATAAAGCCTTGAGCAACCTGTTTTAAGCTCAGAGCTGACCCAGAATTGTGCAAGAGCTTGACTAAAACCCCCTTCCAACCTGAATTATCCTACCAACCTACAAAACTGAAGGGGAGGTAAGCAGAGAGGAAAGGAAGAGCCCAAATGGAAACTGCAGAATGATTTGGAGGATGTTGAAAATCAGAGATTTAAATAGTGGGAAAAGGGAGGAAAGGATCCCATGGGAAAAAGAAACAATGAAAAAATAGTTGATAGCTGAGGAAATGTTCTGATCCACCTCATACTGCATCTTTGAAAGATGGCAAAAAGGAGGGAACAAACAGGCAGCCAGTATCGACTTTATAGAAATAAATACAGCATTTCAGTTTTGACTACTATGACTCATTTCTTCTTGTGTTTCTCATTTACCTGACAATAGGTAGGAATTATACCATGGCCAGCCACACAACGTACTTGTCTGTCTGAAGAGAAGGAGGAGCCTGCTCTTTCTTAACATCCCCAGCCTTGAAGCTATGCCAGGCAGGACACACTGGGGCTCTGTGCATGAGCAGGCTGAAAGCCCCTTTTCCCCATGAACTGAAGAGCTAGAAGGAAGGCAGACTTGAGGAAAACATCAATTATGTTCACGTGGCTCATGCCTCCTTTGAATGTAGCTGAGAGCAAGGCAGGTTACTTGCAACAGGAGAGACAGGGCTCTGGTTGCTTTAAAGTTACACGGTTATGTGTCTTCTTGAATAAATACTTAGAGTAATAAAAATAACTCTGTAAACATTCCTTTTTAATGCTCTGTGGAGGGACCAGGTTAGAATGCAGAGGGTGGGAGAGGGGGGGAAGAAAAAACAGAAGAGAGGAAGGAATTCAATATACAGAGAAGTGCTCCAGATGTCACAAAGCAGCATGAGACCCAGGTCTATAACCTGCCTGCAGGAATCAGATAAGCTGCTCTTCCACAGATCCCAGTTGCTACACATCAAAGGAAAAGCATGAGATTAGAAGCATCTCTGTTACTGTGCTGCTGCTGTAACATATATTTCTGAAAGGATTTGATGCTACTTCACTCCTCTTTGCAAAGCAGCTGGACTCATCCTTTTCCTCTCCAGTGAGGAGTTTGCTGTGGAGAGTACCAGGCTCATGGGGTTTCTCCTTCATAAGTTTCTTCCCTACTTCCCATTCAGAAAACTACCCCTTTACCCCAAACAGTGAAAAGCTGCTGACATCCCCCATGCAGAGGAAGTGTTAGGAGAGAAATAACATGGTGTTAAAACCTAGTCACCCAGAAAAGCTACTCACCCAGAAGTCATCTGGAAGCTGGGAATTGTTTGTGAGCATTTGGGAACAGCGACTTGCTGCTTCTCTTTGAATATCTGAAGGGGATGGTGCACTACTTGGAGTTTGTATATTAGTGTGGTAGTTTATTTATTAACAATCCCAGAGTCATGGGTTTGAGCCCCACACCAGGTGCCAGCCTACGGCCTTACCACCCTGAGAATCTCTGATCTCGTCTGATCTTGGAAACTAAGCAGGGTTGGGCCCGGTTAGTTACTTGGCTGTGAGACCACCTGGGAATACTGAGTGCTGTAGGCATTTTCCGAGCATTCCAGTTGACCCTCATCAATAAACCGAACATGACGTTACATTATATGGAATATCCCACTGGCATATCCAAATGCCAGTTTGGGTTTGCTAATTTTACTATCCCTCTCCTAGTCTTTTGCACCTGCAGACTAGCAAAACACAGGGAGCTTGGAAAGTCCTTCATCTTCCAGCAACAATTGAAAACATTAGTGTGTTATCAGCATTCTTATAGCAAGCCCCATACTGAAACCAAAACACAGTGCTCTTCTAGCCCCTATGAAAATATATCTCTGTCCCAGCTGAAAACCAGGACAATTGGGCATTGCAATGACATGTCACATCACATTCAGGGAGCCCAGGCTCCCCATAGGACAGTTTTGAGTGCAGAGGGAAATGAATAACCCCTTCGTCATTTGTGACTTAGAATGGATGGACAGGAGAGAGACCGTATGGCAGAAGAGCTGGTCTGTCTGATGTTTGCACTGGCATGTCTGTTGATAAAGGGACTGCAACTGTTAATACAGTTTGAGTCTTTATATGTCACTGTCCATGATCCCAAGCACAGGGTCACTCTAACATCTGATCAATGTGTGTTTTGTCTATATCCTGCACTGGGCAGCTACAAGTGAATCAACTTTATGCTCTTATTCACAGTTTGGTCTGTCCAATTTTTATGGTTTTTTGTAATCTGCTCAAAGTTTTAACTGGTTATTTTTAAATACAACCTAAAAAGATGAAACACTGCTTGCAGGACTGTAACTACTTCAAATTTATGGCCTGAGATAAAAAGTTCTCTCCCACTGAGCCCCTCTAAGGAGGTTGTTAAAATTAAAGGCAGTGTATTAAAAATCTGTTACATCGTTTACTAGTGAGTCATAACCTGTTCATTTGTGGGAAAACGAGCTTGCCAGTCTGGTAAGTATCTAAATTGCTGCCTTTCCAGTCTTTGAGGGGTGACTGCACTGTTTTTCTAGGTGGTTGTCATGATGGAGGACATTCACTGCAGGAAAAGCAATGATTTAACACATACTGTAGTACAGTGCAGTAGCCCAGAGTATGATGATACTAGCCAGAGAGGACACAAATATTTTAAAACAATATAAATTTACTTTCTGCATAAATTAGAAGCAGATAGTGCAACTGAATTTTCTTTTTTTATATATATATATTTTCTAGGAAATAGAAGTGGAGGCAGAGGAGACATAGCAACCTGGAGTAAGTAACTTATGGAGCAATGCAGAATAAAGAGGGCAGTAGTAAATTGTCTGAGAGACTCAGCAGTTTTGCCACAGAATCAACTGATCCCTAGGCTCCTAACATACATACACACACACCTCTTGTACAATTGGCTTTTAGACATACATATACACTTTCATCAGCATGAATATTATATTTAAGGTCCTTTCCACATATATTCTTACCTTCTCTTTGCTCCATGTCATTTCCATCTCAGCAAAGGTAATTGTTCAGGATGCTAAAGCTATTTATAGGCACTTGTGGGCTCATAAATCTTATATGCTTATCTTAGAGATGTCTCTTCTATGTAAGCTATTTTAGGCAGGATCTATCATCCATCACCATACAGTGTATCTATGGTGAAAAAAGAACTATTGTACCGAATCTGATCTCTGACAAAGCAGACACAGGCCAGCCCTGTAGTGATGGTAGCTGCTAGATGGCTTATTATAGAGACCAGAATGGAGACTTGCGTATTGTGTGGGAAAATTGACATTTCCACAAGTTTCTTCCCTTCTATGGCTATTTAAACTTATTCAGGAAAAGAAAAAAAATACTAAAGAATTTGTGTCATAGTTAGGCATTCAGGAAAAGGTCAGCTATCCATATCGAGGTTCCAGTGATGGGTACTACACTAGAAAGCATTTCAGAGTGTTTTGAGTTAGCAAAGCATTTCAGAATATTAATAATGAACAACGGTTGAAAACAACAAAAGTGCTTGGAGAAGGAAGATTTCCATTTCAGGTAACCAACTTTAGGCCTCCTACTTAGCCACCCACTCTCCCATGGACCCTTCTACAGTCCATGGAGGAAGAAAAGTTGCTTCACGAGAAGACTGAGGATGACTCTGCATTGGTACCTCAGCTCAGGAATGGAGTTTAGATCGTGCCCAGTTACTCCCTCCTAATTCAAACTGCATAGTGTCTGCACAGGAATGAGATTTGTCCAAAACATGCACTGTGGTGCATTCAGTTTATAAGGACCAGATGAGAGCTAAACTGAAGTAAAACCCTGAAAGGCACAAACTGTGGGCACGGGGTCCTCAGCACCAACTGTTTCACTCCACAAACCCATTTCTGCTGAGTTGTGTTACCTATTAATGCAGACATAAATGACTAAGGTACTGAATCATCCGAAGCAGGCAGAGCTCCCAAGTCTCTGCCTGCTTCAGAAGGAGCTTAGAATAAGCCTAGCCACCTAACTCAGGCTTCTCAAACTTAACACTGGCAGTGGAGTGTGGAAATAGTCTCATCTGTGTCTGTGTTTACAAATGAGACTCCCACACAACTGAGGAGTCCTTCTTCCTTTAATTAAATTGATGAGTTGACCATGGTGAGTGGCTACATGGAATCTTTTAACTTCTTATGAATTCATAATATAAGCACTCTCTCTGCTTGACCATTAATTTAAACACTCATGCAAAATCCAGGATTACTTGATGCTTTTCTCTCTATCATGCAGGCTTATAATGACCTTAAAAGCATTAACTCAATGTGAGGTCACAGAATTATTTTAGCTGCGGATCGGTTGCTTAATAACACTTTTGTCAGAGTCAGGTAATCATGCAGGCTGTAAGGCTCAAGTAATTCTTTCATTTTCTGCCTACATATTAATAGATTTAACCACTCCTAGGCACAAAAAGGAGAAATGAGTTAACGGGAGATTTTCAGTACTTGGTCTTACAGTGTCCAAAACATACAGAGAGCCATGTATCTGCAAAATGAGCTATTTCTGTAACTACTTTATAAATCAAATACTGTTTGAAAGTCAAACATCATTATAGTCACCTCTGATATAGTACAAGCAGGATCTGACTGTGTTTTATCATTAGTAATTAATGGCTTGTCTGTGACAATATCTTATGTCAGTTAAATAAGTTTATAAGCTGCAGTAGGCAAAAGCTAATAGATTTATTTTTATTTTTAATGGATAAAAAATTTAGTCTGATTAAAAAGTTAACTTTCTCCTGATTAAATAGTAAATATTCCATAAGCAAAATATTTGATTTTGATGACATTACTGTGATACTGCCTCTCTTTTTCAGTGTCAGAAATATTTATGATTTTAAATAGGACAATGCATGGGTAAAATGTTTAAAAAATTAGTAAAACTAACAGAATATGTTCCTGCCTCATAATAAACAACTGTTGAATGATGTTTATTAAAATTGGCTCTCAAGTGACAGTTAATAAATGCATAGTTCTATTATGCATGCTAAATTCAGCATTCTGAAAACTTAAAAGCAGATAGATCAAAACAACAGAGATAAAAAGTCCCAAAGACAAAATACAGCAACACCAGTAAATGACAGGGAAATAATTCAGACATAAAAATGACTTATTATTTAGTAACTTGTAACAACAATTTATAGAACTAAATTAGAGGCAAATCAGAATCCTTCTGATGTTCTAGATATGCAATTTCTCTAGTGCATATAGTTTGATCATACAGCAGAGGAATTCACATTACAAAGTCCCCTTCAAAAAAGTAAAAAAACAACCAATTTCTCTATGTGTCTTTTTCCAGGTTACACTTATTCATGCATAATGAATGAAGGGGAAAAAAATGGTATAATAAAATTAAACTATTAATCTATTTTAATTAAAACCCCTAAACATTTCTTCAGTATTCGGAGAAGTTAAACTGTCTGTATGTGGTGTGTTTCTATATGCCCAGACTGTATCTGCGCCAAACTGCACAAATACTGGATTTAATGGGCTTTGTTTCCTTTACTGTAATCACTCCATTGGCTTTTTGATATTGAACAAATTTGGTGTGATGACAGAAAGCATCGACCATGTTCAGCTCTGGAGTCCTCAGCTCAGGAAAAAGATGGTCCTGTTGGAGCGGGTCCAGATAAAGGCCACAAAAATTTTCAGAGGGCTGGAGCACCTCTCCTGTGAGGAAAGGCTGAGAGAGTTGGGGTTGTTCAGCCCGGAGAAGAGAAGGCTCTGGGGAGACCTTATTGTGGCCTTTCAATACTTGAAGGGTTCCTATAAGAATGATGGGGACATACTTTATAGAAGGGCCTTCAGTGATAGAACAAGGGGTAATGGTTCTAAACTAAAAGGGAAGGTTTAGACTAGATATAAGGAAGAAACTTTTCACCATGAGGGGTGTGAAACACTGGAGCAGGTCGCCCAGAGAGGTGGTAGATGCTCCATCCCTGGAAACATTTAAGATTGAAACTGTTCCTGCTCACTGCAGGGTGGTTGGACTAGATGAGCTTTAAAGGTCCCTTCCAATCCAAACCCTTCTATGACTCATGCGTTTTCACCCCCGTTTCAAAAAGGTGAAGGGCAAAACTTTTAATCAAGGAGCAGTTTATCTTTAATTAGGAAAAATATAATTAGGCATTATCACCTAATTGCTGTTACTGATGGAGAAAGTCAGACTTTCACAAGTAGTGACCCATGCTGTATTATCACTCTGTTGTTTACCACATAATCAATCTGTATTTGTGTTTGGCAGCTAGCCGGCAAAAATTAAAAGGTAATCATCATGCTTCTCTGCAGTCCGGTCATCAAAGTCACTGGCTTCACAGATGAGTAAATAACAAAGTCAAGTTGTGATGTTCTAACATAACCCCTTCTTTAGGAATAACTATATTTATCTCCTCTTTCAAGACATCAAATTATATTTGAAGTAACCATATACAAAAAGCTTTGCAAAATAGATTAGAAGAACTGTGCTATACATCTGGCGTTGAGTTAAAAAACAGTTTAATGTCTCAAGGCACCACCACGGTAGAATTTTATACCTGCAATAATAATCTAATACACTATTATACAGTTAAGGTAATGTATTAATAAATAGCTTGTGCAACTTTGGGAAGCAATCTATAAAGGAATGTTAGATATACAGTAGGCACATACTATAATACAAATAATAAACCAAAATTCCTAGAAAAAGCATGCTGAGCACCTTTTGGCATAGGTTGAATTTCTTATTCTAAACACTATGTAAATCTTAACTTACAAAAGGTAAAACTGAAATCTTATAGTAACTGCTTATTTAAATTTATTTTCCTGGGTATTTGCCTCTATGTCACAGGATTACTCTTAGGGACAGAGGACTCTGGTACTGGCTGTAAAGGGCTATCTTGTTCATTCAGTTGTGCATTCAAGTTTTCAGAAGTTAGGAGAGAAGAATTAAAAACTATTTCACTTAAGTCTGATTTTATGGATACAAGATGTGGTTCTTGAAAACTTAATGGTTCTTCTACTAACACCTGTGTATTTTCTCGTGTCATTCCCATATCTGATGGTGACTTTCGTTTCATTCTTGTGTATGATTTGTCTAAATTCTCCATGCCTTGGTCAGTTTTCTGAAATCGCCCAAAGAACCAGATGAAGAAACCAAACAAAACAAAAGCCAGCAAACTTGGAATAAAAGCCAGACATTTGACATCAAGGCTAGAGCCTGTGAATCTGCTGTGCAAGAACATGTCTCCTTCAGCATAGGTCCGGTTGGTCAATGGGTTGGTGTTATTGGATCTCCACTCCCAAGATAACTTAGTTCTATTAAGGTCTTTCAAGCTTTCTGGGTCCTTTACTGTGTAGATCTTCTGTCCAGGACCAATATATTGACCATATTCATGAGGTTTGTAAAATATTTGGTTCTTCCACATATTCAGATCCAAGATTAAAACAAGGAAGATAATTCCATAGTTAAACCATTTGCCTGTTTGGAAAAAGAAAGTTCTGTCATTGCATATATCCATTTTAGAAGCAGTACAAATGCAGTCATATATAAGTGCTACTCAGAGAAAAAAAAATCCTTTCTTAATCTGTAAAGAAAAGTTGTAATAAAATTTCCACTGTAGTCAGATTTAGGATGAATATCCCCTAGTATTTCACAATTAGGTCTGGGCACACAATAAAATAATTTTGTAATATAAGTGCAGCAGTACATGAACTGAATTCACGTTGCAGTTTGTAGAAGACCTCTTGATTAGACCACTAGGTGACGTGGTATAGATCAATAAACCTAAAAAAGCATTAATTCCAGGGATTTAAAAATCACCTGGAAATGGTGCATGAAAAGGCCATATTTGATAGAACTGTTTATATGCCAGAAATGACTGAAGTGACTGAAGTTTCTGGGGTTGGTAATTATGTAAATTTTAAGAGTATATACATATGTTGTTTGATAAACTGACCATGGTACACAGACATATTCAGGTGGGGGCAATGGGATAAACTGTGCTTTAGAGAGATTACACCCTTGAGAAATAGCAAGGACTGATTGTAGTCTTGGGAGGCTAGTCAGCTTAGTTTTTCCTATAGTCCATGTAGTGGGAAACTCCTCCAAGGAGTGACTCATAGTCTAACATTAAGCTCCTGCAATACTGGAGGAGGAAACCTTTTTCCTTTTATTAAAAATTGCTCTTTTGCATGCATCCTCCAGGCATCCAAAAGACATTAAAGAGAAATCTATGTAATTGCAAAGTTGGCCCTGCTTTGAGTAGGGTGTTGGAACAGTTGAACTCCAGGTGTCCCTTCTAACCTAAATTATTGTATGGATACATGAAACAAATTATATTATTTTTATAGTGAAAGCATCTCTTACATTCTAGCTGGGTACCTTGCCTGTGCAGTGATGACCGGCACCGAAGAACCCAGCAAATCTACATGTCAGCATTATATGAAAGGACATTCATGAAGGAATATTCCTGCTAGTGATGACTTATATTGGTCTATTCTAGAACCATATTTAAGTATGTTTCAAGTGGAAAAAAAAAAGAATGCATCACAGCATCTATCAAACAACTCATGCCATTGGCTTGTAAAGAATAAAAGAATTCCAGTTCGTGAAACTGTGTGTTTCAATTGTATGACCAGAACGCTCCAGTAGAGTAAGGAGGGTAACTCCCTGTATTTCAGCAATTGTGTTTAATAGTCCTCTTCAGTCTAGATTATATTTAGACTGAAAATGAACAAGAATGTCCATTCACTTTTGTTATTGTCACGATCCAGAAATCAAACAGTACTGAAAAGACCCTGCAGCCAATCCTGTTCACATAATTCCTGAATAACTCCTCTATCTTTTTTCTAGGTTTTCATCAATATTATAATTGACCTGTTAGAGAAAATTATGGTTTTAGAAGATTATCACCGTATTTTATAACATTTAAATTTCTTAAATCAACACCAAGAAACTGAAAATGATGCTAAAATATGAAATACAATAACAAACAATACAATCTAGCTTGGTGCTGTTTCTTGCAGGCTTTTCCCCTGTATTTCATGTGTTTCTCTCTGTCAGAATACCCCTGCCTTCCCCATCAGTATGACCTTTCAACAGACAGAGACAGAATATATTTTGCATAGTGTGTGCTGATGGGCTGGCTAGGACACATATATTCAGTGATCAATTGATGACTGTCAAACAGAATATAATGGCTGTCGTCTGTGCTTTTTCCTCAGCTGGGCACTTACTTAGATTATGCTCCTTTACCTAACCATCATTTCTTAGGACACAATGATAATGTCACTATTTTTCAGATTTCCACCCTCTGAGAAGAGTTTCTGAAACTGGCCATGGGTTCAAAAGTTATTTTATGCTGAGTGTTGGATATAGAGAGAGTGAGACCAACCCACACAGAAAACATGATCACATAATTCTCATTTCAAGCAGAATAGCAACCCTGGACTTCAGGAGGGCCAACTTTGGCCTTTTCAAGCAATTGTTAGGGGAAATCCCATGGGAAAGGGTACTTGAAGGTAAAGGGGCCCAAGATAGCTGGTTAGCATTCAGGGACTGCTTCTTCCAAGCTCAAGATCAGAGCATCCCAATACGTAGGAAGTCAAGGAAGGGAGTCAGGAGACCTGCAAGGTTCAACAGGGAACTGCTGGGCAAATTCAAGTGGAAGAGGAGAGTTTACAGATCATGGAAGGAGGGGCTGGCCACTTGGGAAGAATATAAGGCTGTTGTCAGAGGATGTAGGGAGGCAACTAGGAAAGCCAAGGCCTCCTTAGAATTAGACCTTGCCAGAGGGGTCAAGGACAACAGGAAGAGCTTCTTCAAATACATGGCAGATAAAGCTAACACTAGAGGCAACATAGGCCCACTGATGAATGAGGTGGGTGCCCTGGCGACAGAGGATACAGAGAAGGCAGAGTTACTGAATGCCTTCTTTGCCTCTGTCTACTCTGCCAGAAGCTGTCCTGAGGAGCCTTGTACCCCTGAGGCCCCTGAGGGAGTCAGGACAATAGAGGAGTTTGCCTTGGTTGATGAGGACTGGGTTAGGGACCAGTTAAGCAATCTGGACATCCATAAATGTTCAAGTGGCAGCTAGCTGCCTGAGACCTGCCTCTGTTCTATAGTGGATCTTCTCAAAACTCCTTAAATTTCTAGACAATTTTTCCATCTTCTGCATTATTGTCATGCTCCATGAGCTTTATGATTTTTTTTTTTGAAAACTGTTGTCACCAGAATCAAACACTGTATATGAATAACAGTCTCACTATAACCATACATGAACACAGTGACATCTTCCTGCTCCTACTCAGTATTTCCTGTAGCCAAGCTAATCTCAGACACAAAATGACTGTCAGTTAGTGCTGTCTTGGCTACTTACATAAAGTATTTGCCTCTATCTAGAATACAGTGTCCTCTGCTGTCTATTCCTCTTCCAAGACATGTACTTTACTCCTGTACTAGCAGGCATGATAGTCAATAAATCCAGTTTACCAAGCAATACTAGATCAGTGATAAATGTGTTGAAGCAAGCTGAACCAAGAGGCCTGACAGTCTCCACTCACAAACACCTATTTAATCATAGCTCCCCATAACAAGTAATTTTTGAGACTTATTATACTGACCAACCTTTAACATTATACATATGTATAATCTCTGTATATAAAATGATTGCCTATTGCAACTTAGTTTTAGCATAATGCTTTTTATAAAAAACTTTAAGTCATATATCAAGCTTATATAGGAAATAAGCTTGGTAAATTAGAAGCCACTCCTGACCTCTCACTTTGTGCACAAACAAGCTCAAGTTTACAGTTTTGCAAAGGGTCAGAATAAATATATTATGAAGCTATAGATATTGAAAAATATGATTTTTTTTATAGCGCTTCAGCTTTCATTCCAGATGAGAAGTGGTAAGTGAAAACGGAGCCACATATGATGAAGTAATTTCATTTGTCTCTTAACCAACTTCTGTAGGATCAGTACTACTATTGTTCTAGGGCTGTCTCTACTCCAGTGAGGTCTGTGTGGCGAAGAATATTGGCATATAACTAGCATCATTTAGCCCTTCTTACAGCTAAAAAAAGACCCGATTAATAACTGGCTTTCACAGTGCTAACGTCCTTACATGCTACATGTGACATTTGGAGAGTCAGGAATCTGGTTTGGTGTATTTGGAAATGTTGTGCAATACTGAAATTTAATGCACTAAAGATCCCCCAAAAGAACAGTTGGAAGTATGTAGCTCTCCAAGGCCATGCACTGGGTGTCCTTGTAAGGTGGTGATGCAAAATGTGAAACCTTTTTTTAGGCATTGAAGCCTAAAAACATTTTTTGGGGAGGAAAACTTGAACCCTGTTTCCAGAGAAAGCATAGATACTGAGGAGGAGTGTATCCTCATGGCTAGGGCACTCACCAGAAGGGAAACCTTGACCCTAGAAAAATCTCCATCTATAGCAGTTTGGACCTGCATCATAGGACCATGATCTGAACACCAGCCTATACTGGACTCTGCTTAGAAACACTCTGCCCTCTCTGCTGAAGCTGAACAACTGTGCACTGCATGTGAATACTAGGGGCCTTCTCTTGGTGAAAAAAATATGGATTTTTCTTTTGTTCTAGAAAGGCACCTGTTTTCACCAGTTGAACAAGATGTTTGGGTGGTGATCATTTCTAAAGAGGCTGCTAAGGTCTGTGAGAAGTTTGTCAACCAGTCCACAGTCCAACATGTAACTGATTTACTGGGCAATTGAGGTAGATCCCGCAGGCCCAAATATTCCAAACTAGCTGTTGAATCTGGAGCATTTTTATTTTTGTATGTCCACTCTGTAACAGAACAGTCATGTCCTAAAAAGAAGTCTTGTGTAGAAGCCAGTCCTCAGCATCCCTCCTGAGGTCAAGAGGAAACGTGAAAATTCCACTTATTAAGGCTAGTCTCAATTGGCCTCATGCTCTGCAACTGCAGCCAGAGGCTACTGTACGAACTGTTTTCTTTAGACTTTTATCTCAATTGCAATTTGTGTCTGAAAACATGCAGACACCTCTGTAAAACATTCAGGTACCTTCAAAACGTTCTTCATATCTTCTGTCATGTTAGTGCTACCAGCTAGATACATGCATACGGACCACTCGCAGCTGAACTAAGACACAAACCCTCTGAGGTTTTTTCACATCTCTGTGCACGGACAGCTTTGTTTTTACCTCTAACCTTTCTATTTTTGCCTAAGGCCTCCCTCAGGCTTCCCTGTGTAGGCGATGCTTGGCCTGAATCTAGACACACTTTCGGTTTAACTCCATAAACCAGCCATGCTAGGCGCTCGCCAGCCATGCAGGTGATGATTTCTCCTTCGGGTGGAAGGGCAGTCTGGCTAGATCAGCAGTCAGGAAAATGTTTATAAAGAGCCAGAAAAATCTCTCATCTGTTCTGATACCCAAAACTTAACATTTCCTGTTTGAAACGTATCCACACACTTGACAGTACCTGCTCTTGGATCTCCAGTGCTGCTATTATGGGGTACCAGCCAGGCCTCCTAGTGCTTTTTAACCATGAAAGAATCTGAAGTAACAGAACTTACTTTCAAGTTTTACAGATTTTCCTGGGTATTATAGAAACTAGGATAGACTATGTATTTTCATAAATAGCAGACCAAGAAGGAAAACACACACTTTGCAATGAACCATCTGTCAAGGGAAATCCAGATGAGTTAAGCAGATGCAGGAATTCAAGTTATTTTTGATGTTCATAGATAAAAGTAGCTATCAAAACAGGAAAAAATATTTAATACTGAGTAGATGCTTGCTAGGAGTTCCTAGATGCAAAGAAATTTTAGCAAAACGAGGTATTCAAGTTACCAGTAAAAATAAGATATGCTTCAGATAGTAAATTTAAAATTACACTGAAACATGTCAACTACAGGCTGCAGATTCTAGTTCAATATTATCATCAACTTACAACACTCAGAAAGCACAAGTCAGGCCTAAGAAAGCATGTTATTAGCTTGAAGTAGCAAGATGTAATATTCTTAGTATCGTTTTATTTATCTGCTTTTTCAGATGAGTTATGCAGAAGCAATATTTCATTTTTTTTCTCTGCAATCATGAGCTTTATTTCATGAAATCTGAAATTCTCACATGGTCATTGAATTCAGGAGCCAAGACTTTAGGACAAAACAGAAAAAAAAAGAAAAAGAGAGGAGAGGAGAGGAGAGGAGAGGAGAGGAGAGGAGAGGAGAGGAGAGGAGAGGAGAGGAGAGGAGAGGAGAGGAGAGGAGAGGAGAGGAGAGGAGAGGAGAGGAGAGGAGAGGAGAGGAGAGGAGAGGAGAGGAGAGGAGAGAAGAGAAGAGAAGAGAAGAGAAGAGAAGATTGTTTTCAGACTTGAGATAAAATCAGGAGAGCTGGCAACACAGAGCATGCAACTGTGACCTTCTTCATCTGCACAGAACTTGCACGAAGCCATTAAGCACACACCAACAGAAAGGTGGTTTAAAGTCCTTTCCTCCTGTGAATGTCCCTTTACTTAGAGCCACTTCATTGTGGGATTGTTGCTCATTAGAGCAACCCAGCACCGAATAGGGCTGCTCAGGGGAGTCCTAGAGCTGCTGTTACTTATACCAATCAACAGTGACCAAAACAGAGTGTAAAAGAAATTAAGAAGAATAAAATTTGCCAGGACAAAGATCGCAAATGTTATTTCAGCCATGCTTTCTTTCTCCTTGCTATTTGTGAGAAAAGAGTTTCTAGTTTATACAAATCAGGGCACAGGTCACAGATTTACAGCCTGACTTTATCCCTATAGCAAGTACTAAGATAAACGATATTCAGGCCTTAGTCTTATTTTCCTGCTTGTTACTAAAAAGAAGTCCTACGGTTAAATTTAACATTCTGGATCCCATGTATTAAACAGGGCTTAAACACAGCAGACTTCCTGCCGTTATCAGTGTCCAACCCCCACGTCATCTGCTGCAGTTGCATTCATGTACATCACTCTCTACCCTCATTTGATATTGGATTACATTCATCTTGTTATATATATATTGCACCAGTTTTTTCTTTCTTTTATTAGCTCCTTGATTTGAGTAGAAAATTACAAGTATCTACACATCCACACAATAACTAGAGCTTGAAAAGATCCAAGATGATGATACCCTAACCTAAGACAAGAACTGATGGCAAGAACAGATGGTTCAAACAAAACTTACCCAAAGGGAGGTTCTTGTGCCATGTGTTATGGCTGTTTATTAAATCTCCTAAAGGGTGGTGTAGCAGCGAGATAAAACAGGCACTCAGTAGACAGAGTACGTGACATGCAGTCGAATGGATTGATTTGTCTAGTGAATCTAATAAATGGATCTTGTTAATGCTGAGCAGGGAAAAATATTCCTCAGCCCCTATTCATTAGCCCATCCTCATTAAAAGAAAACCTTCTTGCCAGAAAATCAGAAAGGCCTCCAGACCGCTCTGCGGAAGACTCTACAATGTGAAAATATTGGTTTCTCTTGGTTGGTCTGTTTTCAAACAGCAGCACTGCTAGCAGTTGCATTTCTGATCCTTAATTTATGTTCTTTGCTGTTGCTTATTCTTTGCTCTTCCCTGATTATCATCAATATCCTTGTCTCTTCTACAATGCAAGACTGTTCTTTGCTCTCCAGTCCCTCTTCTACCACCCAGTGTTTTTCATCTACATCAATTATATCCTGAGTTTCTGTATCTGATGGCGCAGCACACCCTACCATGCCTCAGTCATTGTTTATGCTCCTCTGTGCACCCATTCCACTACTTCCCCTTATACAATGGAGTAACTGCAGGGAATCTGGGAGCCTTGTGGGACTGAGCCCCTCCAAATTCATGTTCTAGGCTTGAGAAGTAGAAAAAAAAATGTTTTTCACTATCCCTGAATACCATGCTCATAATTCACATCAAGTACTTGATGCTGGTACTCTTTTTTTCCCTATCCCTTTGCTCTCACTTGTGAGAGACAAATGTGTTCATCATGTATGCATCTCATCTTCTCTTACTCTACACCTTCTAGTCACTGCCCATGAGATCATTTACCTCATCCTGTTCCGTAAACCACTAGTTGCTCAAACTGTCTCACGCAGATGTGCCCCAGACCTTCTCTCTTCTTGCTGTCTGTCTGTTCTCTCTCAATATTCCAGCAGGGAACCTGCATCCAATTCTGAAAAACTTTCCATTCCTCCATCTGTATTTCCTACTGGCCCATTTGCCTTCCCTCATTCAATAGCCAGCAGGTAACTTTTGCACTCATTTTCTCTTCTTTTCTGGTTTTAATCTGATCACTCAGATTTCTACTTTCTCTGCTGAAAATGCCTTCTCTGAAGCCTCATTCAGCCTATCTCAACTGAGTCCTGGGTTCATTCCTCCTTGGCAAATTTTCTTCCCTTGGCTTTTGCTACCTGGTTAGCTTGTGACTCACCTGCTAGCTCTTGGCCTTATCTTTATATCATCTCTGAATGCTCCTTTTGTCCCTGCTCTGAAGGAGCTGTGTCATTGGATGCCCTTATCTATCTTACTCCTGCACAGTATCATATGCTGTAATTGTTTATATTAGCAGTTAAAGATCACTGTCAGTTCACACCTGTGTTCTTTTGCTGTCCATTATTATCCAACTCTTCCCAATGCAGAGAAAGGAGCTATGCTCCTTCTGCATTGCTTGAGGGTAAAACCAAAATATTTATCCCTATTCAACCTTCTTCTCTTTTTCATTTCCTACTGTTGTTAAAATACTGTCTCCCAGTATGCAAGGGTCGGGTACTTTTTATCTATATGTAACATCCATTTGAATAACTGCAATTCTATTTTATTTGAGGTTATTTAACTGTCTGCTTCTGGTTAGATGACTGATGGAAGTATGGTTATGAGTGGCCTTTGCCAGATGAGAATGACTGAAGTTATGAAAAGATATTAGCATTAATCATAGCAAAGGCATCTGAAAGAGTAAGAGATTTGAAAATGAAATAAGCTGCTAATTCCCCTGGAGAGTAATTTTAGATAAAAGATTTCTGAAGCTACATTAGGTATTACTTAGTGTCACACGAAGTTGCTGAAATCCATGAAAAACAGCAGGCCTCTGATTCATAAGATACAGGCTCCTCATTTCACAGAGATATTTATATATGGATGATATGGATATGGACAGATAAACATATAGAAAAAAAGTAAACTGGGACACACACACAAAGTATGTGGTTAAGAACATGTTAGCATAATTTATTACACAAAAGCAGTTCACTGTGTGACTGTGTCACAATCTGTAAGATTACATACCTGTTATATGTATGTGATATTCCTCTTTGAAGATCTTTTGTAAATAAGGTACTTTGAACTGCATGTGTGCAGATGGCAAGCCTGGAAGATTCACTTCAACATCACCCATAAAATGTGGAAACTCCCAGTCCTGTTAAAAAAGAAAAGTAAGAGCCTAAATATGAGCTTTCACAGTATATTTTTGCCCTTTAAAATGTCTTAAATTAATAAAATTTAAAAGTTCTATTTTTAAGTCTCTCATTATTGGATTTTCTTACTTTAAATTTGACTGAACTACTTTTAATAGAATACCTTGTTTATATTAGATATTACAATATGATTTTTACTTCAGCTTCCTGTAATTATGTATTGAAAAGTTCACTGCAGAATGACAATATTGAACCCACTGTACAAGGTGATAGTACAAAATAGTCTAAGCACACGAATACCTATATAGCAACCTTGCAATACTAGTTACAACTTCTGTTACTAATTTGGTAAACAGTTTACAGGTAACAAAATGGCAAAGAAGGCCTGAACCTTGCAAATATTTGCACCCACTCCACCCACTGTAGGAGAAGATCAGGTTCGGGAGCACCTAAGGAACCTGAAGGTGCACAAGTCCATGGGGCCTGATGAGATGCATCCACGGGTCCTGAGGGAACTGACAGATGAAGTTGCAAAGCCACTATCCATCATATTTGAGAAGTCTTGGCAGTCTGGTGAAGTTCCCACAGACTGGAAAAAGGGGAACATAACCCCCATTTTTAAAAAGGGTAACAAGGAAGACCCAGGGAACTACAGGCGGATCAGTCTCACCCCAGTGCCAGGCAAGATCATGGAGCAGATACTCCTGGAAACTGTGCTAAGGCACATGGAGAATGAGAAGGCGATTGGTGACAACCAGCACAGCTTCACCAAGGGCAAATCGTGCCTGACCAGTCTGGTGGCCTTTTATGATGGGGTTACAACATTGGTGGACAAGGCTAAAGCAACTGATGTCATCTACCTGGACTTGTGTGAGACATTTGACACCGTCCCACATGGCATTCTTATCTCCAAATTGGAAGCATGTGGGTTTGATGGATGAACCACTCAGTGGATAAGGAACTGGCTGGATGGTCGTACTCAAAGAGTTGTGGTTAACAGCTCAAAGTCTGAGTGGAAATCAGTGATGAGTGGTGTCCCTCAAGGTTTGGTATTGGGACTGGTGCTCTTCAACATCTTTGTCAGTGACATGGACAGTGGCACTGAGTGCACCCTCAGGAAGTTTGCTGATGACACCAAGCTGAGTGGTGTGGTTGACACACTGGAGGGATGGGATGCCATCCAGAGGGACCTTGACAGGCTTGGTGGGCCTGTGCCAACCTCATGAAGTTCAACAAGGCCAAATGTAAGGTCCTGCACCTGGGTTGGGGCAATCCTAAGCACAAGTACAGGCTGGGCAATGAGTGGCTTGAGGCCAGCTCTGAAGAGAAGGACTTGGGAGTGGTGGTGGACGAGAAGTTCAACATGAGCCAGCAATGTGCGCTTGCAGCCCAGAAGGCCAATAACCATATCCTGGGCTGCATCAAGAGGAGTGTGGCCAGCAGGTCGAGGGAGGGGATTCTCCCCCTCTACTCTGCTCTCGTAAGGCCCCACATGGAATCCTGTGTCCAGTTCTGGAGCCCCCAACACAAGAAAGACATGGACCAGTTAGAACGAGTCCAGAGGAGGCCACGAGGATGATGCAAGGGCTGGAGCACCTCTCCCATGGGGACAGGCTGGGAGAGTTGGGGCTGTTCAGCCTGGAAAAGAGAAGGCTCCGGGGAGATCTTATAGCAGCCTTCCAGTACCTGAAGGAGCTACAAGAAAGCTGAGGAGGGACTTTTCATAAGGGCAGTTAATGACAGAACAAAGGGAAATGGCTTTAAACTGGAAGAGGGTAGGTTTAGATTAGATATTAGAAATAAATTCTTCACTGTGAGGGTGGTGAGACACTGGAACAGGTTGCCCAAGGAAGTTGTGGATGCCCCTTCCCTGGAAGCGTTCAAGGTCAGGCTGGATGAGGCTTTGAGCAACCTGGTCGAGTGGGAGGTGTCCCTGCTCATGGCAGGGAGGTTGGAACTAGCTGATCTTTAAGGTCCCTTCCAACCCAAACCATTCTATGATTCTATGATTTCATATATCTGTATTCTACTTGTTCAACTTACAGGGTATTTTCTGTATTTGGCCTTGATACATCTAAATAAACACTCTCTGTCAGTGCAGGCCCTTCAGCATAATCTGCCTGAATCAATCCAAGCACAGTTTTCTCCAATACTGTATTTCAGCTGACAAGGAAATGTGGAAGCTCTTACCTATCATTATGCATATTTTGGTATCATGTGGTAACCCAGCTGAGGAGGAGCTGCATTTAAAGGAATTTTTCGCTTGGTTACCTGCACCCACCATCAGTCACTTCAAAATGGGTATAATAGCATGGCTCATTAGAGCCCAAACTGAAAGTCTAGTGCTAGAATCAGTACGATTACTGCCACAGCCATTACTCTGTGTGCTGCAGACTGTTGGTGATCTGCTGTTAAAAATATACTAGCCCTGTTCTCATGCATACTCCTGGATTTGTATCCTACAAGTTAGTGCAACAAGCACCTGAATTACTAAAAATAAGATAAAGGAATCTGAAATGTGAGGAGCTCTGTGAGTGACTTGTGCTTCCTTCACATAAAAACCATTCCAGTGCGGCCACCTCCCCAGGAGAACCAATTGAACCAATTCCTTTTTTTTTTTTTCCCCCTCCCCTCTTTTATAAGGCTGGAAAGTTTCCTACCAGGGTAATGAGGAAAAAAAAAAATCAAATCTAAGAATTACCTCTGAAAGATAAATCACTATATATAACTTAACTTCCAAGAACTGCTAAGTGCTCCAACATTTTCTACAGTGGAAGGGAAATGGAAGAGTTTTCTCAGCAGGGAATAGCATGGCCCAAACACTAACAGCAGCTGATTTGTGCTAACTCTTTATGATATAGAGTTAAATGGATTAACAGGAGTACAAGCGAGGAGAAAACCTGACCCTCCATACCTGGTTCTCAATGTTCACAGTGACACAGAAAGTGCCAATTTACAGATGCAGAAGATAAGAGAAATAAGTATGCTCTCCTTTTGCCTTATCACTGATGCAAGGCACATGCTCTTGGTCATGAGGTATGGTAATAACTGGCCAGCAGCACAATTCCTCGCACTGCACCTGCAACAATCCCCTTGCAGGCAGTAGGCATTCAAAAAGTGACCAAAGATGAAAATTTTATGGGTGTACACTATCAGTTCACAGTATCTAATATACATCTCTGGACTTGAGTCACATGTTAAGTCATACATACTCTCACCAAGGAATAAATAGGAAGAAATATATTACATATTCCTGGAGATAAGCGAATGGAAAGCTGTGGACTCTGCATTAGAAATAAGTAAACACGGGACTATAAATCTGGTCTCCTGCTCTTGCCTTGCCCTGATGTTCCTACTATGGTTTTTGCTGATTTACAGATAAAATTCCACCATATAGTTTTGTATTAAACTATGTCTTTGCTTCTCAGTTTTATAGAAAAGTTCAGCATTTTTTCTGATCTGTATGAATATTACCTGATAATGAGTAACTAGAATGCCAGTTCTGTCAGATGTGCATTTTACGGTATTATTTGTGTCAGCAAATAACTACTGAGACTGGAAAATATTTCAGAAAACAAATCAAAACAGAGAGATCCAATCCCAGCAGTAAGCTACTGTTTATATTATATCAGAGAGGTGAGTGGAGAGCCCATTAGAAAAAAAACATATTTGAAAATCCAAATGTACCTTTCACCTGTACATTATTTCACATTTTCTACATGTATACCTCATGAAGCATGCCTGAATTGTATCATGACCTCTGTTACCTTGCAGCCCCGTAATATTGTATGGCCATTGCTAGAGACATGGACAAAGGCTGGCACTGAAGACCTCACACCTATAAACAACTCACCAGTGCTCAGCTAAAGAAATGCAGATCTGAGGATGGACAAAACTGCTTGTCATAGTTTAACTAGGCTGACAGCCAAACACTACACAGCCGCTCGCTCACTCTTCCCCTCCTAAGGAAAGGTGCGTGAAACACCAGAAAAAGCTGAAGAAGCTAAGAAGTGTGTGTACCACAATTTTGACATTATTATTATTATTACCGAAACATTTTCCTGCCCAGAAGTATTATTTTCTGTAATAGTTAGATCTCAAGTAATAATGATTCTTGGATTACACTGGTAAAATTTAAATGATGCTAATAATGAATTCTTGTCTTTATCTATAAGGTGTTTCTTCTTTGCCCATAAATAACATTCAGAATGTAATGCCTTTATTAGTATGATTATAACATTTATTACTTAAAAAAGTCCCACTGGAAATACAGAAATTAAATTTTAAAAATCAACAACAAAATAAAACAAAACACAATGAAATGTATTTGAAAGCAATATTAAAAAAAGGAACCTGAAATAATGAGTTAAACCTACTGACTTCCATGAAAGTCACTACAGCCACAGCACTTAGGAAAATGAAGCTTCAATTTAGGTGATTAAATAGCCTTTGGGGCTTCATTTGGCTCACAACTTTGGTAAATGTGAGCATTTACTGTCCATGTAGTGACATTATCACCTGTGGACACATAACTGTAGTATTATTACTGAGCAGAAGAAGAGCAGATGACTTAACTTTTCCGGCTAATGCAAATACCAGGTTGTCAGATCCAAACCCAACAAAGTGGCCATTTTGCTGTCTAGATTCTAAGAAAGTGTTGTCCAAAATCTTCCCACTCTGTTATAATTTTTTTCCTTACTGATAAGCAAAAGACAAAATTTCAGCAATATCCAGTAAAACATTTTTTCCAAGAAATTCAAGGTCTCTAGTAGGAATAATTTACCTCATTTCTTAATAGGTACACTAGTAGCAAAATGTACCAGGCCATAAACATAAGGACTTCCCACTCTGGAACACAGCTCAGGTCTGCAACATGCTTTGATACACAGTATTTTCTCTCTGTGGTCTCTGATAATCAGTCTGTGCTATTAGTCTGTGCTCACCTCTGGGACATGAGTGGCATACACTATGTTCTCAGCTCATAATTACGCAAAGTTCACTTTATCAGCTTTAGTCCTTATTGCTGAAGTGCCTGTACTCAGCCATATCTGACATCTCATTAGGAACTGGGCCCAAAGTACCCTACTTAGAATGTATCTCTACTTGCAAAGTTTGAAAAATAAAGCCATGCAACCATACTGTTAAGCTCATATTTGTATCATCTCTCATACTGTGTGAACAGATTGTTCCTTCTCTAAATTCATCAGCATCAAATTTCTGATATTCATCCACTTCAGCAGTTTCCAACCCGAGGGCTCTGCAGCACACCTCTATGCAGTTTATGAAGAAGAAAGCAACACAGAACCAGCAGGCTTAAATCAGCTGCACAGAGGTCTCTAACCTCACTGGCAAGTTTTGTGGGATGTGCGGATCAAATGAGGTTATTGCCTCATTTCACTCTAGTCATGAGGAAATGGCAGCCAGAGGATGAATTTAAGATCACTGAGGGGTTCATCCTAGTGTTGCAATGGGTAAAGGGAGCACCTCTGATTTCCATCAGCTACCTCATTAAACCTAGAAGTACGGTCAAAACTGGACGCTGCAAGAGGAGATCATGGTATTTTGATTTTCTTGCCTTTGTTTCTTGTTCCCCATGCCAAACAAATGCACACACTTTCTGCTGCCATGACAAGCTTTGGTTTGAGATCCTAAGTGGAGCTGGCAGCACTGATTCGGTATCTCTTTAAGTAAAGATATTTTTAGTAATGATAACTGAGCATCAAAGCAACAATTTCCGATCTGACCTGGCCCTTCTCTGTCATCACCTGAGGAAAAGAGAAGGCGTTGCCTGGAGAAGCCCTGTCCTGACCCAGGACACGCAGCTGCCCTGGGGCTCCTGGCCAGCTGCTGGTGAGTCAGCCTAGGGGCACATTGGCAGCACCCACCGCCCTGGCTGGCTGCAGGATTGCTCCTTGCTGCTTGGTCCTTATGAATGCAGGCTCTGGGCTGTGTCTCCCAACCCCAGAAGACCAGGACCATGTGCAAGCAGGATTCAGCAAGGATGATAAGCTAGCCCTCAGCAGATCGCATCCCACGCTTCATGCACACATGACCCCACGTCCCTCAGCCACCAACCCCTTTCCACCCAGGGAAAACTGCCACAGAAACGGTGGGACTGGGATTAACACCAGTAACAATTAATGGTAAACAAAGTGCCGTGTTTTCATCTCTCCTCCTGTCTGAATGTAGCTTATAGGGTGTGTTTGGTACACAGTAAATACGAAATAACACTAAAAATAATATAAACATTGTTTGGCTATCATGAAAGAGGACAAACACACACTGAATATTTCTGCTTTAAGCAGTGACGATATATGCTACATTTAATGCTAGGAACACATTTGTACTTTGAACCCCTTGGAATAATGAATTTAAAAAAAATAGAGGCAAGGAACTGAGAAAATGCATATATGAATGCATATACGTATGCTTGTTCCAGAAACTACCTATAGCAATTTTTATTTAATTTCTTAAAATCCTTTTAACTTATGAAATAAAAGACTTGGTATTTACAGATATCTTTGCATCTCTTAGTTTTGTTTCAACTCTCAGAACATGGCAGACAGGCAGACAGCTAAAGAAAATTTAATGAGAGGCAATGGCTATATATTTTTGCAAGTGTTTGAAGTGAAAAATGAACAGCTTGAATTCAGAGACAAAGGCTTGACTCCTCTGTGGTTATCTCTAACTTCATTGTAGTGCTGCAACTTGCAGTGATCTTTGCAGCTGAGATCTCTGCAGCTGTGGGCTGCTAAAGTACAAACATAATTTTAATATTTCATTCAAACCTACATAAGAGGGAAGTCAGCAGTCATGACTAGAACTCACTTTCAATGCCTGTGAGATCAAATTTACCGGGTAGTTTCTGGCTTACTGTTCTTTGCCAATACCTTATTTAAATACAAAGAAAGTCTGGGAGACATTGCAGTTTTTAGCCCTCACTAAATGAAAAATGTACATCTACTGTTAACATTACCACCTGTATACTTGTGTGGCTTCAGTTGGGCTACTTAGCTCCCACAGTGAAAGATGACACAATATTCTTCAAAAGACCTCCTACTTCATGTTGGTACTATCAGTGCTAATCTTTTCATAGTTTTCAAGTCCAGATCTGCTCACCTGTTTTGGCTTCATTTGCTTGAATTGTTACTGGCAAAAACAACCACAAAACCCCAATCAGGAACTGGCACAAAGACTCTAATTGGAGACACAGCTACACCTTTTATCTCTTTGTCTTGATTTAAAGAATTCAAAATACAGAAAGTCCACTGTAACAGTGGAGTAATTGCTTCAGTTGAGGTCCAAGCTGCTGAGACAGAAGAATGACAACAACTTCCAGGACCAGGCATGGGTACAGAAAGGCTATCCCTGCACTATATGGCAGTGTAAGGCATGGACATACCCACAGCCTTGCTGTTGTTCTCCACCATCTTTGTGCTCTTCTCCTCTTCAGTCTTTGCTTAGCTTCTTCAAGCTTCTGGCCTTTCTCTAGAACCACCACTAGCTCATTTTCTCTCTTATTTAAGAAAATTATAATGAGACAGCAATAATTCCCTCCTTGAGAGTTAAAGCAGTAATATGGCCTCTTTTTATGAGTGTGCTTGGCCTTGAATGACCCCTTCCATTAAAAAATCATTACAGAATCTTTTAGTCTATTATCCATTTCTGCTTATTTAAAGGTAACAATTCGCAGGCCACCCAGGTTCCAAACAAGCCCTGGGTCTCTGCACTTTGAATTTACACCTTAATGCATTTTGAGCCTAGACAAAGCTGTGTATGCACATGTTCTCCAAACCATTAGCCTTGTTACTGAAACGTCCGAATTGGTATTTAGCTTTTCCATAGCAAGCTCAAAGTAATCTCAGAATTTTAGACCACCCAAAATAAGAAATGCTTGCATCTCACTGAAAGGCCTGTATCTATGCCTATACTCACTGGCAGATGCCTGATTTGTGATAGACAGCATTCCCTCTCTCTCCCCTGTGACTATAGCTTGGGTATAATCTTCTATTTACTCTTCACAACCTGGTAATGCCTTGACACTGCAGACCTGTTCTGCATAACATATCACAGATATGACAATTCCTATCAAACCCCACAGCTAAAATTTTTATCGAGGCTCTCATCATCTGCTATTCAATGACATCAGCATCTTTCCCCCTGGCCTTCACAAGTGCAGTTGCTCTCCACCAATAGAATAATGCTGCTGCAAAGACCATTCTCCTAGTCTTTTTCTTTGACCATGTCACTCTTTTCTTTGATCAAATAAAATATAGGCCATTTCCTTTCATATTCAAATCCCTTCAGATCTTTCAGTACCCTAAGTACAGACTATCTATATGACAGCTGCTCCTTCAATCAGTCTATAAATTCAGACTATGAAGCTTTTCTCTATTTAAAGAAATTTTCCCCTGTGCAGCTCCCTATCAGCTGCAGAGCTTTCTCCTTTATAATTCTTCTCTGCTATGAGAAAACATTAGGATGTTATGCATTAGGTATCCTGACCAGTGAAGTCACTATTGCTTATACCCGCCTGTCTAACCAGCCATACCTCTTGTCAATGGAATGCTCTAGGACTGGAGTTGTATTTTGGTTGTCTTTGAGCATCATCTCGCACAATACTGCCCCAGTCCTTAATGACCATTGCTAGTTCCTTGATAGGACAAATACTGCTAGTAGTGTGAAGAATTAATGGCTATCCATTCTTTCTGTTACATTAAGAAAAAATTGTGTTTGAAAACAAGCCAGTGCACAAGGAAGGACAGACACTAGAAGGTCTCACATCTTGAGATATGTAGTGACCAGGAACAACAGTAATCACTATTTCCTGTTGAGGGCAAGAAATGTTCTTTCTTACAGCTACCCTTTAAGTTTTAACTACTCATGAGAGTTAAAGAGGAGCAAGGTGAAACAACTTTATCCATGCCAAAGGTGTAGCAGACATCACAAAGCACAGTCTATGTGTGCATCTAGGATGCCCTTGGAGCAAGTCCACCAGTTTTTCCATCAGGCAAATGTGAGGTCTCATATATTTCAGTGACATTGTGAGGCTCCTCTTCTTTTTAACTCTAACCTGTTGATTAGCTATTCACAACTGCTGAAAAAGCTGATTAAATAAAAGCTGCTCAAAAGTAAATGTTATTCTATTTTGTCTCTGAATTTCTCCAATTTTTGTAAGCTTTTACTCTTGCTTTACTGTCTCACTCATGTCTGACCTTGTGTCATAGTTTAACTTGGCTGGCAGCCAAACACCACACAGCCACTTGCTCACTCCCCCCAACATTTCCCCAACATTCAGGGAACAGGGGACAGAATTGAAGGGGTAAAGGTAAGCATACTCGTAGGTTGAGATAAGAACAGTTTAACAATTGGAATAAAATAAACTTAAAATAATAATGATAATGGTAATAATAGAATATACAAATGAGTGATGCACAGTACAATTGATCATCACCCATTGATAGTGATCCAGGAGGAGCAAAAGAACCCTGAACCCAAAACTGCAATCCCAGAAGAGAGAGAGCCTCTTACTGGCCAGCCCTCATTTATATACTGAACATGATGTTATATGATATGGAGTATCCCATTGGCATATCCACATGCCAATTCAGGCCTGCTAATTTACTATGCCATCCGCCCCTAGCCAGCTTCTTCGGCAAAAATAACTCTATCCCAGCTGAAATAAAGACACCTTGGTTGAGCTAAATAGCTATCAGGTAATTAATCTGGAGGAGAAACACCAGTGTGAGTTTTTACAGTTAATTTTTGAGTCTGATAAGCTGCTAATTAAAGTGGTAATGTTACAATATTGTACCTGTAAGAGAGAAAGAAATCAGCTCCTACAAAGCAACTTGTGCTGCTTGTGTCTTGCTCCCTGTGTGAAACTTCCCTAAACCACCAAGTCAGCTGTAATGTTTTTTTCTGACTATCTCAGTTACACACTTTATGAAAGTCATTTCTGTGGTGAACAGGAGAAATTAACATCCATTAATAATATGCAATACTTATATTTACAGATTTCCGGAGACTACAGCTTGCTGTCAAGGGAAATCACTTATGACAGAGCAGTCAATCTTTCTGGTACCCTAGAAGACCAAGATCTGACTATGATGTGCAGAATAAAAATAAATTTTAAATGCATTGCTATGTATTCAATACACAATACAGTACATATGCACTAATACACATACCATCACAGCTAAACAGTAATGGGAAATCTGGAGCATTCCAGGATTTGTAAAGACTGCTAATGCCATTTGTACCTATTTGAGAACAGTAAGCTCTATTTAGAGTTTTGAAGTCATTTTGCATTAAGGAAACCATCTTCAGCTAATTTCTGCTGCTTCAAAAAGGATATTGTCCCTTTCTCTTTCCAAATACTCACATAGATGAATTTCCTTGTTGCCTGATATTCAAATCTTAACGGTTTTTTAGTGTTGCTTAAACAGAAGGCAGAAGACAGAATTGCAGTAAAATACCTGAGTAGATATTTTCCTCGCTATGAGCTTTGCAACATAATAAAAATGGGGTTATAGAAATGAAGTGTATCTGGAGCAAGGGGATTACTATATGTTGCTCACTGCAGATGGAAAGTAAATCAGCTGCCTCAACATTAGAAATGGATGACTGAGGAGCCATTCTGTTCTAGACAAAATTCCTTCAGATTATACGTGCTCTGAAGAGTTTTACCATCACCTGTTCTGAGAAAATTTGAGGTCAGTTACAAACAAAACTACAAACTTGCCCTTTGGTATTAAGCATTTGCTGAAGCTGCAGGTTTGGACCAATGGTCTCAGTTTGAAACTTTCATCCCACTTGTTTTGGTTTAGCTGTAACTGTAAATTAGAGATGTGCTTGTGCAGGGTTCAACTTGCTGTGATTAAGGTAGTGAAACTAATATTCATTTTCTGTTGAAGAGAGAAACAGGATTATATGCTGCATTTGACTGATACTGAGAAAATTAATAGAGCTTAAGAAGATGACAGAAAGTAAAAACATTGGATGCATACAGAATGCAGAGAGAAACGTGTTTCATAAATTTAAATGTAGGGTTTGCAAACAAGTAATTGCAAATTCCTTTTCCTTTAAAAAAAAATCAGTAATAACTCTTTTCCAAAATTATTCCCCTCCTTACAATTTGTGCAAATCCATATATCAGTTTTAATATAAAAGGAAAGAAAATGGAAACTGTGTGCAAATACTGAAAGAAAAAAGGCCGGCTTTGCAAAATATGGCTATCTGCACTTAAGTTTTTGTTTCAGGGTATTGTGCTTTAACCTCAGCTGGCAACTAAGCACCACACAGCTGCTTGCTCACTCCCCTCACGGCAAGATAAGGGAGAGGGTAAAAGTGAGAAAACTCATGGGATGAGATAAAGACAGTTTAACAGGTAAAGCAAAAGCTGTGTGCTCAGGCAAGGCCAAGTAAGGAATTCAATCACCACTTTCCATCAGCAGGCAGCTGTTCAGCCGTCCCCAGGAAAGCAGGGCTCCATCACATGTAACAGTTATCCCAGAAGACAAACACCACCACTTTGAATGTCATCCCCTTCCTTCTTCCCTCAGCTTTATGTGCTGAGCATGACATCATATGGTCTGGAATATCCCTTTGGTCAGTTGGGGTCAGCCGTCCTGGTTGTGTTCCCTCCCATTTGCTTGTGCACCTCCAGCCTCCTTGCTAGTGGGGTGGTGGAAGAGGCAGAGAATGCCTTGACTCTGTGCAAGCATTGCTCAGCAATAATGAAAACATCCCAACACCGTTTTCAGCACAAATCCAAAACATAGCCCTGTACCAGCTACTATGAAGAAAATTAACTCTATCCCAGCCAAAAACAGCACATGGGGACAACAGTAATATGGAATATATTTGGCCTTCTCAGCTCCCTCTCTTGTTTTTTAGTTGCAGTTAAAATAATTTTCTGTGCCCCGAGTTTTAGCCTGCTAAGAGGATTAGCAGCAGCAGCAGCATACTGTACTTGTGAAAGAGTTGCCTTCATTTCCTGAAGGCAACATATCCCATTCCTGAAATCCTCCTCCATGTTCCCCCTCTACTCAGTTTTATCTTCAAAAGCTGTTGTGTGGCCATTAGGCATGTCTGTTCCAGAAGTAACAGCAGCTTGCTTGGTATCAGTTGAGGGGGCAGTAGGAAATGCATACATTATGTTTGCATAGCCATTATGTAAACACATCTGGGTAGCAAAAGAGGATATAAGGAAACACATAAAGCTTAGTAGGTGTGCATGCAAAAATAAAATCAGCTTCACTTGCATAACAGTATCTCTGGAATGTGTTTTCAAACTGCCATCAACAATCCAGAATACAAGTGAAAATGGATATATGGTTTATGGGCGTTTATTTTGTCCATTCTTATTTGCATTATACATGCTGCCAAATCGGCCTCTGAACATTTATTGTGTGGATTAGATCGCCATTCATCAGGATGGGAACTAACACACAGCTAGTTCCCTTGTAGTCACATACGTTTAGGGGTCCTGAGCTTCAAGCTGAATCATACTTGGGTGTTTCAGCTGAGTCCCACTCCTGAAGCCTGATGAGCCACTCACAGCCTGTCAGTACATGCTACAAAGCAGATGTCCTTTCCCACACTCAAGTTCTTCAGAATACGTAAGACCTAACTGGCAACAATGGCTGGTCTAATGACCTCTGAATACGTTGTCTGTGTTTGTCATGATCTACCTATTTTTTCCGTGAATCACAATAATTTTAATAATCATATGAGACAGTTTCTCTTGACTCCCTCACTAGATCAGGAAGCTAAACAGCAGAACACTCACCAAGCTGCTCTGGTGAAGTGCATCATCATCAAAAGGGAGCTTCTCCTATCACCCTCTGAAATTAAAATTCAGTACAAACCATTACCTATTTCAACAGAATTTGAATGGAATGGCTCACTCTTCTGATAGAAATGGACTGGAAAAGTTTCTGGAAAGCACAAAGCCATGAAAGCAAAAGCAAAGAGCCTTCTTAACTGTGCTAGTGTGAAATACAGACACAGTCAAACTGCCAAATTCTTAACAATGGACTCAGGAAACTATGACCAGAGAACTAAAACTGCCAGCTCAGAGTACTCAGCAGTTTGTGGTACCCAGAGGGTTTTCTGCCTTGCAGTGTTGCCTCAGAGACTGAGATGCTGAACAGCATCTGGGTCTTCACCAACCACCTAGATAAGGAAAAAGGGATACGAACACAGAGGTGCTCCACACAGTTTAATATAAGAGACTGAAAGGTAAAATGAGAGGTTCTCACACTGGTAGCAATCCCATCTCAGATGATTGCTGGTGAGTACAGAACTCAGCACTGGATCAAGGCCTCAAAGTGATGTGCAGTCTGTTTCTATAAGTGTATTAAATTCTGACTGTATTACTTTATTATATTAAATCATTTCCCAATTTCTAATAGAAGATATTACTTAATTAAAAAATTAATGAATCAGACACCAAACATACTCATCTTCATAAACACACAGAAGCAAAATTATAGGAAAATTCAGTTGCTAAGAACTACTCTAAGATCTTTATCATAAGATACCTTTATTTCATTGTGTTGTACATCATTTGACTAAAGAGACTTTGAGAAAAATAAAACAATGGTGTCCCTATGTACATGTCTACTAGCTTTATTATTTTCAGTAATAATAAGAGGCTACATAAAACTAGTGTGCTGCTTGGATTATTTACTGTATCTTCCATATAGACCGCAGCATTACATTAGTCATTCACTGCAGTTCAGTGACATGAAATATCCTCTTATTACAGAGAGTGTATGTCACTTAATAGTAGCAGAAATTATTTACTTAAGCTCTCGCCTTCCCATCTCCCCTCCTCTCTCTAAAAATCTATTAATTTTCTTATCCTTTGAGGAAATGCTGCCAGTACTCTCTCTGTGTTATGCATACATAAATTACATGCCTTAAAGAATGAACAAAATCATAAACCCAAAAATATAGCCTCCAATGTGAATAAAAGTTAAGGAATATAACTATTTTTCTACAGCATCCTCTCTAACCCCAACGCAAAAGCTCACTTCCCGAGTGTGAAAGAGGAAAAATGCAACTTCAGCTTTTTTTAATCAGAGCAATGTATCTGCCTTTGCCAAGCGCATGCAGAAAACACGAACTTAATCCTAGAAGGTTTTCAATGTTTAGAAACCTCCTGGGAGAACTTGTCAAAAACACAGTGAACCAAGTTCTAATTGCACAAACTCACACTGGTCTTGACAAACACAACAGGTTTGAATTTCAAAACTGTTCCCATCAAAATCCTTGGGAGCAGAGAGAATACTGTTAAGGTGTATTTTTGAATCTAAAAGACAAAATCAGAGTCTGGTGGTGTGGAATGAATTGAAGTATCCTCCTAGTGAGATCTGAATCTAAATATAGCAGCTATGATCACAAGGAAAATCTGGATTACAATTTTTTAAATGACAGATGAGACAGGGTGGACAACCTCAAAAAGTTTAGAAATTCAGTGTAGGTAAGAAACCGTATATACAGTACTTGTCAGAAGCTTATCCAAACTAACAGATCCTTCTGAAGGATGCCCTCCTGCAACATTTCTATTCAGTCTTTACTTTTGATCTGCAAGAAATCTCATTCCCCCCTCACTGCCAATGCTACTTTTAGAAGACAACTTGGGAATTTCCTTCCCAAGAGAATTTTCTTTGGGATCAATTGTAAGTGACCCATGAGTCCCTCTTTTTGGAGGGGAAGATAGTCTCTTTCATTATCTGTTGTTTCTGAAATTTATTTCTCTCTCATCTATCCATACAACCTTACATGTCCGTAATCTTTGCCACTAACTACAGTATTTCTGTGCTTTTCCTCTTACTGTATTTTCTTCCATAACTTTCTCCTTAACATATACAAGTGGTAGACTCAATTCAGTAGTTCATATTTTTAATTTTAAAAACTTTCCTGACAAAAGTTTTGGGAAATGACATGTTGCCTGCTCTCAGAGATGCTGTTAACGAGGGCAATAAGCAGATGCAGTATGCTGCCTGTACATAAATGTGTGGCTTCCAAGCTTCCAAGTGTGACTCCAAAACTTTTAATTACTGGCATCAATGAATCAAGGGAGATACATTATGGCAGCTGAGTGACTACTCTCTCGTTGTGATTAATAGACCAGGCTGGGTTTTAAAGAAAGGTTCTGCATGTGTACATGCATGTAGAGGAGAAGCAGATGCATGTGTTTTGGGGGGAGTTCCAGTTTAACTAGTCAAAGCTATATAATGCAGACAGTTACTGAAACTTTCTGGACAGGTAAATAGAGAATTCAAGCATTATTTTCAATTGTTTAAAGAAATGCTAAATCAATTTTCTCATCAGTGGAGCTGTTTTAGAGAAATTCATCAAGTCAAGATAATGAATGAGCAGTTCTTTCACAGCATTCCTTAAGGAGGAATTATCCCAAATGATATGGTTACTTAATACGAACATTTATAAAAGGACAGTCATTATGCGAATTATGTATTTTACATAATTTATTTAAACTTCCAGTTTATAGCAGCACTTTTATCTTTTTTCATTCAGTGATAAAAAAGGCATCAATTATAATTCTCCTAGCATTTGTCTCCAGAACAAATGTCTGCTAGTGAAGTTACTGTGCTCATTCAATCATATAATTATACATTGGAGGATCCTGGGCAATCTACATTTACCAAAATAATGAACAGATGAAAACCACACACTTAAATGTAGCAGTTTAGGTATATGAGAAAATATATGCACTACAAAATATATTTAGGGGTGTGCTAGTCTGTAACAGTGCTACCTACCATGTAATGACTATTGGCCAAGTCCTTTTGCTGTTAAAATATGTGAATCCATTTAGAGCCCAGAGAACAATATGCTTGCTGCCATGTTTTTAAAGGGAAGCAGAGACAATTGCTTTCATGTCTCCTCAGACTTGATACATTTTTACCAAGGTTTATCCAGTCTGCATGTACAAAGCATGGTTGCAAAGCATGCAAGTATGAAAGAAATAGGAGCAAACCAGATGAGAACAAGTATTACTGCAATTTCAAAGAATCTATAATCAGTGGTGGAGAGATGTAATGCAGAAAAGCAATTTAGAACCACAGCACAGGTTATTATTACAGCACAGTACTATTTAGGAATTAAAGACTACTGGGCCATTGGTCTGCATCAGCATACCTGACAGCAGAGGTTGGTCAAATGGTTTGGTCTGGCCTAAAAGCAATTTCAATGGCTTCTATAAGCAAAAATTCAAAAGCTGAGTTATTAATAAAATAACAGTTGCTAATGTACTTTGGCAAAGACCCTGCTAGACCTTGCAGATGCTGAAAGGATGCAAGAGCTCCATTTCATAGTCTTTCCACTGCAAATCACAGGTATTCGCAAGAGGGAAACTCCCCTGATCTGGGCTACAAAAAACACTGACGAGAACCAAATTTTTTTTAATTTTGGCTCAGGTGAGCATTGATTAGAAGCTCCTATTGTAACACAGCATGGGCATTCATGAGGCTTGAAGACACAAAGCTCATAATAACATTTCCCTATCTTCTTGTAATCTTGATCAATATAAAGATTGAACAAAATATTGACTATTCTTTAACAATTACTTATAATGACCAGATCTTTCATAAGAAACTCAAATTAACAAGTTCATTAAATAGGTAGGAATTAACTGCTCTTTCCTCAAATATTCATGACTTTTCCCCTCTCATTCTATCTGCATTTCCCAAATTATCCTCTGCGTTTTCATGTGGTTAGCTGCCAAATGTCTTGCTTTAAATGCTGAGTCAAAATACAAGGATAATATCACTAATGCCAGTCATGTATTTTGTAGCAACCACTTAAAAAGCAAGCAATACTATTTCCTTGATAAAAATATACAGTTCCAGTATATACTGTCTGACATCTAATTCTAAAGGCTTAATTGTTTTCTATGAATCCTTACTAGGTACATGGAAATCTTTATGTTAATAAAAACAAAGCCCCATAAAACAGTTTCTTTCACAGAAAATAGTTATTCAAAGTTTGCTACTTAATTGGTGCCAATGACAACATTCTACTGCCCTGAAAACAACACCAAAAGCTTTCACTGATTTCTGTGATGTAAAGTCAATTACCAATCTGATACGAATTTCTCTTTTAATAAGTATGATTCTGTATAAGGTTTTCTAACCAGAATGTGTTACCTTTCAGAATCAGATCACTAAGGAAAACTGAGTTAATGTTCTCATTCTGTCTTTAATGTTCTACAGATCTATAATTTCCCCATAAAATACATTAATATTTTTATTTAATTTTCTTGTATACCCTAGAGACCTATCTAACTTTTATGCCAGTATGGTTCTGTGTGACTATACAAGTGTGGTTATCCCCCATCCCCAAGGGAATCTGTAGTTTATCTACTATATTTTAAGATTCTCAGTATTTTTCTGCATTTATAAGCTAAGAATACTGGTAATTGATAGAGTAAATAATTGTATTTGATGGATAATATTGCCCTGACAGGTAGTCCATCAGCACTACTCACTGAGGTATTCTGTACAGAAGAAACATTGTAACTATGTATATTTGCACTGGGATATACTGCACACTGGAAATTTATTGACCAGTTCTGTATGGGGAATGAAAACTTTATTTTTCAGATCTCTTCAATGTTCAAAGTTGCTTATACTTACCAGCACTATGTAAAGGAAAAGCAAGAGTATTATTCCTATAAAAGTGAGTATGAAAGCGAGGTTGAGAAATGATTACATGGAAGTGGATATCTAACAACTCTGCTGAGATTCTGAGCATCACCAGTGCGAACTAGGCATCTAGTCTGCAAATTAATACAGTTGTGTCAAGTCGGAGCCACTGTCCCAGTGAAGGCTAAAAATGGAGCCAGGATGACGGAGCACAGCCCTGCAGAGCTGGGAAAAGCCTCACCTCTGTTGATCTGAAATTCAGCAGATGAAGGTGACAGGGGCTGTTCTTCCTTCTGGACCCCTCCCAACCACAGAGTGAGAAAACGCTAGGTGAAACCCTGGTGATTTTCACCCTTCTCAGTCTTTGGGTGTAGCTTTATAAGCACAAAAGAAAGACATGTACGAGAAGAGAATCTTTTCGGGTTATTTGCTATTATAGAATCACAGAATCATTTTGGTTGGAAAAGACCTTTAAGATCATGAAGTCCAACTGTACAATACATTGAAATGGCACTACAGGAATTCATACAACCCACGCTGCAAGGGCACCCAGTTCCCACCACAGCAGGTGCCATATAGAACAGACAAATCACAGCACTGCTGCTTACCATTCAAGAGTGCCTGTGTACAATATACTGATTTCATTTGCTTATAACTTTTTCAAATTTAACTGCTTGGGTTGAAAACAGCCCATGCCAGGTGTCTGCCTCAGGCTGTTTTTTTTTTTTTTCTGTTTAGCTCTATGTTTCTGTTTTAGGGTTTTGACATTTTCAACTAGCACCATTCAAACACTTCTGAGAGTGAGACCAAAGAGAAAATAAGCTGTTTTGCTTTGTAGAAATGCCTCATGCTTTGAAGTAGAGACATATAGTTCAGCAAGGGAGTAACTGTGTCAGAGATGTGCCTTTTGCTTCCCTGTGAATATCTGCCCCAAACTGCAAGAGTTTAAGGTGCCTTTGAAAAGTCAATAATGTTCATACTTGCAAGAATTTAGCTAAAGGTTCAGAAACAAGTATCTTCACAAACTGTGCATCACTCAGCACACCCAAGCATCTCAGCTCCTAGAACCTATCAGACTAAGAAACTGCCACTCTTTGAAGAGAGTCAGAGCATCCTCCATTCCCTCTTCACCTCCCACCCCCGCTGCTGCTGGGCAGGACTCTGAACGGCTCTTCTGAACAGGGACTGAGCTGGCCCCGCACAGCAGCCGAGGGATGGAGAGCCAGCTTTCCTGTAATTACTGATCCCAAGTACTCTGCATGCAGATGGGGCCAGGCACCTGGAGCTGAGGGAAGACTGGGCCAGGAGGGCTCCTGGCACTGGGTCTGAGCCTAGCAGGGACATAGTGGCCCAAGTCCTGTCCTCCTCCCTCCCCACCAGCCCTCTTTAAGAGGTTGAGCAGAAGTCTTGGCATATCTGTGTGCAGCCACATGGTTAAATGAAGGCTGTGTCCACCTGGGCAGGTGGCTGTGAAGGGGAGTGAGAGCAGGGTGAGAAAGGTTTGCTAGGAAAATTGGAATAGGCTACACAAAAGGAGTGGGAGGAGGAAGAGACTTGAATCAGGGCAAGAGGGTGGAGTGTTAGAAAGGATGGTGGGGATGGGAGCATGAGGCTGGGACTGGCTGGCTACAGAAAAGGGACTGACCTGGGAAGGGAGGGAAGAGGGAAAAGGAGAGATTTTGATTTGGACAGCAAGCTCAGAATGGATGATTAGGATCCACTGGATGTGGAGACTAGAAATGAGAGACTCAAGGACTGAAAACTGGAATTAGATAGAAGTAATAGGATATGCCATAGAACCAGGGATGAGGAGGACCCAGGATGGGGGCAGAGAGGGAGAGAGTATTTGGAAGTGACAGGAAGAAAAAAGCCAAGTCTGGGGAAACGGTCAGAAAGTGTCAGTCCCTCTTTGACTCTGGAGTTTGGACTGGTCACCATGACTCCAATTATCACCACGACTCCAATTATCACCACCCTCTGCTGTTAACAAGCAGATGTGAAGCCCAGCAGCAAAGTACATGTCTCCTTTTTCGTCTGGAGTGGCTCCTCAGAAGAAAAGACACACGCTGCTATTAGCAGATAGCTCACATGGCAATCATCCATGCAGGGGAGCTAACAGTTCCTGTGCTCTGACACACTGGATTCATATGGCAGACTTTTGATTTTGAGGTTGCTATCTTTTTGCAAAAACTAAAGGACATATACACACAGAAATTCTGGCATGAAGAGAACTGTCTGGAGTTTTCAGTGGTGGACTCATGAGCTAGGAGATGTCAAGCTAAGGCTTTCTGAACTGTATGTGTACGCATGGTACAAACTTTAGTTACATGATCACACACTGTTAGTTCCAGAGGACGCAACCCTTTTGCATTAAAGAGGACCTAACCTGTGATTGTGAGATGGGAATATATAGTGACAGACACCCCTGTTTTTCTCCTGCACTCAGCATCTGCTGCACAAGTTGGAAGATGTGTGGGAAGAAGGGTGTAAATGCAAGAGGCAGCAGCAGATGTGAAAACACTTACCTCTTGTTACAGGGGTCACTGCTGCCAGGAGGAACTGAATTTGGCCAACTCTGCCATGACACATCTGTGAGATACTAAGTGAATTTCTAAAATCAAATTATTCCCAAGCAGTTATAAATAATTTGCCTTCTTCTTCTGTGTGATTGCCTTCACATCCCACCTAAGCTTACATTTGTTCAAGTGACAAGTGCCTATGGCTGGTATTGAAATCAATGAGAGATGGACCAGAATATATTGCCACTGGGGAGAAGAGGAAGGGCTGACAAAATATCCATAGGGGTAGCAAGAGTACGATTGTGCATAGGACTACCTAGATAGGACTGCCCTGTACTCCTTTAAGATCAGCATAAAAAGTAATCAGACTTTTTTTAAGGAGCTAAATATGACACAGTGATAGCCATCATTAAAAACAAACAAAGAAACTGCTTTTACAACCGTTTGAATTTTACAAGGGAAACAGGGCTTTCAGTATAATAAAATTTAAGATTTCATTAAGTAAATATGTGTGTGGCTCTGTCTGCTCCTAATGAAATAATATGCTAGACCCTCCTCCCCCAATTAGGTAACCGTTCAGCTAAAAGATGGATAATAATAAAAATTTTCATAATAATGTCCACAGACATCTCAAATTAGGGACCCTTTGACTTTGATTTCTTTGTGCCTTAGTATAAAATGTGGACAATAATAGCCCTATTGTGAAGGCCATTGTGAAGATAAACGCATCAATGTTTGAAAAGCCCTTAGGAAATTCAGCAATGAGTGTCACAAAAAAGCCCACGAGGAAATGAATGATTTCATCTTCATATCAAGGTTTCAATAGTGTGCAGTCAGTAAGGCCTGGGGCCACACGCTGCACAGAAAGGGTAAACCAAAATATTGAATAGCTTCTCATTAAGTGAACACCATTCATCCAGTGCAGCAAGTGAGACAGAGGTTCTGTGGAAAAATGGGATGTGAATGGATAATTAAAGATTGTATCATAATGCATACACACAATAGGGGTGAAAAGTTTACATCGGTGACCTTAATTCTGGCATCTCTTAGCTTCTGAATGCATGACTCTGCAGCCTCAGTTAGCATTGTCTCATTTTTAACACCATTTCTTATGTGTAACTGTATTTGTGTTGCTTAAATAATCATCTGCTCATTTCTGATATTAGCCTTGTTTGTGTGATGCTTTTCTTTCTCTCATCCCCTGTATTTGGAGCACTTTGTCCAGATATGCAAATCTTTGCAACCTGACCTTGAGGAATAGTAGGAGTTTGTATAATTTAGATTAGTGCAGTAATTGTTTGGCCCAGATGCCAGAAACATCCCCAAGGGTATTTAACATTCATTCAGAAGATGTAGCTGTTGCTTTGCAACTTAAAGTCAGGACAAAAGTACCACCTTGCAGCCAAGAGAATATGCTGCAGCTCTCTCTGGGGAGGCGGCAGCTGCAGGTGGCTGGTGCAGCACCAAGCAGACTTGCCTTCAGAAATGCTAAAGGGCACAGTCTGGATGGGCTGAGCAGCCGTCCCTGACACACAGTGCAGAAACCAGGCTGAATCAGGGCCATCAAAGTATACTTGCGAACTCGAGGTGGGACAACTGTCCATTTGGATTTCCTCTAACTCTAGCTGCCTGATAAAGCAGATCACTTAATCACTTCTTTTCTGCCACTTACTCCTAAACAGACCACATGCTGTACAGGGGATCACTGCTGCTGTTGAGGATTGTTTGTTTCTCCACTTTGGACACACAGTTCTAAAGTGGAATGAAATTTCATTATAAACCAAATGCGTGCTGCAAATTGTATATAGTCAAGCTCAAAGACCACCTGAGAGAAATTAAAGGAAAGAGCCATCCAAGGAGGATTATAGGATTATATCCTTAAATCTATAGCGAGATACATTAGAAAGAGATGTACACAGTTTTCTCATTTTCATCTGCCAGCGATAAATGGATTACCTAGCCACAAATTTCCATCTTTTAATTCCCTGTGTGGTACCCAGTGTGGGAAACAACATCATAGAAGAGCTCATTGGGAACTGATGGAGAGTGAAATCAAACCTGGTTTTGTATGAAAGGAAGAGCTACAATGTCTCTCCTGAAAGATGAAATAAAATCACAGCCCAAAAAGACCAGTACCAGCCAGAACAGCTACAGTGCAGACTTCTGGATTACCGTGTCATGCAATTAATGCTGACAGGGACGCAAGCCATAAATGCACCGAGAAACGCAGCGCTCCATAGGCTTCTACAGTTGTTGAAGAAGAGATGGAAACAGAGTTGGTCAGGATAGAATAAAAGCTTCTTGAACATGCAAGGCAAATGTGGCTAGCCACAGCAGAAAAGCAGCTCTGCCAGATTTGGGTCATGGAAACCACATGAGTACTTCAGCCTGGGAGTGGGGCTCCACCACCAGCATCTGCCTTTGCTCTGTGCCTGCCTCTGTGCCACTGGTGCACTGTACAGCATTGCTGGAGGGAGGGGGAAGATTTCAGGGGATCAAGCCAGTTTCAAGTCCTCTCCCCACTGCCATGCTACCCTGCATGGCAGGACCAGCTGGCTACCACCATGGTTTTTCTTCAGAGACAGGGAACTGCTTGCGAACGGCTGCTTTGAGCTGGAGGTGGCCAGGCACGGAGCTGGAGCTGCAGCTGCAGGGCCTGGGCTCCTCTCTCCCTTACAGCCCTCATGAGTGCTTCACACTGCCCCCAGCAACCTGCTGCCTTTGGACATGGACTGCCTTGCTCAGAGCCAGTCCTGTACGTGGCTCTTTAATTCACTTATCCTCATCAAAGGAGAAATGGTTTCAGTGTCTGGTGCAGCCAAGTTCAGAGGCCCTGGCAGCTCCACTTTGCTTTGGCTGATAATGGATAGTCCCATTCACGCCTGCAGCTGCCCTCCCTGCTAACAAAGTGGGAGATGAAGACATACAGAGCTAGCTGTACTCATCACATACTACCTGAGGTTGTGTTGTTCAGAGGTATCAAGACAAGTTCAGCATTACTGACTACTGCGGCAATGGAACAAGTGCTGGGAAAGGGAGGTGAAAAATATAGATCTTCCCCAGTTTGATTAACACCATTTTTTGTCTCTGTTTGTACCATTTCAACAATAGCAATTAACACATTGCTAATGCACCTACAGCACCTTTTGTCTCATGCAGGGCTCCAAGGAATCTTAATGAAAAATTATATTACAAATGCTATGTAGGTACTAGGAAGAGATAGAGGTTATTTAATTGGCGACCAGCTGAGACACAGTACAGTCCAAAGTCAGCTGCAGTGCACTACTGAGACTATTTGGGAGGCTCTATGGTCATGTTGGTTTAGTTGCTTCACTGCTCCAGTGGGAAACACAGATTCACACCGTGTCATGCAATGCTGGCCCCCAGTCTATCTGTCAGATCTGGTAAGTGTTATGATGGGAAATCTCCTTTCCCTATTGAGCACCACAGGATGGGCAGGCAAACATGATCAGATTCCAGAAAAGAGAAACTTTTTAGCTTCTAACCTGTAGGAGACTAGAAGCCTGATTTACTTAAGGCCACACTTACACAACACAGAATCGCAGAATCGCAGGGGTTGGAAAGGACCTCGGGAGATCATCTAGTCCAACCCCCCTGCCAAAGCAGGTTCCCTACAGCAGGTTGCACACTGCTGGCTCATGGCCAGCCTGCTGTCCATCAGCACACCCAGGTCCTTTTCCTCAGAGCTCCTCTCCAGCAGATCAGCCCCTAACCTGTACTGGTGCACGTGGTTATTCCTCCCCAGGTGAAGGACTCTGCAATTGCTCTTGTTGAACCTCATTGGGTTCCTTTCTGCCCAGCTCTGCAGTGTGTCCAGGTCTCGTTGAATGGCAGCACAGCCTTCTGGTGTGTCAGCCACTCCTGTCTATGATCCCCAGGGACATGACACCAAACACAATAGAGATGAGTAATTAAATGTTAGTTCAAAATTAGAAACCATTGCAACTATACTTTCAAACCACTAAAAACACTGGGGAATACTTCTCCTCCTCTATACCCATGAGAATTAATTACTTATTGGTGGGTTCAATAAAGTCTGATTCTAACAGATGCAAAAATATCTAATGTACTCAATATCTCAAGACACTCATTGATTAACTATGCATGTCCCTTTTGTCATATAAAGAAAAGCAGAACTCAAAGCAATAAAAGTAAGCATGTCTTTTTGTTAGTCTCATATAACAGGCTTCAAATTTTCCAAGGAAGTATGAAGAACTGCCATTCAATCAGCTTTGCAGAAATAATGTGGTTAGACCAACAATATCAGGCATATTCTTGTTTCTGTTCCCCTCTAAGGTTTAATTAACAGCAACCAAGGTGTTTTTACTCCTTCTCCTTACTTGAATTAGGTGGATCTGTATGCTCAGGTTCAACCTGTCACTAAGTCCTATAAATTCAGTATGCCATGTAGCTAAATCAAAGATATGGATAGGCATAAAACTTGTCTTAAGGCAACACTCTACCTAGTGATAGCAAACTGAGGTTTATCTTTCTTTTTTAACTCACATGGTTGCATTTACAAATTGCATGCAATTCTGTCACTTAGAAAACAGCTGAACCAGTTAAATCTCATCTCAGACTTTCATTTTTAGATAAAAACCTGAGTAACAACACTCATTACAAAGCAGATTTCTACAATCAAAGAATATATTTCAGAGCATTGCTGTGGAGAGTTGCCATTATCTGAATGTCACCATTACTGTTATATCAAGACATATCACTGCAATATAATCTTAAGCAATGCAACAGTCATCAGACATATCCCACAACAACAAAACCTATCACACACTGATTACAGCAGGATCTGTGAAAAGACTCTCCCTGCTACTAAAGAATAAAATAGTCTGGTGAAAGACTTGCAAACAATTTCCAGCTTTTCTTGTTCCTAGAATTTCACATTTTTTGTGCACTTGGCCTGGATATGGCATTTTCAGGGAGTAGTGTGTGAAAATGCTAGGTCTGCTTTTGGAGAACTGCTTCATTATGGGCAAGTACCTGCACTCCAAAAGAAGGGCCTCAGTGTCACGTGTATGGCACGTACCCATTGTCAGGGTAAAAGGGAACGACTGTGACAAATGAGAAGCTTTTTCAGCCAATTAATTTTGTGTGTAGTCATCTCAGAGCCAAGAGGATCCAGCTGGTGCTGGTGCCTGATTATGCTAGAAGCTGTACCAAGTCAGACAGCATCCTTCTCTGAGCACCTTAGGGGCTAAGCAGACAATCAGACAACTAGTGAAAGAAAAGAACTACAGCTGTTCCTTTTCAGCAAATGAGGAACTGAGTCACAGAGCTAAAAATGGGCCCAGCCCTCAATCAGTATAAATTGGCACAATATGATTCAGGTCGGCACAGATACACCAAGTTACAGCAGCTGAAGCACACTCTGAAGTTGAATCTATAATGCCTGAGACCAAGATAATGCATCCAAGTAGGATTTAACCATCCACAATTGGTGTAAAGGATGAAATGTACTTAGAAATGCTGTACTCACACGTCTTGTTTGACAAAATCCACAGCATAAAATGATGGTGCTGGTTATCAAACTAGACAAGCACAGAATGAAAATACTGATATATAAACCATACAGCTCATTAAAAAGGTAGGGTATATAATGTGCAATAAGGGACAAGATACACCCACCTTTTCTCAGGGGAAAATTATTTTTGCTTATCATTTTTTTAGTTCAAAAGTGACTGAAAGAGTTGAAGAAATAAACTGTACTTTACTGTGTGTTCTGGCATGGGGGTGAAGGAATGTTTCAGGGATTTTCAAAAGGACTTTATACATTCAGCTTGATCTTGAAAATATTCCAACAGAAACTTCTGGGTTTTAATTACATGTAACAGTGCTGTACTTTCCCTTCCTCATCACCCTTTTACATAAACACTACATACACTTCCATCAAACTTCCCTTCAAAATAAAAGCAGTGGACTTCAAATGCATTATTTTATTCTCTGACCTGTAAGTGCAATACATTTCCATTCTCTTTGCTTTGTCCACAGAAAAGAACAACATGAAAGAGGTGTGGAGGGCCAATGCACCAGTTTCTCAGAGCCTCGCTTCCTTGCCAGAAGAGGGACAGGGACATTTTACTCTGTGGGATGCTGACACCATTTCTAGCTGATTGTTACTGAGCTGCCAAATGGGCCATTTCTGGGACTGCACTAACTTGTCCCTCTCAGTACACAATTTTCAGAAAAGAACCCACCCCCTTGATGCCAGTCACAGACAGAAGATACAGGAAGGCTAACAGAACACAGATGTCTGATGGGATGGATGGAAGTGCAGCTCAGCAGAGCTACTGTTCTGTGTTCAAAATAGAAAGGAGAAAGACTTGATACTCCTCAGAGCAGTGACTCTCAGGGAAATAAAACAAACCACTTTGGGACTGAGAAATTCAATGCAGCTATAAATCCATGAGCAGTGGCTGTGGAGGCAGATTCAAGAAAAGGAACAGTTCTACAATAGGTAAGCAAGACCTGTGCCTGACCCACTAGAAAGACATGTCATGGTGCCTATAATGGCATGATAAAGATTATCATTTTGTTGCTTAAATGAAGTTTAGGAATGTACTCAGGTCTGCCCCTTGAATTCATAGCAAGTACAAATATAGCAAAGCTGTAGATGAAGATTTGTTTCCTTCTGGTCCTTTTAATTCACTTTTATATTTCAGGATTTTTTTTTAATATTTTACATCAATGCTAATAAGGAACATTTCCAAGACCTGTAGAAGAATGAGGATGTAGAAAGGACAATAGAAGAGCGGAAAGTCTTTTGATGCAAGAGACTTTGCAGGAAGGAAAATCTGTTACTTGCTACAGAAAGGTTTCTCCCAAAATGACCTCATTTGAACTTGTCTCCTTCAGAGATCTGTAGGCCACGGGAGGTACAGCACTGCAGAGCCAACCCTCACAGTAGGGTTCTTCGGCAAACATTGCACAATTAGCTGAGTACAAGCGTGTGTTCAAAACGCTTACCCATTTTTGTAATGATGTCTGACACCATGTCCAAAATCTGCTAGAGAAGAGCCATGTCCTCTGAGCAGAATTAAACACTCCACATAACATCTGAAAAAAGTAGTCCAGGGCATATGGCTCCTCCCTGTAAAACCTTGCTATATGGTAATGGCTGGGGACACCAGTAATGAAACTGGATCTGCCATCAGTTTTATTAAAGGCGAATTCACACCTATCCTGACTCCTCTGAAAAACCTGTCACTGGCCACCTGTCCTTACAGCTAGGTTCCCATTTTGAAAGGGCAAGAAGTATCTGAATAAAAAAACGTAGTAAACCCTCACATACAGAAATTCTGAATGTCAGAGATGATGCAAAAGCTGTTTGCTAACTTCACTAACACAGATGTTTCTCATGGGTTTTGACCTGTATTTTATTACCGTGTTTTCAAATGTTACAAAACCCAGCAAAGGTACGAAGGGAAGGACCCTGACATTCAAGTGTGTGCTTTTTCAGAAGTTGTTTTGTTGAGTGGGAGGTTTTTGGAAGGACATTCTCATTCAAAGCTTGGTAACTTCCCCAGGAACAAACTATACATTGGTACGTTTTGCTGCTGCTTGTTAGGAAACAGAAAAACCTCATATACCACTCTTGAATCAAATGTGCAGCTGAGAGGATCTGCTCTGACAGGAATGACAGATTATTTTCTATATCCTGCTTTGTCTATGAACACAAAATCATTTCTTGCTTATCTGTTTCAAAGGAAAACTACTACACCTGTGTATTCTGGTTAAAGTGTAAATCAGGATTCCCCTCCTGTTTCCATAAATGTAAATTAATTCTATCATTTTACTGAGTATAAATCTAGTTAAAAGTCACAATCAAATTACGTTTGCAAAGTTAAATAGATTTACTAAAAATCCCCCCAAACCTCTAAAAAATCAAGCCTTTGCCCACTTTGTGTGGACAAGACTGTCTTTCTACTTTATCTTTAACTATTCAAGCAAATTATATCTTATTTTACGCACTTGATGTTGTGGGTGGTGTTTTTTAACCTGCTCACATATCGTACTAGATTTTAATCAAAATAGCCTCTCCATCAGTGTTAAACTGAAAAAAATGGAACTGTCCCTGCTTTATTTATTTGTTAACAAGATCAGAGTTTTTTCCATTTTGCTGATAACATTTCTGTGTTACTGTTTAACAATGACATATATGAAACATAATTAACATTACAAAATAGCTAAATTAACTACTTTTTTCCAGGGAATTATGAAGAACTAGAAGAAAAAACACAGGAGAGCCTAAATACAGTTTTTTCTTCAATCTGCTGAACTTCTAATTCTCTTAAAAAAAACTCTACCAAAGACAGAGGCCAGACATTCTGCAGAAAACAAAGCAAAAAAATGAAGTAATGTGGCACCATTAAATATCCTGATTTTCAATTGCAGTAGCAAGGAGTGATCTACAGTTACATGTTAAAGAAATTTACATGCAAGAATATTATGAAAAATACATTTGAAAAGGGTTATCATTTAAAAAAATAATTGTCTGCTGATATCCTAATACCTACATAAGCAGACATCCAGCACTAGTCATAAGGAAAATTGTTAATTATCTAACTCTCTTTGATCTTCATTTCTTTCTAGTTACCCAGAAAGACTAAATTCTATTCTCTGTATTTATAAGAAAATTCCCACTTGGTATTAATGGGATTATTGTGCTAGTTTGAGAAAGAGAACTAAATAAGTGAATTTTTCATTAAAATATTAAAAAGTCCTATTACATGACAATAGAATTACTACACATCCAGCCTTAATATGTGCAGCCTCGTACTCAGTCTGAAACTAAGGCTAAAAATATAATGATGCCCATGTGCAGCAGTATATGCTATAGGTGCTGGAAATACACATACGTTGGCATCTTGCCATCTCAGTTACCAGGGCAGGAATAATGAAACACATTGTGAAAAGTACTAACTTCATCACTTCCATACTGTGAAAGAAATAACAAACTTTTAGAGATTTTACTTTCTTGCTATAAGATTATGCAAGATGCATAACCACCTGCATTGGACTGATCTGTTGTTTTTCAGTGAGAAAATATGCAATCTCTATATTTTAAAAGAATCAGTGTTTGTATTTATATTGGATAAAATGTTCTGAAAACAGGACAGGAATAGAGACCTCTGTGCTGTCTCTCAAAGAACCTAAAATGGGTATTGTCTCTGATACGCTGTCCTAGACCTAGTGAAACTTAAATTCCTTTCAAACTGTGGCCAGGCAGCAGTGGAAGAAGTGGAGATGACCCTGACTGCAGGAGTCAGATATGCTCCACAGAAGTCTCACTGATAAAACATTAGCAGAGAAATGCTACTTTGGCCCTTTGCCCAGCTGTGGAAATAGCTAAGCAGGATCCTTGCAGAGCTGCAGCTCTAGACTGGAGCCATGCCACCCTAACATTTCTTTTGAGTCTGCCTTAAGTAACGGTTCCTCTCAGCTCATCGCGTTGGGTCTGCTTATTCTCCATGGAAAGAAAAGTGTTCCTCTAGGGCCTGGTGCATCTCATCCTACCATGGATGTTTGAGAGCACCCCAACAATACCTCAATCTCTCCATTGACTATAAAGACATAGTGACTAAAATTAGGTGGAGACGTACACACAGCAGCCATCTAAAAAAGGCATTCAGGTTCCCTTTTCTTCACTCCAAAGAGGGTGGATGCGGTGATGTGTCACAGCGAGGTTGGCAGAAGAGCTAAGAACACAGCCTGAGCCAGAAGCCAGCCACACTGTCCATGAGGTCCTGTTTTAGTCCTGCAACCTTCTCCATGATCTGTTTTCTCAGACTGTTTTAATATTTTTGCAGTCACAATTTCCACATTTACATTGCAGACACAAGGCTCCATCTTTTACTACATCTCTCATCTGTGGTTTTCTCTCTGACCCATCCCCTGGATATCTGGTCTGGACTGGAGGAGCCTTTGTACACTAGAAGGAGAGTGGGGCTAGGAGGCAGCCTGAGTTTGTTGCAGAATGGAAACCAAAGCTAAAAAGTGCATGTACCCTTTAGCATCACTCATCTATAACTGTCCACCTAAGGTTCAGCTGTCTGTGTTCTCCTCTTCACATGTCTGCCTAGGTTATGTCTAATTGAAAAAAGTGTCTCTTTAGGGCAGGGATTGCTCAGTCCTTTATTTCTTTCTTATGCTCTACATAGGGCTTACATAAATATTAAATTATGATAATACTAAGAAGGTAAAGGCATCTTTTACAATTATGTGATAATTTTTCACATAATTATGTTATTATTTTTATCAGCGTTGAAAATGGCTTTCCAAACTCAATTGGCTTTCTCTTGTTGCTAAATACAGTATTAATGCTACCATTCAGAGAGACAGAAAATGCCTGGACTGAAAAATTAGATGAGATTTCATCCATGCTTTTAGTTAGCATCAGCCTCAAAGAGAAATTGCTTAATACAAATATTTTTCTAATTTTACCAGTTTGCTGGTAAAGTTTAAGTTAGGAAAAAATCGGTGAACCAGACAACACTATTAAAAATAATTTCTAGAAATATGTAATTCTAAAGCAAACTTCAGTCAAAGGATCATGATCCTGATGGTCTTCACTCATGATTTAATACTTTGCTGTCCCAATTTTATTGCAGTAGCAATGCAATGATGCTAGAACTACACTGTAAACAAAACACGCTAACTTAGCTGCACAGTCCAAATAACTTTAAATAAATAAATAAATAACTCCATCACACAAACATCAGTCAAAAAAAGCAATTAAAAAGAGACTCTTGCTTTGTGTTGTAAAAATATGAAATACTACTCAGGACAGGCTGTTTCAAATAAAATTCTTCCCTATATTCAGCAACTCCAAGGTCAAAGTACTAGAACTTCATTTTTCAGAGTCAAAAGGATGATTTAAAAAATAATTTGGTACGAAGACAACTCTGTTTCTCTATCCTGCATACAATATCAAATTCAGTGTAGCTTGGTACATCTTGTATTTTCATTCATGCTTTCATTACAGCCCTGTGAAGTATAATAACTTATTATACATTCCCTTGAATCTTTTTGAAACAACAAACAAAACGTAAAATGCAAATGGAGAGAAAAGAAAGCACCAGAAGTCTTACTAGAAAACCAGTATTCCCTTTCTTATCCTCCTCGTTCTAACCATAAGCCACAGTGAGAACTGAACAGTGGTGGATGTTGGAAAATAAAATTGAGCTACAGGACTTTATGCAGATTTAATGTCCCAGTATAGCAGTGATAAATTCTGAGTGCCACCACAGTGTCACCTCTGTAATAATTACTCAAGCAATAGATATCTCATTAAAGACAACTAAGTGTCTCAGAAACGGTTTTTGCTATCAGGTTTAGTAATATATTGGAAAGAAACGACCCATCAGCTCTTCTCAAGTTCTTTACTAACTTCAGTTCAACAGTCTAACATGTCTAGGACTAATAGCAAAAGTCACTCAGGCCTTCAATGCTCCTTGTCCTTGACTCAGCCCAAGTGACCTAATTCTTCACAGAGTATTAGGTGAGTTATTCACATAAGGCTCGAACCACAGACAAATCCAAAGGGTAAGCCACAGCATCACATGAAGGAGGTTTTTGGCCAAATACTTGTGACCCAGATTCCTTTCTTAACAGCTTAATTCAAAGGAGCAGACATCAGGCAGACTACAGGGAATCACCTCCCCAGTTAACCTTGCTGGCAGAAGACATTACAGTACAAGGACCTGCCATCAAAGTAAAGAAAACTTAATGTGAAAGCAGAAAGTGGAATCTTAATAGCAAATACTATTTTTCATTTATTAAAATGCTATAATGTGTGTATACCTAGTATTATAAATACTTGAAATACAAAGTATTTCTTTCTTGTTTGGCCAAATTTCTCTCATCTTCTTAGCAGAAACTTTAAATTTACAAAACAACTAGACATCTTCTAATTTGGAAAGTCATGCAGTTCTTACTTGGAAGTCTAAGAATATAAATCAGCACTGTTTTCACAATAAAGGGACAGTGGGCTTTTTGTGAAGTCACTGAGAAGGGTGTTATAAAATGCATCTACTAATAGCAATTGCAAACTAAACATTTATTTACCTTTATGTAGACTTAGCTAAACACTATTTTCTCTAGAGGAAATAGAGTGACTAGTCAGTCTCAGCAGCTTGAATGAAACATTAGGAGAGTGTACCTGCATGACAATAAGAAGGTCAAACACCAAGATAAAAGAGGCCAAGAAAGCTCTTGAGACCTCATCACTTGGCAGAAATCCACGATTCAACTTGTCCCAGCTGATCCAGTCAGTAGTGATGACAAGCACAACTACAGAGGTCAGAGTAAAAAGAACCGTCCTGCAAGGAAAAAAAAAATAGTTCAGACAGAATACGGCAGTAATGAAGATGCATCATTCTATTTTATGCCTTCTAATGGCCAACTAGTACTTTATCAGTACTCTTCTCCTGATGAAAAGAGAATGAAGAAAATTAAGTGTACAAACAAATAGTTTAATTCAAAATAGGAAAGTAGTCAGCTGTATCCATGGTAAAAAGAAATTTAGTAGTTAGTAATAAGCATGTTGCAAAATTAGGCTGGAGTGTATCACTCTTGTTCTTCATTTCATATTTTTTACTGAATATGCAAACCAATTAAGTAAAATAAGAAAGAAGTAAACTATACTAATGTACCAAGGACTGTATGATATAGGCTGAATTCAAATGAACAATCTGAGAGAACATTTTTTAAGACAGCAAAGATATTAGAACCTTGGAAAAGTCTTTTCTCAGCCGTAGGAGCTGTAGAGCACTAACTGTGAAGTCTGATTTTCACATAGAAACTTGTCTGTATGAAAGAAATTTTAATTGCACCAAATTAATCTTTAGTAAATTCTGGGCTTTGTAGAAAGATTTTGCTTTGTGTCTCCTAAGATATCCTTTGTACAAGTTTTCAATAAATTTTATGGCATTTCTGAAAGTCACTGAAGAGTGAATTACAAAAGTAACAAAGCCTCCCTATGAATGCTATGAGAAATCCAGAAGACACATATGGCTAATTCATACAATTTTGCAATTTGATATTTAAGAAAATATCTTTCTAAGCTATCCCCTCAAAATAGCTCTGCATCATTTCCAGCAGCACTTTGGTGATATCCTTCAGAGTTGGCAGCAATGATTGATTGAATTCCTGGTTCCATGGAAGCAGGCAAATTTAGCTGGTAATTTGAGGGGGAGCAAGGCTTCTCCCAGTAGCCATAGCTGTCAGTAAATCAGTGCTACAATAGGGGCACATCAACATCTGAATGCACGCACACAGCTAAATAATTGTGGCAGGGTGGAGTTTTTTTCTACAGCAATAAAGTCTCATATTCTTCAGCTACTGAGGGCTGTAAAACAATGTGAAGAATATTTCCCATGACACTTCCAAATGGGACAAATGCTCAGAAGAGTAAAAGAAAAATCTGTACACCAGTAGTCACAGGATACCAGTCTGTAAGCATTTCTTTTTATACATCAGCCTTGGCTGTGTCTGTGTAGGAAGGGAAAACAAATATGCACATAAGCAGTAATGTACACATTTGGACTCCCAAATATCATTCTTCTGTGGCACGATAGGCTGCGTTTTTTCACAATATAATGAGACACAAAATGACTTGATTGCTACCACCTTTACCTTTGAATATCTATTTTTATTCTTAATAAATAAATTCAGTTATATTCAACACTGTGGTTGGCACCATCACAGTATCCCTTGAGTGTATTACTGGCATCTGGGCCAGAAAGAAACAAATGAAGCATATTAGACTTAACAGACCTAAGCAATATTCAAGCCTGCTTATCCTCAAAACATTTGCTTAACCACCATCTCACCTGTCAGTACCTAAACCTGACGGACTTTCCTACAGGCTCCACTTTGGCACATACGCAGCGTGGCTTAATTCGGAAATGCTATTCATGAAGGTGTTTCTTGCATGCATATAATCTCTTGAGGTGTTTTTCCCTACATATTTTGCGTTCATATCTGAAATGCATATGGAGGTAAACGTTTTCACTTTAGCTGAGTACTCCATAGAGAAGACAGTCCTTAGTGCTTGTCTGCCAGCCAGTACAAGCTGCCCTGGCTGTTGGATGCGCTGATTTTCCTCATTCTCATGCTGACGAACACACATCTCCTGGTGGACGAACCGTTTAGAAATGGATAATTCAAGTCTGAGTATTTTGCTATGGGAACCATGTACCCAGAAGTTATGCTCAACACTATTCTGCTTCAGTCCTCTTCAATTATGCATTTGTGTTTTGGAGCAAAAGTTCAAAGCATGGAAGGTCAGACTTTGGCATGTAGGCAAGCAAAGGCTGACATTTTTGTATGCACGCTTCATTGGCATGCATGCAAAGACCAATGTGTGCGTTCAAGCCCTGATTTCCTTGAGGAAATGCATATGCACTTAAAAAATTGCTTCATTATTCATTTTCCAATGTCAAATAGGGAGGGAAGGGAACAGAAAATGGGCTGCTAATAGAACAAGAAAACATAAAACCAATAAAAAAGGTTAGAAATAGACTTCTGAAATGGTTGCATTGAACAGCATAATTAGCACTCGGTTGTATTTTTGACCTATGATACTGGAACACAACACAATATTTAATACATGCTTTTGGAGTTATTATAAACTGGATTTGTCTGGGTTAGAGATCAGTTCACTTCCTGGGAAAGTACAGCATTGCCCCAGTGTCCTGGGGATTAAGAAAAGAAGCCGAGTATTTCATTTAACTTGACATAACTTGTATCAGATGAACTTATGTGAACTACCCTACAATATTTAGGCTGATGTAGTTTGTCCTTTATTCTGTAATGCACATTCCTGAGAACAAGCTACGCCATCAAACTATTTACAGCAGTGCTGGCAGGACCTCTCTGTCTTCTGCTTGTAGAAGGGCTATGAGGGGAAAGGCAAGGGAGGATTGACTCTTCTCTGTATCAGACATTAAGAAATGCAACTTTTATCTGCTTCACATAGGATATACGTTTTTATCTTTCACTTCTAATTCTAACTTGCTGTATTGAATGATTATGTGCCCAGCATATTATACACTACAAGAGGTTATGCACAACATGGGCCAGAGGTTTGAGCAGGTTTCTCTCATTAGTGGTGACTGCAGAAAATCTCTGATGGCACACAGGGTCATAACCTCAACCTTGCAGTCTCTGTCCTGGAGAAATGCCATTTCTGAAGGAGAATGGCCATGACACTTCATTGTCCTCTACACTAGTACAACTAATAGCAAGTACAGAACATCCACATGCCATCTTCAACAGAGTATGCTAAGAACCTGGTATTACTTTACCTACGATGTCTCCATACTGCCATCAAGAAAGCAGCCATCATCCTCTGAAGTCTAGACAACCCAACCTCAATGAGTTCTTTGGAAAGCACTTAGAGGTGGGGAAATTCCGAGCTGGTGTGCTATGTCACCAGTCACACGCTCCCATCACAGATGTCATCCACAGCTTTTCTCTGTGTGATCTCTTGAACTTTGCAAAAAGTCTGAGATGCTGGTCACATATGAATCTTCAGTGGAAGTCATAATTATGTGAACAGAAAAAGGCTATCACTGCAGCGTAACGCAGACCCTCGTGGATTAACAGGTTGGAGTGATATGTTTAGAAAACAGGGCATCTTTCATTTGGGGCAGCCCAGTACACAGGTACTGACCTGCACTGTAGGCAGAGCTGCATATTCCCTGCTGTCCCTGAGAAGTATCAGTCCATAAACATAAACTTTTTTGGATATGCCCATAAATTTCACAGCATGCTCATGGAGCACGCATTGGGTTGCTTTGCTATGAGAACACAGACTTCATTTGTTCACTTAGGTACAAGTTTCCTAAATTCTGTGCACATTAAGCTGGCATGCAGTGTGCGGCATAGCCTCTGCTAAAGAAGAAACTCTGCTAACAGGACTGTCACTGAAGCTGGGCATTGTGAGAGTCCATACATATCTACATTGCCCACACATGCAATGGTTATCATGTATGTTATTTCAGCCCTATTTCTGCCTGTCAGGCTGAAAATATCACACTCTTCTGTTAAACATTACAAAAAAAAAATCTCCTCAGACTTCCTGTCTCTGCCCCTTGTAAACAAGGCCTTAACTGTCACTTGGCACACAATGAACAGAGATCAGACTGGACTTCCCTACTGAATCTTCCAATAAAAATCCTGTTGTAAAGGAAAACAGCTCTCCATCATCCCTTACTTGCCAGTGCTCTGCCCTCACCCTATGAGAAAAGCTCTCCTTGTGGGGCTTTCTGAGAAATTTCTCTTCTGGTGTCCCAGCACCCAGATGCCCTGCATGCCATGCTGGCACAACTGTGGCCAGAGAGTGAACAAGAACTGAGAAAACTTAAATCAGAAACACAGGTATATTATATAAACAAGACGTACTTACAAAGTGTAATGAAAATTTAATGTGGACCCAAACATCAAGGACACAGAGCTATTGCAACATCACAGCAAAGAAAAGTAACAGAAGCAAAATATGGCCAGTTGAGGCAAACACATTCCCTATAAAATAAAATGAGAATAGCGTGCATTTCAGTGAGCAGAGCTGTGCCCTTCTTCAGCAGACAATACTGTATAAAGTGCCAGGGCTACCTGCCTTCATCCTCTCCAAAATATTGAGGATAGGGTGGGATTTCCTAAAAAGCTGTTCCAGAAGTCTAAGATAAATCCTAAATGTTGAGTGAAAGAAAGAAATACCACAAACCCCAGTGGACTGAGGGTTCCTCCAGCGCTGTGAGGAACCAAATTTTTATGTAGGATTCTTTGCAGAATCTTTCCCCAGTAGCTGTATCCATTCCTACACTTTGGAATACTTCATGGGTGACACCACTCAAGAGCAGCAAAAGTAAAGGTTACTTTTCCCATTGTCTCCAAGCAAGACTTGCTTGTTTCCATTTCCAAGAGGTAGGGACAACCCAAGATATTCAGCTCCCTGGGATATGAGGAGCAGAAGCTGCCACATGGCACGTTGCACATAACTGTTAAAAAGTTAATTCCTAAAGGAGTTTTGTAAATTCAAGCTGGCTCTAAGTCCCTCAAGACTCTGCAGACTCTCTTACAGCGCTGCTTTGCCAGTGCCCTCATCTTACTGCAGACATTGTCCTAGCCCTTGCTGACTGGTCCATGACTCTTCTACCTTTGTCTCGCACCTGCACAATCCTGAGCTTATGAACTGCAACTTCTTTATGAATGGGATGAGCCCAAATTTGTCTGTGGAGAAAAGAAAAAGACACTTATTCCTGGGATCTGCAATGCAGTTATGGTCTTCTGAATGTGTAACTGCATTCAGATACACCAACAATTTTTTAGATCCATAACTAGCAAGAAATGAAGACCTTCTACCATCATAAGTCAGCAATCTGAGAACTCCTTTTTGGAGAATGTGGCAGGGAACTTCATAGTTGAGTCTGTGCAGCTTAGTGTGCAGACTGCCTGCCAGACCTGGGTTTGCTGTCTGTCTGCCCAAAGGGAAATCCCACCATTGCCATATGAAATGCCACTAGCATCATCCCATGCCTGTGCAGTCCTTGGCTTGAGAGCACTGTGTGCCAGAGCAGCAGATGGACTCCTCTGAAACACAAAGTTGGACTCTAGAGGACGAGCTGTGAGAGACAGCCAGAAAGGGAGAGGAAGGGAATACCCATGCTTTGCAATCTACCACACCGGTGTCAAGTGTTGATGCAAACATAAGAATTTCTGGCTTTATTTCAAGGGAACGGAGGGCCACATCATTTAGTTTTGCTTCAATTCCAAAATAACAGCACTGGCACCAGCCTTACAGGTGAAAAGTTTTCCTGGCTATATCTGTAAACTGCCCATGCAAGTGCACATATTCTTATCGCTCAGTAACATTACAGGCCATGACACAGAATCACAGAATGGTTGAGATTGGAAGGGACCTCTGAAAGTCATCTAGTCCAACCACCCTGCTCAAGCAGGGACTCCTAAAGCACATGAACTGAGATTTTCTCCAGATGGTTTTTTAATATCTCCAGGGAGGGAGATTCCACAACCTCTCTGGACAACCTGTTCCTGTACTCAGTCACCCTCACAGTAAAGAATTCTTCCTTATGTTCAGGTGGAACTTCCTATGCTGCACTTTATGCCCATTGCCTCTCGTCCTATTGTTAGGTGCCAATGAGAAGAGTCTGGCCCCATCCTCTAGACACTCTCCCTTTAGACATTTATAAACATTAATCAGATCCCTTCTGAGTCATCTTTTTTCCAGGCTGAACAGGCCCAGCTCCCTCAGCCTTTCCTCATATGAAAGATGCTCCAGTCCTTTAATCATCTTAGTTGCCCTTCACCGGACACACTCCAGGAGTTCTGTGTCCTCCCTGTACTGGGAAGCTCAGAAGTGGACACAATACTCCAGGTGGGGCCTCACCAGGGCTGAGTAGAGAGGGAGGGGAACCTCTCTCAACCTGCTGGCAACACTCTTCCTAATACAACCCGGGATACCTGGAGCCTTCCTGGCCACAAGAGCACACTGCTGGCTCATATTTACCTTGTGGTCCACCAGCACTCCTAGGTCCTTTTCTGCAGGACTGCTTTCCAGGAGGTCAGCCCCCAACCTGTACTGGTGCCAGGGCTTATTCCTTCCCATAAGCAGGACTCTGCACTTTCCCTTGCTGAACTTCATGACAAAGGCTGTTCAAAGTGTAAGGCTGGATTCCCCGTGCTGCTTCATTAAATCACCATGCCAAGCATGAATTTATTGACGTTCTCAGAAGTCTTGGCTGAGAGAAGACACAATGTGCTGCAGTGATCTTAGGTCTGGCTGCTTGGGGACACCCTCTTCTGCTGTTTTGCATGTCCCACCTCCCACACCAGGAATTCCCTAGGCAGTGTCGATGAGGCCCTAACTTATCCTCTTGCAGCCCCAACGCAGGACCACAAAACCATTTACAGGACATCCTTTCCAAACCTATGTTAGAAGTACTTTTGTTTTCTGAAGGCATGGTTGGATGGAGATAGTCTGTGTTATTTGTCTGTACTGAGTTGAAGACTGAACAAAACAGAATTTGTGCCTGGAAAGATAAAGACAAGCTAAGAAATGTATACACGTTCACAAAATATTTAAAATCTGAGTCTCCTGATTCTTCATGTCTAAATCAGCAGGGCAAAGCATTCTGAAAATAAATTCTAGTCTATGATGGGACCTCATTTCTCAAACTGGCACATAGTGAAAGTGACTTTTTTCACTGCTCAGGTATCAAATACAATTCTTTGCACAATCATACACAAGGGGAAGATAATACTACCTTCCATTTACCAGCAGCTTTGAGCTGCTCGTTGTTAGAGCTATTTATAATTTTCTTCTGTCTTCCATGGCCCTCTGACAAATCTTTTACGAAGCTGCAGCTTTGATGATCAGATAGCAAGAGTTCTGCTAAGATCGACTGAAGAGATGAAAGACAAACTTTGGCTATTTTCCTCATCTTCATTTTGTCTATTCCAAGAGGCAAAAAACAGTATCTTGCCCTTTGACTACACCTTTTCCAGAAAAAAACCCTACCTGTGCTTAGTCAAAAGCGGTTCTTAGAACTGTATGACACAGCATTTTGAGAACTTTCATCACACCTTCACACATAATTGCCACTAAGCCAGGCTATTAAAGAACTGTTAAACAGTGCTAATAAGCATTTTAAGTTCTGCTTAATACTATGTACATTTGGGACAGAAGGACACATTAATAATGAAATGAGACAATAAACTCTGTATTCCTATTATTGTTCATTAAGGAAATGAGCATATATACTTAAAATATACTCTCTCTATACATGAATTTACTAAATAAAGAAAATTAACTAACATATAATCTAGGTATAATTAAGCTCTAAATAAAACTACCCAGCAGTTAACCAGCATTTATCAAAATTTTCAGCTTCAAATGGTGCTGTAGGAAACAGAAATGCATTTCTAATCAATGTTATATACATTACTCTTTATGTTTTCAGTTGCAGTAGTTGACATTATAATGTCAGTTTTTCATGAATGTGTCAAAATAGTTGAAAAAACACTGTGAAAACAGATACAGAAAGGGAGGAACAATTTTTACTGCTCTTGATATCTACAAAGGCCTTCCAGTCCTCAAGAAAGAAAGATCATTGATCACCTTAAATACACTCCATAATTTTTAATCCCAGAGTCAGCACTGGCCAAACATACCGTCCCACAGTGTACAATAACTATAAAGAACAATGCTACTGCAGATGTTCATATGAAAATGCCAACACTTTTTATTTCACTTGTTTTAATTAGGAACGGTTCTGTTATTAAATCTGTCAAAACCAGCAACTCTAAAACCATTTAAAATAAAATATTTAGTCTGCCTGTTGCTTGGTGTCAGCACCATTTCTGCAATTAAGCAAGTGTAAGGGACAGATGTTCTGCTGGTGAAAAGCATCTGGGTTCTTAGGAGCAGCACGGACTCAAGCCTCCAGCTGGCCACTGTTTTCCTGCCCCAGTGGGACAGTGCTCAGAAAGGAGAGAGAGCAGGGACTCAAGAGCTCTGCCTTTATCAGCAGCTACTGCAGCACAGCAGGGTAGTGCAGTGCCACAGAGTGACACAGTTGGTGCTGAGCACCCCATATTCACCATGTTTGCATCTCGTAGGCTGAACTGAGCACCCCTCCATAACTGCAGCTTGCTAGGTGAGATCCCAGAATGGAGCTTCCACTTCAGTTGCACCCAGAAGAAGCCTCACTTGTGTACCCCAATATCAATTCATGCCATGAACCAAAGGGGAGGTGGAGAGATGACTGGGAGATCCACTTCAGAAGTGCGCTACTGAAGTTAACTGCTAATTATAAACATAACTTAGAAGTCACACTCAGCAAGTATCTTGTAATATTTGAAAATTAATTACACTGAATCTCTTTTGCTAAAATACAGTGCTTGTTGCCCTGATAAGGACAAAGATATGGTTTAGGTATGGAACAATAGTACTGCCAGATTTCAGTGTCACACCCCCCATGGCATGCTCCTCTGGTATAAATAAGTGGGAGAAAGTGCATTAATGTAGATTAACATTAAAAAGATTTAATTATCTTAAGTTAAGCACCAGTTAGAATAAAATGTTTTTTAATTCAAACTTTGAATTGCATTACTTGTTTTAAAAAAACCTTCCTATCACAATAGTGTATTTCTGACTTCTGTCCTACAATAGGAAGTAAGAAGTAAGTAATTTAGTATTTGTCAGCAACTTCCAGTTCCAAAATATCTGTTCTGAAATTGCAAGTTCTGAAATACTTTTGTTTCAAATAGGGAATAGCAAAGGGAACTCTGTGTTGAGACTGGCTCATAAATGCTTATCAATAGCAGATACCACACATTTTCAGAACCTTGCATTCCCAGTTCAGCCTCCCAGTCTATCCTTGTTGTCATTCTGCCTGGTGAGCTGAAGAAACCAGACACCAAAGAGTATAAAGGATGCTCCGAGTCTGGCAGAACTGGAATTGTTTATTCTGCATTTTTATATATTCATTTTACTTAGAAAAATGAAAAACATTTTTGTGAATGTAAACATCACTAGTTTATTTTTTGCAGTTAAATCAGTTTGTCAAAGAAAGGATATTACCTCTCCCACAAACCTTGCTTTACTTCTATCTTTTGACTGTGACAGATGCAGTTTTCTTAGAATGTATCAACATGAGTCCAGAGCTATTGGGGATTTTTGCACAAAGATCTGTATAAAGTCTGAAATTACATTTATGTTAATGCACGGAGGAAACATTTTACTATGTTTCATGTAATAAAATGAATAAGATTAGGTAATGTAATCACATGGTAAAATATTAGAATTCTAGAGAGCACCATTTTTTTATTACAGGTAGAAGCATCTTTGAGTTTCCTTTTGCCACACCATTAATTTACTAAAATGAAAGCGTTATCTATTTCAAACAGCAGCTTATTTAAATTAAACTCATCAGCCGTAAGCTTTAAATTTGAAATGCCATTTCCTATCTGTGACACAGAAAAGGAAAAACAGTTTATGAAAGTTCATGGTCTTGCTTGTAAAAAATATTTTCAATCAACACCTATCATATGCAAGGTAGTACAGGACTCACACGAGTTATATCCAAGGAACTCTACTCCATGTTCAACTTCCAAAGTTAGATGTGAATTGCCTAAGTCCAGTAGAAAGCATTTTGAAAAAACCCACAATTTATATAAAGGGAAGCCATTTTTCTAGTTTACTTTCAGATGGATACATCAATTGCTCTATCAACAGAAGAGGGGGTGGAAGACAGCTGGCTCAAGAAACAACAGAAACAAGTTTTTCAGAAGTGTTTTTAAAGCATTGAATGTGCCTTAGGACAGATGTGCCTGGCAATTTTTCAGTGAAAATGGTTTATATTCAGACAAGGATAGTTCATCAATACATGAAATCTTCCCTTGAAAGGGCTGATTTCTGTAATGTGAGGGAAGCTGTGTCAGAAACGGGCACGATTCCTGCACCTCACTGCAGTGGAGGAGCCAGGAGGTAGGGCAACATCTCAGCTGCATGAGATGAGGCAAACTAACCAGGGGGTAATACCTGTTCTTTGTGCTTCAGACTAGGTATTTGAACATCAGTCTTCAAGAGACCAGCTGAATGCCACAATAACCAGGCTTTTGGATGTTACACGGTACTATTTGTTCAGCCACTTGAGTTGGAGCTGCTCTACTTTGGACTAACAAGTCAACATCAGTGCAACTCTCTGGACACAGATTTTCCACACCCTAACTGAGTGTCTTAGTGGCTAGTTGCTAAGTCTTTATGGTATTCTCAGTCCCTGGTAAGACTGAGGTTTGCTGTTCACCTTGGAGGAAGACACGGGATCATGTTCCAAAACATATCCAAAACATACAGAACAGAGACTTTAGGTTTCCATATTTCCAGCATCCCCAGTAACTGTCACAGAAACTGCTTACGAGAAGAAAACATTCTTTTTCATGGTTATTATGAAGTACTCAGTAAAGTCTTAGATTCATTGCAATGTGGAAAAGGAAAAAGCTTTTGAAATTGAAAAAACACGCGTCTTTACACTTAGAAGGTAATTCTCATTTCAAAGGCATTTAGATGGTAATTGAAATGCTATTCTAAGAGCCTAAAGTTAGGCTTTTCAGTTCTATAGCAGGATCTATAGGTAAATCTCACCACTTCCTTGATTTTCCTAAGTTTAAACATGTTATTAAATTTTAGTTTTAGAAACAAGCAAGAGCCTAAGTGTGGATTTAACACCACATTTTGAAGCCTACCTAGGATTTAGGTTACTTGGATTTCTAGATAGTTGATTTCAAACAAACTGACTGATTAACAACATGAAAGTCAGAACGGTGGTGAAAATAAATGGATTAATAAAGCAATTCTTTCATTAATAAATAACTTTATTCATTATTTCCCAATTATTGAATTTGCTAGCATTGTTTGTATTCACAATTTATTTCACAATTAATGAAACTTTATCAAAGCCCTGATCAAAGTTCTATTACATAGACAACATTCTGAATGTTTTCTTCAGCATATTATAGACTTGTATTCCCTTTCTGCATTTAAAGGATTCCATTTTTTTTTTCTCAAATCACATGTAAAATCTGCTACATTTCAGCTAGAGCCAAGCAAACAACTCATTGTTAAGTTTTGTGGTTTTTTAACAGAGTAGTTCAGTACAACTAAAACATTTTATAAGGAATTCAGATTCAGCCAGAAACTTAACCATAGGTGTTTTTTTGTAGAAATCTACACGTGAGCTAACATATCTAGTGTCTCCTTACAGTTGATAGAGATGTAACGAGAGATTTGGTTGCCTAAACATACCTTAGTTGGCCTCCAGACCCTGCAGTAGAAGGTCTTGTCTGAGTCCTGTATCATGTCTATCAAGTCTGTGCACTTTTTCAGTACCCTAATACATTTCAAATTGTAATCAATGCCTGTGTTTAGGCACCTTAACCCCACCTTTATTTAGTCAGTGGAGAATGGGAAATTGTTCAGGTGACTAAATGCAAGTTTCTACTTAGGGAGAGCTAAATGACCACCACCTGCATTGATCAGAGCTCCACCAGCTGTAGTAGGAGCTGGCATGTCAATAGCCATAATCAAGATGCAAATACCAGACCCCTGAATCCAGAGCCAAATTTCAAAATTGAAGTCAGTTTTAAATGTTTTAATTTCTTCCAAGGAAATAGTGAAAAGCCTGCTTGAATTGAAAAAAAAAAATACATTTTATTTAGGAACTGTCAAAACTCATCATTAAATAAAATAATGTAAAAGTTCTATTTAGAAACTGTCAACTGAAAAATGCCCCTGAAAAGCTGGGAGATGTGCTTTTTAAAACACATTTGAGAAATTGAAATGACTTTACAAAGCATTTTGATGTTGGAGAACCTTAAAATTATCCTTACAAGTTTTTAGAAAAAACGAGAACAAAACTCATAACATTTCCCACTGCCTTTGTGATAATAAGTTAGAAAGCATTAAAGAAAAAACAGAGTCTGATTTTATCTATGTAGAACATATGGAAGATGTTGTCCTTGCCCAGATGCTGTCATGTTGCTGCTCTTAAAGCTTCTGACAAGAGTAGGTGGGAGGGCTGTACACTATACATTTACCTTCTCATGGCTTTTCACATGACATATTATAGCCACAACCAAAATTAAAGGATACAGTTTGAATTTAGAATAAGCTAATGATAATAGTTTAATAGCTTTCTATGTTCTGGAATAGATTAGCTATATCTTTTAGCTATATAGTAGTTTAATGGAATAAGAAATTTCTCATTATTTTAGGGTTCATACGCCATGGTACCTACAGAATACAACATCTCATTCATCAAGATATTGTGCATTTTACAATTATATTTGTGCAAACCCTGTAAAAGTAAAACATAATTACAATTGTTTTGAACTGCGCTTTAATGTTTTTTTCTAAAGTACTTTAAATAAATGTAGGCTCTTTCATCTAACAAGTTGATTATATTTTGATTACATGTATTTCCAAAACAAGTCTAACACAAAAAGCTTTAATCTTGCCTCTTGAGCAATGCATTTTTATGTCAAAAATCTTCCAAAGAATATCAATCTTACCTTAATAAGAAAAGGTTATTAGGACACAGCAAGCTGAGCATGAAGCTGGGCATGTGCACTGGCAGCAAAAAGGTCCCAACAGTGTCTTGGGCTGTACTAACAGAAGTATGGCTAGTAGATCAAGGGAAATTATAATTTCCCCTCTATTCTGCACTTGCTAGACCTCATCCAGAATATCACAACCACTTTTTGTCTCCTCAGTACATAAAAAGCACCAATAAACTAAAGTGGAGGTCCCTAAACTGGTTGGGGACTGAAGTATCTGTCCTGTGAGGAGAGGCTGAGGGACGTGGTTGAGCTCAGCCAGGAGAAGCAGTGGCTTTGGGAGCACGTAACAGCTGCCCCCCAGTTGCTCCGGGGAGGTTACCAGGAAGATGGAGCCAGCCTTTTCACAGCAGAGAATGACAGGATGACAAGGGAATGCATATGTTGAAACAAGAGAGATTCACACTGAGTATTAAGAAAAACTATTTCCAATGAGGACCATCAAGCACTGGAAGAGGCTGCCGAGAAACACTGTGCAGTCTCCAACCCTGCAGGTTTTTGAGACCCAACTGGATAAAGCTCTGAGCAACCTGGTCTGAGCTCAGAGCTAACCCTGCTTTGAATAGGAGACTAGAGACCTCCTGAGATCATGAATTCCAGCCTGAATTATCCTGTAATCCTATGCTCCTATGCTATTTTCCCTCCATAAAAGAATCCTAGTAGCCAAGCATGTAAGTTATACAACATTAATATTTATGAAGGCAACATGATCTTATCATTTAACGAGCAATCCTGTTTGCCTTTAGAAAAAAGTGAACAGCAATGGCACTAGTCTCAAACCAAAAAAAGTATTACAATTCCTCCTGAAAAAAATCTAGGCATTTAAAACAGAAGGGATATTTTTGTGTATAGGACTTCTGAATCTCATCTGATACTATTGCCCCAACTAAGGCTTTACAAATGCAAGCACTCGAAATTTCACTTAACATTGACAGTAATTGTAACGTATAACACTTTTTGCAGATAATTCAAGAAGAATTGATGCCAACTCAAAAATTGCTCAGGAAATAAAAGTTAATATGCAAGTTTTTCCACAAGTTGAGCCACTTGCAGTATAAGGCTGACACATGTCTTCTTAGAAGACAAAGTAAAGGCACATCCGAATTACTGTAATTTTGATCTCCTGGAAAGTTAACCTTTCTATGAACAGAACAGGGTTAGAAAGAAGAATGAGCAAAGAGAAGCTAATAAAGTGACTCACCAGAACACATGCTGAACACCAGTGCTACTCTGGTAATTATATGTCCAGTCCTGTGACAATATGAATACTCCTCTTTTTCAGTGATAGATAAAGACAAGGAAGTTCCAAGAAGCAAGAAACAAGAAGCACAAGGGAATGGATGAATTGTTATTGCTGAATTCACTAAGATGCCCAGAAACCTATTTGGTTAAACTGAGTTTCTCAGTAAACGGTTATCCCCCTCAAACAGGAAATTTTCAGTCTTTCCGAAAAAGCCCAGTGTTCTATCCTGAGACTAATCTGAACTCTTTTCCAGATTGTTATGATAAACAGAAAAATCCTGGAAGAATCAGCAATATTCAGGGAACTCAGCAAAGGTTCAGTAAACCCAGACTGAGGCTTCTCCCTCCATCTCCCCCCTCCACCGAGAAGTGCAGCGGCTCAGATTAACATTTATTCATGTGGATTTGATCACCATGATACTGGCTACTCCGAGGCGACTCAGTCACTCACTAGTTTTGTTCAGAAATTCCTTCCCACAGATGATAAACATTTCTCAATGAAAGTTTAATAAAAAGCAATTAATTTCTGAATATTTCAGTTTTCTCAAAAAAAAAAAAATTAGTTGCAGGATTCCCAGAGTGTAAGCAACGGTCTCGCAGAAAGTATTAAAGAGTAGACAAACATCCCACCTCTGACAGCTGTCCAACAGTAGTTCTTTCACCAGAGCCAGGCTACAAGCTGAGGACAGCCCTTTTATCTTCCCCAAGGAAAAGGTGAGCTGTCAGGTTAAGGGGCCACGTTTAGGTGAGGTTAGGTATCCTCCTGGTTTACCTTCTAGAGACCCACACACTACATCAACTTTCGCTTTGCCCTCCATGATTATACCAAGCCCAAAATAGCTTAGGTAGTGCCACAGAGAGTCTGAGATTAATACACATTGTGCTGATCTACATTTTGTTTAATACTCTATTAAACACTTTACCCAATGCTGATTGAGTCCTCTCCAGTTTTACAGCTATATGACCCTTTTCTTCCTGTGAAATACTTCAATATATGTGTCTGACAAGCATAAAAGCCTACAGGCTATCTCCCCACCACTTATATGATTGTTCAATCAGTCTCCAGCAACCTTCTACAACGAGCAGATAGAGGAATATTTTTGGAAGGGCTGTATTTTGCAGTGCCTCACTTTCAAAATAAGGAACCTCTGAATTGTTGATGCGACTTTGAAAGAAATCAACATTTGGAATGGATGGATGCACTTGGCTTCTTTGATCAACAACCACTGGAGAGACTATAATCAGCCAAATCTTTAGACCTCTGCAGGGCGGTAACTACATGCATTTCAAAAAGGCTGTAAAATGAAGGACAGTTTTTAGGACTGGATATAGTCTCTCAGAAAACTTTGTTTAGTTATTTTTATTAACTTTGTTAGTATCATCTTCAGTTTTATCCTAGGTCATTAAATCATTGTACAGGGATGATACTAAAGTAATTTTCCCAGTTCTTCCCTGAGATTTTTGTCTTTATGTTCTTTCTGGGAGCCTTGAAAATAACTGTCATCTCTAGCTATGAGGCCTTGAAAGATGAATGTGACTTACAATCATGCCTGGGCCTTTCCAATCATTACTGGCAATCTATCATAGAGATTTCTGGGTTGACAACCCCATCAATGTCTACTAAAAAAGGAAATCTATTTCATCGAAGGTGGTGGCTACCTTAACTAAGTTAAAGCAGGTCTTCACTTTGTGATGGGGGCATTTTGATGGTCTATTTAGGGAGGAATGGACTTTACATTTAAAAATCCTCAAATATTGTGAAATTCTACCCCAGATCAGCCATTCTTTTGAATTGAAAGTGTTCACCAGCCCTATAACCAATGACTGCTTATAGAGGAACACTACTCAACATTTAAATGTGGCTTCAGAGATGGATTATACAGGACTGAGGTAACCCCCAGTTGTGCTATGAAGAGTAATTGCAGAATGCCACATCTCCTCTGCAGCCAGTTCCCTCAAAGCAAGTTGTCCATAGCTGCATTCAGTGTGGGATCTTCTTTAGCCCACAAGTTCTTAAGAAAACACTCCATCATATAACAAATCTAAATGTTTCCACTGACTAATGCTGTTACCAATATATCTGTCAATCAAATGATAGTTTCCCTGAATTTGCATAAATCTAAATGCTGGGACAAAACATGTTTAATTCTATTTAGATTTCTGGAACTACATTTGCATCAAACTGATTTAAAAGACAGGACGTGGCTCTGTAATGAATGACACTAGCAAAGACTGTTGCTTGCTCAGATGGGAAGAACTGAGCATATGAAGGGTTTTGGTTGCAACGCATAATTCAGAGGCAATGTATAGATCACTTGTTTGGTTTTCATCATCCAGTTTGAAGGATCAAGACTATTTACTAGCTGGACGTACCACATGGAGAAATGACCTCAAATTATCTTTTAGAAAGATGATAACAGCAGCTCATGATATAAAGAAGTTGGGAATTTTGGAATGAACTATTACCTTATCACTGATAAGAGCTGCTTAAAAACTCAGCTCCCACTTGACATACTATGTTGGCGATGTAGGCCTGCTGTGTTGACAGAGTGTCCCACCTTGCCATCATTTTCATTCATAATATCTCTGCCCTAGGAGCTCTTTAAAAATGAAATGGTTAAAAACATTTCCCAGAGCTTTCTACTTGCATTATCACACTTTGTATTAAGGAGCAATGATTTGTTAAGCCTGTTCTTTTTGTAACCCAAGGTCTGCTAGTGATGGTTTAGTTTTAGTTGATTTATTACTGAAAAATGTACTAAAATGTAGCAAATTTAAATGCTTCTTTAATTTTTGGGTTGTTTTATAATACAGTCACACCTGCTGCTGAAGTTCCTGCAGACTGGAAAAGCGGGAACATAACCCCCATTTTTAAAAAAGGGAAATAAGGAAGACTCAGGGACCTACAGACTGGTCAGTCTCACCTCAGTGAGTGGATAGAAAAAAGAGCCTGATGAAGTGGAAAATCTAACCAATCAAACAAACAAAAAGCTACAGAGAGAAACATACACCCAGCACCAGAATATTGCTTAGTGAATAATGGGAAGATTCGAATCAACACTGTGAAGAAAGAAGTATAGAATTTGCAAGAGGGAAATATTATCAAAGGTAAGGAAAGAAAGTGTTTAAGCTTTAACTAACCAAACAGCGTACCTGTAGTTTTGTGCTTCAGAAAACTATTTACATGCGTGCCGTTGAGATTATTAAATACTGAATGAGAAAAATGTCCCCTACAACTAACTGAAAAAAGGTGCCAATATCTAAAAGAGTATTAGAGTTCCATTGGAGACTACTGGGCTTTTCTCAATGATTTTAAAAAGATGAAGATCAAGTGCTTATTTCAACACACTTATGTGAGTGTTCTTTTTCACTAGGAAAAGTTAATCATCTTGATGGTTAAAGTGAACATCAAAAGCCACTGACCACAACTGTTCACAAGCACTGAGATTTCCTTAATTTTGCAACATCACCAAGATGGCTTACCCTATGCCTGAATTGAAGGTCTTAAATTAATTCAGTTTCTCTATAAAATAATATGATTTAGGGGCACTCCCATGACATATCGCTGGCATCTCCAGTAGTAGGGATCATATTAACACCACAGATTTTTCATAAGCATTGTTGATATTATTAGCAGTTACAGATTTAACTATGGACATAAACAATGATTTTTCTCCAAAACAGAAGAAAATCTTTTGGGAACTGTGAGGCTTCACAACTCCATGCATTTAATAAAATAATTACAGTGTCACTAGAAAGCAAGTCTTGCTTCAATAACAACGTCGAAACTAGTTAAAGAAACAAAAGCATGTTTCTGGCTTCAGCTCAGTGTTTACTTTACCCAAATGCCTTTGCTTCACTGTGCCATTATCCAGCAGTAGCGCATACCATTACTGGAACAAAAGCTCTCATTCCACTAATGTTATTGCTTAAAGAACATATTAAGATGCTGGTGTTTTCACACGAGAGAAACCCATGCATCTTCCACAAGTAATTACATTACCAGTAATCCTTTTAAAGGCTGTCTTTGCTCAGTTGCTTTGCCAATAGCTCTAAGCTTGGTTATATGACAATCTCACTTACTCATAGTGTATGAATTGATAACAGATGAACCAGTTATTATGCTGGTGCTCTCTGATCAGTGACAAATCGCAGAACTGAGACCTATCAAAAGAAACCAACTCTCTTTATAAAGTCCTGAATAGTTTGGTTTTATTTATCTCTGAAAACAGTAGAGAGAGAAAAGAATTACTGACCCTGAAAATAGCAAGGGTTCTTTTATACATTTTGCAAAGAATTGTAATTATCGGGAAATATAGCCACTAACTTTTTAAAGAGCTCCTGCATTTGTGATGATATAAAAAAGCAGCCTCTAACTATATTACAAGCATCTCTTTCATGAAGGATAAAAGCAGTGATATGAAGATATGGAATACAAAGCCATATCATGCAATACTCTAACTTGAAGTCTTAATAATGTCAGCATATTCAGGTTAAGAAGTTTCACTAAATACTCAAGCACTGCCTGAATGAATTCTGAAGACTACTTCCCACACCGTGAATGATGTCAAATTTATTAATGAATAAAAACTCTTAACCTGAACACTAACACTGCACTTTACTACAGAGTCTCCTCCTTGCTTCTAAGATGGTGATTAAAAATAGCAGCTCTCACTGTATATGTCAGTCAGTGAATACATAGACAATGCAGGAGGCAGCATGTAGAAGTGGTCTTGGACCATCAAGCAGCAGTACACAGAAAGGCTGTGAACAAATGAAACCAAAAATATAAGCCTCAGGCTGATGTGTTTGAACTTCACTGCAAACATTCCTCATACATATTTAATTGCTCCATTGAGACTGTGACTGTTCTGGAGATCTTCCAGGCATTATTTCCATTCCATTAGTACACTTGCAGTATGTGTACTCTTTAACCCAAAATGATTGATTCCATAAATGTCTTCCCACTTATTGACCTGAACACTAACTGAGATTGTGTATAGATTAAAAGAGAGTGTATGCTTCTTGAAACCAGCCAAAATATATTGTAGTCACTGAAATATCTTGTGGCACAAGAAGTGGTACTTCTAACTGAAGACACCAAAATACTGCTTCACAGAAATCTTTCAAGTAGGAAGGGCTAGAAATTATACAATGGGTTGAAAAACTACTAAACAAGACTTCAAACAGAAGTTTAATTCTAAGTACAAGACCCACCTTTCTGAAATATAACATAATCTTTCTTTGAAATATTATTATCACGTAACAGATGTTTTCATCTGTGCTCGTGCTTTGTAAATTAATTTGCTTTGGGAGAAAGTATAAATTTTTTACATTGCATAAAAATAAAACCAAAGAAGTTCAGATAATTTTATCACTTACAACTGCACACAAGGGGAAAGCACTAAATGTTTTTAAGGTCTTATTCAAACCAAGATAATGTTGTAAAGTGTAAGTTACTCTATTATGAAACTATGGTGGTTTCACTCTAGCTTGCAGCCAAACACAGTCATGCTCTCACTCTCCCCTTCCCGCCCTTCCCAGGGAGTAGGGGAGAGAACTGGAAGAATAAGGGCAAGGAGACTCATGGGTTGAGACAAAAACAATTTACTAATTGAAATAAAATAATAATGATAATAACAGTAATAACAGAATACACAATTGAGTGATGCACGGTGCAATTGCTCACCACCTGCCAACCGATGCCCAGCCTGTGCCAGCCGGTGATGCCGGAGCAGAGACACTCCCGAAACCAAAATCCCAGAAGAGTGAGCCCAAGTGATCCCCAAGAGAATATCTCCATTTTCTGGTCAACCCTGGTTAATGTACTGAACATGACGCGATATGATATGGAATATCTCACTGGCATATTCAAATGCCAATTTTGGGTTTTGCTAATTACTCTGTTTTTCCTCTTCCAATCCTTTCCACCTGTAAACTAACCAAACACGATGACCTTGAGCTCCAGCAGCAACTAATAACATAAGTTCTTTATCAACATTCTTCTCATAACAATTCCCATACTGAAACTGACACACAGTTATTCTAGCTATTAGGAAGAAAATTAACTCTATCTTAGTAAAACCAGGACAAAACCTCTCCTGTTCAAGTTATTAAAGATTAGTATGATTAAATTGTGACAGTTCAAATTCTAAGTAAGACACCCTGAGGAAACAACCCTGAAGACTTTCATAAGCACTGCTTGGCTTATGGGTTAACCTGAAAACTACAGACAGTCTTAAACCCTGAGTACCTAAGACATTAAAACTAAAATCTATTGTTTCACAGTTTGAATGAAAATTGACTATATCCATAACACATTCCTTATAACAGGAATGTTCATGCAGCTTGGTCAAGGTTGTATCAGACATTAGAAGAATCCCTAGGAAACACTTAAATTCATATTATACTTTATTTATAAAGTTTAGAAGCATTAGTATGTTCGACTTCATGTGACAGAATACTGCAGAGAAGTTTAGATAAGAAATCTGGGCCTGCCCTTGAGAGAAGTTTCATCCTGAAAACTAATGCACTAAAAATGACATTGCCATTGCACATGCCACCTTCCTCCAGATCCTTTATATGAAATTTATTCAATTTAAAGATCATTCTTTCCCACTCAAATTCCAACTCTTTCAACTCAATATATCATTTAAAAGTCAAATAAGATACTTCCTGCATGTTTACTGTCATTGAAAACATGCCTCACTCTATTTCCTTGCCCAAGACCTATGCTTCCTGCGCTATGCCAATGGGCCTTGAATATTCAGTAAATGAGGTCAGGTCAAAGCATGCAAATAACTGGAAGCTGAGCATGTGTCAAGAGCCATTATTTTACTGACACATTACGTCTGTGAGCGGCAAATATGCATTTGTAGATGAGGGATTTAGCACATCTCTGTGCCATGTTTCTTTTTAAAATAGGATTTCCAGACATTAACCTCCCTGGGGCAGAGAGTTCACTTGCATTTGGGCTGCACAACGCAGGCACAATGGAGGACCCAATGGAGTGCATTTTTAATAGCTGTTTATTTTAAAACAATGGCCATAAGTGATTGTTTAGAGGAAATTAATTTACTAAAAGTTTTAATTGTATTATTTGTTTCAGTCTATAGCACAGACACCTTAGGGCACTTCATTATTTTAAATTCCAATAATTATATATAAATTCACATAAAAATTACAACCAATCCATCTAAATGAAAAGTAACTAACCAACCAGAACAAGAAAGAAAAGAAAATGAAAAAAATATTCTGCACATTTTGCATGTCATGCAGTTCCTCAATGTATGAAAAAGCGGAAAAGCCCAGGAGCTTGCACTGAAGCTAACAAAGTCACACAATCGCAAAGAGAATGTTTGTTCAGTACTGGGAGAAAGCTGTATGTAGTATCTTTAAAATAAGAAATATCGTCTTTTTATTTTCAGTACATCTTTAAATAAACTAAAACTGTCATACCAAGTCATGAAATGGAAACTAAAACCTCCTCCATTTTAACGTAATATTTTGTCAATTTCTTGGCCTTTGTCCTCTACCTTGCAGTTGTATGATCTGCTTTACTTAATGAAATTAACTTCAAACTACTCTATAGCAGAACTAGTGGATTCTTGTGGGGTGTGTAAAAAAGAAATGGGGAAGCAGTGAACTAGAGTATGTGGAACAAAGCTTCCAAAAATACAGGTCTTTCTCAAGGCTGAATAGGTTTTTTTTCCAACTGTTGTCATTGGCATTGCCTTACACTTTCAGCGATCACAGACAAGAAGGACTGATGCCCTTTCCATTGAAATCCAGAAAGATTTACTCTCTGTCTGCTTGAGGAGCAGCACTGTGCTCATCAATGTACCAACACAATCAGTAATACAAAGCAAACAACAGTAACCTGCAGTCAAGGTGTTTTTTTCTTCAAGTAAAAGATCATTCATTTCAGTAGGGAAAGAATTGGAAAAGATGGAAAAAATGTTTAGTACTCTATTAATAGTATCTTTGTTTACACACTGATTACTGAAGCTCTTGACTTTGATTAGTCAATATGACAAATTATGATCACGAGGATAACGTCCTGCTAGACAAAGTACCTCAAATATGCATGGTCTGTAATTTACCTGATATCTGTTATTGTAACGACTTCACTGCTAACATTACTTTTTTGTGTTGTTTAAAAAAAATCCAGAAGAGATACTGAAGTATCAAAACATTTACTATGAAACCAAGAGCACTGCAGGACACCTTTTGTTAACCACGTTTTTATGTTATTGACAATTTAATCTAACCTTTGTTTTAGGCATTGCTTTTTCTACTGTCACAATTACAGACAATATGCAATGATTTGAAATAAAAATACAGCCACAATATTCTCACTATGTTACCCAGCCTAAAAAAGACATTTTAAAGTTGAATGTCTTAAGATAGTTGCCAGCTAATTATTTTAATTTTACAACACTACTGATTTTTTTTTTTAAGTAGAAAAGTAAGTAAGGAAAAAAAAGAAATGCTCCTTACATCTAAATGGAGGTTTTATACAAGGACTAGTTAACCATACGTACATTCATATTTACAGCTGTGTTAAGCACATCCTGAAACTTTAGCTTTAATTAAGTTTTGTTTTTTATAGAAATGGCTCTATTCTGATGGTGGCCATGGAGTATAAGAATCTGAAGGGCAGAAAATGAGATAGGGGAGGAAGTCTGGCAGTATTTAGATAATAATTTCCTGCTCCACCTTTAAGTCTAGTCTTTGTGAAAGACAGGATCTCCTCATTTTTCTGTTAGCCCTAAATACCTGGATGTAAAAAGCTATTTTTTTCCTTCTTTTAAAGCATCACCAATTAGAAAGTAACTTAGCATCAGTGCAACCACATTCTAGTCCTATGCAACAGTTTGGATCTCAAGCTGTGATTTCACCACTGATAGTCTACTGATGTTTGCAGCAGATGAAATGACCAACACTGAGATGTGTTCAGGCATCAGCACTTTATTGAAGCTTTGCACTGCTTATATATCCTTTTTTCCTCCTCCACGCCCCAAGCACATGGCATTCTTTCCCTTTTAATTTGTTACCCCTTATCACCCACACGGTGAGCATGTACCTAAACGATTGACATGACTGGACAATTCCACCTCTTCATGAGCCATTCTTTTACTTCTGACTGGTTACTGATTTCAGCACACAAATCAACACTAATTTTGTCTTATACACATTCTTGCTTGTTAGTCTGCTTTATTTTATTTTCATTTTATCTTCACTCAACGTCAGGAATTAATTGCTCAAGGCTGAAGCCGCCTGCAGCTTCAGCTCTTAAAGCACCAACAAATGCTTATTTGCCTGTTTGCACCAGAAGAATGGGATAATAAGGTAGAGAGAATTTTGCTAAATTCTATTTGCAAAATTTGTTGATGTCCAAGACACAGCAGAAGTCATATCATCAAGGATTATCAGGAAATCAAGAGGAGTAAAACCTTTAAAATCAAATAGTCAATGGATAAAAACTGCTATATCATCCTTAAACCAGTGGAAGAGTTGTAACTCATCCAAAGTGTCATTAGGGAGAGTGTTCTCAGTCCCTAGAGTTAAACAATCCCATTAATGTCGGTGGAACAGTTTCACTGTGTTAGTGCTTTCAGTTTCACATGACATCCATAGGCCCTAAAAACAGATAGTTTCCAAACTGATTTTCACTGGGCACAAATCAGTTTCAGAATGGCATCTTCATGTGGATCTGAAAGCCAAAGAACACTTGATACAACCAGCATTTCTTGCAGTTTTTGCCATGATAAAAAGAGTTTGTAGGTTGGTGTATTCCTATAGGCTTTCCAGTCGAGAATGTGTAAATACTCAGTATTTACAGGAAGTATGGGCATATGAGAATGATGATGAATCAGGAGTTCAGCTAAGTATATCAGCAAATTCTAAGGCACAAATTTAAAACATGCCATTACAAAGAAATACAATTTTTTAAAAGTACTTCAGCATTCCAGGAAAGGAAATAACTTAATTGCTTTAATAATCACATTTATTTTACAAAACTGAATTGATTTTTGGAATCCAGCCATGACAAAGTCTATGAACTCTGGCTGTGAGTGCAAGCAGCTGAAGCACTCATTTTCTGACCTCTGTTGAACTATGTGGGCGTTCAGAATGCACGTCCTACACAAAACCCCTGGCTGAGGTGGCATCTTCTCCATGCAGCACGTCTTTGTGTGATGGATTCTTTAAAGCTTGCCCAAAGAGACTTGAGTTTGAGTTGAACTGACCATGTTTTGGGGTATGATTTTGCCAAGCTTCTGCACACTGATGTAAGGATGCAAGACAGTGAATTTCTACCTTGATAATCTGAAATGTATCCTTCTGATGTATGCATAATTGTCCACACTGTGCACACTGATCTAACTGCAATACATGGAACTTCTGTCTTGGGGTGGTTGTCACAATTATCTGTTTATATATTGTTATAATTTAACTTTCAGCATTTTTTTCTGCCTATGTGATCACATAATGCATATTATCTGACACTACACTCATCCTACATTTAGAGTGCACCTAGAATGAGGCCTAGGCTAGTTGTAAATGCTAAGGATACAGAAAAATATATTTTTGCTAATAACAAATGGATTTATACCATGGAAGAGGAAGGAAGGGAAAGCACTCAAGCAGAAAGAGGGCACTGTCAGAACAAGCAGCCACATCAGTGGTTCTGCTCTTCTGGAAAATCTTTCACAGAGCTTGAGTGGAGGCAGAGGTGTCTCCTACTCAGCAAAAACTCGGTGGAAGGTGGAAGGAAGGTGCTAAAAGACGACTTGCTGCAACAACCCTTCTACACCCGCCCCATGCCTGAACTAAGGATTGCAGCTGCCTATTGCAAATAAAAGATCTTGAAACCTGCTAAGGAAAATCTTCATCTAAGAATTAGAGCTTTTCAGTTCTTGGCATAGAATGTGATTTTGTGAAAGTATTTTCATTTGGAAGGACCATTATTACTGAAACATTGCAGACACTGCACTTCAAAAAGTTTTATTTAAGCTACACATTGGATAAAATATTTTTAGTAACTGTTTGTGATATACCTCTTGTTCACTAACAGGGAGAGAATAAAACATTATTTTTAAAAGAGGTGAAGATGGGTTGCCATATCCATCCAGTTACAAGGGCTATATTTAGAGATCTAGCAATTACAAAGGAATAAAAAAATGGCCTCTTTTCTAACAGGCTATCAGCTATTGAATTGCAAGTAGATACCAAATATAGCTCAAAAAGCTTAAAAAGGCTGAGGAAAGATATGCTATAAAATACATACATTCTACAGCAGTTCAAAGTATTTAAAGTCAAATCAAAGGTGAAACTCAAGTCTAGGGATCCAATCCTGAACTCCACGGTAGCTAATGGATGATCCTCTTCTCTCTTCAACATAACTATCTTTCAACCACATTGCTTTATGAATCTTTTTTAACCCTCATGACATGAGACGCTTCCACATAAGAACTTAGCAGGGGAATGGTGTTTGTGCAGGGATGTTAGGAGCTCCCTCTCTCACCTCCATTGCTGTCTCAAGTGTGTGGTTGTGTGTGTGGATGTGGATGTCCATGTGTCTGCCCTACTTCATATGAGAGGAAAGCTGCCACACTACACTCACCCTCCCACTCTGCCAACTCTTCTCTTACTCATGAAAATATAAGTAAGAACCAACATATGTTTTCATTTGATCTGTAGGAGCCTCCATTAGAAAAAAAAACAAAAAACACAACAAGACCAATTTCTGTAACCTGAGTAAGAGAGATAACAAACAATCTCCATGCTCAAATGATCTGACAATTATAGTATTTTTTAAAAATCGGAGATCTCAAAGCTCCCTAAGCTTGATTTGGTCTCCCTTGAACATAGGCAAGATACGAATTTCTTCCTTGACAGGTAATACAGATGGGAGACCTTCGTACACACTCCCTCACATATGGATACGTAATGTCACACAAAGCATCTACCTCTCATGCAGTGCACTATTAGTCTGTGAATAACATGCTCCATGTGGCCACATAGGTGACCTGTGCACTGAGTGCATTTCCCAAGATCCTCATATCTCCTTGGCTTTTCCTAGAAAAGCCAGGGAAAGGTTGAGATGGGCCATGATGTTAGAGCAGTGAATGCTATCTTAGAAGACAACCTTCCCACAGCTGGCTTAGAGCCCCAGGTCTGCCTTGCCCTTTCCCTCTTTCTTCTGCACACACTGACAGCATTCTGGGCTACTGCTGTGTTGGGAGGGAGGAAGGAAGGGAAGCAGGAAAAGGACAGGTATGTTCTGCTAGGGACTGGAGAGATTGCTTGTACTGGAAAGCAGTGGAGAGGCAGGAACATCTTAGATGAGGACTGAGTAACACTTCCAGCTGAAAATAAGCTCATATGGAAGCTTCCATCATTGGCAGGGTAATAAATATTGTTCAATTAAGAATACTACACAAATCCATGTTTAATACAAACCTCTACAAATGTAAGCTATGTACGTGAATTAGTACCCTGTAGCAATTCTGAACAATTACTTTGAATAAAAGCTTTAAAACCTATATTACTAACTTGCTGAATCAAAGTATTGTGATTAATAACATACATTTTGAGTATGTGTAGGTTTGTTTTTTTTAATTAAGGAAAGCTCGAGAAAGCTTATGGAAATGCATACTAAAATAACGTTATTTAGTTTGCAAAGTCAAACACAGTAAACACAGAGAATCACAAATTTACAATTCTCTGTATTACTTTATTTCTTCTCCATGTTGGTATATCCTTTCTATTATTTCAGTCCTATGTCAAAGATACATTATTGCTCCAATAAAGACTGATGACTGTGTACAAGTACAATGAATGTCTAGCCAGGGACACCACGGAAATGGATGCTAGTCTGCTACTTGCATATTCAAACATTCAGCTTGTATATATTTTTCTGTCACCATCTGGAGTGTTCATTTTTTCCTTATAGCTAAAAGTTCACATGAAGAACTTTTTATGTCTTAGTTATAATCCCTCCATCCTCTGTTAGGAAAGTTTTGAGGACAATTAATATGGGGACAGTTTTTCAAGAGAGCGTATTTGAGTCTTGCCTCTTAACTGAACTGCATGCACAGCTCAGAGATGTCCTGGTGATTTTATTCTAACTACTATGTGTGATTCTTCACAGGATGTGGTGGACCACTGCAGAAGACATTCTAATGAAGAGATAGTGACTTCAGGCAAAAATGAGGCAGAGGTTAACCACAGATCTTCGTGGCAGAGACCTGTAAGTTAGCGTGGACTATGACTATATAATCTGAGCACATACTGTGGCATTAGTGTGTGCTGCCTTTAATGCCACCTGAATGTACTGTTGTGAGAGCTCCCTCCTGTGCAGATGTGTAAAAGCGTAATGCTCTCAGCAAACCTTGGCATAACATTTACAAAGCTCAGTATTGCACCAGTTTGTTCACTTGGAAAAAGACTATAAATACTATAAAAACAAACACCCCATAACTATTTACTAAATTAGTTTTAAGTGATATTTCATTAATTGCCTTAACATGGGTGATTCTCCTCTTCCACTCTGCTCTCGTAAGGCCCCACCTGGAGTACTGCGTCCAGTTCTGGAGCCCCCAACACAAGAGAGACATGGACCAGTTAGAACGAATCCAGAGGAGGCCACGAGGATGATCCGAGGGCTGGAGCACCTCTCCTATGAGGACAGGCTGGGAGAGTTGGGGCTGTTCAGCCTGAAGAGAAGGCTCAGGGGAGATCTTATAGCGGCCTTTCAGTACCTGAAGGGGCTACAAGAAAGCTGGGGAGGGACTTTTTACAAAGGCAGGTAGTGATAGAACAAGGCTTTAAACTGGAAGAGGGGAGGTCTAGATTAGATATTAGGCGGAAATTCTTTCCTGTGAGGGTGGTCAGACACTGGAACAGGTTGCCCAGGGAAGTTGTGGATGCCCCCTCCCTGGAAGTGTTCAAAGCCAGGCTGGATGAGGCTTTGAGCAACCTGGTCTAGTGGAAGGTGTCCCTGCTCATTGCAGGGGAGTTGGAACTGGATGATCTTTAAGGTCCCTTCCAGCCCAAACCATTCTATGGTTCTACAATTATTTGCAAAATAATCAGTATTCTCACACTGTACTTCTCTCTCTGCTTTCTCTGATATCCAACGTTAAAAATAACTGCTATTTATTTAAGGTAGCACTACCTACTGCTATTGGCTTGCCATCAGTCTTGTTCAAGATCTTTACTTGGTTTAATTTAACAATCTCTTTTTCTTGCTGTGTCTTTCAAATGCCAGTCTTTCCTAAACCAGTCAAATTATCAACATATTAAAAAAAAAAAAAAAATCAGCCTATTTCAATCCATGCTTGTAACTTCACAATAGTGACAGTAACCATGGAGCACTGGAAACAGTTGTCTCTACCACAGCCTCATGTGACTGCCAGGTAGTGTGGATTTTTAACTTTCTGTGGATATCTTTCTTTTGTAACCCACAAACACATCTGCACCATCCCAGTAATTCCACCAGGGTTCCAGATACTCCATTGCTTTCTAAAATTCATCTTGACAATACACTTTCTTAAATGTGTAAGACAGTGTATTTGTATTTGCATTGTATCCCTATGCAGTATAGCACAGATTGTAACAGCGTTATACAAAGGTGCCTCTGGATGGTGGAATTAGCCATGAGAAGAGCTGGAAATGATCAAAATGAAGAACTTTTTATAAAAGGAAAGGCAACTCCTTATTGTAAAAAAAGTAGAAGTCATTTCAATGAATTCCTTAGTGATGGGATAGATAAAGGCAAGTAGAAAATGGACATTTTTGTGCTAGCCAAGCTGTTTGTGGAGGAATTATATTGTGAAAACATTCAAGAGGCAGACAGAATCCTCAGAAGCAAGCAACAACCAGTTGCTTACAGTGTTTCCAGGGAACAAGTTAAAACAGGGAACGATAAGCTAAATCAAAACTTTTGCTAATTAATTGCACTGGAGAGCTGAAAAGATTTCCATATGAGAAATACAAAGCAGTGACATGATCAATTATTATAAAGAGAGAGGATGGTGCCTTCATCCTCATGGCAATCCATCTTTCTTTGGTATGTTTATAAATGTTTTCTAATTTTACAAAGTAAACCTGAAAATAAAAATGTTAACAGAAAAAAAAGTCCAGTGTGTACCTAAAATTTCCGTTTCAACAACCACTTTAAACTGTGCATCACATATCTATATCTGAAATAATTAAAATACAGTGCACTCTATTACACTATCTCTGCTAAGCAGGTGTGCCACTAGGAAATGTCCTGAATAAAAGGATTTTGGCATACCAGTATCTGTGCAGGACATGCTATTGAGGGTGTTTCGTTTAGGACATTTCACAAATGAAACTGCCCACATCACACTGCTTAAGCAATAGATGAAATACAAGTACCTCACATTATCTTGCAGAATATTTTCAGTACTTTAACTCCTCCTTCTATTTTTCCTACTTTTTAGGGAAAAAAAGTCTACTTTTACTGATGTCTAATGTGCACTATCTAAATAATGCCTCTACAGAATGTAGACTGCTTCCCAGGGCTATTTTACTTCACTGCTTAAAACTAAAAATAAAAGCATTCATGCTACCCTTTAGGTTTTTAAATCCCCATTAAGCATACTCTTTAGTATGAGAATCATGCATGAAAAAACTCCATTATTTTTTACTTTATCTCCATTTTGAACTTCTGGTAGGATTTGTTAATGTGAATATTTTTTGAAAGAAAATATGGATCTATAATTTTTCAGACTGAAAGAAGCCAAAACATCTCTCACAATGATATTTAAGTACTTTTAACAGTGTTTTATTGTTCTCCTTGTCTGGCATGTAAATTTGAAGTCTCCCTATCATGTCACCTTGCTTTTAACCATTT